>JAKOOJ010000004.1:30737500-31937500 GCA_022577455.1 Arizona elegans
ATTAATTTAACTTGGTTAGAGTATAATCAACTTCAATTGAGATGGAAAGAGGACCAAAAAACTGGTATAATGATGCATGAGGAAGAATTGGTTAGACATATAAAAGAGAAAGGTCCAATGCATATTAAAAGGGTTTATAATGTTTTATTAGAAAGGAATTCAGAAACTGAATTGGTTAAAGATTGCATGATAAAGTGGGCACAAAATTTTGCAGAACCAGTGATATTGGAAACATGGGAAAAAATATGGGTTCAGAATGTTAAATTTACACAGTCACAGAATTTGAGGGAAAATTTTTATAAAATGTTTTATAGATGGCATTTAGATCCTAAGAAATTGTCGTGTATGTACCCTAATGTTCAACCAAAATGCTGGAGATGTGATTGCCTAGATGCCACAAATTTGGTGGGTTATGCAGAATGTTTTGAAGAAAAAAATTCAGTTTTCTCCACAATTGTTTTTATTGGGTATAGTTAAGGGTTTTACATTGGGTAAAGTAAAGCTGATATTGTATATGATAACAGCAGCGAGATTACTGATAGGTCAATATTGGAAAAATGAAGCTATGCCCACTATTGAAGAATGGATTTTGAAGATGGCCAGCTTTGCAGAGATGGCAAAGATTTCAGCATATTTAAAAGATCGGACACAAGAGACTTATGTATGGGAGTGGAAAAAGTGGATAGATTATGTGCAGAATAAATATCAAACTAGGAAATATCAGATAGCTTTTAACTGAAAGTATTATATAGGGATAGAATAATTGAATTTTGTGAAGATGTGAAAAATATACAGGGGATGGAGGGGTTCAAGTTTTATAAAAAGGGGATTTTGATTTGGATTATATTTTGTGGAAGTCCGGGGGGGAGGGCTAGAGGGGGTTAGGGAGGGTTAGGGGCGTCAGGGGGGGCTAGGGGGGGAAATTGGGGAGAAAATGTAATTGTAAAACTTTTTCAATAAAAAAAATGTCAGTTTTTTAAAAAGGTGTTTTAACAAAAAAGATAATAAGAGATATTCCAATATAACTACTTCTATATTATACTATTCTTTAAACTTTACTGAATTTCAGAAAAGTATAAACTATAAACAACAAGGGAAAAAGGGTTTAAAAGGAAAAGTGGGAAAGGGGAAGCAGGAAAAATCAAAATTAGAGGGTAGAGGCAAGAAAGGGAAATAAAGATTTAGAAAAAAAGTAACTTTTGACTTTCTTCAGTACCGATAACAACATGAAATATAATAATCCTTTCAATTAAAGTAAACTGTAGCACAGAGCACTTCTACAGTTCCAGTTACAAATCCCAAGGTTACAATTTCATTTCTTTGTTTCAAGCAAAAAATCCAAAAGTGGTTTCTATGTAGAAGTAAAGTTAGACAAAGTCTTTTCTGATATAATATATTTATAATTTAGGTTGAAATGAGGCTAGATGCTCTCTGAGGTTCATTGTTTTCTTGCAGACATTCATTATCTAAAATAGGTAATATCATCAGTCTTTTCTTTAATCAGAGCAGTCAATTTTGCCATCTCTACCAATTCCATTCACTTGTCCATCTATTTTTCCATTGTATTTGTGTATTTTTCCATTTCTGCAGGTAAATAGGTCTTGCTGTTATTATCATATATAAGAACAAAAATTATGTATTTTTTTACTTTGTACATCAAACCTAGAAGAAAAACTTCTGCCCTCAGTTGTATATTTATTTTGAGAATTTTCTCAATTAAAATACATATTTGATCCCAGTATTTCTTAACATTTTTACATATCTACCATATCCACCAATAATGATAAAAGGTGCTTTCAGATGCCCATATTTCCAACATACATTTAACATATCCTTATACAACTTTGACAATACATCTTTTAAAAGTTTTCTCTTATATTACGATTCAGTGTAAATTTCAATTCTTTACGCCACATATTTTCCCACTGATCATTGCCCATTTAATTATATTTTCTATATATTAATCTTTCAGATTCATTTTCAATAACAGTTTATACACCTTAACATAACATGTTTATCACCAGCACATAAATCTAATTCAGCTTTTTCTTTCATAAAAACAAAATTCTTCTTGTCCAGATTAAATCTCTCTGTCAACTGGGCATAATCAAGCCAATGTCAGTTCCTTTCTGGTTCTTCTCTAGATTTTAATTTATGTTCTCCTTCAAAGAAAGTCAATAAATCTGTATTGCTCAACCAAGTTTGTGTAGTTATCATTTTTCTCCTAAAAAAGGCTTCTTGGGGGTGACAACCATAAAGATATTTTAGGAGTCAATCTTATTTTATATCTACTCCAAACATTCATTATGGCACACCTAGCAAAATGATTTTGAAAGTCTATATTAATCTTGACTATTTCATATCATAAATAGTCCTGCTACCCAAAGCTCAGATCTTTCCAACTGCAATAACTTCCTTTTCTTCAGGGTCACCCAATCTGTCATCCATACCAAACAATGTGGCAAAGTATGATTTTAAATCCAGTAGACCTGATCTGCATCTATATTTGGCACTTTGCAGTATTTTATATTTAATTCTTAGATTTTTTTTGCCCTGTCATACAAATTTAGAAATATCTTTTTGCCACTGTTTGAATGCTGCATCAGTAGTCAATACTGGTATAAAAATAACATCCTAGATGACACACTCATATTAATTCACTGAAATTCTCCCAACAACGATAATTATAGTTTATCTCACCTCAGTAAGTCTTTTTAAATATCATTTTAATATCATTGACATAGTTATTCTGAATCAACATATAATCCATATTAGTCAGTTAGGTATTTACCTTTAGGTACTTGACCTTCTTAATTTTAAAGCCCATCCTTTCAATCAGCATTACTTGGACTTATATCATAGCTTTGTTTTTTGTTTATTTTCTTTAAAGCGTTCTATTGCTCCACAATCCTTTAGTTTGGTGATGGCAAACTTATGGCACATGTGCCAGAGGTGGCACGCAGTGTCCTTTCTTATGGCACATGTGCCGTCACCCCAGTTCAGCTCCGCTGCACATCCGCACATGCCTCATGCCAGGCAGCTGGTCTTTGGGTCTCTGCTGGGTAGCGAGGTGCATGCGGGGGGGTGCACATGCATGCATGGGAGGGTGTTGGGCATGCAGGAGGGCTGTGGCTGCATGCGTGGAGAGTGGGGTACACAGGGCCCATGCACGCATTGCATATTGGGGTTCGGGCAGTCGCGTGTGTGCTTTGGGAATTCGATACAGAAAAGGTTAGCCATCACTACTTTAATTTATTTATTAAATGTTCTTTACCCGTCTGAAATTCTTGTAGAATCAGAACTAAGATATGAGGAAAAACCTTCAGTTTGCAAACCTCTTTTTAAATTTCCAAATCTGTGATTTTCTTTTCCTGTCTTATGTCTGTATTCAAAATTTCTAGAACTAAAATAAAAAGCAAAGGAGACAAAGGACATATTTGTCTTGATTTCTTCTGGATGTCACATAGTTTATTTATAACACTGCTAACAATAATACTGTATGTGCCTTTTGGGATATGATATCAATTTGATTCCTTGAATAAAATTCTTTCTCAGATCCATATCTTCCAAAACTTTAAACATAAAAGACCAGTTCAAATTGTCAAAAGCTTTCTCTGCAACATGAAAGATTGATTCTGCTTGCTTCTCATTATGTTATTGCAAATGCTCTGTTACATTTAATATTGTAGCGCGGGAATAACGAGAGGCACAAGCAGGCTAGTAACAACAGCTCTTTAATTCAGGGTGAGACTTCAGCAAAAACTCACAGGCAACAGCCCTCTTTATATACTTTCCAGAGGCAACCAAGAACCAATCAGAATTTACTATGCATTTGAATTTCCTGCACAAAATAGATACATACACAACACTCCTCCCTTCCCAGAAGGCACTTATTCTATCTATTTACATATTTACATACAAAATCACACAGGTGACCAGGGCGTGTCTTAATCCTGGTTGACCTGTGCAGTTCAGTTGTTGGTGAGGCGTCGAGCTGGTCAGAGGGACCTCCTGTCTCTCCCGGCTCCGCCAATGGAACCTCCTGGATTTCTCTGGAGGAGTGGCGATCTCCGGGTGGGAGTGTCGGCTCGCTGGGGCAGTGCTGGAACTCAGGGTTGCCAGATAAGTATTCCAGCTTACTCGGGCTTGAGGTAGCTGTGTCAGAAAGACTTGGATAGTTAGGACATTGTGTTTCGTTGGGTAAACATTTACGTAATTGATCTATATGTCTCCTCCAGATTTTACCATGCCCAATATCTACTGTGTATGACTTTGGACCGGTAATTCCTACGATGGTTCCCTCTACCCATAAGGGCCCATTGGTGTAGCTTCTAGCAAAGACTAGTGAACCTACTTCAAAGTGTCTTAGTCCTCCCACTTCCCCGCTGAAACTATCAGAGGAGTAATTAGGATGCAGTCTGTCAAGAACGCATCGTAGCTTTCGGCCCATTAAAAGTTCAGCCGGGCTGTGGCCCGAAGTGGGGCACGGGGTAGCATGCTGTACTGCTAGGAACTCGTCTATCCTAGCCTGCCAGTCCCCTGCATCGAGTCAGGATAGGGTTTCTTTGGCCGATCTTACAAATCGTTCAGCAAGGCCATTAGAAGCCGGATGAAAAGGAACGGATAGTGCATGTCTAATGCCTAATTCGGCTAGGTAGCCTTCGAATTGAGTTGCCGTGAATTGGGGCCCATTGTCGGACACCAGAGTGTCCGGCAATCCATGTGTTGCGAATAGTTTTCTGAGTATTTTATTACGGCCTCAGAAGTGGTCGATGGCATTAGGGCAATTTCGAGCCACTTAGAATATGCATCTACAATAATTAGAAAGTTCTGGCCATGGAACGGCCCAGTGAAATCTATGTGAATCCTCCCCCACAGTCCCTTTGGTTTTTCCCACTCCCAAACGGGCACTATGGGAGGATCTGGGCGGGACTCCTGGCAGGGCCTACACTTCTCCACCCACTCAGTGACATCTTGGTCGAAGATGTCACCAAACATAGCTACGAGCTAGGCCTTTCATGCGAACAACCCCAGGGTATCCCTCATGCAGCATTTCTAGAACCCTGTGCCTTAATCGCGAAGGAATGTCCACCCTGTCACCCCACAACAAACAACCCCCCAACATTGACAGTTCATTCTTTTTGTTGAAATACAATTGGAAGTCACCACCGTCCACTTTGGTGGGCCAACCCCTCGTCGCCCAGCCCATTACTGTGCGCAAAACAGAGTCTCTGGCAGAAACCCTCGCCACCTCGTTCGAAGAAATGGGGCCTGGGGAAACAATGTCCAGCAGTAAAACCGGGGCTTCTGGGGTCGGGTTGTCCAATAGTTCTGGCAAGGGACATCAGCTGAGGGCGTCAGCATGTCCCAAGGTTTTGCCCAGCCGGTGGAGCAGTTTGTACGAATATGCAGCCAAGAAAATGGACCATCTGGTCATCTGGGGGGAGAGGGCCGCCAGGGTCGGTTTATCTTCAGCCAAAAGTCCCAAAAGAGGCTGGTGGTCTGTAATGAGTTCAAAATTACGGCCAAACAAATACTCGTGAAATTTTTTGACCCCCACTACAGCCGCTAGTGCCTTCCGATCTAGCTGGCTATAGTTCCTTTCAGCACTAGACAGAGTGCGAGAGTTATAGGCGATGGGTGCCTCTAACCCATTCAGCAGTCTATTGCCTAAAACTGCGCCAATGCCAAAGGGGGAAGCGTCACAGACTAATACTAGAGGTAGTTCAGCATTGTACTGAATGAGGAAACTGTCCTCGGACAAAAGTCTCTTTACTGCATTGCTTCTCGCTTGCCCCAAACCCATGGAACGTTTTTTCCAAGGAGCTCTGTGCAGTGGCTTTGTGTTTCAAAAACATCGTATAGAAATTGAGTAGGCCTAGGAAGGCCTGCAGCTTGGCTTTAGACTTGGGGGTGGGTGCACCTTGGATGGCCCTCACTTTGCTTTCTATGGGGTGAATGCCTGAGCCGTCAATTCTGTAGCCTAAGAACTCCACTGATGGCACTGCTATCCTGCATTTATTTCGTTTGAGTTTAAGTCCCGCTTCTCTGAATCTGGTTAGGACTTGTCTAACCCTTTGGCCCAACTGAACTTCGTCCTGGCCACTAATCAAAACGTCGTCGAAATACGGGACAACACCTGGGAGGCCTTGTAGGAGGCGCTCCATGGTACTTTGGAAAAGTCCTGGGTCAATGCTGACCCCAAACTGAAGCCTGGTGCATTTAAAGGCACCTCTGTGGGTTACTATTGTCTGTGATTCTGCCGTAGCATCATCTACTGGCAGTTGCTGGTACGCCTGCGCAAGGTCTAGCTTTGCTAATAGCTTGCCAGGGCCCAGGGAGTGTAGTAAATGGTGGACTATAGGAACTGGATAGGCGCTCTACTGCAACGCCTTGTTAATCGAACACTTATAGTCGGCGCAAATTCTAATTGAGCCATCCGCTTTAACTGGAGTAACTATTGGGGTTTCCCATTTAGCATGATCTACGGGAACTAGCACCCCTTGCTTAATGAGCTTGTCGAGCTCCGCATCGATTTTGGGTTTTAAGGCAAAGGCCTTGCCTTCAGTCTAATTGGTGCTACGTTGGGGTCTAAATTGAAAGAAATAGGGGTCCCCACGTACTTGCCTAGAGTCTCTTCGAAAATGTCCCAAAACTCATGAAGCAGTGTTTCTTTAAGTGATGATCCATTGATGTTGTGGACGCCCGTGAAGCCCATGCCGAGGGCTCAGAACCATTTCATGCCCAGTAGACTCAGAAGGGGCTTGCTGACGATGGTCAGGGGCAGCTCTTTCTGGAACTCACTGTAGGGGACCCGGAATGTGCCCACGCCTTCAATGGGAACTCGGTTTCCCTGGTAGTCGAGTAGGCGGATTTTCTGTCGGGACAGCTGGTTTTTCTGAAGCTTGGGCAGGAGTGCCTTGAGTGTTGACCAGGACATGATCGATAACGTAGACCTGGTGTCGATCTCCATTTCCATGATTTGCCATCAATTTCTACTCTCGTGTAGACTTTCTCATCGTCGGATATGCTGGCTTGGACGATTGTCTTGCTGTAGGTTTCCCGCTTTTGAGGTTCGCACCGTTTTCTTGCGCCGTCATCTTTGATTGGCTGTTTTGAACGAGCCGGTTCTGGTTGGTCGCGGTAGTCACGTGGTTTTCGACTACGCGGAAGTTGAGCTCTGCAAACTCGTGCTAGGTTGCCTTTTCTATCGCAACACCTGCAGATGGCTTTTCTGTATTTACACGACTGTCTCTCGTGGTCCCCGCCGCAGCTGGGGCAGTTCTCGTGGCAGCGGCTTTGTTCGCTTGATCTTTTGTCTGTATGGAAGACATCCTCGGCTGACTCTTCCTCTGTGCTGGTTCGCACCTCTTCTCTGTGGACGGGGCTGTTTTCGGCCTGTCCTTGCTTGAACTGGGACGCTGCAGCGCTTCCGATGCTTTCGTTGATGCCTCGTGTGCTCGGGCTTCGTCTAGCGTGCCGGCTAGCATTAGGTCTGGCTTGGTAGAAGACGCCTTTGTAACCGGGTATCACGAACCCCACAAATCAGTTGTTCAAGCAATACATCGTCTAAGTCTTTGTAGTCACAATGCGTGGCGGCTTTTTGAAGTGCGGCCACATAAGCACTGACCGGCTCTCCTTCTTTTTGAACTCTTTGCCGGAGTTCGTAGCGCTGAACGAATTTGGACGGAACTGGAACATAGTGAGCCTTCAGGTTGGCTTAAAGGACATCCCAGGGGACCGTCTGGACTGGGGTTGGCTCGCAGAGGGATTCGGCCATCTCGAATATGTCTGGCTCACAGTGGCTTAAGAACAAAGCCCGTTTTCTGTTCGCGGAGAGCCCTTGCATTTCACTCGCTTCCAGGGAGCACTCGAACCTTGTCAGGTATGATCCCCACTTCTCTCGGGTCGGGTCGAAGGGTTTTGGCGGAACGTAGGCAGACATGCCGCGTCTCCGTGTTCACCAGTCACCCTGGCTGAAACTCCAAGCTCTTTTTGATTTGCCTCTTGTGGCCTCAATCCCACCTTCGTCGCCAATGTTGTAGCGTGAGAGGCACAAGCAGGCTACTAACAACTGCTCTTTAATTCAGGGTGAGACTTCAGCAAAAACTCACAGGCAACAGCCCTCTTTATATACTTTCCAGAGGCAACCAAGAACCAATCAGAATTCACTATGCATTTGAATTTCCCGCACAAAATAGATACATACACAACATTTAACACAATCCTCATGTTGTCTTTTAGGTAAAAATCCTCACTGATCATCCTGAATAAAGTTCGGTAAAATCCTTTTTAGCCAATGTTGTTGTAAATATTTGTAATCATTATTTAACCATGAAATTTGTCTATTGTTCTTGGTTGAAGTCAAATCTTGATTATTAGAGCCTTTCTTAAAGATTTATAGTCTTTATAAGGCCATATAGACATGAAACAGCTAAAGGATGCCCTTTTCACTGCTGAATTCACTGTGCTCAAAGAGGGACTTGTATTTTTATTTTTGTATTTATTTATCATTTAAGACCCACTCATCTCCCTCACAGAGGGACTGTGATCAGTGACCAGGTGGTGAATTTTATATTAGAAAACAAACATTCATTGAATGTTCAAATAATTGATAATCAGAAAGTGCCACTTGATTTTGAGAATACTCTGCTAAACAAATTTGCTTTTGAGAAAATATATATTGGCATGAGGATCCATTATTCAAAATGAGAAATTGACATTGGTTAATGATTCTATCACCGATCCACACATTATGCACATAGGTCATTTGAAAACAAAATAACCTAATCAAATCAGAATGAGTTTTATACTCTTAAGGTTCAGTCCACAAAGATTACAGAGGTTTCTCACTGTAGAAGCAACAATTCTTCTATCTATAAGGGTGTTCATAATTGGAAGTCTGACCTTCCAGAGGACTGAGAAAATGCTTTTTTCCCCTTTAAACTACCAAGATCAGTGCACAATATTCCTACCTTGTAACAAATCCCTAGGGCTTTCTAATATCTTACTATTGTCAACTTGGGCTGACAAGAATAAAATGAGTACATCTAAAGTAATAGTTATATTCTCTCTGAAAAATCTTGTGTGCATACTTGAAGAGCCAGGAGCCAGGGTAGGACTCATATGTATAGTTAACTGATCATGTTGTCATGTGTCCATTTCAATAGAAACTAAGGGACTCGCAAAACGATTGCAGCAGCAAGTACAACTGATTAATATGTGTGAAAACACTATTTTATGTGTCAGCTATATTATGAAGTATATTGCATGCCATGTACCTGGGTAAGTAATTGCAGAAGTTATGTGGGATTGGGTCCTGCAGGCCTGAAACAATGAAGATGATTGTTTTTATCCAAATGAAATAATTTTACCATACTGGGTCACACACCTTAACATTCTTGCCAAGGAAATCAACATTTCTAGTGTATATACCTATGGTAGAATACATCATTTGTTGTTTCAGAATTAGCCGAGTATCATAAATGAAACATACTTGCACTATGAAATGCTAATCTATGATTCAGTATAATCTCATGTTCGTATTAATATGTCTTTGCATGTGTGTGAATGAGAATGTGTGTGTATGTGCACACGTTGATGTGTATAAAGGGTGTCCCAAAAGTCATGCCCCCATAGCCAATCACAATATTTTTTTTTTTCAGACAAAACATAACTGTACTTCGGTATGTTCAAATGCCATGCATCAAACTATAAAGAAGCACTTAGAAGAAAATAGAAATAAATTTGAACATTGAATGTAATTGATACAATAAATTATCTATGGGCCCTGATTTAGATGAGAGAGAGAGAATTTTAAACCCTGCTCTACAATTGAGCTCCAGGAATACAAAAAAAAAAAAAAAAGTGTGGGGGAGGGCTTTTATTTAGTAGTAGGTTGAAACTCAGTAAGTCAGTTCAGGAACTCATTAATATGGTAACATTAATTTCTGCTACTCACAGAAACTTTCAGTTATAATCTATCTATAACTATGAAAAAAGAAAAAGTAGGAAGTAACAAACTGCCATTTTCATCCCCACCTGTCTTACCTGCTAGTTTCTGCTAGTCTTCTATTTCCTTCTATCTCCCAATTCTTCAAGGCCTTATCACTGCCATGTAAGGAAGGTTAGCTGGGCCCTGTCCTCTGAAGTGAGTCCTTTGGGACATTAGCAGCAGCAAATTATTATCCAGTTTGTGAGAATATTCACACACAGAAAATAAAACAGTCCAAGCGAGGGCTGCAACCCTGAATTTGATACCTTCTCCTTTTTATTTATGCCAATAATTCAATAACAGTAATAGAGCTCCAATCACATGGGCTGCCATAACAATCTATCTTGAATCTTTTGATTGCCTTCTGCAGACACCCTTGAAGCTGGCAGTTGTAAGAATGATCAAAATAAATAATAACAGTTATTGTTTTTCTTGATAGGATGTGGTTTCCTTTTCTAATTTATAAGGCATTCCAAGTATGTAAGCATCCCTAGTAATGTATAAATCAATAAAGATGAAGAGTTGATGCCTACACTTTCTTGTTTTCCTTTTTGCCCCCCCCCTCCACACACACACACACACACACACACACACACACACACACACACACAGAGTCAATTCTGGGAAACTTCCTAACCCAGTTGATAGCAAACATTACCACTTCCTTGATAATATTGCTGCTCAGGCAACAATTTCTGAGATTTTGGGGTTACCTGGAGAGAAAAGAGAGGCTTCTATCCAATTTTTCAGAATTCAGTGTAGGCGTTTTGTTGAGCTATACAGCTTCAGGCATTTAGAAACCAGGCAAATTGATACATCAGACCATGTAATAACAAGTTTCTGCAATGCTATTCGCTTAAAGATGGTATCTTGGGAAATTGCCTTTGCTGCATTGAACGTGATGTTTCTCCATTTTTTCCCCTTTCTTCCTCTCTTTCACATTTGACGCCAGACCAAGAAAGGCTCCAAACTCATTTTACTATATCCCAGGCATGAAATGTTTGGAGTGGAGCATACCTTTGCTGAATGGAATTATTAAGGCAAATCAGAACCCCTGCATTGCTGATCAAGAGGGGCGGGGGGAATCAATGGTTATTTGCACTGTACAATACATGTTCTAGAAAAATCAGTTAAATTATTCCTTTCTATTTCTACTGAATGTATCTCAGTCATGAAACAATACTTCTCAGAATTAGCCACCACCAATCTTATTCTGAAACACAATACTTTTTCAATAATAATTATGCATACAAGAAAAAAAGTTTGTTCTAAAATACTATCTAATATCTACTACTATTTTATACATTCTGGGAGTATAGAGTAAAAAAATAAGTTAAGATGGTGTCTATGACTATACAAAACCATTCCCACTTTTTATTTGTGCAATGGATGTAATAAGCTAAAAATACGATGGGGCTTTGATTGCATAGTTGTTGTTGCTGTCCTAATTTTTTCTCAATCACACTAGATGTCCTGGCTGTTGAAATTATCTTGAATTTGCTAATATGTTTAATTTTTATTATTCAACCAAGTTAATTCAGTTTCTGGCAATACAGATTAGAAGTAGATTGAGTGATTGCCATCTAGCTGTATTTGGAGAGATCTGACTTCAAGTTTCTACTCAGATCCACAGTTTGTAATAACTATAGATGAAGCTTCTTCTCCCAACCATACATATACCTCTTCTGTAAAAATAAACTTAAGAATAAAGCTAATGTCACTCTCATGAACAAGAATCTAATTATGAATAAATATGAATAGATATGAACTGTATGAGAATGGATATTATTTATTCAGCTGATAGTTTACTGAGCAGTAACTTGGTTTCTTATTTTTCCCCCTGGAACTTTATACATAGAATCAGATGCACGTCTATCTACTGTACATTGTTGACCTAGATAGGATTTACTTCAAGATAAGGGTTTATAAATTTATAATTTTTTATTTGCACTGCCAGAATGGGAAGGAGGCAGGGATGAGGAGAGAAGGAAGGAAGGAAGGAAGGAAGGAAGGAAGGAAGGAAGGAAGGAAGGAAAAATTGATTATAGATAGGAGAGGTCAGATAGATAATAAATAGATAGATTGTTGGTCTTTACATAAAGTTGAGAGGAGGAGGAGGTGGTGGTGGCAACTGGAACAGTTAATATGGTTGAAATTTATATAGTAATCAGAAAAGGAACATTTTAGCACCTTTGAGCAGTCATTTGGGGAATGGGATAATTTACATTACTATTTGTTTGAGAATTACTTGACGACCTTCATTATTCCATCCAACGTGGAAAGGTAGATTATGAAGAAATTAGAAATGTTAAGTCTAAAATGGGAAAATTATTAATTAATTTATTAGTTTATCCCTTACCACATGAGAGTTAAGGAATTTTATCTCAGCTTCACTTTGGAACTGAAATTTAGCTGAATAATATCTAGAAGTTCTCGGTATAGCAATTTGATCCAATATCAGTATCTGAGATTTAAGCAAATGACATACCCAGGAAACGCACTAGACTAAAACACATGTAATTTAAATGAGACTTCAGACAATCTTGAGGTTCACAGGCTGCCTGTTGCTTTTTGGGGAAAACAGTGAGCATGCAAGCTGCTGTAAGGAAGATAAGAAATTCACTTAAATCACTTGACTAACTGATAACAGAAAGAGTTCTATACGTTATAAGAATTTCACCAAGAAGTTCTTCTACTTTTGGGGACTCTATCAAATTTGCAGAAATAGTGCTCAACTATGTATTTTCTGCAATAAAAATAATGTGCAGTACTAGAAGATGTGTGTGTGTAAATGTGTTATTTTTCTGCTTCTTATAAAATAGCAACTTGCACAATTTGTTTGTATGACCTATTGCATTTTGTTATCTTCTTTTTTTGATGCAATTAGTCTAATGGCTGAACTAGCAGTGGGAAAAAGTGGGATTTGGAGATTACAAGCCAACCAAGATTCATTTAATAGCAATCATGTTTGCTTTAGGGAAAGGTAAATTCTAGCTTGAATCTTGTAGCTATTACAGATAAAATCCAAGGTTTTACATTACAATACTGTTCCCATAAACCCATTTTCAGTTGTATATCTAGTTGCCATTCAAAGATGCAGCAGCAAGACATCATTAGAATGCCATGTAGAATGTCATTGTCTATTGAGTGAAATATTTTTCAATCTTCAGATTAATGGTGCAATCTTAATTGCACTGAAATCAGTGGTGTTTATTTCTCTGGGCATGTTCATGCTGTTTCTACAACTGGGGATGATACTGAACAAAAGGGCTAATGAACATAAAAATAACTTCTATACCATGAAATATGAGGAGTCTGCTTCATTTTCCAGTGAAATCTTTTTTTTTTTCATAAAGGTCCAATTTAAATTACCTGGACAAATTACCTGTCCATATGGACAATTTCCACGCCCCCCTCCTCCTCCTCCATTTATAGGAGAGCAAAGAAATGATTCAGGATTCTATCTAGTGTAATCTTATAATTCATACATGAAAGCCAGTGTGAGTGGTTATTTGCAACGTATTTAGAGCCATGGTGGTGGAGTGGTTAGAATGCAGTATTGCAGACTAACTCACTGTTCACTTCAGGACTTCAATTCTGAATGGCTCAAGATTGAGCCTGCCTTCCATCTTTCTGAAGTCAGTAAAATGAGGAGCCAGACTCTTAGGGACAATATGCTGACTCTATAAACCACTTAGAGAGGGCTGTAAAGCACAGTGAAGTGGTATATAAGTATATATAAGTATACAAGTGCTATTGCTATTTACGGATATAAATCGACATAATCATAAAGTCATAATGTCTCCTGCTAATCAGCAGCAGCAGCAAAGCAGCAGCAGTAGCCAGAATCAATCTATTGTAGATTGAAGGCATCTTTGTTGAAAGTTACAGATTTTAGTATACCATGCTGTCCAGTATGGGTTATTCACTATTTTATAAGTTTTTCAACAGGTGACACAAGTCTATAAATTTAACACAAAGTCTAGGTAAGCAGGTATATTTTAAAAAGGTGCTAAAAACTAATAGATTTGGCAAAATATAACTGAGTAGGAAGGGTTTTGGCCATCTCTTAGCTTTTACTGAAGGTGTCGTGATCCATCTAAAGAGAAAAGTTTGGAAATTCTAATGTTTCCACACAATGTTTTTACTATAGCAGTCATCCAACTTTAATCACATCTCTTCATTGTCAAATGTTACAGATGAATTGGCTAATTATTGGAAATTTTATTCTGTCCAAAAAAGAAAAACTTATGGAAAAAGCAGCTGCAGTTGAAAAGCTCATTTATTATCAAGAAGGTATGGAGAGAGAAAAATATCCAGTTTTTTTTTTTAAATGATTATTCTTGGGGGGGGAAAATGATGAGTTCATTTGTATGCATTCTAAAGAGTTGCATTAATCATATTTTAAAGAGGGTTACACTTTGTGGCATGGGCTACAAAGACATGATTGAGAAACGAAAGAGCAACAATGAACAATTTCCTACTACTGGCCGTTCCAATCAATGATTTCTTTAATTCATCTTCTCATAGCACAAGTGATTTTAAATTGCTGCAATTGTCATACTGACTATTCTGCTGCTTCAGGTAGAACCAAAAAGCGGAACATTTATTTCTGCCTGAAAATGAGCTCTAATACAGACAATGATAAGGTGAAATTGGTCAACTCTTAACTAAAATGATGGTATCACATCTCTAGGATCAACTCATCCAGACATTGTACATGCTCCAGTACACAGAGATTCTCACAAACAGAGCTCAGTTCTCCTACTCAGAGAATACAGAATCCAATATAAAATGAAGAAAGTAAGAAGCTATATATATTAAAAATAGTAGCAAAAAGTTTAAAATCATTTAAAGTAGTTAGATAGTGAAGAACATCAGTTTATTCATGTTTCCACACAACCAAAATATCCACAATGGAAATGCAACATGGATCAATCAAAGGTTTTAGTTAGAGAACAATATTTAATAAAAACCCTTCGGTGAACAACATGTTTTTGTTCTCTAAATTGTTTTCTAAATTGAACATCCATTGAACAGAAATCAAATAAAATAAATAAATAAACAGGGAGCCGAGGTGGCACAGTCGTTAGAGTCCAGTACTGCAGCTACTTCTGCTGATTGCTAGTTCAGCAGATCAGCGGATCAAATCTCACCGGCTCAAGGTTGAGTCAGCCTTCCATCCTTCCAAGGTGGGTAAAATGAGGACCCAGATTGTTGGGGGCAATATGCTATTTAATATACTGTCTTTGGTATAAGCCACCCAGAGTCCTCGGAGAGTGGGCGGCATAGAAATATGAATAATAAAATAAATAAACTCATTGGGGCGTACCACCAAGAAAGACTGACTTTGACTCACCATACCATGTGAAATTTTGACAGTGCATCACAAGCAAGGCTACCCAGGCAATCTCAATATGTGTTTCCCCTGGCACTTGGGAAAGGTCTGATGCACTGATATCAATGCTATGAATTGCATCTATTAGCTCATGGGAAATGGTCTTTGATGGTGTTTGATGGTCTCCAAAGGTCCTCTACTAACTCACCATGATTGTCTCTAACAATTCCAGTTTAACTGTGTTGCTTAGCAATTGGCAATTGTATTCTGCACCAGCTGTAGCTTCTATACCATCTTTAGAAGCTGTGTCATGCAAAGTCAAGGAGATTCCTGTATAAATCCCTGGAACCATGCAAATACATTGTACTACAAATTACCCAACAAATGAGAATTATAGTCCAATATATTTAGAAGACATGAGATTGAAAATGGCTACTTGAAGGATGAATGAGTGTTCTATCTTTATTACCATAAGGTCATAAAAATCTTATAGAAAGAAGAAAAATGTACAGTATTTTTTTGCTGGCAGGCTCCAAATGTTTTGGCTTGTTTTTGCTCAACATTGTCAATCATGTTTCAGGGCTTGCATGGTTCATTCTGATCACTGGAACTCTGTCTGATTTGACCTTGAATATCATATATTTCTTCTTCCTATGCATGCAGGGGCAACTGGGAGCAATTGTTGCAGTGGTGGGATTCTACTGGTTCGCACCGGTTCAGTAGAACCGGTTGTTAAGCAGTTAAGCAATTTGGAGAACCGGTTGTTAGACGAAATCTCCTTTTGTTTTTTTCCACTTTACAGGGTTAATCCTGTTTGGAATTACAACTTTCTGGTGTTGTTTCCTAGCCTAATCTTTATTGCTTACAGTTCTCCGTTAACTCTTATTACATTCTTGGCAGTACACCTGTACTGTCAGCTTCTGGTTCTGGAACTTCTCGAAGGTTTGGGGGTTTTTTTTGCTTGACTTTTTTTAAAGGAGAAGGGTTGTTTTAAGCTTTTTACACCGCTGTTGGAAGCGGTGGAAATACTCCACTGTTGGAGTTCTTCCAGCCAGGGTGCAATGATCAGCACTTTGAAGAAATAATTGAATAATGATGCAGAAGCTTTTAATGACAAGGAACCAAGATGAGTGACATTCAGCAAGGCTTCTTGGCTAGTTAGAAAGATTGACATTCAAATGTGAGTTTATATACCCTTTCTGACTTTTGGTCTAAAACTGGTTTTTGGTGAAGTTTAATTCTGTGCTTGGTGATGTTTAATCCTGTATTTAGTGATGGGATAATTTTCCCTATTCAGCTTTGTTTGGAAGGAAAAATGTTAATCTCTGTTTCTGAAAAGAAGTAGCTTTGGAAATCTGACCAGTTCCTGCATCGATTTGTTCTGGTAATTGGTTTAACAAGCAACAGCTACTGTGTTTAACCCTTTGCTTCATTCTGGAGAGCTTAAATGACCTCTCTGCTTAAAGGGTTTCACTTTATGACCAAGAGTTGGCTGCTGATAGTCATCATTGCATTTTAACTATTTTAATTCCTCAAGGTGCTCTGGCACCCTCCCTGATTTGTAACCCTGGCTTGTAGGTATTTCTAATCTAATGATTGGTATTTAGAGCAGTATTTTTGTATTTTTGTATAGGTAATCCTTGATTTACAACAGTTACAATGGCACTGAAAAAAGGGACTTATGACCGTTTTTCACACTTACAACCTTTGCAGCAAACTGTCATTAGGGCAAAGGAGCCCT
The DNA here is from genome assembly GCA_022577455.1 of Arizona elegans. Classification (NCBI taxonomy): domain Eukaryota; kingdom Metazoa; phylum Chordata; class Lepidosauria; order Squamata; family Colubridae; genus Arizona; species Arizona elegans. The sequence continues at coordinate 30,754,574 of JAKOOJ010000004.1, forward strand.
GGTAGCGCAGCAGACTAAAGCACTGTTATTAACATCAGCTGTCTGCAAAAACAAGGTGTTGGTTACCACCTTTAAAGCGCTCCATGGCTTAGGGCCTGGGAACTTACGGGACAGCCTTCTGCCACCAATAACCTCCCACCAGCCAGTATACTTCCACAGAGAGGGACTCCTCAGGGTGCCGTCGGCCAGGCAATGTTGGCTGGCGACCCCCAGGGGGAGGGCATTCTCTGTGGCAGCACCTGCCCTCGGAACGATCTGCCCCCGGATATACGTAGGATCCCAGATCTCTGTGCTTTTCGCTGTGCCCTTAAAACTTTTTTATTTCATCAAGCTGGGCTGGCTTGACCCCCCCACTTAGGTATTTTTAGATATTTTTAATTATAAATTGATTTTAGTTGGGCTGTTTTAAATTTTATATTGGGCCAAAACTTGTTTAATTCTTTTAAAATTAATCTTAAATTTTGCATGTGATGCTTTTATTCTTGGCTGTTCACCGCCCTGAGTCCAGTAGGAGAAGGGTGTTATAAAAATCTAATAAAATAAATAAAAATAAAAATAAATTACTGCAAGATCAAATCTCACCAGGCTCAAGGTTGACTCAGCCTTCCATCCTTTCTAAGGTAGGTAAAATGAGGACCCAGATTGTGGGGGCAATAAGCTGACTTTGTATAAATATACAAAAGTATGAAGGCTATTGTTTAATGCATTGTAAACCGCCCTGAGTCTTCGGAGAAGGACGGCATATAAATCAAATAAAATAAAAAGAAGTGATGCCACATGACCACCTGGCCATGCCCACCAGGTCACATGAAGCACCCAGTTGTGAAATGAGTGACATGGTTGTTAAGAATGCTGCAATGGGCATAAGTGATGAACAGTCAAAAGTGTGAGAACCAATCAAAAATCACTTTTCTCAGCCCTCTGAGTAGTCCGTATGTGCATAGGAACTACTCAGAGGACTGAAAAAAATATTTTTGACTGGTCCTCACACTTTTGACCAGTCCTCGCACTTACAATTGTCCTCACATTTTACATTTTGCGCCCTATCTTGTCACCCATGGTGAAGCGAAGCAGTTGTGAAATGAGTGACACAGTTGTTAAGAATACTGCAATGGCCAAAAATGTGAGGATGGTCATAAGTGTGAGGACTGGTCAAAAATGCGAGGACCTGTCAGAAATTACTTTTTTCAGCCCTCTCAGTAGTCCCTATGCACATAGCCACAGCCACCTGGTCACATGACCGGCTAGCCATGCCCACCCAGTCACATGATCAGCTAGCCATGCCCCCAAATAAGCCACGCCCACAGAACCAGTTGCTAAAAAAATTGAATCCCACCACTGAATTGTTGTCATGTGTGATATAAATTATGATTTACATATAACTGCCACAATTAATATACAGCACTTAATGACAGTTGTGTGATGAGATAATTGTGGTTTGTAACTGATGCCAATGCTTCTTTTCACTAATTTGATAGAATTCTCATCATTGGAAGCTTTGGGATAACAAAAAACAATGAAATCTGAACTTGGCAGTGGGATATTTTGAATGGAATTAGGTTATTGTTGTTGTTAGTTGTGAAGTCATGTCCGATCCATCGCGACCTCATGGACAATGTTCCTCCAGGCTTTCCTGTCCTCTACCATCCTCTGGAGTCTATTTAAGCTCACGCCTACTGCTTCAGTGACTCCATCCAGCCACCTTGTTCTCTGTCGTCCCTTTCTTCTTTTGCCTTCAATCTTTCCCAGCGTTAGGCACTTCTCCAGTGAATCCTTCCTTCTTATTAGGTGGCCAAAGTATTTGAGTTTCATCTTCAGAACTTGGCCTTCTAAAGAGCAGTCAGAGTTATCTCCTTAGGACTGACCGGTTTGATCCCCTTGCAGTCCAAGGGACTCACAGGAGTCTTCTCCAGCACCATAGTTCAAAGGCCTCAATTCTTTCGCGCTCAGCCTTTCTTATGGTCCAACTTTTGCAGCCATACATTGCAACTGGGAAAACCATAGCTTTGACTAGATGCACTTTTATTGGCAGGGTGATGTCTCTGCTTTTTAGTATGCTGTCTAGATTTGCCATAGCTTTCCTCCTCAGGAGCAAGCATCTTTTAGTTTCTTGGCAGCAGTCCCCATCTGTGGTGATCTTGGAGCCCAGGAAAATAAAAACTGTCACTACCTTCATTTCTTCCCCATCTATTTGCCAGGAATTGAGAGGGCTGGATGCCATGATCTTAGTTTTCTTAATGTTGAGTTTCAAGCCAACTTTTGCAGTCTCCTTCCTCATCCACATCAAGAGACTCTTTAGTTCCTCTTCACTTTCCGCCATCTGCATATCTAAGGTTGTTGATATTTCTCCTGGCAATTTTAATTCCAACTTTTGATTCATCTAGCCCCGCCTTTCTCTTGATTTGCTCTACATATAAGTTAAATAGGCAGGGCAACAGTATACAGCCTTGTTGGACTCCTTTCCCAATTTTGAACCAATCAGTGGTTCCGTGTCCAGTTCTCACTGTTGCTTCTTGACTGGCATATAAGTTTCTCAAGAGACAAATAAGATGGTCTGGTACTTCCATCTCTTTAAGAACTTGCCACACTTTGTTGTGATCCACACAATCAAAGGCTTTAAGATAGTTGATGATGGAAGTAGGTAATTCTACTTAAATTTCATTTATGTGTTTGTTCCAGGTCTCTGCAGTTTTCTAGGCAACATTTCAGAAATGATTTTCCATTGTCTGTTTCCTACGGCTGAGAAAGAGTGACTACCCTAAACCAGGACTAGAATTCTCAGTCTCTAGTCTTGTGCCTTAACCTCTATACCAAACTGGCCTTCAGTTCTACAAACACTTTGTTTTCCAATTGCTACATATTACATAATGATTGTAACCAATATATCCACCTGACTACTATAGAAAACTTTCAGAGATTGAGATTGAACAGGGCTCTATACTGCAGCCAATAACTTTAACCAGTCAAGACTTTGGTGGGTCAATATGCAGGATTGTATGTTGTATATTGGAATAATACTCTTTTTTTCTAGAGCAAGGGTCAGCAACCTGTGGCTCTGAAGGCCCTTGCGCATGTGGCTCTTTGGGCCCTCTGCTGTGGCTCCTTGTCAGGTGATCCCACCATTGGCTGGCCCCACCCCAACCCTCACCCTCCCCTCCCAGTCACTCCTCATCTGGCCTGAGAAGGTAAGGGCAACGGCAGGGGATGGAGAAGTGGCCAGGGCAGAGTCAGACAGATACAGAGAGAGAGGAAGAGAGAGAGAGACATAGAGAGATACAGAGAGAGGGGAAGAGAGAGAGACACATAGAGAGATACAGAGAGAGGGGGGAGAGAGGGAGGGAGGAGAGAGAGAGAGATGTCAAAAGGATTTTGTGGTTCTCGGTGTTTTTTAAAAACTGGTTCTCTGCCCTAATGAGCGGCTGGGTGGGTGTGGCTAGGAGAGGGTCATGTGACTGGTGGAAGTGAGTGACATGGAGTTGGCCATACCTACCCAGGTTTTGTGGCTCCCAGTGTCTTCTTTTCTGTGGGAAACAGGTCCAAATGGCTCTTTGAATATTTAAGGTTCTAGACCCATAGGTTTCAGATGGATAAAGATAATTTACTGTCAGGAATAAAATAGACTCATGCATTTCTTGGAAACACAAATTTAACCAAAAGATACTTAAAATATCCATTCTCAGATATACATAAAGAGACCGCCTCCTCCTCCTCCTTTTAAAGTCCTCATTGGCTTTGTCATCACCTCTTTGAAGGTCTCCAAAGGCCCACGTGCCATCCTCCGCAACTTTACCAAGATAGTCCCTAATAATTATCAGCAGCCTCCTTAGCAATTATCACAACCTTAATACACATCACTGTTCGTGCAAATGAATATCAATGCTTGCATATATCTCTTAATGTCTTAAATACCCACAGAAAATTTGAATAAATTATAAAGCAAATAGTTTAGAATAGTTAGAAGTTTTATTGCTCAGCCATATAGATATGTAAAGCAGATTTTTGGGATTCCATTTATAAAATAAATTTATAGTTTCATGTTAATGAATTAACAATCAGCAAGGTATATATTGTTTTCTTTATCTAATTTTTCTCTCACTCTGTAAAAATAAGGTGCTAATTTAATTTCTGTATAAATCAACATGTAACAGAGAAGAAAAGCATACACATATACATATATATACACACACATACAGACACACACAGAGAGAGACACCCAATACACCTACAAAGATCAGAATCATACAAGTCATGATATTCCCTTTCACTTCCCACTCAATGGAAAAGAAATTTGGACATTAGAAACAGAACAGGAAGAGTACTGATACCTTCAACTTTGGGGTTGAAGAAGACTCCTGATGAACCAAGAAACAAACCAATGTATCATTGAACAAATCAACCTAGCATGTCATTCGAGGCACAAATGTCTGCGTTCAGATTCTCCTACTTCAGACTCAACCCCCAAATTTCTGGAAAAATCTCTAATGCTAGAAAATATGAACCATAAATACTACTTAGCTTTAACATGTTTTGTAGCAGTTTTTATGATTTTATGCATGATCAAACAAATACACACAAAATATACTAAAAATGTGAACAGGGGATCACTAGCAATTAATGTTATTTTATATTTTAAACCAGATTTAGGTAGCCCTTGACTTATGACTGCAATTGGAACTGCTGCAGTCATAAGTGTGAACCATTTTTTTCAAATGAGCATTTTTGGGAGGGCCAGGCAAAAAAACATCACAAACCATCAGTTTTACTTTACATATAAAGGTGAAAATTACAAAACATTGTGTGATAGCTATACTGTAAGTGCTTTATGAGTGCTAAAGCACCCATTCCCAGCCTGATGTAATTTCAAACAGTTTTTAAGCAGAAGAACAGAATAAGCGTTGGAAGGGACTTTGGAGGTCTTCTAGTCCAACTCCTTGCTTAAGCAGAAAATAAAGACTACCACTATAGGCATTTTATTTCCCAAAAGCTATTTTAAAAAAATGCTGTGACTACTATTGCCAAAAAGATAGATCAGTTTCAGGAAATACATACAAACAATAATGTTTGTATGTATGTTTGTATGTAATGTTTAAAATACATAAAACAGCCTGAAAACCTTGCCCTCTCTCATACTCATATCACAACTCCCCTCTTTTTAAGCCTTGCCCTTCCAGGAAAATAAAAAATGCCACCTTCGGTACTGCTTTAAATAGTGAAGATTTTCTCCACTCTGTTAAATGATAATGATCCCTGTTATATGGTAAATGGAGTCACTCTTCCTGATAAATGGGAAGGATGCTCCTTTGATCACTAGAATTTTCTTCATTCCTCTCTTGCAGTGCTAGCAAAATGCCAGCTGCAAAGGCTATTTTGAATCTGCTCGCAATTTTGGAATTAAATGCACTGTAATTGGTTTCTTTTACATGTCTGGTAATCTTGTTAAGACAACTCATTAGGTGCCATGGCAATTGGAAATTAGTAGGTTTCAGAACATGTACATTTCCTTTGTTTACACCAATTATTGGTAAATGAGGCAGTTGTACTTTAAAGAGAAAAGTAACTTTTAAGAAGTTTTTTCTCATGTCTTAAAATATTCTTAAAATACATAACTATTTAGAAAATAATCAGAAATCATATAAAATATGTAGTTAATTTATGCTAAGTTACACAGTCAGTTGAAACATTGATGTTTTGCTTAAGAATCATCAAATGAATTCATAAAAAGGACAGAAAAGGGTGGGTGGGTGGGCAGCTAGGTAGCTAGGTAGCATCAATTCAGAGAGGAGGATTTGAGGTAGCTTTTCAAAAAGGGCATTTGAATCTTTTCTCAATTACTTCTACCTATTTACCATCTATTATTAATAGTTGCTCTCCAAATAGATAGAATAATTGCTTTCAAGTTGGAAAAATTATATCAGTAGGATTTGGCCAATGCAGATAGGAGAAAGATTTAAAGAAATACTCTATGGCTGTAGAGACTTTAAAAATGATTCAGGAATGAGAACATTGATCAGCATCTCTTTAAAGTAGCTGCATCTTTCTTTCCAGGTTTCCAGTGAAGCCTCCCAAGAGATAGACTTTTTTGATGGTTCATTAAGATAGCCAAACTGTTAAAACAATTGTATCTTCTTGTGCAGGAGTCTAAAAATCAAACTAGCAGAAGTAACCATATAGCTACCTTAAAGAGGTGCAGTGCTTATGATCTTATGCAAGGACTAGACTTCAAAACTGAGTCTGCTTTTAGGTGAGAGATGAAAAATGCTTAAATGCTTTAAGATTCGCTTGGCTAAATGGTGAAAGGATCAAAATTTGAGATGTGAATACTTCAAAAGCTGATAATCTGCTCTTTTAGCATCCCTGACCAAGATGATGGAACAATTCAGAATCAACAATTAAAGAGATATGTAAGATTGTTTCTTCTGAGCTTTACTTGGAAGAAGAGGCAAATGTGGCATTAGAAAGGACTTTTAAATTAACAGACTTTTCTGAGAAAACAAGAAAGAAATGATCCGTGTATTTGTTTAAAGGAACAATAATGGAATCCATGCCTCATGATAAGTTTACTTCTGTTCTTCAAATGACTCTCATGGTATTTTGGTTTTTCTTACATCTTAATAATATTATAGCTAACAATTCATATTTTGCTCAACATCAAATCTTATCAAATATTTAGTGCTTGTAAACATTCCTTGTTATAACTCATTTTTTAACAAAGAAAGAAAAACTTGATTTCCTAGGCACCCATGATAGATAAAGGATGACATGATTTCACTATTCAAAAGCACATTTGAATGTTAATCCAAGATTGTATGTGCAAATAACTTTTTGTCCATTAAGGCAAGAAGGGAGATTAAAGATAAAGCTGGTAAAGAGGTAGGAGCTGAGGATAAATGGAACTAACAGCAGGAAAAAATTAAAAACTGTGCATGAAAAAAGTGAATCAATTGACCTGTGAAAATGAAGTAACTATAAAACAATAACAAAACCCTATAGTAGAAGCACATTCTTTTCCTATATAAAAACTTACTTTGAAATGTACTTATAGTAATGGATATTAATTTAATTGAGAGTGCTTCTTTCTGCCTGTTAAACCATTTAAAAATTATTATTATTTGGCATAGGAAAAGCTTTGAGACTAGACCAGCTGCTATATGTTCATTATGGCCAAATCTATCAGAAGCCAAAAGAACAGTCATCTCAGATGGCAGGGCAAGTCGGGTCAGCAATAAGATCTAAAAGAGAAAACAATGTGCCATTCAGCTTGTCTTGTTTCCTTTGAGTTCTTGCATTACCTTTTCGGAGTAGATATATTGTTTGAGATACAACTAGCAACCAATTTGGCTTTTGTTCAAATAATTAGAAGGTGCTATCTTTTTTCTTCTGTTCAGGCCATGCTATTCATTTCTTTTTGAGGGCAGACTGATTTAATTTGCCCATAAATTCAGCATTGGATTATTCTAGCCTCAGTCATTGGCACCAACAGAGAGTAAGATACTGGAACCATCACAAATCAAGCATGGTATCTAGAACTCAGCTAGAGATGCCTTTTGTTCAGCCGCTTTTACATTCAGCTGTAAATCATCAAATGTTTACTGAGTCTTTCTTTTTCCCCAGAAACCTCCCGCTGATCAGGAACACGATAATAGGCATAATAAAAGAAAAAGAGGAATGGAAGGAAAAGAACATGATAAAAGCAAGCTTGAATAGAAATAGTTCAGAGAGAGGAAGACAACTGATTTCCTACTGATCACAGAGTCAGTCTGGCATTCCACTTCTCTTTTGAAATACACTTGCATAATAATAATAAAAAAGGCTCTTCCATCCATACTAAAATGAACATTAGCCAGTCAATCAAGGGGATCCAAATTTAAGGGCCCTTATCTTATAAAAGAACATTAATGAATTAATTTCTAAGAAAACTGTTTTCTACCCTAAGGCATTAATGTGAGAGGGTGAATCAGAATTACAATTTTCTCTTGGTCTCTTGCTTATAAATCTTGCAAGAATAAAAGAGCTCTGCATGGGAATGCAAGAAACACATTTCAACAATTCTCAAAGCCAGCAGAATAGAAATCTAACCTGTGAATAAATAACATTGCCATGGTGCTAGAAATAGGAGAATTATATATGCACATAGCATTCATACTTATATGTGGAATCAAAAGTAATTGGTTCACTCTGCAAGAGGCCTTATATAGTACTGCATTCTAACTTTCTTTTATTTGAATCAATGCCACACAAAGCTACAACTAAAACTGGGTGGGCAGAGGGACTTGGCACTAATGTAGGAATATATATTGATTGTCTCCCTGATTTATTTAGTTGACAGAATATAGAATGAGATTCATTAATCATTACACCCAATCATCCATCAGCAGTATCTTTTTCTAGGCATGGATTGGAAGAAAGATATTATCAACAATTTTATTTGCTTTGTAGGTATCCAGATTAGCACACAAACTGGATTTGACCTATTGAGTTGCCACTTTTACAAAGAACTCAGAATATTTCTTAGGATAAAAAGAAATTGCTGGAATTAGACAGCTGTAATTGGGTTTTTTTTATTTCATGTTTGCCCTTTTCACTAATTCCCATTTGCAGTTATCAAATTATAAAACTAGAGCGTCTTCCTTAACTGTCCTTAACTGCTGTCTAAATGTGTTAGATGCGAACTCCAATATTGATTTCAATGGAAGAGTATTAATGTAGTCCATCTCCAGTGGTGGCATATACATTTGTCATTAGTTAGCAGCATGTCTAAGGTAGCATGAGGAATCTACAGATCCACAGTTTCTTTCTGTGTGCCTCTCCTGCCCTTCTTCTTTCTCTTTCTTTTCAGTGTGAGTATATCAGGAGGCCCAAAACTTCTCCTTCCGAGGCAGGCCTCTTTTTCTGCTAATATATTCCATAGCTTCTGAATGCTTCCTGAAAGTACATAGGATGACTGCTTTGGCCACTCTAAATAAATATTCAGAAGCTTAGAAAAGTGATTACTTTTACTACTTTTAAATTAAATGTTTGACATACTTACCATTGCAATTTCTTTTTCTAAAGAAATCCTAAATCTATAAACAAAAAGCAAAACCCGCTGGCTGTGATTTATTTATACATTTATTTACAGCACACCTTTTCAGATGCCATCAATGGGACATATAACAAAATCTGAATACCAAAGAGCAGAAATATTTTAAAGTTTGCTGATAATGATGTTTACTGATATGGATGGTGGAGTCGCCAAGATTAAGGAGATGATTAAGTCCCTTTCTATTTCAGTATTCTCTTTTTGCAGGTGTGAGGTTTCCAAGCTGTACTAAAGCAGGATAGAACTTAAGTTTCACAAACCTTCTGAACTTCATTAAGATTGATGGGAGGTTGTATACATATGCACATAATACATATTCATTACTGCTAATGAATCAACTTTCTGATTTTATGTAAAAACAATTAATATAGGACTTCTGGTGGTGATGTTGGGCCGGCACAGAGCAAACATATGGGGCTCAGTTTAGTTTGTCTGAATTTTCACGTTTTTGAGGCCCCCAGGGCGAAGTTGGCTCTTGGAGGGAGCAATGATGTAGAGGGGTAACCTCGGAGTTGGCAGAGAGAATGGTGATCTCCCGCTATAACAAGAGGATCAGACGTGAAAGAAATCAGCCTTTATGGTAGATCTGGAGGTGTGACGACCTGACTGTTCAAATGGAGTAGGAAGAGAAAAGAAGTAAAACACCATGAAGTATCGGTGAGAAGGGACAAAAAGGAGATTGATACTGGAAAGACTCTCAGTGATTTTGTGTAATACGGATTATATAAACTGATGAATGAGTCTCCTAGAAGGTGGAAAAGCAGTGATTTAGCAGTAGGAACAGAAACAAGACAGTGAAAGTTATTGAAAAGGACAGATCATGTGGAAGGTGTGTACGAAAGGATTTGAAGAGGCACCCTTTGAAGAGTTTAATGTTTGAGGATAAATTTGGATTAAAGTTGTGAGAAAATACGTGATTTGGAAAGAGAACTCTGGCTGGAGAACTAACAGTGACTGGGCAAAATAGAAGGAAGACATCTTGGAATTAAAGAGAGAGTTACTTAAAGAGTCAGTAATACTGGCAGAAAACTGGTGTTAACACTGGTGGACCTTTACAGCTTTGACTGTATATACCAGGAATCTCAGAAGAGACTTTTAAATAAACAAGATATAAACTGAAAATGGACTATAATTACTAACAGTAAACCTAGAAACAAACATAAGTGAATAGTGGACATGTACTGTATATCTGATATTTATACTTATATTTATATCTATATATTATCTGATACATATTTTTATATTATTAAATCTGGTTTTATGCAGTTCTATTTTTATATTTATGTATATATAATAGTATATATAGGATTAGATGAGGAACTTGATATATTTATATTTATATATATGCAATTTAAAGAATCAACTTAAGGATAACTGAATTGTAACTAACTGATTTAACTGATTGTACAGAACTATATGAATTTAACTAATTAAATAACTGTTTAGTTATTAATAATTTAATTGTAGAATTATAGATATAAATATATTTAAATTTCTGATGCTTTATGATATTCAAAAACTTATAATTTATAATATTAAAAATATTAAAAAATAAATAAATAAATAAATAAATTTGTAAGGTATTTTAAGATTTAAATTACTTCTATTTATCTCAATTTCTACTTATATATTTAGGCTGGTATATTATTATTATTATTATTATTATTATTATTATTATTATTATTATTATTATTATTATTATTATTATTACTATTGACCGTAAAGGGTAATTGACCTATAAAAGAAGTTAGATTTGTGATTGAGATAAAAAGAGTAGAAAGAAGATAAATAAGGCTAGTTAATATATGGTATTGTGGAAACACTTTTTTAAAACTCAAAAAATGACTACTATGACAATGACGGTCACAAAAATGGGAAAAAAAAGAACTTCGGCGATAGCCTCCCCATCAGGACAGCATTCAATGGAAAGTATGTTGGGCGGTGAGAAATCAGGTTCCACACTGAACCTACAGAGTGTGCAGTCGATGTTGATGATGACTCAAGAAACAATGATAAAGACGCAAGAAACAATAACAAAAAATCATGAGGAAATAAAGAGCGAGATGGGTGAGGTGAAAGGAGACATCCGCAAACTAGATGACAAAATTGGTTAAATATAGGACACGATAGCCAGAAATGAACAGAAAATAAAGATAGTGAAAGCTAGAACAGAACGAATGGACAAGAAATTAGAATCAATGGAAGGCAAATTGATGGCAGTAAATAGAAAATTGGGAGAGGCAATAGTACAGTTGGAAATGGAGAAATCAGCATTCTTCTTAAGATTCCAAAATGTAGTAGAGAGCAAGGAAGATCTCCCAAAATTTATGGCAGAATTACTAGCGGATCCCCTGCAGAAAAGCAAACAGGAGATACAAAATGATATAGATGAGGCATATAGGATCCATACTAATTATGCACACTGGCATAAACTACCCAGGGAAGTTCATGTGTGGTTTACAAGGAAAACAATTAGAGATGAGGTTCTAGCAAGACAAGAGATGATCCATTGATTTATAAGGGGAAAGAAATTCTAACCTTGAAACAAGTAGCAAGAAGAGTATTTTTTCTATCTTCACAATTTTCTATCCTCACTATTAGTTAAATATAAAGTGCTGTTCAGATGGCTCAACCCTGAAGGGATGTTGATTACATAACAAGAAAAGAAATTTCGAATCGATACCTTGGACAAGGTACAAGAATTTTACGACCACTATATAGTTAGAGATGAAGAACAAGACAGTAGAAACAGTAGAGAGGAGTTAGAAAACAAAAGTCAAGATGATCATACATCAGAAGAAAAAATATTTGAACAAGACATAAGAGAAAGGATGGCAACAGAATGCCATGAAAGGGAAGGAGCTAGGATAAGAGCACAAAGGGAGACAAGAGCAAAGAAAGGACCAAAACTTACCAACAAACAATAAAACGGAAGAAGAAATTAAGATATTATCACTTAATATCAATGGTATGAATTTCCCAGTCAAATGGAAACTAACACTGATAAAACTTCATAGACTAAACATGAATGTTATTTGCTTGCGGGAGGTTCATATTAAAAAAAAAATACGGCAGTATCCTAAAAATGGTTAGAAGAAATTACAGAACACAAAAATTGAGATGAAACTAGAATTGTTCTTATTGGGTATCATAAAAGGAAATATAAGTAAAAAGAACCAATACATCATACTTCACATCATAACAGCAGCCAAAATTACATTTGCCCAGAACTTGAAACAGAAAGACATACCATCAAACACAATGATAATAAAAAAGTGCTCAATTGCGCTGAAATGGATAAATTAACCATGGAGTTAAAAGACAGGAAACAGAATATTATAAGATCTGGAACATGTGGTATAAATGGCTAGAAACTAGATGTAAAATTAATGTATAGAATATATATAGAAATCATGTTAAAGTGAAAACTGTATAAATTTATGAATATGATAAAAGAAGTTAAAGGTTAAAGGGATTATGTAAATATATATAAGTATATTTAATATATAAAGAATTTATAAAACGTATACTAAAGGAGAACAATTGCATAACATAGCAAAAGATTTTATATATTTAGATGTATAAATACAGAAACTACATAAATGTATAATACAATAGGCCATAAATGGAAAATATGTAATTAAAATTGATACCAATAAGTGAATGCTGTAAAAGTGGAAATGTAATCTTAAAATTAAAAAGGTTGAATAAAGATTATTACAAAAACAACAACAACAATTAATATAGATACTCAATTCAAAATCTTTAAATCTGGTAGGCAACTTAGTGTCCAGTTTTCAACTCTTAGTACCCCAGATGCAATAGTAATGGTAAGGGATCAAAAAATTGTGAATTGATTATAATTCCAAATGATTATTAGATAGCAGCAAAGAAAAATCAAAACTCTAAGACTTTCCTTCCCCTAATGGTCAACCAGATTTTTGCCATTCAGATAAGTAGCCTTAGACGTACATTTGGAGGACATTAGATTGCCTAATATTTCAAGTATTTTAATGTAGTCAAGTCTTCAGTATCTTTGCAAAGAAGGTGAGGTATAAAAGATTTCATCATTCACCCAGAAGGAATATGTGCCGTAAGCTTACTAAATCAACTCACACTGGGCTAAAGATAATGGCTCTGAAAATTAAAAAAAGAAAATCTTGAAGTTCCTGAAAAGTTGGGATAAAAGAAGTTAAAGGTTAAAGGGATTATGTAAATATATATAAGTATATTTAATATATAAAGAATTTATAAAACGTATACTAAAGGAGAACAATTGCATAACATAGCAAAAGATTTTATATATTTAGATGTATAAATACAGAAACTACATAAATGTATAATACAATAGGCCATAAATGGAAAATATGTAATTAAAATTGATACCAATAAGTGAATGCTGTAAAAGTGGAAATGTAATCTTAAAATTAAAAAGGTTGAATAAAGATTATTACAAAAACAACAACAACAATTAATATAGATACTCAATTCAAAATCTTTAAATCTGGTAGGCAACTTAGTGTCCAGTTTTCAACTCTTAGTACCCCAGATGCAATAGTAATGGTAAGGGATCAAAAAATTGTGAATTGATTATAATTCCAAATGATTATTAGATAGCAGCAAAGAAAAATCAAAACTCTAAGACTTTCCTTCCCCTAATGGTCAACCAGATTTTTGCCATTCAGATAAGTAGCCTTAGACGTACATTTGGAGGACATTAGATTGCCTAATATTTCAAGTATTTTAATGTAGTCAAGTCTTCAGTATCTTTGCAAAGAAGGTGAGGTATAAAAGATTTCATCATTCACCCAGAAGGAATATGTGCCGTAAGCTTACTAAATCAACTCACACTGGGCTAAAGATAATGGCTCTGAAAATTAAAAAAAGAAAATCTTGAAGTTCCTGAAAAGTTGGGATAAAAGAAGTTAAAGGTTAAAGGGATTATGTAAATATATATAAGTATATTTAATATATAAAGAATTTATAAAACGTATACTAAAGGAGAACAATTGCATAACATAGCAAAAGATTTTATATATTTAGATGTATAAATACAGAAACTACATAAATGTATAATACAATAGGCCATAAATGGAAAATATGTAATTAAAATTGATACCAATAAGTGAATGCTGTAAAAGTGGAAATGTAATCTTAAAATTAAAAAGGTTGAATAAAGATTATTACAAAAACAACAACAACAATTAATATAGATACTCAATTCAAAATCTTTAAATCTGGTAGGCAACTTAGTGTCCAGTTTTCAACTCTTAGTACCCCAGATGCAATAGTAATGGTAAGGGATCAAAAAATTGTGAATTGATTATAATTCCAAATGATTATTAGATAGCAGCAAAGAAAAATCAAAACTCTAAGACTTTCCTTCCCCTAATGGTCAACCAGATTTTTGCCATTCAGATAAGTAGCCTTAGACGTACATTTGGAGGACATTAGATTGCCTAATATTTCAAGTATTTTAATGTAGTCAAGTCTTCAGTATCTTTGCAAAGAAGGTGAGGTATAAAAGATTTCATCATTCACCCAGAAGGAATATGTGCCGTAAGCTTACTAAATCAACTCACACTGGGCTAAAGATAATGGCTCTGAAAATTAAAAAAAGAAAATCTTGAAGTTCCTGAAAAGTTGGGAAAAATATCATAAGTCAGCTTGTACGTGGCTTTATCCATTATGCTTCACTGCTTTTTTAATATGTACTGCTTTTTATTTTGCCCCAAACCCAGAAATTATCTTCTGTCCCCTTCATTGAAACTGCCTGCTTAATATAGAAATAGATTTAATGAAATAATCAGCACATGGCTTATAAATTAAGATGAACGAAGTACAGACTAAACATGTTTAATATGTATCTTCTGAACCTATAGTAATGGCTTGAAACATTCATCGGTGGTATTAAATGAGCTTGTAAGGCTAAGCAATCTGTAATATAATTAATAAACATTTAATGGCATTGATTTTTATAGTCTGCCTTATGGAACTCTTATCAGTATACAGCAGATGGGGCATAACTATGAGAAATTATATTTTAAATATGATTACTGTACTTGAATTATATTTGAAAATTTCTGTTCACTGAAGCATTTATAAATATATTATAACTTGCAGTCCAACCTCTACAAGAGGTAGATTTGGCGGGGGAGGGAGTTAATATAGTAAAATTTAAATGATGACTATAAAAGTATTTTTTTTAATGATATGTAGCACATTCTTGGTGAAGGGGGTAGAGTGCTCAATGCTCATTTTTGCAGAAAAATACTTGTTCAACATCACATTTGACATATTGCAAATTGGTTTCCCTAAAACTAGTCTTAATAATGAATATGTTTTTGATAAAATCTTAAGATTAAAATATTTTCTCTATAATAACATACGCTCTTGAAATGAAATATTATTCCATGGATTATATAGAGTTAAATTCCGTATAATTTATAGGTCCAATGGAAAAGAATATTTGTGGCTCCGGGTTAAATCACAAGATTCTTGGTGTTCTCTGGTGCTTGTTTTCTTGCAGACATTTCATGTCCAAACTAGGTAATAACATCAGTGCTAAAAAGGAATCGGGGTCACACCATCAGTGGTAGAAGGAAGGGGAGAGGGTTGCTTTCATATTATATACTAATAGGGCATGTCAAATTTTTTAACTTTTAATTTTCAACCATTATGAATGCTCAAAAGTTGTGACATGTTTGGGGATTGTAAATACATTTTGATTACTTTAATATAATTTAGATGTACTTGGTAAGCAACTACATAAATATCATAACTTTTTAACATTTTGTTTATTTCATTTCACAGTCAAGCTGCCTTTCTCTTTCGGTTAAACATTATTTTGTATGATACTCCTGGCCTTGTTTCCTGTAAGTATGATAACTCATCTGTAATAGCTTCTAAAAAAAGAACAAGACTGGAAATATTCACTGATATGAACAACCTAAATGGGACTGGCAGAGACTTGTTGCCATCTTAACTTCCAACATTGCAAAACATTCTCAGATATGGCCTACTGTTAAGAGAACAAAATAGTGATGATTCTAGAAACTAACCAGCAGCCAGTCTTGCAAGAGACATGTATCCAAAAGTTCTTGAAAGGTGGGAATGAGCGAACAGTTCTTTTGTAACTATTGTTGTAAATTCACAAATGACAATCTTGAACAAGATCCAAGAAAGTTGGGATCAAGCCAAAAACATTTCCTGGTAGAGGAAAGCTAGATGTCAATGAGACTTTCACTGTGAAACTTGACAAACTGTTTCACATCTTCAACTGCAAGTGTCAAATTGTTCTGGGTGCCAAATTTGGCTGCCCTGCTGGCTGTTGGCTGCAAAAAAAAGAAGAAGCTCACATTAATTGTATCTGCCCTAAGGAGACAAAGATACCATTGAAGGGACTTGCTTTCATTAAAGGTCAGAGAAACAAGATTGATTCTTTTGGATCGCACCAGATTGGTTTGCCAGATGTGCCCAAGCAGAAACAACTAAGCAAAAGGCAAAAGCGACAAGATAATGACAGACAAAGGCTCACTAAATGTAAGCAGGAAGTATTCCAGGCATTTCAATACTGACAAATGAAGCAATTAGCTCTTCTGATGAAAATGAACTGATTATGAGGATGAAGAGGAATGTGGTGGAAGTTATGAAGAGGCCTTAGACCAAACATACATACCCTTTATTTCAAAAGAAAATAAGAATACATAGATTAGAAATAACAAATGTCACTATGCAGAGCATGAGATATGATGTTGGTCTACTGCTTTCATAGATACTGGCTTGATCACTGAAGAAGACAAGAGACTTGTAGTTGACCACAATAAAGTCAAGAGAGCCCAAAAAAAAATTATGAAGTTCCTAGATCAGGAATTTGATTAGCTCTATAAGAAGGATGAAATAGAATGCCCTTCTTCAACGGCCACATAGGTGCAACTAAAGTTATGCTGAAAGCAAACAATTCAGACCAGCAATTCCCCAGTACCATCAAAGAAGAACATTATTCTATTGTCAGTGAACCAGGTGGAAGATATCTTTATCATTTTACTCCAGAGAAAGACTCAAAAATAAGAAAACTTGCTCAAGTGATTGCAGATAATCTGGTGTATTTCATGAAGAAGAAAGGCATTGACAAAAGCTTGAAGGCCATTGGAGGAAATTCTACAAATATTAATACTGGCTGTGAAGGTAGTACATGCATTAGGTAGAGGACAAGCTTGACCGGGAGTTGATCTGATTGGTGTATGCACTCCACATTAATGTTTTACTTCTACAACACTTTCATAAACGCTTTCCCACAAAGGTGGAAAAACCTTGTCTAACAACAAATGGGTTGGTAAAATTGGCAACAAGATAGATACTGCAACAAAACTTGACAATGATGCTCAATTCACCAGAGTTTCAATTGGTAAGCCTCACATTTCACTGAATGACAGTGTGAGTGGTCTTGGTGGTTCTTTGCTGTTGTTTACTGCTATCTTGTTTGTCTGACTTACTAGTTCCTCATTATGGTAATGTTTACTTTTTGATCATTGTCTAATATTAATCTTGATAATAAATCTCTGCTCAAATGGATATTGATTGCTGATGTTTTGTTTTATGGATGGACGGATATTGATTTTGATCTTTTTGTTTTGATTTTGATTTTGATTTTGATTTTTGGCTTTGTTATTGTCTCTTTTGAATTGCATGTAGACATTGTTATTTGTAGATGTTGTTTATCTCTATGTGCAATGTGATGGCAGATTTGTCTGAGTGCCAGTCTTCCAAGAATCCTCCAGCACTTTTTGACTTGGCTTGGTATAGGATGCTCACAGTTTGTCAGCTGAAACTATGGTTAAGTCTGTCTATGTATTGAGAAATTAAGGAGTTTTCATAATGTCTTCTGACTTATGAAAGTTCTATCATTCTAGAACTCGTATTAATAATTGCTCAGGAATTCATTGTAATCACTGTAATCACATTTATGTGTCCTGAATGGACATGACATTTGCTTTGTCATTTTGATGGATTTTTCTTGCTACTATCCACGCTTGATATAATCCTATCCATTCCATACTTTGCTATAAATCTGTTGTGACTCAATTTTTCTGAATCTGCATCTCTCCTTGATGTCCATCAGCCAGAAAAATTGGTAGCTACAAGAAGTTAGGGAAAGAAACAGGGGAGACAGGAACTTCTATCTGTTCTATCCTTCAACAGAGTAGGGGAGATAGCATGCTAGATTCTGCAAAATACATTATTCTATATATTTTTAGAACTATGGTATATTCAGAGGTGGGATTCAGCCGGTTAGCACCAGTTCAGGTGAACTGGTTGTTAACTTTTTCCACAGTTCAGAGAACTGGCTAATCCCATCACTGATTTACCCTGCCCCACCCTGCCCCTGCCCAGGAATCCCAGCCACTCCTTATCTCACCTTGCCTGCCTTTGCTGGTGTCTACCGTCATGCTCATAGCTGCTGCTGCTCTCTAGCTCCCTTGCTTGCTAGCTCACTTTCCTCAACCACGTGGCTCCTGTGGCCCAGCCCACTTGCTTGCCTTCACTTTGGCCTCCCACAGAGCCCTACTCCCTGTCTTTCTGGTGAACCTTTCATTGCCATTCTCCGCTGCCTGCCGTGTGGCCCAGCTCCCTGCCTGATGAGCTTTCCTTCACCAATCTCTACTGCCTCCCACACAGTCCAGCTCTGTGCCTGGTAAGCCTTTGCACAGCAACAGCATTCACCTTTGTTGTGGTACATTTGTGCTCAAGGCAACCCTCACCTCCTGCCACTGCTCCCAGCCTTTGTTGGTGCAGCTGGGCACGACTCTGGCCCAAGACACTGGCCTGCTGCACCCGTGACAGTATCATTGCTGGCCTGTACCATCTGTCACCACCACTGCCTCATTGCCAGCCTGAATGGCATGCCCTGGCCACCACCTCATCATTGCTATCCCGAATGGCCTGCCACTGTGGCCTCAGCTGCTGTTGCCACCTGATGGCCGAAGTGGCCTGCGCAGCACCTTGTGCAGCACAGTGAAATTTAGCATGCTTCACAATTGGAGAGACTGGGTCCCCTCCATCTCCGGGAGCCCATTACAATGTAGAGCCACAATGCAGGCTCACTCCTAACAACAGCAGCAGCAGCAGCCACAATGCAGTTCATACCCGTGGGCCGGCAATGAAGCAACAGTGGCAGGCGGTTTGGGCTGGCAATGAGTTGGTGGCGGTGGTAGGCAGGTCGGGCCAGCAATGAAGTGGCCGTGGCTGTGGTAGGCCAGTGTCTCGGGGCGGAACTGTGCCCAGCTGCACCAACAAAGGCTGGAAGTAGCTGTCCACCATTTCTTGCTGCAAAAATCTTTTTAAAAATCCCTGACTGTTGGACAATGAGACTCAGCAAGAGATGAGGTGCTGAGAATCAGCCCTGGCTGCTTCTTTCTGCCATTGCTGTTGTTGCACAAAGTTAAGTACGAGGGCCCTTTGCTCCAACACTAAGGCTCCGGCCATCACCAGCACCACTTTGGCCATCCTGCACTGCCCCACTTTGCCGTGAGTGACATCGAGTTGGCCACACCCACCCAGCCAGTCATTAGGAAGAACCGGTTGTTAAATTAGTTGAATTCCACCACTGGGTATATTAATTGCTATTCTAATCATCTACAATATTTAGCCTTACACAAAATGCAGGACTCCTGATCTCAAGCTAATATTTGGGCAACATGTGTATCTTGTCCAAATAAAGTTTCTTATATTTGTGTAGTCTTTCATTTATGAAACTGAAAAAATAATTTCACCAAGTGACATATAACTGATTTTACTCCTGTCTTTGCCTTTCGTCTTTACTCGTCTTTGCCTTGGCGAATAATTTCGCCAAGTAACTGACAGGATTTTACTCCTGTCTTTGCCTTTAGTCATTCACCTTTATTGTATATTGTAGAATACACTCTGTTTAGCACTCTGCATATATACCAATTGTGTTGTGGCACACTATTTATGATATTATCTTTTGTTGTTTTAAAGTGATAAGTTAAATACATTGCTCCCTGTGTAATGCTCTCAACAGCATAATTTGCTACTCTAAAGGATCTGTCATTGTTCTAATTAGAAGTCTTTTCATAGAGTTGCTTGCAACTGATCTTATGCTATAAGAAGGCACATTTGATGTGAGGTGTGAGACTTGTATATGATAATGGTAATCAAATCTTAGGCCAACATAAAATTTCATATTGTTCTTTTATTAAGACTTTTAGGGAAAATAGTGCCTTTTGAAGGATATCCTTGGAATCTTTCATAGAAATAATTAAGTAATATTTTAGTTCAGCCTAGGCAACCTTATATTCCTCATGATCTATGTTGTGGTAAAGGAAACAACAACCATGGGAAGGAAATATGGATTAACTTTTAAAATGTCTTTTTGCAATATCCATATATTAGCAACATTAGCAATATTTTTTTTACAGAAAACCTTTTTCACCAAAGCCAGAATCTGGTACCAATGAATAGAAGGATTCTTTTCTTCATGGTAAAGCTGTAGTAGCTGAGTAGGCCTCAATGACTTATTTTTCTTTCCACAGATCACCCTTGGAGTGGCCAGGAACTAAATACTTAGCCTTTATATGGGACTGAGATGTTAAAGGATTTAAGGGGTGAAGTGTCTAAAGTTTTTCAAGGGTTTTGTTTCTGGCCCTTTAATGGGCATTTTTTTTAATTAGGAAGGAGTTTCTATGCACCTACACATATAGACCCTGTCTTATTAACCATGTTGTTTATTAGCTAGTGATGTAGACTTAAGTGTCATCAGTATGTAGATGATCTTCAACTCTATCTCTTCTTTTCAATAACAATCAGTCGATGTCCTGCACTGTATCCTGGTATTATAATAAATTGCTTGAGATCCAATAAGCTGAAACTCAATCTAGATAAAATAGAGGTGCTGTAAATAATTGATTCACCTGCATGGCTGGATAGTTTTCTACCTGTTCAGGAAAGGGTTGAACTTGGAAGAAATGGTCCAAGATCCATCATTGTCACTGAAAGCACAAGTAAGCTTAATAACTTGGAAAACTTTCATCAACATAAGTTTAAATGGCAATAACTGAACAGATAACTTTGTTACTGAATTGACAAAGATAAAAGTTTCCCAGAAGTCAAAACCAAAACTATAAATTACCTTGGTAAATTATGGATTGGAAATGCCAAAAAAGAAATGTAACCCTTCCTTCTTTCTTTCCTTCCTTCTTCCCTTCCGTCCCTCCCTCCCTCTCTCCCTTCCTTCCTTTTCTATAGCTGACCATCTTATAATCAACCCTGACAGCTCTAAATCAGCATTTTAGTAAAGATCTTTACATAAGAAGCAGAAATTAAATTCATAGAATGGGAGATAACCATTTTGGCCATAGTATTTGTAGGGGCAGGGGCACGAAGATAATCAAAAACTAAATGAGTCAACAATAAGTAGAACTACATGGTAGTTTGGAAGAACTACATGGTAAAGAAAACTCCACAATTGCATATGTTTTATTTATATATATATATTTATGCATTGATAGAACTATGAACTAAATAGCACCTTCCAATTCTATGATGTTAATCCTATGGAGTAGCTTGGCCTCACCTTGGCAAAACAATGTACTTGCTGAGAGCAATAGGATTCTCCTCTTTGTAGCAAAGATGTAACATGACCTTTCTTATATCATCACATATTCTGAAAATTCTAACAACTGGAAGAAGCTTTATATGTCATTCACACACAGGTGCTTCTTCCAATGAACAAGCTCATTGAAAATACTTTTCACTTACTCTAACAATCAGAGAAGGCAGCAAGTTTTTGAACTGGTGTAGGACCTGATATTTTCTTACCTGTACTGAATGCAATTAATTTCCAAGATTAATTTTAAAAAGTACTGGATTGATCTTTAAAGGCCTAAATGGCTTGGACTAGGCTACATTTTATCCCACCCATGTATTTAAAGTGCAAGAACTTCTTTTCTTTTCATAGTGAAGAATATATACAGTAGTACTTATATTATCTTTGCAGAATCCTTATTGCTCTCTGAACATGGTTGTTTGCTTGCAGACATATCATTACCCAACTGGATAACATCTTCCATGCCAAGTGAGACACCTACAAATACATATGTTCTTACAGGAGCATCTGCAGGGTTTCAAAAAGGTCAAAATTGTGGCTGATCAAACTCCTGCTCCCTTTTTATGAGTCAGCATAAAGAATGGGGCTTTGATCATGCGACCATGGCTGCCATCTTAACATTTCTGATATCCCCTAGAGATGCCTCTACAGAACCGGTAGTAAAAAAATTTGAAAGCCACCCCTGCCTAAAACAGCTGATCTGGAATGCCATTAAAAACGTCAACTCATATTATTGGATTTTTACTGCCAGAAACAGTATTACTAAGGAATTCAGGAGATTTCTTGATGAGTCTTGACAACTTGGCTATGTTTTTTGGAGCGGGGCAGGAGAATGTGGTTAGTATTCCAATTCTGGCAGAAAGTGGATGAGATCAGTCTTGAATGACCTCTGCAAAGCTTACATTCTTATAAATGAATGCAGGGTTAAAACCAAAGATATTTAAATGAAAACAAATAATTTGAAAATAGAGTGCACTGCTGCCGCCCCACATCCAATTCTTATTCATCTAATCCTTACCTGAATATCTGGAAAAGACTACAGAATTGCTGGTTTTCATAGAGCTTCAGACATGCCTGGACCTAGTTTGAGTTATGCCTGTGACTGTGATCAGTGCTGCCAGTGGCTATGGCACCTTATCGGAGCCTCACAGAATTGTGAACATAACAGATCTTTCAGCTAGGTTGAGCTCAGCAAATCATGTGGAACGCTTGCATGATTGCCACATCTAGTGAGTGCTTCAGGGATTGATTGCCAGCCTTTTTTTTTTTTTCCCTAATGTCTGACACTTTTAATCCAAGGAAACCTGAAAGCTAGGTTATATATTACAAGGATACATTTATAGTTCTACCACATGATGGCTATATTTGCATTTCTATCATTATTCACCAATTTGGTTTCCCTCTGATATGCTGGTCTATAATCCCATCATTTTCCATCAGCATTTTGATGGATAGGATTTCTAATGCAACCCATCTAGAGATTACCAAATTGGAAAAGCAGAACTGATTTTGTTTAAGTAGACATTTTAAAATAATATATTCATTCATATTTGAATACATAGGCCATCTTTTAAACCAAACCTCTCTTTTTTTTGTGCGTAATTTAAAAGTTCATTTAGGATTTATCCTGCTGTTTTATTTAATTTCAGTTACTCTAATACTCTTTTACAGTCTGAATTTACAATTCTGTGTTTAACTTTTCATTCCAATGGAATATCTGAAAGATTTCTCCTGAATATATCTTTTGTCAACCTTTCTGCAAACTCTTCATTCTTTGTCAGTTTATGTCTCTCATTCAATTCTTAAAAGTTAGCTCCTTGTCCTCCTTTGCTTATTTTTTCTTGTTTTTGTTTTCAGTACTAGAAAACTATACAGTAGTTATAAAATGTTCAAATTGTGCTTATTTATATGTGCATGTAGTATGTGCAATATCTCTGATATGGGTCAAAATAACTTGGTTATTTATTTCCTGGAGAAATATCACTGTTGAAGTCAAATTTTCCTGGCACCACCCCCTCCAAAAAATAATCAATTCTTCCAAAGATTTGAACTTCTGACCGACCATGAAATCTTCATGGAAAAAAAAAAATACAGAAAGGACACAAAACATGGGCTACTCTCTAAAGACTGACAAAATCATCTAGATACTCCATGAAATTGTGGTAATTACTTATTCAAATTGCATATTAAGAAAATCCTTTGGGAACAATCTGTATTTGACCTCTGAAAAACAGAATCCATTTAGGCCTGGATTCCAGGCCAGAGAATATTTTCTTAGGAAAAAATCACATAATAAATATTAAAAACATGAAAATAGTCTGGGAATGTATTTGTATTTCTATTTGGCTTTTTTGTATGTGTGTATATATATCAATATGCATATGTGCATGTATATATCATTGATATGTGTCTGTAGGTATTTAATTTTATCTAAGAAAAATAAAAATTCATCTGTAGAATAATTACAAGTGAAATACTACAATAATGTTGATTGTGTGAGGTCCATATTGCTAGTGTTTTGCTTTGCTTTGTTATTTTTACACATTTCAAACCAAATGTATTCACCTGAAGCTATATAATGGTAAACAATGATCAGATTAATTTTTAATATTTTTATACCACATTATGGCAATGAATGCTTAATAAGTGTTTGAACAAATGTTTCAATTCTTGTCAGACTAAAAGCAATTCTGGAAAATATATATTCTTAACATAAAATATACCTTTACTCATAGTAAAATATCTTCTTAAAATCAAGATACTTTGGGCCATAAAATTTACTTCTTTTTTAATGTTGTCAGGTAATCATATTTTTTAAAACTAGAACAAAAAACAAAATCTAGCAATAATTCCTGAAAAACTTTCAGCTAGTATATTCCAAATTTTTTAACATTTTTTTTTTTTTACCAAGAAAGAGTTGAATAACAATCAGCTGAAAACTGATAAGTCTGTAATTGCCCCACTGTCTTTTTTACCAGCCTTTCTGAAGTTGTTAACTAGATATCCTCTGGGATCAGAAGATGGAATGACTCACTTTCCAAAAATAATTTGTAATCACTAATTACTTCTTTATTTCTGTCCCGTCTCCACCGTTTCCCCCCCAAAAGAACCAAGTATAGTATCTGGGCAGAAAGAAAACAGAGTTGCTAGGTCATCAGCCAGAGGGAAGAAGAATCTCAAACATATCACCTGACATTGACAAATGAGGTACATGGGAGTATGCATCATTTGGTTCTATTGAGCTTATACCTTCCAGGCAAAATGGCTTTTATCACTAACTGAAGAGTTTCACATTCTCAGTTCACATTGCTTGATGTAGGTGGCAAGGATTTCTGAAATGTAAAATGGATTTTAGGTCTTCTCCTATGTCTTAAAGGTCAGGAAATAAGTTGAAAATGACTTTGTTGCGATGAGAGACAGATTATTTTGCCTGGAGAATAATTCTTACTTTTAAAAAAACAACACCCCACATGACGTCAATAAAGCCCTGCATTATAAAATTGTTTGCAATGGGTTGTTTTACTTTAATTATGGTGAACAAATGAAAATTGAGAATATGTCTATAGAGGAAGCTCACTTGACTCAGGTCCCTTTCACATGCAAGAACTATTTCCTTAACTAAGGCCTGTTTCCCACATCAACGTGGAGTTTCCATATTTTTTTAAACTGTTCCCCTTAGCTTTTTTGCTTGAGATGAAAAAATATTTTGCATCACTTCCTGTGGTGTAGATGTTTCCCAGTAATAGAACTGCTTCTTCATCTTGATACTTGGGATTTAATCTTTAATCTTAACCTAATCTCAACCACTGCCTCCAAGATGAGTCAAAAGACAAGTCCAATTGACTTTAGACCTCTTTGCATTAATTTAAGAGCCGCGTTTGCACTGTGGTTAGAATGCAGCAGTACTGCAGGCTACTTCTGCAGTATTGCTGCAGTAGTGCAATACTGCTGCATTCTAACCACTGTGCCACCACGACTCTTACATTAAAGCAAAGAGGTCTAAAATCAATTGGAGTTGTGACTACTGGCTGCCAGCAATTGGCAGTTCGAATCTCACCAGGCTGAAAGTTAACTCAGCCTTCCATCCTTCTGAAGTCAGTAAAATGAGAACCCAGATTGTTGGGGCAATATGTTGACTCCATAAACCACTTAGAGAGAGCTATAAAACACAGTATATAAGTCTAAGTGCTATTGCTATTGCTACATTTTTAAAAAAATCAACTCCCAGGCCAAGATACAATACCAAAGGCAATTTTTATACTCTACCATCAAAAATAAAAATCCATCACCAAAGTAAGATCCACCATCATGCATATTCCACCATTAAAAATAAAGTGAGAGTTCTTGGCAGCAAAAGGAGGAGATATTTGTAAGATGGTAGAAAAATAAGGGATTGTGTTGATTGTGTATCAATGCAGACAGAAAGATAGTGAGAAAAGCAGAACCTAACCAAATGATTATTTTTTAATTTTGAAATTTCTATCAATTTATTTTCTTCAATTTGAAAGGCCTAATGCACAAAATACCATACTCTCCAGTTTTTAAGTATTTGTTTTTAAATTTCAGCAGGCATCATTTCAGATGACTACACTATCTATACTTTTCTATCTCAAGATGTTGTAGGGCCTCTAACTGCTGCAGTGCTAATTTAATTTAATTGGTACTTGGAAGGAATTGTATTGTTTTCTTCTCACACAGGGACAACTTGTTTAGCAACATGAAAAGCTGCATTATCTGTAGCATGACTCTGCCTAACCTGCTACAGATTTCAAGTACGCACTTCAATAACACAGTGCCACTTTCTGTTTCATGGCAGAGGAAGCTGCAAGTCAATGTGTCATGTGTCATCAGTGCATTAGGGTGACCGAACAACAGGAATTGCTTTCTTCAAATAAGTCAGTTTAATGTACTTCACATTGGGTAAACTGTGCATTCTGATGAGATGAGTAGCAAATAGATTTAGGCACTGCTGAACCAGTATCTAGCAGGCTGATGAAGTCTGGCTGCCCTCCAGGGATGCCTCTTGTCAACAATGCAGAGCAGCTCACAAGCAGGATAACATGAACTGCAATTGCCCACATGTCAGGCATTATTGTCAGGGACAATGACTTAATGATTGTGGTTTCAGGATAAGCACTAGCTGCAAGAGTTCCAGTGAAATGTTCTTCTTACCTGAAGATGATACTGACCTGTGTATGGCTGCAATAAGATTGTTTCTTAAATTGTTCCAGCTTTTTGGGGTGTCTGCTACAAAATGAATATTGAAATGTGGGAAGAGCCTTATGATATCATAGGAAAAGCTGATCATGTCAAACATTCTGCTTTCCACAGTAGCCACAGAACAATTTTGTGAAGAGATTCAAGAGATGTTGCTTTTTAAACTGGAAATGTAAGTTCAAACTAGCATGTAGCTGTTGTTTGATAAATATTGGTAAAATAACTGGATAGCAGCTTGAAACATCTGCTTGAGAAGAGGGAACAATAAATGCTCCTTTCTTGGCTTTCTATTTCAGTTGAACTTTGGTCAAGCAATAAGTTCTTTTTCAGTTGTGAGCTGTTTTCTACTTTAGTCCACATTCCAAAATTAGGAATATTGCAATATACAGGAACCTAATTTACAGAATCAGACAGAAAGCTGACAGTAATGATTGGTTGTAACTTCCAGTTTTATATACATGCCTGAAATTCTTGAAGATTGAACATGGTATCTTCTATATGCAAAATATGGGATTTATTTAATTCCAATTTGCTCTTTAGAGATGACTCTTGGATTATCCCTCAACCTATTTCCAGGTATCAATTTTGACCCTGATTGTGTGGTTTCCTGTTTTGGATTTATATTACTTTTAGGTTGATGGGCCAATCAGTTTTGACATGGTTCAATGTCAGGCTTCAGAAAAAGAACTTCAAAGTTACATTCACATTGTCTTGAGTTTCGCTGTTGGACTATTCCATTAATTTGTGGGATTGTTCTTCCTTTATTGATTTTGTGTCATCAAGTTGGTTTGAAATTTTAGCAGCAATATAGATTGTACATTTACAGAAATATATCAGTATTTTAGAGCTACCATAATAAAATATATGTAAAATTAATTTGTAGAGAATGTTTTCTTTTCATTGGTTTTCTTTAAAAATCCCTATAAATTAATTTTACATGTAATAAAAATATTGATGCATTTTTAAAAATACATAAGTATCTACAGTATGTACTAGGAAGTAATTGGGTCAATAATACTTCAAATTAAAATACAAGAATGAATCACAACAAATAGCTCTCATAGTAAAATCGCATTATTATCCTATTCCTCTATTCAATTTCAATCCAAAATGTTCTCATTTGATAGGAGCTTTACATGCAGAGCAATAGAAAAATAAAATCAGCTCTAAATTTCTGTGTCCCAAATTGAATCCTAAGTCAAGCTGTTCAAGGTCTTCTTATCTTAAAGGAGTACCTCCTTTTAATTTATTTCCCAGCAACTATCTCAGAAGAAAAAAAGCTGCTTCTTATCATCAAAGATACATACATTTGTAGAAAATTGTCAATGAACATCTGTAACTATCCTGTAGTTCTTTTGTCCTTCTAATACATAAGGTGAAGTCTCCTCAAATCGACACTGATTTCTTTTTAAAATTAATATATAGAAAGAAAAGAAAAAGAAAAACAAGATACAAAAAAGATAAAGCAAACAAAAGAAGAACAAGCCAAAATATATGCCAGCCACATGTATACATGGACAAATGCACAAACACAAACACCCTTGGTTTTTAAACAAAGGCTAACCCCAATCCCTTTTTCCATGACAGAAAATAAAGACCCAATTCATACAGAAAAAATGTACGATTACTACAATATTGTAAATCTGGAGTGGCAAGTATTTCCATCGTAAAGGATGGATTTTTTATCAATGCATAATTCATATATAGATAAACACTCAAATGTTGACGTTTAATTTAAAATCACACTCAGATTTTTACACCGGGTTACTTTTCCCAAAACTTAAACCAAAATGAAATGGTAGTGGGACAATCCTGTATTAATTTTGCACTATCTCCTCCATCTTTTATATTTTCTATAATTAATGAAGTTAAAAAGTCTTTTAAGCCTTTTGAAAAATTCTTTGAAGTAGCCTATTGATGAGTTTCAATTTAAGATCATTGGGCTTAATTCCTATGTTATTTAATTTAAGAACTTGCTTTCTGTTATGTTTTATCTAGATTGATTGCAAACAATTAATATTTTAACAATGCTCTATCATTTAATGTTATAAAATGTCATTGATTTTACAAATATTACAAAACAGGTTCCAGAGTTTATAGTAATTCAGTTTTAGATATTGCTAATGCATCTGGAATAAAGTTTTAAATAAAATATTTTTTATAGGATATACTGCCATTATGCAGATTTACACAATCCAAATTCTTCTTCTAATAACTACGATCATTTAGAAATTTCATTTAGAAATTTCATTGGAAATAAGATATTAATACATTTATTAGCCCCAATTAACCCTCATTTATTTGCTTTTTCAAATTGTAATTATCCCAGCTTGTAAGTTTATCCTGTGAATAAGGCTTGGAATTGTACTTCTATCTCAACATCTTGCAAATATGCCTTGCAGGTTTTAGTTCTGGAAAGATAAATTTATGACTAAATGAAGAACCAATCCCCTATAGTCCCAAAGGCACTTTTTCAAGAGGCAACTAGATTTTCTGGATTTTTTTTGAAGACATTTCACTTCTCATCCAAGAAACTCTTCAGCTCTGAAGAAACTGAAAAAGCTTCTTGGATGAGAAACAAAATGTCTTCAAAGAAAAACCAGAAAGTTCAGTTGTTTCTTGAAAAAATGCCTTTGGGACAATTATAACCTGGATGATTGAGAATCTCCCTATACAATCTCCTATAGCAGTGATGGCTAACCTTTTTGCCATTGCGTGCCAAAAGCAAGGGGAGCGCATGGGGGTCATACGTGCACATGCCCACACCCATAATTCAATGCCCCCTGTCCCCTGCGCATGCACGTGTGACTCCCCCCGTGCTGCACCTGCTTTTGGTATGTGGTGGCATGGTGGGCCAGTAGGCCCATTTTTTGCTTTCCTCAGGCTCCAGAGGGGTTCTTGGAGCCTGGGGAGGACGAAAATGGCCTCCCCCAAAAGGCTTCCAGAGGCTGGAAATGGCCCACTTCTTGACTTCTGGTGGGACCAGAAGGCCTGTTTTTCACTCTCCCCAGACTCCAGAGGCTTTCTAGGAGCCTGGGAAGGGTGAAAAAATGAGTCTTCTGATGCCACCGGAAGTCAGGAGATGGTCATTTCCGGCCTCCGGAGGGCCTCAGGGTGGTGGGGAAGGCCCAAAAATTAGCTGGCTGGTGCGTGTATGCACGCTGAAGCTGAGCTAGGACAACGCTGATGTGCCCACAGATATGGTCGCCATATAGGTTCGCCATCACAGCCCTATAGATTCTTCTTGACATGCAACTGTAATGGAGTCTGACAATTAAGGTCATAAGTCATGACAGTTATAGGTTTACCCATGAGACCAACCTAATTTTACAACCTTTTTTTGTGTTTGGGACATTAAGTAAATGTGGCAATTGTAAAGTGAACATGGAAGTCATAAAGCAAATGCTATAGCGATTAAACAAATACTATGGTTGGTAAGTGAATCCACTGTCCGCTATGGGTGTTTTTGCTGAAACTAAAAGAAAACACTAATTTTCAGCAAAAGTGTTATAAATCATAGACACATAATGCTGTAGGTGCTATAAATGTGGGCTGGTTGCTGGGCACTCAAAATGCATTCACATGAGATAGCCATTGGGACTTTCAGACTGGTTCCTAACTATCTTTTGGGGGTTCCAGTCATATATCATGATTTCTCATATAATAAATTTCAATGACTCTTTTTAAAAAATCATTTGTATCCATATTGATTTTTGCTCTTGAATATTTAAATTCCATAAAGAAAATGGTACAAAAATATAAAGTAAAATATATTCCCAATTATAAAGTAAAGAAGCATAACCTACCATCATCATATGATAACCTAACTTTTAACTTAAAAGTCTAGTATTTATATTTCTTAAATACTTAATGGCATTAATATGGAAATCCCTCTAAGTACATATATTAAATCTGAAATAATATTTATTCCAATAAAAATCCCATGAACGCACTGAAATTTTCAACTACATGTATTCATAAACTTTATATTTATAAATAATTTCTCATAGGGTAGTTAAAGGTACTTAATTCAAATATTAAGATGGACCTATTTTTTAGATTTTTCCATAGGTAAATTGCATTAGCAACACAAGGGAACTGTGTTCAATTCCAGTTATTTCTATGTCCAGAATATTCTTTAATCACACAACTAGAGAAGTCAATGGTTCTGCTGACCATAATCAAATATAGGTACATGAGATATTTTGATAGCTAAATAATTTTATTTATAATAGCCATGCTGAGTTCACTCAACTAATGAATTTGAAACTAATCTGTAGTTCCAATTAGATTGGAAATTGATGTCAATATATATTTTCTCTCATATTCCTCATCAAAATTTTAGTAGGCAGAGAGTATTTTCTAAAAAAAAATCCATGTTGGGATCACCACTTTCCTTCTTTTAATTTAAAGAAATATTCTTCTATTTTGATCTGATATGATCTGTTTTAGATCTGCACTTTGTTGACTTTTGCTGGTTAGTATGGCAGTTTTCAGAGGGAATAACTGCTGCATACTCGATCCAAACTAGTACAATCTCTCTGGAACAAAGGAGACATCACTGAGATCATCCATGTGACTCTGGACAGCTGCTCCTCATAATAGACTACAGAAATTACAATTTTTATGGTTGGCTTATAAACAGAGTGGATGAGATTTGGGAATACATCAGTCTCACAGTTGCAAAGCAGTCTCTAAAGACATTAAGCGACACCAACTCTCATGCCTTAATCACCTTTTGGATTTTTTAAAAATTGCGTAAAAGATTAAGACTCTTTGGACTAGCAAGGTTTTACTGTATTCATCAAGTGAGTTTCCGTCTCCTTAAAAGACAGTGATATAAATTTTATTTTAAAACTTTTAAAAATATATGATTTTTTAACTATGCAGAAAAAGGCTGCTTAGTATATGGATTTTGGAAAGTTAATAATGGATTAAGGAGTCAGGGAGATTTGGAATTATAGTTTTGAATTATTTAGATGATATTTTCTTATGGGAAAATGGAGATTGCTTTGGGGTATTTTTATAATAAGAAGACCTTGAAAGCTGGACACCAGAGTCAGACGATAATGAAAATAGAGCAGAAATCTTTAATGCAAACTTTTGAATACCTTTCAGCCAAGATTTTGGACAGAATGGATCAAATGCTTGATAGAATTGACAGAGCATGTTGTAATGAAGTTGTAAAACAAGAATGGGCTGCAATTGATGGCTATGAAATTAATTTGAAGGGAGATTTAAATGTAATACAAATGAATATGAGGGAGGATTAATACCCTAAAAGAGATGAATAGATATTAAACTAGGAATCTGATTTGGATATTTTTTCTTCTTTTGGATGTATACATATATAAATCTCTACTAATATTTGGAAGAACTTTTAACAAACAAAAGGATAATTTTATTTATTGATACAAGACATCTACTAAAGTTCCAAATGATTTCTGCTTTGAAACAAAGAAGAGTAAAAACCTGGAACTTTTTTGAAAGGATTAAAAAATAATTGTTTAAAAAATCAGGGAAGATTTATAAGTTTAGCTTGTTCTGTAAGGGTAAAAAGAAGAAAATAGTTATATCTTGTTGCCCTAACTGGATTCTGGTGACAAAGATTGATTGACATAGCATTTGGACTTTATTTTCCTTATCTAAGAGATGAGCTATGAGGAGAAGAGAGATTATGTTTTATTTAGAGATGGTGATAAGCTATTAAAATTGTTTTTACCTGTTAAGATCATGGGGGAAGTTACTTCTTTTTTTTCTTTATCCTTTCCTTTCTCCTTTTTTCCTCTTTCATGTGTCCCCTTTTCTTCTTTCTTTTTCTGTTTGTATTTTTTTGTAGTTTTGTATAGACTTTTATTTTCTTTATTTATACTTCTTAATAAAATTATTTGGGAAAAACGCTTTTTAAACTATGTACTGATGTTTCTATAGATGACATCTGTGTTATCATGATTTTTAATCAGTTTTTCTGCACATAGTACCCAATATTCAATCTCAAAAGCATTTAGAAATGAATAAACAGATGGACACAAATGCAAACACATTTTCTTGATTTTCTTTTCCTGCCTCCCATTCCACCAAGGGACTCAAAGAAATAAACATCATGATATTTCTTCTTAACTATGATTTAGCTCATCTTTTTTTGTTTTGCATTGTCCAATCGTTTGATAACTGAATATTTAATTCAGAGCTTCTTATCATTCAGAGATATATATATTTCTTCTGTTATTCCTTCTATTTCCCCCCCCTATGAATGTGTGACAGTCAGGGTGTTTTTAATAGTCCAAAATTCCGTAGGATATTTGTCTTCTAGAAATTCAATGTTATTCAACTCAAACTGCTAATTACTGGGATAAAATCCTGAACTAATTGCGATCCATTCAAGAACTCACATGAAAACTGAAGATATTAGTTCAGTTTTTGTTCTAGAAGGAGCAGTGGGCTGTTCTTAAATCACAGATTTCAGTTCATTATAGCCCAGGGGTGAAATCCAGTAGGTTCTGACAGGTTCTGTAGAACCGATAGCAGAAATTTTGAGCAGTTTGGAGAACCAGCAAATACCACATCTGGCTGGCCCCAGAGTAGGGAGGGAATGGAGATTTTGCAGTATCCTTCCCCTGTTACATCCACCAAGTCACGCACAGCAAGCCACACCATACACACCAAGCTACGGCCACAGAACTGGTAGCAAAAAAAAATTCACCACTGCTATAGCCCTTCATCGGGGTGGATTCTATTTACCTTTACTACCAGTTTGCAACAGGGCCACGTGTGTGCTCTTCTGCAGATGTGCAGAAGCGTTTTGATGATGTTGGGGTAGGTGGGTGGACCCTCCCTCCGGTTTTACTACTGGTTCTATAGAACCGGCCCGAACCGGGGGCAACCCACTATTGCCCTTCATCTTTCATCAGACTGATTTTTGCAATGTTTTTTCTTTACCAAGCTGAAGTTCTTTGCTGCATGTTACCAATATTGCTAACTTGACCACTTCCCCCAATAGTTAGTATTCCAGCACCACTATAATAATCAACCGTATATTTAATAGAATATATTGCAGAAAATGTGAAGAACGCAAAATGATACGGAATTTTTATATAATTAAAGATCTTTTTTTTCTCATTTTTTATTAGTTTATTATATAATATACAAAGTACAAAAGAAAATAGTAGAAAAAATAGAATAGGGGAAGGGGGAGGCGAAATGTTAGTTAGTTAGTTAGTTAGTTAGTTAGTTAGTTAGTTAGTTAGTTAGTTTACTTTATTAATTAGACCATGGGTCATATCAAAGTGCAGAGTTCCAAACACAAATTATTATTAAAATCCAATAAAAACATTTTAAAATGAACTTTGAATAAAATACCATTTAAAATGAAATTGGAATAAAAGTACAATTTAAAATTAAATTTAAATAAAATACAATAATTTAATATATGGATAAATAATATATGATAAAATTGTATTTCAGTGTCATCCCTACAATCTCTAATACAAAGATGTTTGGAAAAGTATAGGAAAAAGAAGAAAAAATAAAAAAAGACATTGACTTTAAACTTCCTTTGGTGCATTAGAATAAAACAATAACATCAAACTTCAACTTTTTACTTTTACATAATAGTATAAACTAGCCATAACAACAAACCTATTTAATTGGTAAAACCCAAAATCAAAGTTTCATTTTTACCCACCTTTAGCACAAAGTCCAGAAACAGTTTCTAAATAGAAACAAAAGTATTTTTTTTTCTTTTAAAGAAATAATTGAGGAGCTAATTTAGAGAAGAACGTTGAAATGAAAAGAGTTTTGAAATTGTAATTTTGGATGAACTTTTACTGGTATTAGCGATGAACAGAAATCAAAACAGACCTTGCAGGTTTTCCATATTTACAAAAGTTATGTTTTCTGAATTATTCTAGTAGTGACAATTAGCATACAAGATCTATATGTATGCTATCTATACAGATGCACCCTAATAATTACATCATGAGTGGCTCTTCCAAAGATATTGTATGATGCTGTTTACCACTGATGTTATTGAACAAGAAGGCTTTAGAAACTTTACTATAAAGCCCTTCCAGATAGTAATTTATTCTTTCTAATAAAAGTATAGGGCAGAGTCACACTTGCTCCCATGTTCATTTTGGATGAGATATGCATGTCAACTGTGACTAGAAAATATTTCAGAAATGAACATAGCACTTAGCAATAGCACTTAGGCTTAAATACCACTTTTCAGTGATTTATAGCCGTCTCTAAGCAGTTTACAAAGTCAACAATCTGGGTCCTCATTTTACCAACCTCAGAAGGATGGAAAGCTGAGTCAACCTTGAGCCAGGTGATAGCCGATCTGCCAAATTGCAGTCAGCTGGCAGTCAGCTGAGGTAGCCTGCAGTACTGCATTCCAACCACTGTGCCAACCCTGCTCATATAAGTGCAGGTATCCATCTAGAGTGACCAATTTTTTAAATCAAACTGTCAGGAGTATTAGTGAGTAAGAGACTGAGCTTGTCAATCAAAAGGTCAGCAGTTCAGCAGTTCAAATCCCTACTGCCGCGTAACAGGGTGAGCTCCCGTTACTTGTTCCAGCTTCTGCCAACCTAACAATTTGAAAGCATGTAAAAAATGCAAATAGAAAAATAGTTACCACCTTTGGTGGTAAGGTAACAGCATTCCGTGCACCTTTGGCATTTAGTCATGCTGGCCACATGACCATGGAGACGTCTTTAGACACCCGCTGGCTCTTCGGCTTTGAAAGGGAAATAAGCAGTCCCCCCTAGAGTC
Organism: Arizona elegans; assembly: GCA_022577455.1. Taxonomy (NCBI): domain Eukaryota; kingdom Metazoa; phylum Chordata; class Lepidosauria; order Squamata; family Colubridae; genus Arizona; species Arizona elegans. The sequence continues at coordinate 30,790,270 of JAKOOJ010000004.1, forward strand.
AGGAACAACTAGGACATATGTGCAAGGGGGACCTTTACCTTTACCTTTACCCATCTAGAATGACCAAACATAGTTTTAAATTTTAAATCCAACTGTCAGGAGTATTATAAATTGAGTATATTATTATAATTTTTAAATATATATTTAATTTGTAGCCTATTACCCATAATCAATGCAATAGCATCAAAGCAACTTTCTACAGAAATATTGCTTCTTAAACACCATTAGCGAAAAACTGTCAAAATATTTTTTTAAAAAAATACAGTAGGAACAAAACATTGCAAGGATAGCAGAACAGATGTTGTTGACCATATTCAGGAAAAACTCAGTCATGCATTGAATCTGGAAGCAACAGTGTTAGAAATATATTTTGGAAGGCAACTCATGGAAAAAGTGGATTAACGTGGTAGCAGCTGAAGGTACATTCCTTATCAAAGTATAATGCACAATTTCAGTTCTGAGTGAATGGATTGTTTTAATTAGAAAACTATTTGATGAAATATCTGCTTCACTCATGCAAAGAGTGAAACTTTGGTTACTTTTGACGTGGATGATCCCCAAATGACATGGGCAACCCTAATAATGGGGAAAAAATGTGAAGTTGATATTGATACTCATTATTATTTTAAATATTGTGTGAGAAAAAAAGGTTTTTTAAAAAGGTAGAATTTACTACTGCACCTGCTAAAGTCTCTGTTGTAAACTGTGGAAAAATACATAAGGCCTTTGGCAAATAAAATTAGAAGAAAAAGTTATTGGATTTTGTGCTGACAACACAAATACTATCTTTGGTAGTAAAGTAAGAGTGGGAGGGGGGAATCCAATATTTTCTGCAGACTGAAAGTAATTTTTGGGAACTTTTTAATTAGAGTGGTGGTTCAGCCCACACTGTCCACACTGCTGTGTAAAGTGCTGGTGAGATACTACCTTTTGACATTAAGTCCTTTGTAATCAAGTACTTTCATATTAATACCATCTGTTGAAAGAACTCTTAATTGTTGATTTGTAATAGCAGTTGTTTCTCCACCCAAAGCTTACTGGTTTTTCTCTAATGCCTACAGTGGACAGTTTCTGAAGCTTTTTCCAACTTTCCAATCTTACTTTTGTTCAAATTACTTGATGTTCTTGTGTTCTTGGATGATCCTTTTGGTGAAATCTAGCTCAGATTTATGAGCAATTATTTCCTTCAGTTAAGTTACACAATAAAGACAGAAGATAAGTATAATAAATGTTGTAATGGAATTGACAACATCTCAATTCATCAAAGAAAGTTGTTAGAACAAAAAGATAGAAAGCTATTCATGAAAAGCAGGAAATATTATAAGTAACAAGTTTCCAAAATTCTGTCCATTTCTTCTTTCCTGACTCAAAGTAAATGTGTTACATTGTCTTGGAGCCCATAGGCTTACTATTTGGTAAGAGTGTTCTCTAGTTTATGCAATTGTAAAATAACAACTTCAAGTTTCTGATAAACTTTCACATATACCCTGTTTCCCCCAAAATAAGACATCCCCTGATAATAAGCCCAATTGGGCTTTTGAGCTCATGGCAGTAAGGCAAAGTGCTTATTTCAGGGTTCAAAAAAATATAAGACAGGGTCTTATTTTTGGGGAAACATGGTATAGAAATATTGTAAAGGTAAAATAGCAGAATGGATCAGGGAAAGAAGTCAATGGATGAGAAATGTTCATTCAGTTTGGAAAGATGCAAAGTTAGAAACATGGTCCTCTATTATGTTTTACCACATATCTGTCTGGTATGAATATACCTACATTATAAAACAGTTTTTTTCCATTATAAATATTTGGACAGATGAGAGGAAACAAAAGGAATTGGGAGCTCTAAAATCATTGCTTAACTTGAGGGTTGCTTGTTATTACAGTGGTACTGAATGCTACAATACTGCATGCTTCTTTAAAAATATATTTTAAAAAGATAGTTGTGAAATTGCATTTAACATTAATAATATATAAATTTATACAAATTAATGTATCCCAGTGTCATACATGGAAACAAAATTGCTATAGTAAACTAAAATCTTGTGTATTTTTCTAGGCTGGTTAACTTTGAATAGATTTTGTTGGATATCCATTTGAGTTTTCTTTTGAAATTCTAAGAATAGGATTCCAGTACAGACTGTTCTCTATTTATGATCACAACTGGGACCACAACTTCCATTGCTAAGCATGGCAGTTATTAAATGAGTTGTGAAAAAAATTACCTTTTTGCTGTGGTAAATTATTATTATTATTATTATTATTATTATTATTATTATTATTATTATTATTATTATTATTATTATTTTATTTCAATACCACCCTTCTCCCAAAGGACTCAGGGTGGTGTACAGCCTATTAAAAACACAAAAATATATAGACATCAATTAAAAAATTATTAAAATTATTAAATAATTTTGGCCAAATTTAAAACCTAAAAATTTAAAACACACAATTTAAAATCCTTTACATTGATAGCCCGGCCTGGCGGAAAAGCCGGGTCTTGAGGGCACAGTGAAATACACAGAGGTCAGAGATCTTGCGCAATTCCGGGGGCAGTTCATTTCACAGGGCAGGAGCTCCCACAGAGAAGGCCTTCCCCCTGGGTGTCGCCAGCCGACATACCTTGGCCAATGGCACCCTGAGAAGCCCCTCTCTGTGGGAGCAGACTGGCCGGTGGGAAGCTACTGGTGGCAGAAGTCGGTCTCAAAGGTACCCGGGTCCTAAACCATGGAGCGCTTTAAAGGTGGTGACCAACACCTTGAATCGCATCCGGAAGACCACTGGGAGCCAGTGCAGCTCGCGCAGGAGAGGTGTCACGTGGGCACAATGAGTCGCGCCCATAACCACCCACGCAGCCACATTCTAGACCAGTTGGAGCCTCCAAGTGCTCTTCCAGGGGAGTCCCATGTAGAGAGCATTGCAGTAGTTCAGCCGGGAGGTGACCAGGGTGTGAGTGACCATGCGCAAGGCGTCCCAGTCCAGAAAGGGCCACAACTGGCGAATCAGGCGAATCTGATAAAAATCCTCCCTGGCCACGGCCGTCATATGCTCTTCTAAAGACAGCTGGGCATCCAGGAGGACGCCCAGATTACAAGCCCTCTCTGTGGGGGGCAAAGAGTCACCCCCAATAGTCAGCGATGGCACCAGCTGACTATATCGGGACGCCACAGCCACTCGGTCTTGGCAGGGTTGAGTCTGAGCCTATTTCTCCCCATCCAGACCTGCACGGCCTCCAGGCACGAGACATCACATCAAGGGCATCATTGGAGTGGTCTGGGGTGGAGATGTACAGCTGAGTATCATTAGCATACTGATGAACTCTCACCCCAAAACCACGGATGATCTCGCCCAGTGGCTTCACATAAATGTTGAACAGAAGGGGTGAGAGGACCGACCCTTGCGGCACTCCCCAAGCGAAGCGCCGCGACCTCTGCCCCCCTGCCAACACAAACTGTGAGCAGTCGGAAAGGAAGGAGGAGAACCACCGCAGCACGTTGCCCCCTATTCCTAACCCCCTCAACCGCTGCAGCATGATACCATGGTCGATGGTATCAAAAGCCGCTGAAAGATCTAATAGAACCAGGACAGAGGAACAACCCCTGTCCCGAGCCCTCCAGAGATCATCCACCAATGCGACCAATGCCGTTTCTGTACTGTAACCCCACCTGAAGCCCGACTGGTATGGGTCCAAATAGATAGCTTCATCCAGGTACTGGGGAAGCTGTCGTGCCACCACACTCTAAACAACCTTCACCACAAAACAAAGGTTGGAGACCGGACGGTAGTTGGCTAATTCAGCCGGGTCCAGGGACAGCTTCTTGAGGAGGGGCCTCACCACTGCCATTTTCAAGGCGGTGGGAAAGGCACCCTCAATCAGAGAAATATTTATAATCCCCTGGAGCCAGCCAGGGATGTAATAAAAATGGCTCCCAGGAGGCCAGTACCAACCAGGAGGGACACAGATCCAATAAACATGTGGCAGCACTAATCTTACCCAGAACCCTGTCCACATACTCGGGAGCCACAGAATCAAACTCCTCCCAGATAATATTCTCAAGACCTACCCCCGTCTCCCCCCCTGGACTCACCCAGTCGGAGTCCAAGCCTTCCCAAATCCGAGTGACTTTATCATGCAGGAATTGCACAAAATCCTCAACACAGCCCTGCAACAATTTATTCACTTTGTTGCACTTCAATAAAGTGAATCAGCACAATCATTAAGTTAATCACATAGTTGTTAAGTGAATCTGGCTTCATCATTGACTTTGTTTATTGGAAGTCACCTGGGAAAGTCACAAATAACAATTACATATATGCCAGTTTGCCAGTTTGGTCATTTGGTCATATAACCAAAATGACTCAATTTTGGTCATATGACTATGGAAGCATTGCAATGGTCATACATACAGCTGATTGTAAGTCACTTTCTTAAGCACTGTTGTAATTTCAAAAAGTCACTAGATGATTGATTGCAAGTCAAGGACTACCTGTAGTGAATATCTTCAGTAACTATTAAGGTGAAGCTCTTTTCAGCAGGTTTCTTATGCACCAATCAACAGGTGAGGAGAAAGTGAAAAAATTCTGATTAGCCCTGACATTATGCATTCCATTATCTCCAACCCTAGTGTCTGTGCATACAGAATGAATGTCTAGTGGAACTAACCTTTCTGAGTTGTCTTTAAAAGGATTCACATCTTATATTAACATATCAGGAATAAAGCTAATCGACCTACTTGGCTTCAAGGAGTCCTTGCTCTTTCTTCATATCTCTACATATAAATAACAACTTCTGAAGATGGCTTAAGAACCTTCTTTTATGATATATGTGCTGTCTTGTGCATAACATACTCTTCAATGAATGTAGGTAATTACAATTGCTGTTGTTTTTATTAAAGCTACTGACCAGAATTGCAAAAAATAGATTTAAAATAAAAAAACAGAATAAGGTAAAATATTGTAATTGGTGGTAGGTTCATTTGGGCTTGGACAATCTGGAACTGTTCCACCTGCAGTCTGATCTAAGCATAGTACACAAAATTGTCTGCTACAACATCTTACCGGTCAATGACTTCTTCAGCTTCAATTTCAATAATACGGGGCAAACAATCGATACAAAGTAAACTGCTCCAAACTTGATTGCAGAAAATACAACTTCAGCAATAGAGTGGTCAATGCCTGGAAAGGTCTACCAGACTCAGTTGTTACATTCTCAAACCTTCACAGCTTCAACCTTAAACTGTCCACTGTGGACCTCACTCCATTCCTAAGAGGTCCGTAAAGGGGGGGGTTGTATAAGGGCAACATCATGCCTATCATCCTTGTCCTACTGTCCCTATTTCTTTGTATTCATTTCTTTCGCTCATGTCCATATTCATATTTATGGTGAGAATAGAACTCCTGGCAGTGAACAGTAAATTATTCTGCAATTCTGCATTCTAACCACTGCACCATGGCTCAGAAATGAAATGGCAACATATCAAGAAGTAAGTCTGAAAGTGGGATGGATATATACAAGAAAATCTCCTTCTTGCTAACAATAGCTGCAAATATTTAGTGTAAAGCTTCATTTTAAGTATGACTTAGAGGCTCTTACAGAATGCATGTGGCCTCATCAACTTGCAATAAAATAAACTCAAATAGCATAGGCAACACTTTTCATCTGTGACCATTCCATTGTTTATTCTACTGATTTCTGGCTCATGGCAAAGGTATGATTCCCAAAGATTAATTGGACTGAAAGGGCAGCAGACACAAATGTGATGATGACCAATATGTGAAAGCATGTGTGATGGTTGATGTGTGCTGGTCAGTTACATAATGTAGCATTAAATTGTTTAAACACACTAATAAATGTGCGATAGGTATCAAACAAGGCTAAAAAAAAATCTTCCCATTATCTTGCATAAACCCTCTTGTGATTAGTCCTCTTCTCCTGCTTTCAGACATAACATTTCTGTAATATACTCTGAATATAACCTTTATCCAGTGTCTTATACCACACTCAATTTAGGTAAACACTGACAAAAATGCAACAATTATGGGCTTCTGTCAATTATCTGGAGCACAGAAAAGGCAGCTGAGGAATCATCATTCATCTGTTGGGTTTGACAAAGAATTAGTCATTTAGAAGTAGTAGATGGAACTGCAGTTAAAGGTCAGTGTCTCCTTTACTAAAGATTTAAAGTACTTGCTACACTTCATTGGATGTTACTGAATAAAGCAAGTAAAAACAATAATAATAAAAAAATCTTAGCATGCATGATTAAAGAAAAGAACCAGTTAGGTCTACTGTTATTTCCAAGAAGTTTGGCAATTAGCAATTTAGTTCTAGGGTCGCAAGTGTATTTTTATCTTGATAGAAAAAACATTTTATTAGAATGTATTCATTGCTGCAGCTGGACCTATAATCAGAAGTAGTCAACTTTTCCCCCTGTTATTCTGAATGAAGCATTTGAATGAATGTTTCCATTTATATACCCTAAGTAATGTTTCGTATAGAAAACATTTTTTCCTGCCTTTGCAGTTCACTCAGAACTAAACAAAAAATACCCTGAAGTCATGCTGCTCTTTTAAATCATACAGTGAAGCTGGATGACCTCCTATGGCGATTTCTCCTTAACCCGAGTAATTATAGGCTTCCAACTGCCCTCATAAAGCAAGGGCAGTTCTTTTTGGAAAGGAATTTAATTAATTCTGTGCATATGGAAGATTTCCTTTTAGCCATAAGGTGGCAGATTATTTCCACAGGAATTTATTCTCAGCAACAATCTTTAGCTGACCTGACTCTCTTGAGTAGATTCTTTCTGATTCAGAAGTTAAACTCTCTTTGTGTGTGTGTGTGTGTGTGTGTGTGTGTGTGTGTATAGAAAATCATTTTTTGTTCATTCTCTTCTGCAGCAGTATTTTCTGCCATATGGGGATATTTACTTCTTTGTTTGCTTGTTTACTACTCAAATTTCTATGCCACCCAGTTTGAAGCAAGTCCTGGCCAAGTGAGAAATCAATCAGTAATCAAAATAACAGTGTTTAAATCTAACACTGTTTGGAGGAACATTCAAAGTATTTATGACTGTGACTTAGTTGAGAGAGATGTTGTTCTGAAAAAAAAATCATAAAAATAAAGATGGTGGTCAGAACTTTACAGTCCTATTATAGCTCTCTTTTATATGCACATAAAAAGGGGTTGAGATTTCAGTCTCATGATAATGGCTGCCATCTTGGCTTTTTTGACGTCTCCTTCTGGAGATGCCCCTATCTGAGATTTTTACAAAACTGGTACAATCTTTGGAGGATTTTTTTAAATTATTTTTTTCATTCTTGCTTCTTGTCTCTTGTTTCCTTGCTCCAGACAGCCATAGCTCTTTTCCCACTATTAAATTTCAATGTCTTGTTTTCGACAGTTTTGTCTCTCCTTGCATGGATTATTTAGTATGTACTTCTCAATTGACTACACTACATGCAATCATGGTAGCTACTTAGGAAAAAAATAGCAATTGCAAAATCATTCATAAATTATTATCTTACTTTCAAAAGTCACACAGATTTTTTTAAAATACTACGACAGAGGATTAATGACTTTGAGAAAATTTCAACATTTTGCTCTATTTTATTATTTATTTATTTAATCTATATGCCATTCAGTGTATGCTATTCTTGTCAGCATCTTATTCCTGACATTATGTGTTGAATTGGCATTGTCTCTGAAACCTCTATGCAAAATCTGCACTTCAGGTTCTGTGGTAGACTCCCACTTCTACAGATCTGGTACTTAGTGCCTATTCTTGTGCTACTATGATCAATGCCTCAGTACTGTCTTTTAGTCCAGCCCTTTCCAGGCAATGAAATTACAATTTCCTAATGTCTGCAACTTCAGCTACTCATTGATGATGTACCTCTGATGATACATCTCATCTTGTCATGTCTTGATCTTTTTACCATGTCTGATATTGCTCCTCCAGGCATTCTCTCAGCAACTCATCTTTGGGTGCTATCTTATTGATATACTCCTGGATATTCTGAGTTTTATCCAGGATGCTGGTTTGACACACACACAAAGACTGAGACAGAGACAGGGAGCAAGACAGAGACAGAGAAACACACAAGGAGAGAGAAAGAGGGAGAGATGAAGAGAAACAAGAAGACGGAGGCAGATACAGAGACAGACAGAGACAGAGAGAGAGAGAGACAGACAGACAGACTGACAGACAGACTTAGAGAAAGAGACAAAGAGACAAAGACAGGGGCAGAGAGAGGGAGGCAGACTTCTTAAGCAAAGCTAAAATCTCAGTTTTTAATGGACATTTTCTCAACAATAGTACAGAAATAATTTTTCCATTACCTTTTGGGAAACTATTATTGAACTTCCCTATTTAACCCATAGCTGTGGTGGTTTTGTAGTTATCTCCTATTCATATACTAAGCAGGTTCAACCTAGATGAACTGTATTTGAGATTAAACTAAGCTTAATTAAAATAACACAAAATCTCATTAACACAAATGTAAAACAGTTGTAAAATATGTAATTTTAATATAACATATATTTTATATAAAAATGTGCAAAAGGAATATGTTAAAAAATGTTGAGAAGATTCAAAATAACTGTTTAAAAAGAAGAAGAAGAAAAGGATTCCATCCAATAATCATTGTAGTATGATTTCCCCAGTTTTATGGAAAAGCTTAACAGCCTTACAAATGTATGCTAATGAATGTGCCAATCAAACTTCAAGGGAAGAGAATCTGTCACAAAGTGGGGGTCACTACAGTAAAACACTGTCCCTGGGCATCTTGTGCACTTAAGAGACCCAAAGCATCCTCAATTCTTCAGGTGATCCAATATGAAGAAGGTAACCCCAAAGATACCTATTCCCTTAAGAGGAAAAGTTTCCTGCACCTTGGCTATCAGGTTAAAAAGTAATCATGCTTATCCTTTTCCTCTTTCAAATTCATGTATGTCCTACTAAGATTATCCCTGCCATAGGAAAATATTCAGAATCAACACTTAGACTCAATCCTTTTCCAGATCCAATATAAAATTTTACTATCGTCTTTCAAAAAGATACACCATGATAATTTGTTTTACACTCTCAGTGGTTTCACCCAATATAGCAATCCCTTATAAAGTGTATGTAGGTATTGTCAGATCTATTGTGATTTGTAAACCATAATTAATGATTCAATATTATACCGTGTTTCCCCAACAATAAGACCCTTTCTTATATTTTTTTTAAACCCTAACATAAGTGCTTGGCCTTATTTTTGGAGAGGTCTTATTATTTTGGGGCGCGTGGAATAAGATGGGGCTCCTCTTGCCATTTTACTTCATTTCCAGCTCTGTGTTTAAATATTTTCAGGGTGGGATTATTTTCTTGGGGGTGGGGGACTTATTTTAGTGCATGCACTCAAAAGCCTGATTGGGCTTATTATCAGGGGATGTCTTATTTTTGGGAAAACAGGACAAGTTTGTCCAATGCATTTGTGATGAAGAATGCCACCCAGCAAGATTTCAGAGGCAGATCTGGATTAAAAGGCTTCACTTTATTTATTTTTTTTAAAAAAGAGGGGGGGGGAGAATTTAAGTGTCCACCAAATAACATCCAAGTTTCCTGAATTTGGACAACTATATGATTTTCAGTTTGGCAGCTGTAATCAAATTCTTGTTCCCATGCAGATTAATTAATGGAAACAGCCAAACACCAACAAAAACTACCCATATCTATTATGGGAAGCTGTCCTACAAATGACTGCCTTTTAAAGATGAAAAGAAAAAAAGGCACTTTCAAGGACAGTGAAAATGAAGAAGGTTTCAGGAACAAGACTTCTAGCTCTAAAGGGTAATCATGTGCCAGCCTTGACTTATCCGTGAAAAAGTCAGGCACTCATTAAACCTTATCTGATGCCAAAGTTATATGTTATGGTTTATTGCCTGGAGTACCAATTAATAAAGAATTAAAGAAATGAAGAAACCAGTAATTCATACTTTTTGTAGGGAGAAAACTCATATACTTCAGAATAGTGCTAAAATATTAATAGTCATTTTAGTCATGTATTATTTTATTAAGCACTTAGCTTTGTAGGGTTTATCAAAAGATATATGACATTCATTTTTAACAAAAATAATGAAGAGATTTCAGGAAAAAGAGATAATTTATTCAGAATCTAATAAAGGATATTTTGAATGGAAAAAAAAGAAAAAGTGTAAGCATTACTGATTAGTAATAATAATACTTTAATAAGTAGTTTAATAGTTGTTGGTTTAATAATACTAATACTTTTAGTTACACATATTGATTTAATAGTTTATTATAGTTTAATAATGAAAAATAGTTGAAATCAAGGCATCAACATTCTTATGGAATTCTATACTGAGAGTGAGAGAAATCTCAAAATAAATTTAATTAAATAAATACAACCTAGCATACATCAAACATTCTATTTGAAAATATGTTTAAGTGAAATGCTACATCTAAAATAATATGTAGTAAAGGTATAAAAACTCTACTTGCAGTAAATGTCTTTTATATATGCAAACAGTGATCTCATAATAGAATAAATTTTTTCTACAATTGTATATGAAAGTTTGCTTTCATTATTATTTGCAATCTTCTTTCCATGTTTGCTGTCAATTACATATAAAGGAAGCACCTAAAACCTTGCCAATAAAATGTAGCCAATAAAACATAGCACTGAAAGGAAGCAAACCTTTTAACAAAAATAATATTTTTAATGTATGTTTTCAAACCTGAGATACTCAGGTTTCATTATCTTGACTTAAAAGGTAGTCTCTAAATTAGGGATCCTAGATATCATAGAATAGCATTAGCATCTTTAGAGTGAAAGTGGATTTATGATGTACTTATAGAATACTGGACAAGTTGAAAACTGACCTCTTACCATTAACAGGAACTACTGCATGTGATACAAGTACCACTCAGGCTACTAACTAGGTTTATATACCTTAGTTTACCAAAATATAGATATGAAAATATTGATTAACTAAGCTCTGTCTCCCTCCCTCCCTTGCTCCCTTTCCCTCCCCCCCCCTCTTTTCTTTCTCTGCCATAATTAATAAATAGTCAACTGGGCACATTTCTGAGAGAGTAATGTCTCCCTCCAGATTCAATTGGATACAAACCAGATCAACCTTCTTTGCAAATCAGCGATAAAGCAAGACTTTACAACTAATGTGCCATTTAAAAGCAGCAGTCTAAAACCTGAGCTATCGCAAATCTGCTGACCAGGTAAATGAGGGGACTGCAAGGGAACAGAAAATGGGACCCATATTAAATATCAAGGTCACATTCCCTTTGAGTGTTTCTGCCTCCCATTGTATTTCCTGTTATTTGACACTGCTGAAATATACTGCCCAATCCTGCCTTCCCTGTCAGCCATTCCTCAACACTCTTTTATTGATCAAAAATGGAAACTTCCTCCAAGTAGCAAAGAGTCAGGCCAACAGCATTTGCTCTAATGGCAAAGCCAAATATCTATGGATCTATTTCATTTGTAACAAATGAAAGATAGCAAACTAGACTTTAAGAAAAATAAATGATAAAAGCATAAATGAATAAATAAAAAGAGGAGCCTGGTTTAGCTCAACAGACAGAAGCACTGTAATTTAACACCAGCTGTCTGCAATTAAAGTAAGATCGAATCTCGCCAGGCTCAAGATTGACTCAGCCTTCCATCCTTTCTAAGGTAGGTAAATTGAGGACCCAGTTTGTGGGGACAAAAAGCTGACTTTGTATAAATATACAAAAGTATGAGTGCTTAATGCACTGTAAGCCGCCCTGAGTCTCCAGAGAAGGGTGGCATATAAATCAAATAAATAAAAAAAAAGGAATGGAAAAAATTAGCCATGATGTGTCTGTAAAAGTAAAAGATGGGATAAAGATATAATGACCCTAAACAAAAGTTGTGATCAATGTGGTGAACATTATGAATACATTTAGCATTGTGAAGATGTATGCTTAATTATGAATGAAAGGGCTAAATGTGTGATTTTTTTTTTACTGAAGAACTAGAAATTTGTTCAGAGGAAATTGTGCAATGTTGTGGGAAGTGAGAAAAATAATAACATGAATGAATATCTGGAAACCAGGCAGCAATGTTCCTGGACCAAAAGGGTTGGGGCCAGGGGTGGGTTCTACTCACCTTTACTACCGGTTCGCAACGGGGCCACACACTTATGCGAGCAAAGCAAGTGTGCACGCACGCTCTTCTGCGCATACGCAGAAACATTCTGATGACGTCGGGGTCGGTGGGCGGAGCCTCCCTCCCATTTTACTACCAGTTCTATAGAACAGGTCTGAACCGGGGGCAACCCACCACTGGTTGGGGCCTTTGGAGACCCCAGATTGATTAAAAATAGTGAGCATTGTCTTAGAAATGCTCTGAAATAAGAAATAAGCTTAGATCTGCTTATTTCAAAAATATTGTTTAAGCATTTATATTCTTAACCATACCTGGCAAAGGAATGGCTATAAAACTAAGACCATGACTGATTTGATTATTCATAGTGAAGAACTGGGAGAATTGGTAAAAATAATGCGTTATGGTAAATTCTGAATTGGGGTAAACCATTTTCTACTCTCGTTCAGAAGATATGGACATGGATAAAAACAAACAAACAAATAAACCAGCAAACAAACAAATCTAGAGTGAAAGTAGAAGGAATGCAGGAAGAAACAAAATTTGGGAAGGAAAAGGACAAGAAGTATGCATAAAATATTTTCAGTTTTCATCAAGTCAAGTGAAAATAAGTTTATGAAAATATATTTGCATCTGTTGATTTAGGAAAAGCACCCAATGAAGTAAATAGTCTTGCATAAATACAGATTTGAACGCTTGTGCCTAAATGTGATTAAAATGGACAATGAGAAAAATATCGGATGCTTGGTAAGTATTTCAGTGCTGACAGGCATAAGGCAGCAATTTGTAATTTTCTTTTGGTTATTTAATGTACTGATAAATGTATAGCTTGTGGTGATATTAGAAACATAACAGCTGACTAGCTAAGAACATGAAAGCATGTGTATTTCTGTATGCATGATTTGAAGTATGATACAATGAAGAATATGTTCCTGAAAATGAATGAATTAAAGTCCCAGGTAGTTGTGTTTGATAGGGAAAATAGAATGAACAATTGGAGGTTATACATAAATAGCAAAAGTGATGACAAATAGATGAATGCATGTATCTTGGTAGACTATTTTTCCTAAGGATGTGGAAATGAATGAAGAAATTTTACCACATGCAAGGGCTGCTAGAAACAAAGAAATCTGTGGGAAGGGATTAAAGTTTGGTGAAAGAAATTCATCTTGCAAGGAATGTTGCTGTAAATATAATAATAAAAAGAGGGCTTTTTTTTTTTTTAGCAATTCCTAAACAATGAGCAGATGCAGTCTGTATTGGTGACAGTTGATTTAATCAGCCTTCTTCTTCTGGTAATAGTTCCCAACATATTTCCCACAACTTTCAGTAGATAAGCTGGAATAAAATAGAGGAAATTCTTAAATATTATGGACATAAAGTAGGAAAAGAGAGAGAGAGAGAGAGAGAGAGGGAGAGAGAGAGAATTTTTAAGATAGATTCAACAGTCCTGCTTTGAACATCTGTTCATCCCCAAAATTATTTTTTAATATTAGTACAAAGCAAAGCATTATTAAACCATGGGAAAGATAAGGGGGAAATGCAGTAAATTGCACTAAATTGAAACTGAAGTCAGTATAAGAAAGTATTGCACCCTCATGTTGACAAAGAGCATCCAACTGCTTTAAGTGCTTGCATTCTAGGATGCGATAAAGAATGTTATCTAGCTGTGCTGTTTTGAGTGTCTGAGTGGCTTCTGTTGAGTTCAAACCAGGAAATCTAATAGAGGAAATAGAAAGTATTACAATTGGTATTATTGTTCTCTGTTAGCTTTCCATCTTTCTTAAGTTCTCAAGCTGCTACATTTCTCAATATAAAGAAAGCACCAAAACAGGAATTCTCTTATCATGCTCTTCCCTCAGATTCAGTGGGAACAGAAGATTGCAGATCAGTTTCTAAAAAGAGATCGAACAGGGAATTTACCTTTACTGGTACATACTGATAGTATTTTTTTTTTCTTTCATCAAATCTAATGAGAACCAGTAGGTAAAAACAGAGGATCATTTTTCTGCATGACACTAACTCACAGGCACTCATTTTAGAATTCTACAGACACACTAATTTATATCTTCCTTTAATTGATAGAACTCCAAGTTCTAAGAAGGAAAATGGAAATATTACAAACCTGTAGACCTCTCATTTTCTGGGAATTGAGATGCTTACAGGTAAGAAAAAAACTGCTGGTATAAGTAATAACACATGTTGGGTATCAGGCTTTACTACATGCCATTAATAATGCAAATCACAAGTTATGTTATTTATAAGATGATACTAGGAATGACAACTATTCTATGGGAGGAAGATGGTTATATTGCTATGTATTTTGCTTGAATGTACTTGAATAATTCTATTAATATCTATGGAAACTAGATCCATATTAAATATACTTTAATTTCTAGTTGAAATCAGAGGAGCCAGAAACCTTTTGAAAGGTGGAAGGTACAATGGGGCAATCATCCAGGGCTCCATAAATGGAGGAAGTCTTCAAAATTAGTATTTGAATATATAGTTCAATACTTCAAAACAGAATATTTGAATACATCAAAAGGAACACTTTTCATTCAAATCAGCAACATTAAATAGTTAGAAGATAATAGAGAGAATTATTTCATGAAATCAGGATTCTCACACATTGCCAATTATAGAGCCATTGACATTAATGACATTGTTAGAAACAATGAAGAAAAAATGAGATTGTTATAAGGTGCTATGTGAGAGGAGTAGCCAAATAAACACACTGATCTCAGGAGTCTGAATCATAAAAAGCATGAATAGGACTTAAATATACTCAACTATTCCCCAGTATTGTATTCAATTTGACATTAAACTTATTATTTAAATTATATTTCATTACAGATCATTTTATTGTTATGTTCAAGGTGGCAATGGCATTTAACTAATTTAGATACAGGAAAGAAATTCCAGCGGGATATATATATATATATATATATATATATATATATATATATATATATATATGTAATGAAATCATTCCTATGATTTAGTTTGTGAAATCTCATATATCACAATCTATTTCCTAGTCTTTAAAACTCGTTGAAACTGCTTTTGGGTGAGAGACACTTTGCAGAAAACAAATGTTTTGTAAAGGCAAATAATTTGTTGAGCATTAATTCTGAAGAAAGTCAAAGCCTTCTCATTTCTTTTCATTTCTAAAATGAAAGTGTTATTTAACAATGTCTAGCAGGAAACTTGCCTATTTTTTCCCCTCCATCTGTAGGAGGGAAAAACAGAGAGAAAGAGAAGCATCTGACAAGCTTTATACTCCTTCAAATGCTAAAATGAACTAATGTCAAATCAAATCTCTCCTACAAATGGAAACTTAGCTGGCAGTGTTGTCTTTGGCACAGTCCTTCTGCTACTGATTTTTTTTGTCTCTCCAATTCTGCACCTCTGTGTTCAGTTGGCATCCTTAGACTTAATTAGTGACAATTTTCTTCACACCAGATTGTGCGGGCATATGTTTGTGTGTGTAGCTGCATGTATTCAGGCATATTTGTGTACATTTTTCAGTGTTGTGCTGAAGCTTCCATATGCAGTTATTATCATGGTTGTTCAAAACCGAGGGAGGAAAATAAGAGTGTGGGGGGGGGGAGTGGGTTGGGAGATAGCAGCATTTTACCTTGGATCTGTCCTTTTGATTTATTTGTGAATCACAGATAAGCTTCAAGAATGATCTGGAAAGTAATCGGCTGAAAGCTTGCCATAAAAGAAACTTGCCTTTTATATAATGTTTGAATTTATTTCCTGTCTAGAAAATGCTGTCCCCTGCTATGAAACCACCTGGAATTTTCTTACCCTCAACTGTTACCAAATGTGCTAGATTTTATTCCCACATTGTTTAAAGAAGCAAATCCAATAAATGTCACCTCCATCACCACCTCCCGTTTCTACAGCTTCAGCTAATCTATAAAGCGATGTGCTTTATCTGCCTTACTAAACCAAAACCTGTGGAGCTGAAAACAACTAAGTCCAGATCAGCTTACTTCTGGACTTCAGAGATTAAGTGTGGAAAAGAGTGGGGGGGGCTACAAAATGCTGGATAGTTTTAGGTGCCTCCCTTTTGAAGATAAAACCAGCATCCATAGCTGCTGAGTCCATCCCTGGGTGTTCAACCCCATGCCTTCACTAAAGCAGTGGCTGATTTTTTTTTCTTCAGGTGCCTTGTTCAGATATAATTCCCTGCACGTTCAGAGGATTACATACTGTTTATGCATCATACAATCTCACTGAGTCCTGTTTCTTTACAGTACTTACTCCTGCTGCTAAAAGGAAAATAGGCTCTAACAATCTCTTTTGGTGCCAAAGCTGCTGTACTGAATGAACATATCCTGCCTGCAGTTGTCTGATTGATCCTTGTGATCCCTCTGTCCAACATGAGTTCAAAAGCATGCTACAGCTCAAAGACGCTAAAAATTGGTATCCGTTTAAGATTTACTTGCAAACTAGGGCTTTCTTACATATCAGCAGATGCTATCTGGCCTTTCAAGAAGTAAACACAGAAGTAATTCAAACTTTGGATCCATTTTAAAAAACTGCCATCATTAAAAAGGGAAATGGGCATGTGCTGGTATGCCTTGTGCCAAACTCCGTCACTCCTCAAAAATACTCTCTGAAAGTAGTGAAAAAAATTAACAAAAAAGAGCAAATGAGACGCATGCCATACATAATCTCAATTTAGATTCCAACAATTATAGCCATTAGCCAGCAAAACAATTTATCAGATAAACTAAACATGTGTTTGTGTACCAGCTCTCCCCAAAAAAAATTTCTCCCACAAAGATCTGAATAATAGACACTACACTGATTAAAAAGCACTCTCATCAGTGACTAACATGGTAACCAAGAGCAAATTATGTCAGACTAATATGACATTTTGTAGAACAGAAATGAGTGAAATGGCTTGCCTCCAGAACTTGTGGGTGTTCCGTCACTGGAGCTTTTCAAGAAGAGATTGGACAGCCGTTTGTCCAGAATGCTACAGAGTCTCCTGCTTGAGTACAGGGCTAGAGTCGAAGACCTCCAACTCTATTCTGTTTTAGAAGGTTGAGTTCTGTAGAGCAAAGGAGTGCTAAGACCTGGTCTTAGAAAATGTCTTTCATAACATGCTTGTGAACAAGACAGATTTTATTTATTTATTTATTTATTTATTTATTTATTTATTATTAATTCAATTTGTATGCTGCCCCTCTCTGAAGACGCAGGGTGGCTCACAATGCATTTAAAATCATTATAAAAAACATTTAAAAATTAAAAACATTTAAAACATTAAAACTCATTCATACCATTCATGGCCTGATCTCGCCGGATTGCAAAAGCGAGATCAATAGCCCCAGGCCTGCCAGAAAAGCCAAGTCTTCACCACTTTTCGTATGGCCAATAGGGTGGGGATGGTCCGGACCTCAGGAGGTAACTGGTTCCAGAGAGCTGGGGAAGCCACAGAGAAGGCCCTCCCCCGTGGGGGGGGAGGGCCACCAGCTGATGGGACCCGGAGGAGACCAACTCTGTGGGACCTTACCAGTCATTGGGAGTTATGCGGTAGAAGGCGGTCTCGAAGATACCCTGGCCCTGAGCCATGTAGGACTTTAAAGGTAATAACCAACACCTTGAATTGTGACTGGAGACCAATAGGGAGACAGTGCAGCTCGCGATAAATGTGAGCTGGGGCCATGGCAGTATAGAGGTTGAACCAGAATACCCAAAGGATACTAATAAAAGGTTATGCATTGATTGGTGTCTACAAATTCTCTTCTAAGCCCTGTGAGACAAGATTATTCATGACCTGTGGAATGAAACAGAAGGAGTGCCTACATGACATCAAGTTTGGGAGATTAATAAAGCTAGATTATTCTCAACTGTGATAAATATGAATTTGGTAAAACAATAAAAATAAAGCACAAAACTAACCTGGTTTAGCAACACTGTCTATAAGAAGAATCTTTGGACCTATAGATTACTGGGTAAAAAGACCAATGCAGTCCAATACATCAACAAAAACAGCATCCAGATCAAAGGAACTAATAATACTACTGCATTTTGAGATGGTGGAGGACAATATAGATTTTTTTTTTCAAATCATAAGAGATTTACAGCAGTTTTTAAAATCTTCCATCCATTTTTTACCAAAACAACAATAATAAAGATAGGCTTTATGTTCTTTTATGTTACTGATGGCTAGGTGATACTATAAAGGTATTTTATCTGGTTTTGGCACTTAGAAAGAATCTGGAAAATTCAAAGCAACCACAGTAAAGAGCTAACAGAATGATAAGAAGTCTAAAAACTAATTTATGGGGAGCTGGTCATATTCATCTTGCAAAAAAGAGAATATGGTTTAAAAGGCTATTACAAAATAGACATGGACCTACTTTTTGTTGACATCAAAAGCAAAACAATAACTACAATTAAAAGAAAAAAACTTTTAGATTAAATATTGGACTGAATTTCCTGATGCTAAGACCTGTTAAGAGCTGGAGTAGCTTGCCATGGAAAATGCTTAGTTAGAATGCCTCATTTTAGTCAATTCCTGCATAAAGCCAAGAGTTGGATTACAGGATATGTAAGGTGCGTTCCAACACATTCATTTCATGATACTATTACCTGCTTAATCATGCAAAATCACATTGTGTGAATATACATGCATGTGCATACATTTAAAATAATACATCCATACCACTAATATATGAATTTGACATACAATAATCATGTTTTAAATTAGAAATGTTATTCTTTAGAAAAGTATAAAATTATAAGATGCCTAAATGATTGTATTAGTTTCTAGCTTATCTAAAATGAACTCAAATTCAGATACATTGGCCACTATGGAATTCACTGAGGAAATCCATATGAACTTGTCAGAAAGATGTATAAGACAAGGTTATCTAATTTAGAGTTTATAAAGCAGTGTTTCTTAACACTTCAATTGATCCAGGATTTGGGCCATGAGTAAACTCTGGTTTCATACCTTAAAGTTTTCCTTGTGCCATCTGGTGACTTCAAAGGAAAGTCACCTACACTTGTGTGTAGAACTGAACTCCTCTGGCTGACATTTTACTTCTTTTGGATTACTTGATTGTTGATTATTTTTCTTATTGATTTTGTGTCCTCCTAAATGATGATGGTGGTGGTGACAAACATTATGTCTTTGTTTGACTAAAGTTGTAAGCACTCAAACATTGAAAATGACTTGTGCAATCAATCCTGTTCAGGGAATCAAAGCTCTGTCTTTTTTTCTGTGCAGCATGTGGAGTGGAGTTTTTATTGCAATATTGTGATCACCATCTTGTCTTTTTTTAATCCTGCTTTGTGGACACTCCTGATGCCAAATATTTGGCCATTAAAACACA
This sequence comes from Arizona elegans, assembly GCA_022577455.1. NCBI lineage: Eukaryota > Metazoa > Chordata > Lepidosauria > Squamata > Colubridae > Arizona > Arizona elegans. Next base: position 30,809,780 of record JAKOOJ010000004.1, read on the forward strand.
AGAAAAGAGTGAAGAAAAATAGTATGTGCAAGATGGGCAAGGAAATAAAACCCACAGTGGAGGTACAAGGCAATTCAAAGTTCAAACAGTTATGTCATATAACTACAGTAATATTAGTAGTGGGATAGTTACAAGTCCAGTATGCTGCCAACTCAAACATTAATTAAGGGAGATATATGGAGCTAAAATGTTTTGTTTTTGTTTTGGTGGGTTACAGATGCTTCGTTTTGTTTTGTTTTGTTTTAATTTGTTTTGCTTTATTTTGGTTTGTAACAAAAGAAGCTCAAGATAATTAATTAATCACTAATTCATATAGTGAGAATGAATCAAAGCTGGTGGGGTGAGGATCACAAATGGGAGCTCAAAGGAAAAGTGTTGGCTTTCCAAAAGTGTTTCTGTTGCACACAAATCTGTCTGTCTCTCAGCCAGCTGTCTGTCTGTCTATCCACACATATTTGTACACATAAACATGAAGAAAAAAGCCTTCAAATAGTCTTAAAGTACAATTCTGAACATGTTCACAGCTCATGCAAAAATGTAATTTATTGATTTTAACTGAACCTAACCATTCTGGTTTGCACTATTGATAGTAGTTTAGGGCAATGTGTGAACCAAACTGTATGTAGCTCTCAACAAATACGATCCAGCAAATCATAACATATGAATATAGTATGAACAAACTAGGTTTGGTAAGATTGTTTCAGTTGAAGAGGAGTTTTATTTATTTATCAACAGATATACCATATTTTTCAGAGTATAAGATGCACCAGAGTCACACCTTAGTTTTTGGGGAGGAAAATAGGGGGAAAAATATATTTTTTTTTGCCCACCCAGGTATTCATTCATCTGGCCAGTCCTTAGCCTGGTCAGCTTCAGCACATTAGTTCGCTCACTGGTTTTGAGGTTGGGGCTGGTTGGAGCTAAAAAACCGCTTCTAAAGCACAGTTGATCGTCAGAGGGAGCAGCAATTAGAAAAGCAGGCAAAGCAGGGAAGATCACACTTGAATTGGGACTGAAAAACAGCTTCAAAAGCACAGCTGATTGTCAGAGGGAGCTCCAGTGACTAAAGCAGGCAAATAGCGGAAGGGGTAAGAGAAGGCAGCAGCTGTTCCGGGTACCCATTTTGGGCACCGCACGCGAGGTTACATTCGGACTGTAAGACGTACCCAAATTTTTAGCCTCTTTTAGGAGGGAAAAAAGTGTGTTTTATACTCCGAAAAATATGGTACACACAAATACACACTCTGCCACATTAACAATTGCTCATTGTTATTCTGTTTTGAAGTATTGTTAAGTGTCCAAAGTCATGGACAAGATGGGCTGCTATATACATTCAATCATTTAATCAATCAATCAGTCAATCAGTAGTTCTGGACTTCTATCAAAGTTAAACAAAAATATTTTGTTTAATGTTATTTGTGAATATTCTGGTCTGTGGAATTTAAAGAAACTCATTATGTGAAAACCAATCTCTCTGGAAAAGTCTGTTACATTTCCAAAAATGGTATACAATAAAAGAGTTAAAATAGCAAATAAATCTCAAAGTTTAAGAGCAGTCACTCTATCTATCTATCATCTATCTATCTGTCTGTCTGTCTGTCTGTCTGTCTGTCTGTCTGTATGTATGTATGTATGTATGTAGCTGCCAATTCTATTATTCAATTTTATATATCTTAACTCTGGACTCCTCATAGGAGTGGTAATAACAACAATAAAAATAACAACAAACAACAATAAAAACAGCAACAAAAAAAAACCAACTTTAAATTCCATTCACCTGTGACTCCATCATCAACTTCCAGTATCCTAAAATAACATCTCCCAATATTAGGTTAGACCTAATGATTAAGCAGGTAAAGGCTTGTCAAATTCCTAGGGGGGGGGGTGTTCACAGGGTAGAGAGAAGGCATGCTGCCTAAGTCTTGCTATATGACGATATTTGAGAAAAGTAACCTGAAGAAGCCATTTTATTTAACCTGCTAAGTAGGAAGATGCTGTCAGAAAAAGTTTGTTCTGCAGATAATCTTGTCCCATGTCATGAAGGGGTAAAGGGAAATAACAAGCATCTTCAACTATATCGAGAAAAAAATGGGAAGCTACTGCAACTACATAGTAGTGCTATAATATGAGCAAACCAAAGGGCAATGTATTATCTTAACCTTGGAATTAAGCTATGGAAAGGCTGCAAATAAGAATAATCCTACCTCCTACATCCCAGGAAATTATATCTCTAAAACAAATAGGCAGATTGACCTAATATAATAGCCTAATTAAACAATTTATTCAAATTATGGTACATTTTCTCCCCAAAATTGACTCTAGCACTTATAATAGCCACCAATATATTTTGCAATCTCTCAGCCTAACATCTTAACATTTTTTATGTAAATTGTGAAATGCTGTAAACAGTATCTTTGTTTTTAGGATTGATTCAATCAGTTTTATTATCCACATCCAGTACTTTGCAAAAAACACATATTCTGGTAGCAACAACAAAAAAGAAACTATTTGGCTTACTGCATTTGCAATTAATTTTGCAAGCTAAACTTGGAAGTAGCATATTTCTTGTTTTATTATGCTGGTTCTCCAACCCACTGTTTTCTGTAAATTTGGTTATGTTAACAAAATAGGTGTTACATATATCATAATATTCTGAAATACTGACACCTTGTGGACAGTAAAATACCAGTGAAAAAATGGCAGAAATTATTTTTCTGAACAACTTTCATTTTCTCACAATAGTGAACAAAAATTTATGTAACTAATTTACATACTGTGAACAACAAATCCATGACAAAATTCACCCTTTATTTCAATGCATCAGTTTGGCAGTAAATATTAATTAAAATATTTTCCAAACTAGGTGTTATGGTTCAGATAATAAAAGCATTCTGAAACCCCATGTAATCCATAAGTAAGCAAACATGAAAAATTGTGTTAGATTTCTACTGAATTATGAAATCAGAATAGAAAAGATATCAATAATAAAGGCAGTGTTCTTCAGAAATGGGATTCAGGATAGATCTGTAATCTGATGTCATGAAGCTGTAATTGTTTTCATCTGGAATATATGTGCCCTTATTCACAAATATATCCACTGCTAAGGTGGTGCGGTGGCTCAGTGATTAAGACACTGGGCTTGTTGGCTGGAAAGCCCAGGTTCAAGTCCTGAGCACCACATGATAGGGTGCATTCCCATCCTCGCCCCAGATCCTGCCTACCTAGCAATTCGAAAGCATGCAAATGCAAGTAGATTAACAGGTACCATTTTGGTAGAAAGGTAACATTGCTCCATGACATCATGCTGGCGCATGATCAGGGAAATGTCTTCAGGCAAGGCTCAGTGCCCTTGAAACAGAGGTGAGCTCTACCCCCTATAGTCTGCAATGACTAGTGGAATAAAATCTGCATGGACTCCCTCCTAGGAACTCCTAGGAACATAATTGTATTATTCCAGTTGTAGTGGAATCAAAGATGAATTTATTGTCAGTAAGATAGTCTATCTAACAATAAGGACAGCCCTGCACAGGAAAACTGAGGAAGAGGACAAGGGTCTTATTCAAAGAGCCATACAAAATATAGAAATGGGGTTGGGTGATATTTATGTAGTTCTTTCCATGTGAACTGATGTGCACATTTAAAGCTTATTTAAGTAGAACTTAAATATACATTAAAAGTCAGATATGAGGCACGTCAACCTGTGAATTAAAAGATGTTTAATTTTGTCATTTTATTCTTTGAAATTAACATAACAACCATTTACTACGGAATTAGATTTTTACAGAAAACAATAATATTTATTTTCCAATTTCTGCATAAAACAGAATGTAGATTCTTTGGAAATATGTCAAATACCTGTCCTCCAGATTTTAAGGAATTCTGTTTTGACTAAAACATGCAATTCTTTTCCCTTTTCTTCCAATTCTCTTTTCCGTGTTTTAGGAAAAGAATAATTTGTAGACCTAAGAACTTTGTTTGTTTTTATCAGTTTGAATAGTCTGTTTGAATAGTCTGTGCTACAGTTTCTTCACTTGGTCTAGCAGATCATTGATTTCTATTCAGGAACCAATAGAAAGGGGAAAAATTCAATATTCTATTAACAAAAAGAAGAGGAACAGTGAATCTGATTCCCAACTGAAGTTGCAAAACAGTAAAGCATAGAAATGAAAAGGTCACAGTCAAACAGAAATATCTAGTACCTGGCATACCTTTCCTTATAGCCTTTAAGAAGAGCCTGGAAATCTGGCTCATCCAGATCAGGCAGTAAGTGTGAGCCTTGACAGGCTACATTGAAAGTAAGTATGATTTATATTCACTAGCTGTTTAATTGATGTTTTAGAATAGTTTAAGATAATTGATAGGTGGTAGGTAGGTAGGAAGATAGGTAGGTAGGTAGAAAGACAGACAGACAGACAGACAATGGGAAACTTTATATGACTAAATCTTCCAAAGATGTAGGATCCAAAATCCATTAACTATATTAAATAGTGAAATCATGCTGTGTGTCTAATTTCAGTGTGCTAATGCATTTTGATCATACATCCAAAATATTATTACATACATTATAATGTGTTGTTAGTTGCAAAGTTGTGTCAGACCCATTGTGACCCCATGGACAATGTTCCTCCAGGCCTTCCTGTCCTCTACCATCCTCTGGAGTCCATTTAAGCTCACCCCTCTGCTTCAGTGACTCCATCCAGCCACCTTATTCTCTGTCGTCCCCTTCTTCTTTTGCCCTCAATCTTTCCCAGCATTAGGCTCTTCTCCAGTGAGTTCTTCCTTTTTCATTAGGTGGCCAAAATATTTGAGTTTCATCTTCAGGATCTGGCCTTCTAAAGAATAGTCAGGGTTGATCTCCTCTAGGACTGACTAGTTTGATCATCTTGCACTCCAAGGGACTCATAGGAGTCTTCTCAAGTACCATAGTTCAAAGGCTTCAATTCTTTGGCACTCAGCCTTTCTTATGGTCCACCTTTCACAGCCATACATTGCAATTGGGAAAACCATAGCCTTGATTTAGCACTTTTGTTGGCAGGGTGATGTCTCTGCTTTTTAGTATGCTGTCTAGATTTGCCATAGTTTTCCTCTCCAGGATCAAGCGTCTTTTAATTTCTTGGCTGCAGTCCACATCTGCAGTGATCTTGGAGCCCAAGAAAATAAAACCTATCACTATCTCCATTTCTTCCCCATCTATTTGCCAGGAATTGAGAGGGCCGATGCCATGATCTTAGTTTTCTTAATGTTGAGTTTCAAGCCGACTTTTGCACTCTCCTTCTTGTTTTTCTGGAACAGCTTAGCTTTCTCCATGATCCAGCGTATATTGGCAATTTGATCTCTAGTTCCTCTGCCTCTTCGAAATCCTGCCTGTACTTCTGGTAGTTCTCGATCCACATACTGATGGAACCTATCTTGTAGGATTTTAAGCATAACCTTACTAGCATGTGAAATGAGTGCAACGGTGCAATAGTTTGAAGATTCTTTGGCATTGCTTTCTTTGGAATTGGAATGTAACTGACCTTTTCCAATCCTGTGGCCATTATTGAGTTTTCCAAATTTGCTGGCAAATTGAGTGTAGCTCTTTTACTGCATCGTCTTTTAAGATTTTGAATAGCTCAGCTGGAATACTGTCACCTCCACTAGCTTTGTTTTGCTCAGAATTCCTAAGGCCCATTTGACTTCACATTCTAGGATGTCTGGCTCAAGGTCAGTGACCACCCCATCGTAGTTATCAGGGATGTTAAGCTTCTTCTTGTATAGTTCTTCTGTGTAATTTTTCCACTTCTTTTTAATCTCTTCTGTCTCTGTTAGGTCCCTGCCATTTTGGTCCTTTATCATGCCCATCTTTGCATGAAACATTCCCTTCATATCTCCAATTTTTTTGAAGAGATCTCTGGTCCTCCCTATTCTATTGTTTTCTTTTAATTCTTTGCACTGTTCACTTAAGAAGGTATTCTTATATCTTCTAGCTATTCTCTGGAATTCTGCAATCAACTGGATGTATCTTTCTCTTTCTCCCTTGCTTTTCATTTCCCTTCTTTTTTCAGCTACTTGTGAAGCTTCTTCAGACAACCATTTTGCTTTTTTGCCTTTCTTTTTCTTTGAGATGGTTTTAGTTGCTACCTCTTGTACAATGTTGCGAACTTCCATCCCTAGTTCTTCAGGCACTCTGTCTATCAGATCTAATTCTTTAAATCTATTTGTCACCTCTACCGTATATTCATCAGGGATATGATTTAGTTCATACCTGAGTGGCCTAGTGCTTTTTCCTTTCTTCAATTTAAGTCTAAATTTTGCAACAAGAAGCTTATGATCTGAGCCAAAGTCAACACCTGGTCTTGTTTTTACTGACTGTATAGAACTTCTCCATCTTTGACTGCAGAGCACATAGTCAATCTGATTTCTGTGTTGACCGTCTGGTGATGTCCATGTGTAGAGTCTTCTCTTGGATTGTTGGAAAAGAGTGTTTGCTATGACCATCGTATTATCTTGACAGAATTCTATCAGCCTGTCCCCTGTTTCATTTTGTACTCCAAGGCCAAACTTATCTGTTATTTCGGTTATCTTTTGGCTTCCTACTTTAGCATTCCAATCCCACATAAGGACATCATTTTTGGTGTTAATTCTATAAGGTGCTGTAGGGCTTCATAGAACCAGTCAATTTCATCCTCTTCAGCACCAGTGGTTGGGGCATAGACTTGGATTACTGTGATTTTGAATGGTTTGCCTTGGATTCGAACTGAGATCATTCTATCATTTTGGGGATTGTATCCCAGTATTGCTTTTCTTACTCTCTTATTGATGATGAAGGCTACTCCATTTCTTCTCAGGGATTCTTGCCTGCAATAGTATACCTGATGGTCATCTGAATTAAATTCACCCATTCCTGTCCATTTTAGTTTGCTGATTCCTAAGATGTCGATGTTCAATCTTGTCATCTCTTGTTCGACCACATCCAGCTTGCCTTGATTCAGAGGTGAAATCCAGCTGGCTCTGGAGAACTGGTAGCAGAAATTTTGAGCAGTTAGGAGAACTGGTAACAGAAATTTTGAGTAGTTTGGAGAACCAGCAAATACCACCTTTGGCTGGCCCCAGAGTGGGGTGGGAATGGAGATTTTGCAGTATCCTTCATGTGGAGTAGGGTAGGAATGGAGATTTTGCAGTATCCTTCCCCTTCCACACCCACCAAGCCACACCCACCAGTAGTAAAAAAAATTGGATTTCACTACTGCCTTGATTCATGGATCTTACATTCCAGGTTCCTATGGAGAAAAATCTTTACAGCTTCAGATTTTCCTTTCACCAACTGATGCATCCACAGCTGAGCGTCCTTTTGGCTTTGGCCCAGTTGCTTCACTCTTTCTGGCACTACTAGTACTAGCCCTCTGCTCTTCCCCAGTAGCATATTGGATACCTTCTAATCTGAGGGGCTCATCTTCCGGCATCGTATCTTTTTTTCCTTTTGGTACTGTCCATGGTGTTTTCATGGCAAAGATACTGGAGTGGGTTGCCATTTCCTTCTCCAGTGGATCACATTTTGTCAGAACTCTCTGCTATGACTTGTCCATCTTGTGTGTCCCTGCATGGCATAGTCCATAGCTTCATTGAGCTACACAAGCCCCTTCGCTATGACAAGGCAGTAATCCATGAAAGGGACATTATAATATAGTATTAGTATTATATACATATTAGTATTGTATGCATTATATACAATACATATAATATGTATGTATATGTATATATATGTATACATATACATATATATTGTAGACACACATAAATGTATTACTAGAAATTTTTATAAAATTGTGGATATTAAACTGGATATTACTATGAAAACTGTTGGTAAAAGTGTATATGAAAATGTATACATTTGAAGAAATGCACATACATGAATTTACATCAGGATTTGCAGGAGGCAGATGTATTCATTTTGCTCTGATCCAATTATGTAGTTAAAGTTTCAGTTTATAAAACTGGAGTGCTCTATAACATAAAAATAAAACGATTGCTCACAATCTAGGAAAGGGACCAAGTAAACAGAGGATAATGGGTTAAAACATTATTTAAATTCCTGTCCTCTTTTCTTTTCAGATGAAAAAAAAATGATTATTGGTTACATGGATATCCTATGTCATGTCAAGCAAGCATCACTGATATTGAAAGAGGCTTCTTTAAAAGATTAATGAAGGGTCAAATCTAAAAGAATCCATCATAGTTTCCTCTGTGATATAATTTCTACTAAGTGGCCTTTTCCAACAGGTGTAAGCTCTTAGTACAGAATAGAGTCTTTTGCTCCCATCTAATCCTTTCAAAGTAGTGGGATAATGTGTCACTTATCAAATTTACATTAAAAGTGAATAAATTGTTTTGCAAAGTGCATCACAGTGTGAAGCCCTCTCTGGTTCAGCTTTGAATTCTGAAATGCCACAGTCCATAAAAATAGTATGCAGTTGGGGACAATTGGTAAGTCATACACCTACATACAAAACACACAAAAGAAACTGAGAGGGAGGAAGGATCCTATATACATAGAGACAAGCTTTGCCAGTAAGCAACTGAAGCATATTCACAATGGGCGCAGTTTTAGACAACTGCACTTATATTGTTTTCACTATAATTAAAATAACAACAAAAATCAGGGCTGAATCCTGATCCTTGTTTGTAAAACTTTTTGTTCTTAATGGAAAGATGCTATCGTATAAAGAGTAGAACAATCTATTTTAAAATTTATTTTTTAAAAAAATATTTTGTTTCCTTCCATTTTTAAAATATTGTTTTAAATTATTCTTGACTGTTATTTTAAGTATTTCTAAGTAGAGTGTTGACTGATTGAAGCCCATCAGTCAGGAAATATACTATGGGATATGATCAATATCCTCAACACCAGTGGTGGGTTTCAAAAATTTTTACTACCAGTTCAGTGGGCGTGGCTTGGTGGGCGTGGCAGGGGAAGGATACTGTAAAATCTTCATTCCTATCCCACTCCAGGGGAAGGATACTGTAAAATCTCCATTCTGTCCCCAATCCAGGGGAAGATTACTACAAAATCCCCATTTCCTCCCAATCAGCTAAAACTTGGGAGACAGAGAGTAGATGGGGGCAGGGGCAGTCAGAATTTTTACTACCGGTTCTCCAAACTATTCAAACTTTCTGCTACCAGTTCTCCAGAACTGGTCAGAACCTGCTGAAAGCCACCTCTGCTCAACACCCACCATAGAACATGAAGTCATCAGTGAAAAGCAAATGCAGAAGCATCCTATGAGCTATTTGATAGCAAGAGCGGAGCAGGACAAGAAGAGGAAAATTCATGGTAGGTACAACATATCGTTTCAATGGAAGACCTTTTCCCAAAAGCTTGTCACATAACATCATAATGGTGTTTTTGTCATTCTGGAGAAAGCAGTGAGTCTTTGTGGTGGCATTGCACTGGTCTTGGAGCTGTGGTGATATGAAGAATATTGTAACCTCTCTAGACCTCCACAAAATTAAACTAGGAAGCTTTGTATATAATCATGTTGAAAATTGGGCGAATTTTTTTTTTTTTTTTACTTGCAAATACTGTCAAGCTCAGTAACATAGCCTTTGGAAGGAGAGATAACTTTTATCTGATTGATACAGATTATTTTTCTACGATAGTAATAGGAAGTGTGCTACTTAAAAGTTGTTTTTTACTAAACAAATCAATATATGACTGTTTTTCTGCCCAAACACATACACTCCATACTTGCTTAAAACATGTAACTTTTAGAGTACTGCGGAGCTAGTGTTCATGGTCTGTTAAATAGGCACACCATACTTAGGGAGAAAATAACTATTGTCTCATGATAGTTTCCTGAAAGAAGGAATGGGAAATAGTCTTAAATGCAATTTCAGGCAACATAAGTATACAGACAGAGCATAACCTTCTATATATGTTTTCCTCCTTTCCAGGATCCAAATTACTCATATCCTCAGGTGGAAGAGGAACTACATATTGAAGCAAGGAATTGAGCAGAAAGAAGTAATTATTCCTTTCAGCCTGCTAGCTCTTTTCTCTATCCCTGCAGAGATGTTGCAATATTAAGAAATAAACAAAATTAGTTTTTAAAAAAATAAATCAGTTCTGTATCTCTTTTAAACTGTTTATGCAAATATGATGTTCCAATTATCATTATAATCATTTGTGGAAAATATGTCACTTTTTATATCCTGATGACTATTGTGACAGTACATTTAAAAAACACAATTGCCTGCTAATTTTTCTTCTATATAGTTGGGAAGTAGTTGACCCTTACAAATATGAAGATACAACTTCCACTTTACATCAGTGGGCATACAATACTCTATGGCTTCTAGGTCCCCTTTTCTTAAATTCATGTCATATTTGGCCTAATATGAAAACCTCTTCACAAGTGAAAAGTATCATCTGCCCATTCACTACTGGGCCTATTCAAAAAAGAGAAGAGAAGGAGTAAAGGAGAGTCAGAAATAATTAATGGAAAGTAGGAAAGAAGAGAAAGAAAAGTCTCATGCCACAAAATATTGGCTTTTGACTTAGTTGCCAAAAATAAACATCACTGATATTTGTGCATTTATGTATTGCTTTTACAGGAATATTCTTTATTCCCACTAAGTAAACCAGACCAAGTAATCAACTCCACAGAAAGAATAAACCTACTTTTATTAAAATCAGATATATTGTAATAAAAAAATTTATCAAATGTGATTGAGATGTATCTTTCTTATACTCATGTAAATTAGACTGATGTCTGCCTGAATCTCTTTTATTTAATCTCTGACTGTTGTGGATGTAGGATATGCTTCACCCCTCATTACTTTGATACATATCTTTATCAAGGTCATATTCTTTACTTTTTACATCTGTCTTTTCTCTTAGAGATCAAAACAGCTGGCATGGAGAGAGGTTCACTAATTTTACAGTATACCCACAGCAAGAACTCTGTAAAGATGCTTGCATTTAGAGATAATTGCTCCAAAGCCATCTAGTAAACTCTGTGATTAAGCCTCCCCAGCCCTCATTTAACAAATCAACCACTATACTACATAGTGTCTCAGAGAGAATTCCTGATTTCTGGCTGTAGCAAATTTAAACTCTTCCCCCGAAGATTCCTTCTGGTACATTCCCCTGGTTCTCACCATCAAAACAAAAACTGGCTAATCATGAGCAGAATAGTGAGCAAAATATGTTCTTTAACTTCGTCTTTGTCAGTGCCAACACTTGTCCATAAAGGCTTGCTGTATCATCAGATAACTAGATGAGATTCAGTTTCTCTGTCCCATGGATCAACCTTATCAGAACCAATGCCTGTGGCACTAATTATATGCACAATATAATTTGAAGATGTAAAAATTGTGCCCTGGAATAATCTTGCTTTCATATTATCTTGAGGTGCTTTAATCTGCAATATTACCCTTAAGCAGTAAATTTTTCCTGCCTGAGTGTAGGGCTGAAAACCAGTATTGATACAATACAAATTCTCCAACCTTCAGCTCTTCACTACTTTTAGAACACAGGTTAAATCTCCCTAATGTTAGGAATGGATAATGTTCATATTCTAACAAGTTTATCCTTTGTATGTGAGCATTTGTTTCTCACAGGAAAAACTGCCTCTCATGCCCCTAACTCCTAGCTATTTACTAGCTGTATAGTCAGTCTAGCTATAAAAAAAAAATTTCTCAAACATTTTTTTTTGCATTCAACTTCCTTAGTATTTGCTAAAATAGCACCATTCATAGTTTATCAATAGAAAATTAACACAAACTATAAAAATATTTTTTATAAAAAAATTAAAAATAATATTTTTTGCAATCATCTCATAACACTCTATTGGGATTAATATTTTTCAAAGCATAACACAGATGTCTCCAAATGCATTGGGCTTGATGGAATGCTTGAAATGTATTTATGCCTCTTTTTATATTAATTTACAGAGCATGGATGGCCTTGGAACATTACAGTCAGCAATTGTCTCATTTTAAGTAGAAAGAATAAGCACTGATTGACTACATGCTCAGACTCAGCAGTGATTGGCTGAAGGTGCTCTCTAAGAGTTCCAGATTCACAAGTATATAGACAACAGTATGCTGAAAGTGCATAAAATTAACAGATGGTGAGGATAATGTGGAGAAATTGTGGGTTGCTTTTAAAGTACGCTGGGAGTCATTAGCAAATAGAAAGGCTGATGGTGTGGCAGACCTCACTACAATTTCATTTGCCACATTTTACTATCTTTTGCAATGATCCAGGAAGTCATATCACATCTCATTTAATTCTTTCTTATAGTTGCTTCTTAATTCATGGCACATTTTTCCAGGGACTAGTTTCTTTTTAATGCAAGGACAAGAAACTCAGAAACTGAAAATAATTTTCAAAAGAATTGGTCATCAGTAGACTAAAGCGGCGGTAAATAAGCATAAAAATATAGTAAAGGATGGTGATTTGACTACTTGCCAAAGGTCAAAGAAACATGCACATTAAAAATTCTGTTTGTATTGCTGAGCATTACTGCATTCTCATTGTAATTGAGGAAATGTTTAAAATAATATGACAGTAGTTATGTATAGCATAGTACAGTATAATGTGTAGTTAATAACGTAAAATACACAAAGTAAGTGGGTCTCAGTGCAATTCACTCCATTTGAATGCTTCCAAACCACTTAAAACAATGCAAATACACTAAAGATGAAAAACTTAATTTCTCTATGATTAAACTATTTTTTTTTCCTTTACATGTCCTGGATTCATGTCCAACCTTAGCTAAGAAGCACATCTTGTGGTATAGAGGAGAGTGGGGATGATGTCAGTGTGATACAACACATGTCCATGGGAGTCCGTGTGATCACACCCAATTTTGAACTGCAAGGAGGTTCTGATGGACCTAAATTACCTTGGAGGGGTGATGAAGTAAGAGAGCACACTCCGCCAATCACAGGGAGCCCACAATCTCCCTGATTGATCCGGAGAAGGCTCTCAATCCAGCAGGAAGAAAGGACAGCTATTGCATGCCTAACCAAAGCTGTGACAGCCACCTCCCGCCTCAATTTTGTCTTTGGGGTTTCTTAGGATGGTGGATATTTTTTGGTTTGTGCAGAATGCTGTCTTGATGTTGTGTTTGTGGAGGATCTTGCTGATTCTATCTGTGGTACCTTTTATGTATGGGAGGATGGCATTGCCGTTTTCTTGTTCTCTGTCTTGGGTTTTAGTGCGGGATTACCAACCTAATCCAAAAAGAAACCCCCACTAAAACCCAAGACAGAGAACAAGAAAACGGCAAAGTCCTCCTCCCATACATAAAAGGCACCACAGACAGAATCAGCAAGATCCTCCACAAACACAATATCAAGACAGCATTCTGCACAAACCAAAAAATATCCACCATCCTAAGAAACCCCAAAGACAAAATTGAGTTAGAAAATCAAGGAGTATATGAAATCCCATGCACCACCTGATACTTCCCACCTACCAGCCATTTGGAAACCCGCCCTCATTGACAAACAAGTCCCTAACACAAAGAATGACACCAGACCCACACTCAAGAAAACCACACAGGATGTCGCCACCACACATCCACACAAAAAGCAAACCCACACCGATGAAGCATGGCCACAAACCAGAACCATAGCTTATTTTTGCACTTAAAGTATGTATGTGTATTGTGTTGGTTGAAAATCTTCCTGAGCTTTTCAGATATTCCTGCAATGTATGGAATGACAATGTTGCTCTGTTTGTTGTTTGCTTTTTTGTCTGTTATGGAAGAACTCCTACTGGGTCTTTTTTTGGATTTGATTAAAGTCCAGATGGGATAACCACAAGTTCTGAGGGTTTCCTTGAAGTGTTTTAGTTTTTTCTTTTTCTTTTCCATCTTTGCTAGATGCTTGCAAAGCTTCTTTGGTAGAAGGTTCTCAGATGAGAAGTGAAATGTATCCAAGGAAAAACATCCTGTTGCCTCTTGAAAAAGCACTTTTGGAAAACCATGACCTGGATGACTGAGAATTTCCAAAGATGTAATACTGAGCTGTGAAAGAAAATGTCTATTTTGGACTTCTTAACATCTGCTAAGATGTTTATCATACACTAAGTGTCAGGTATGCTTCCTTCAATATCCAGGAAAGAAAAACCCAAACTCAATCATTTTAAAGAGATTAGTACTTTTATACTGAATATGAAATGATCACAACCCAGGTAAAGCTGGAAGTGAGCAAAATGCGTGAAATAGCATCTAGTAAGCTTCTCCCCCCCCCCCCGTGTCCATTGACCATCATCCAATCCAAAGATCTCCCAAAGGTCAGGTGGCATCACATCTGGCAACGTCATTCATCAGGAATGTAGGGCAGTTTGTCAGCGGCCCCTTTGGAGATTCACTTTTGTTTCTTGGGAAAACACCTCCTACAATGGAAAAAACACCTTCTGCACTCTTCCCCCTCTTCGCCCCCTTAACTAGTCCCTCCCCCCATTTCTTATGGCAGCTGAAGCAGGCAAAGCTGAGGCTGACATTCGGCCCCTCTTGCAGAAGAGACATTATTCCTAAATAAGAGGAAGGAAAAGAGAGAGAAACAGAATATATACAATAATTATGGTTTATCTGGGTATTTGGTATAGAATTGCTGTATTTTCTTGGGAGCTCGGACATCCCGTTTATTCACCCATCCAGCCTGAGACAAAGGGAAATGTTTCCAGGCTATCAGATATTGGACTTTACCATGGTGTTTCCTAGAGTCCAAGATTTCCTTAACTTCAAAATGTTGCTCCCCCTCTATGAGAATGGGAATTGGAGGGGTGCTTTGGTCAGCCCTTAGGGGACACGAGTGTTCAGGTTTTAATAAACTAACATGAAATACAGGATGTATACGTCTCAATGTTTTTGGCAATTCCAATTCAACTGTTACTGGATTAATTAGTCTAATCACACGAAATGGTCCCACATACTTAGGGCCCAGCTTTTTTGACTTCTGGGTAGTCTGTAAGTATTTAGTAGATAAATAGACTTTATCACCCACTTTATAAATGTGAGCTGGGGACCTTTTCTTATCGGCTTGCGCCTTATGGGCCCGGTGTGCCTCATCTAATGCCTTCCGAGTCACTGCCCATGTGCTCTTTAATTGTTCAATCCAATCCATCAAGGAGGGATTCTGGGGGTCATCTTGTGGTAACTCGAGAATGGGTACGAAATCCCGGCCCTATGCGACCTTAAAAGGAGTGAAACCGGTGCTACTGTGTACGGAATTATTATATGCCACTTCTGCAAATGGCAACAAGTCTACCCAATTGTCTTGCTGGTAATTTACGTAACACCTCAGGTATTGTTCTAGAACCCCATTGGTTCTTTCACAGGCCCCATTTGTCTGAGGGTGGTGACTGGAACTCAGTCCCTGGGCGGAGCCTATCAACTTCAAAAACTCTTTCCAGAAACTGGAAGTAAATTGCACACCCCTGTCAGAAATTATTCTTTTTGGAGATCCATGTAGTTGGTAAATCTGCCGAATAAATAGTTTTGCAAGGGTTTTTGCTGAAGGGATCTTTGAGCAAGGGATGAAATGTACTTGTTTGGAAAACAAATCAGTTACTACCCAAATGACAGTGCAGCCTTCACTCTCTGGTAAGTCCACAATAAAATCCATAGATATTTCCTTCCATGGGGCATTCGGTCTGGCTACACCTTACAGTAATCCAGGGGGTTTTCCTGGAGGTCTTTTAGCCGAGGCACATACTGGACAGCTAGCCACATATGCCTCTATGTCCTTTTTAAGTGGAGGCCACCAAAATTGTCTCTTAACAAGATGTAGAGTCTTGACAAATGCAAAGTGTCCTGCGGCCTTGGCATCATGAGCATATTTCAATACGGTTGTTCTTAATGTAGTCGGAACATACAGTTTCGATCCAACCCAAGCTAGTCCATCACGAAGTGTGCATTCATTCGAGTGGTTCTTAAACCACTCGTCAGTTTTTAGCGCTTCTTGCAATTTTTTGAGTAAATCCCCCGAGAGTTCTGGTTCAGTTTTTCCCTATGCTCTGGTAGTGACAGGTGTTGCCAATTGTGTTGAGGGGATCATAAGTTGAACCACCTCCTTCTTGATGCTGTTGTACTGCGGCAATCTGGAAAGTGCGTCCGCCATGAAGTTCTTTCCACCAGGAAGGTAACGTAGGGTGAAATTGAAATGATTGAAATGTTGGGCCCAATGTTGTTTTGGTGATAGTTTGCGTGGTGTTTTTAATGCCTCTAAATTCTTGTGATCAGTCCAAACTTCGAAAGGGTTTTTCGCCCCTTCTAAAATTGTCTCCATGTTAACAGCGCCCCCTAACTGCAAAAGCCTCTTTCTCCCATATGGCCCATCTCCTTTCCATTTCTGATAGTTTACGGGACATGTAAGCACATTCTAGTGGTTTCGAGGGTTTGGGCTTTACTTCCCCTTTCGTTTTTAGCAAGTCTGTAATTGGTAGTGTGATTTTCGCGAAAGAGGGGATAAATTGTCTATAAAAGTTAGCAAACCCCAAGAAGCTCTGTAACTGTTTACGGGTGCGTGGTGCAGCCCATTCCAGCACTGCCCGGACCTTTTCAGGGTCCATCTCTATTCCTTCATGCGATATACGATATCCAAGATAGTCGATTTTGTCTTGGTGGAATTCACGTTTAGAAAGTTTGGCATAGAGTTTAGCCGCTCTGAGTTTCTTCAAGACCGTCCGCACCAACTTTACATGGTCGGCCATGTTGTCAGAGTAGATCAGAATGTCATCCAAATAGACCAACACCCCCTTATACAGGTGCTCATGCAATACTTCGTTGATCAACTGCATGAATACAGCAGGGGCTCCCTGTAGTCCAAAAGGGAGTACTCTAAACTGGAAGCATCCCAGTGGGCAATTAAATGCTGTCTTCCATTCATCCCCCTCTTTTATTCTCACTCGGTAGTATGCCTCTCTTAAATCAAGTTTGGTGAAAATTTTTCCTTTTCCTAGATGGGCTAACATGTCCTTCATGAGTGGGAAGGGGTAGACATTTTCTATGCAAATCACATTGATATTCCTATAATCGACCATCAAACGAAAGGATCCATCTTTCTTTTCGCGGAACATTACTGGCGCCGCCACCTTGGGTTTGGCTCGTTCAATGAATCCCCGTTCTAGGTTCTTGTCAATAAAATTTTGCAATTCCCCCAATTCTCGAGGTGTCATGGGGTAATTTTTTGGTTTGGGAAGCTTCACCCCAGGAAGTATTTCAATGGTGCAGTTGGTGGCTCTGTGGGGAGGCAGAGCATCCGATGCCTTTTCGCTAAAGACTTCCTTGAGATCCCAATATTCCTTTGGAATCTTCTCTTCTCCCTCAATATAGTCAATGGCTACTGCCGCACTTTCTGGTTTTATGTCGTCCCTCGGGGGGGGGCTTCCTTCTCCGGAGTCGGTTCTGCCGTGCAGATGCGCAGGACCCCTGTCTTCCAATTTACCCATGGGTTCCATTTTCGAAGCCAGGGCAGTCCTAGAATGAGGGGTCTCTCCATACGAGGGGCTACAATAAATCTGAGATTCTCTACATGATTCCCTAACTGCAATTCAAGGGGTTTGGTCATAAAGCTAGCTGGGCCCCCTCCTGCAATCGACCCGTCTAATTGACAGAATGCAATGGGTCTTTTTAAAGTTTTTAGTCTCAATCCCATTTCCTCCACCACCTTGGGGCTAATTATGCACCTAGTGCACCCCGAGTCCAATAGGACTAACATTTGTGCGTGGGCCCCTGTGGATGGCACCCTTACTTCTACGGGGATGAGTAAGGGTTCTTCCATGTGACTCACTCGATCATTGGTGTCGGAGTCGGAGTCCGTCTCGCTGTCATCATCGTTGGTCGGAGTTCCCAACTCACCCTGGTTTCGGGGAGCGAACTCAATGACTTCTCCTTTCAGGGCGGTGCCGCGGGTTTTGGCGGGTATTTTGTCGCCTTTCTTCGGCCTGGCCCCGGCAGCTTTTGGCAGTGGCTTGGAGAAGCATTTGGCAGCCCGGTGACCTTCCTTCCCACATTTGAAGCAGGTGAAGGGCTTTGACTTGGGTTTGAATTTGGTCTTCCCCCCAGCCATCTTTGGTGCCCCTTTACAGTGGAAGGAAGATGACTGGTCCCCCATACGCCTTCCTCGGAGTTCGCTCCATCTCAGCTCAATTTCCACATCCTCAGTTACTATGTACCATCTCTGCAAATCTTCGGGGACCCCCATGCTCCTACAGTCTTGATATATCTCTTCATTCAACCCATTTTTGAAACTCTCCAAAAGAGCCATTTCTGACCAGCCTGTCATATTGGGTGCCAGTTCACAAAACTCTTGGATATACTCTGCCACCGGTGTCCGGCCCTGCTGAATGCTCTTCATTCTGAGTCTCACCTTTTGTTCAGCTAAATGGTCTTCAAAATGCCTCCTAAGGGCCCCCATGAACTGATTGTAATTTCTCAGCAAGAGGGAGTTGTTATTGTGGAGAACCACCATCCACTCAGCGGCTACTCCCTCTAAGGCGTTCGTGACACTTCTCACTCTAGCAGCTTCTGATACATAGTCCTCCCCCCAATCCTGCATGTGATTCCACACTTGGGTCAGGAAAAATCCCAAGGTTTTAGGATTTCCATCATACTTCCCAGGAAGGGGGGGAGGATTTTTGGCTTTTTATGTCTGCGGGGGGGGGGCTGCAAGGCTGGGGTTCTCTGGCCGGCTGCATCTCTCCCTTGAGCTGCCGAAGCCTGGGATGTTTCTTCCTCAAACTCTTCCTCTCCCCCACAGGCTGTCTCTTCTGGCTCCCCCCTGGGGCCTTCTCTCCCCTTCTCCACAGGAATTCCAAAAGACTCATGTTTTTTTCTGTTCTCTTCCACATCACGGATAAGCTGCAAGGCTTGTTCCATCATGAGACGTTCCTTTTGCTCTTGCATCCACACTGCCTCTTTTTTACAGGGTCTGGAAGTCATCACTCCCCGGGGGTCCTCCCCCCAGTCCGGTAGCCTCCCCACTCCTTTCGACCATCTGGCTTCCTCCGGCTCTAAATGGAGTCTTTCCAACCATTCCGCATTCTCTTTCTCCGCTTGGAGGGCGGCTGCAGTCGAACTCGCTGCTCCCATTTGCTCTCCTCCATCACTCTCTCGATCTGACATAATTTGGATTTACAGTCCCCTCGGTTTTTGTCCGGGATGACTGGATGAGACTTCCAGCTTAATGTCAGGTATGCTTCCTTCAATATCCAGGAAAGAAAAACCCAAACTCAATCATTTTAAAGAGATTAGTACTTTTACTGAATATGAAATGATCACAACCCAGGTAAAGCTGGAAGTGAGCAAAACGCACGAAATAGCATCTAGTAAGCTTCTCCCCCCCCCCGTGTCCATTGACCATCATCCAATCCAAAGGTCTCCCAAAGGTCAGGTGGCATCACGTCTGGCAACGTCATTCATCAGCAATGTAGGGCAGTTGGTCAGCCAGCCCCTTTGGAGATTCACTTTCGTTTCTTGGGAAAACACCTCCTACAATGGAAAAAACACCTCCTGCACTCTTCCCCCTCTTCGCCCCCTTAACTAGTCCCTCCCCCCGTTTCTTATGGCAGCTGAAGCAGGCAAAGCTGAGGCTGACACTAAGACCAGATATTTTAAGAATATTCATGAAACTGCAACTGTTTAATTTGGTGGTAGCAGTGCCATAGATAGAAGAGTGGTAAGGGCAGCCGAGAAGATTATAGGAAGTTCATTTCCCATTATTCAGTATACTGCTTACAAGCGCTATGTGCCTAAAGCTTGAAGCATTGTTGGAGACACCACACACCTTCTTCACAGTCTGTTTCTGTTGCTTCCTTCTGGGAGGAGGTTTTGAAGTAGAACTACTAGATTCTGTAACAGCTTTTTTCCTTATGCCATCCATCTTGTAAAATCACAGTATTTTTTTTTTTTGCCATATTCAAAAAAACCCTAAACTTATGTTTCTCTGTGTGTATACATGTGTGTATATGTGGGCATATGCATAATGGTTATCTTTTGAGAGCTGAAAGCAACAGAATTTCATTTTAATGTATGCTCATAACTGTACATTTACAATCACAATAGAGTTTCTATTCTATTCTGTTCTGTTCTGTTCTGTTCTGTTCTATTCTATGATGATATAGACATATAAAATGGAGGTTTAACCAAGGTTGTGAAAATATATCACTTTTTATTTCTCTCTGGTTTACAGGAATCACGAGAAAAACAACAGGGCCACTTTTGTTGGGGAAAGAAAAGACTTTAGCGGCTGTTAGTGCTGCCATTCAGTGGCATGAAAAGAAAGTTGCAGCTTGCACAAGTGCTAATTAGAGCTAATTAGAAGCTGATGTCCTGCCTTGGCACAAACATGCTTATAAGAGCTCCCTTTGATTTTGTCAGAGGAAAAAGGAGGTTGCTCTTCTCATTTGCTTTTATACCAATCCTGAAGAGGGAGAAGTCGAAAGAACTAGAGCTTTGCAACTCATAGAAATGTAAGCAGAATAATGTTTCTCTGCTTCTGCAAGATTGCAATGGGGCAAATTATTTCCTTTTAATTAACCATATTCAAGCCTATTCATTAATACACCATAAGTATCAAAATATTCCATCACCCCATTCCTTTTCATGCCCTTAATGAAACATGTTTCATGTTTCAAACATGTCCCTTGTTTGAAACAAAATACTCATCATTATTGAAATCTCACTTGACCCTTTGTTCCATAGCAGTCTGGCTGTTTGTTTCTTTGTTTCTTTGTTTCTTTTTTTTTTTTTTTCTTTTCTTTTCTTTTCTTTTCTTTTCTTTTCTTTTCTTTTCTTTTCTTTTCTTTTCTTTTCTTTTCTTTTCTTTTCTTTCTTTCTTTCTTTCTTTCTTTCTTTCTTTCTTTCTTTTTCTTTTTTTGTTGTTGCAATTAATGTTGTGGACTTTCCTCAGGGGTGGGTTCTACTTAGCTTTATTACCGGTTCACAATGGGAGCACATATGCATAGATCATCAATTATGACGTACTGGCATATGGGCAGACTCTCCCGTCGCTTTTACTACCGGTTTGTAAAAACCGGACAGAACTGGAAGCAACCCAACACTGACTTTCCTGCTCTTTTGTAGGAGGATAGTAAGTTATCTTCCAGCAAGTCAGCTAGTGCCTTTCTACTTCTCTCATCACTGTTTCCTGAAGCTGACCATGATTCTACCAAGGGCCACACGTACATACATATATACATACATAATCCACTGGTGTAGAATTCTTTAGTTCAGGGGAAAACTAAAGAAAATTTACATAATATAGTATTTCACTTACTGGACTTCAATGCCATAAGCAGCCTAGGGACATGATAATGTAAGACTAAACTCCTATTTGAATTTATCTCTTTTGTCTGATGACATTCTTGCAATTCTTCAATAAAAGAGATTGATCTTTTTCATGCTAGCATCCTGGCTCGAGAGCAGTCTTCTTTAAACTAGATATTTTGCCAACTTACCATCCTTTTTAAAAAAAAGAATACATGAAAAGCAGTCTTGCTATAGTGAGCTTTTATTTCTTACATGAATGCACTCAGCATTGGTGTTTTTTATTATGTGCTTTCTGCTTTGTGTTGTGTTAATTAATTATCTGCTCTTTTGTTCAATTTTAATACATGCTCATTGTTAATTATTTCCTTTGTATCCCCTTGAAGAGAAAAGTAGGATACAAATGTTATAATTAATGAATCAAGCAAAGTTTCTTTCCGTTGCTATTGTTTTGTTCCCACTGAGAACTAGATAAACATATTATCTAGGCTGTACCATTTCCAGTGTGGATTCACATGGTAGAACTAAAGATGTTCCAGCATTTAATTCATTTTTATTTAACTAGAAGGATCTGCAATTTCATTTACTAATGTAAATATAGTGAAGACATGGGAGGTAAAGGTCTTTGAGCTTATTGGTATATTGGAGTTTCCGATCTTATTCCTTGTACGGTAGTTTCCAGAGAACAAATCATATGATTGAATACTACCATGTTTGTATCGCAAAAATCTGAAGTGTCACTAGATGGCAGTAAAGAGTTCTAATAGAAATTGTGGTGAAAAAGCAATATAGAGATAAAAAGGACAGCAAGCAAGATCTTGCTTATCTAGACTCCTGATATCAGGACTAATGCTTGTTTGATTCAAGTTAAAACAGATAAATAATTGAATACACAATTTTATATTTTACATTAAAATGCAGGTATGATGTGTATGTTCAACTTGGCATATATTGCATATATACTGTAATAAAAGTTAAATATTGTGATTTGTCATTTTTTGGGGGAGGGGAAAAGGGATATTATTTAGAGGCTGCTGTTGAGATTTGACCAAATGAATTAACACGGGGTGGGGGGAAGAGAGGAAAACTGGAAGTACTGAAAATAGACTATCTGTTTCTAGACTGGATGCTCTCTACCCCACCCCCCCTCCTTCCCTCTCTCCATTCCTACAGTACAAGTAAGAAAGAATTGAACTTCAGAATTATTGTATAAAAAAGATTTTTTTTAATTCACTTATGGTCCTTCACCAGTAATTCTGATTATCCTTGAACTCTGTTGCACTTGATTTGCCCATACTTAAAAAAGTATGAAGAATAACATAGGAACAACAAGAAGAAGAATAAAAAACAAGACAAGAAGAGTTCAGGTATTATTATACCTTTAAATATTTTCTGATATTATTGATAGAAGTTTCATCTACCAACGTGACCAGATGTCCCGCTTTTGTCGGGACAGTCCAGATTTTTAACAATTTGTTGCGCGGCGTTTTAAAAAAGTCCTGATTTTTGGAAAGAATGCATGACAAGCTAGGGAACGGTGGGAGAACGGGAAGGGAATATACGGTTTTCACTCATCCTCACCCTTTGCCTCTGTTGGATCACTGGTCCCCGTTCGCTTACCCCGCCCACTCCCAATCTATTGCTGAGTCCCAGCTGATGGCTAGAGGGAAAAAAAACTGTTTAAATTCTTGCTGCGGGGCTTCAAAGGGACGCCCTACACCTGATTAGTGTTAAAAGAAAACAAATGAGTAGACTGGTGCCTGCAAAAATAGAAAAAACAGCCCCTTTCAGCTTCAGCTTTCAGCATTACCATAAGTTGATTTGATCAGCCTCCCGACTCTCAGCTGATTTGCTCTCAGCTGTTTTGCGGAGGACTCTGTTGCTAGCTAGCTGCAAAGAGGTAAATTGCTGGAGCAAATATTTTTTTCCCCTAGCTATGCTGAAAAAGCGAAACTGAAAGTAAAGCAGGGTCTTTGCTGCAAAGTGACAAAATGAGGCAGACAGAGATTTCTTTTTCTTTTTCCTCACCAAAAAAGGTAGGTGCAAAACTGCAAACAATGGGAAATTTAGGGCAAAAGAGAAGGTTCAAGAATTTAAAACACAAAAGGAGAAAAGCTCTATTTAACTACGGAAATGTAATAATTGAGATACTATTAATTGTATATTGTGTTGAAAGCAGAAATGGTTAAGTTGTGGTTTGAAAGAATATATGGGGCAAATTATTTGGTTTACTATTATTGGTAAATATAATTAATTAATTTGTAAGAAATTGGATTGCATGGAAATAATTGGAATATTCATGTTCATATTGATTAATATACAAAAAAGATAGTTATATAACTAATTGATTTATATTAAAATGTTGAATTTGTATTAAACAACTGTAATATTACATAATTAACCAATGTGAGGGTGGAAATAAAAATAGATGACAATGGGAAGGGGTATAATATAGAATAGAAGGGAAAAATTGAATTTGATTAAGATTAGAGATGAGGATGAAGGGTAATATTGGTTTTTTACAAAAATAGATGAGGAATAAATATGGCAAAAAGGAAATATAGAAATTGTAAATTTAATTGAAGTGACTAAACACTGTTTAAATTTGTGAACCGGCCAAATACTCTGTTCAAAGAAAATACATTGTATGTTTGCATGTGTGTTTCTAATTATTGCTATTTATTCATATTTGTTCTCTTTTATTCTTTAAAGTTTAACAATTCATTCTTTATCTTAATATTTTTATATTTGTTTGGGGTTGGTTTTCTTCCCTTTCATCTTTTTTATTGTACAGCAATCTTTCTCCTCAAACCTACCACCTCTCTCTTTTCTTTCCTTCTT
This sequence comes from Arizona elegans, assembly GCA_022577455.1. NCBI lineage: Eukaryota > Metazoa > Chordata > Lepidosauria > Squamata > Colubridae > Arizona > Arizona elegans. Next base: position 30,833,881 of record JAKOOJ010000004.1, read on the forward strand.
ACTTTCTCTTCCTCCCCCTCTTCTTCTCCTCCCTACTTCCTCTTCCTTTGTCCTTCTCCTCCTCTCTTCCTCCCTCTCTTACCTCATTCCTACTCTAATTTCCCTTCCCTTCCTTCATCCCTCTCTATTGCTGTATCCTTTTATGCATATGGACTACTCAGAGGGCTGAAAAAGTTATTTTTGACTGGTCCTCGCACTTTTGACCAGTCCTCGAACTTATGACTGTCCTCACATTTTACGTTTTTGCCCTATCTTGTCACCATGGTGAAGAGAAGCAGTTGTGAAATGAGTGACACCGTTGTTAAGAATGCTACAATGGGCATAAATGATGACCAGTCATAAGTGCGAAGAGCGGTCAAAAGTGCGAGGACCTGTCAGAAATCACTTTTTTCAGCCCTCTGGGTAGTCCTTTTGTGCACATGGACTACACAGAAGGCTGAAAAAGTTATTTTTGACTATCCCCCCCCCCCGCCCCCGGTCAATGGTGTCCCGCTTTACCAATGTTAAAATCTGGTCACCTTAATCTAAGCCAGTGTTTTTTAACTTTGGTAGTTTCTAACTGAATGAAGGATAGGTTTATTCAAAGTCAAAGGATCTAAGAACAATCATCATCATCATCATAAAAAGAAAATAGGATACATTTTGGCTTTTCACAGGAAACACATCATTCAGAAAATAGTTTCTTCCTGCATTTAATCAATGCAGCCAAAAATTTGGTTACTACCAGAGTGACATTGGGCCAAAACAGTTTGGATTTTTAAATTCCCAGAATTCCAACCACATCTGGGGATTTCGGGTTATTGAAATCCACATATTTGGAGGCCCAGGTTGGGAACCACTAACCTAAATAAAAAACAAAGGGATTGGAATGCTAACCTATAACAGGAATGAGTCCAGTATTGTTAAAAATAAATGATGACAGTTTAATTCATATATAGCAATGGTATTTGGGACAAACTGGAAACTCTGTTGCTAAATGAACATTGTAGGGTGATGTCATGTGACCGTGTTAGGCAAACTCACACAGTTGTTAGATATGTCATCAATTGATCACTATTTGAGATAATGAAAGCGTCTATTTGCTGGCTTTCCCAATGATTTTGCTTTTCAGAAGCTGGTAGTGAAGATTGCAAAAGGCAATCCCATAACTGTGGGATAGATTCTTCAGTGTTGTAATTGCAAGCCTATGCAGGGAAGCGCTGATGACAGTAATTGTAAAGATCCATGGTAAATTCAGCTTGTTTGGTTCAAATGGCCATTGAATGAGTGGTTACTGAATGAAGACTATCTGTATGAGAAATTCCACGAATCTGCAAGATCAAACCAATGTTTTTTTAATGGAATATCAACTGCTTAGAATACTGACTGACCTCTCAATTCTATGAACATTGGTGTAAAAATTAATGTTATATGAAGGCACAAACATGAAAGAAATATGACCTTATGATAAGAATTATTGTAAAATGAAGTTATTAGTGCATTCAGACACCATGAAACTGACATAGACCTCATTTGTTTCCAAGAAATCATTTGGAATAATAGTGCACTATAGTGATAGTAAGATATCTCTTTATCTACTTATCATGCTCCTTGCATGTGATCACAGCCCAGGTAAGATGGCAGATCCTGGCTAACCACAGCTAATATTCAAAAACAAAGCAAAATCACACATGAATAGTCCTTAGTTGAGAGAGAGCTAGGAAACTAGATTAGAAAACTGGAAAAATCTCAGAAGAAGGTGCAGATAGAAAGAATGACTTTTTTTATTCTTGCTAAGAAAACTAAATGAATAAACCCAATAAGTTTATTCAAATAAGACAAATACTCTATTTATTTTTTGATGGGTTGTCATTGTCTTTAAAATGGAAAGAAATACATTCTTCACTCTAGATCAGGATTTCATTGAGGGGCGGATCAGGGTTGTGCTTGACCTCCGTGGGCTAGGGTGGGCTGGGCCTGGGTGGGCAAGGCCAGTTCAACGTCACTCGTATCAGGGGTGCCTGTGGTGACCCGACTGCTCTGCCAGTGAAAATGGGCTCCCAAGCTCCGTTTTTGGCTGCCATGGCCTCCAGCAACCCTCTGCCAGCAAAAACAAAGCTCAGGAAGGTTGTGTGCAGCCCTCCTGAGCTCCGTTTTCACTGGCAGAAACACCATGAGCAAGTCCTTTGCTGTTTCCAGGGCAGCACCACAGGCCAGATCTAAGTACCCGGCAGGCCCAATCCAGCCCCCGGACCTTGAGTTTGACACCCCTGGTCTAGATATTTCATTATATTCTATTTCATAACAAATACAGATTATCTGTTCCTTTTATATAACTCTAGCTGATAACTCAGCATTGCCTGGGTATTTATTTATCCCAATCCTTTATTAGACAGGAAGAGCAACTTCATCCTGAGCTCTGATTTTGATGAGAATTAAATTAGTTAAAAATGTTTTCCCTGTGCCCCCAGAAGTGTCAAGTCAAATGATAGCATGTTGTTGTTTTACTAGATGATCCATGATCATTTGGTCTGCTTTTTTCTGATCTTAATTTAGAAGTGGTTTCTTGTCTGTGATATATGCATTAAGCTGTTCAACATTGCAGTTCTTTTCCTGTATGTAATCTCCATGAAGTACGTTGTATTGGACTCATAGTGGTGCAGGCAGGCCAAGTTGCAGTAATATTTTATTGATCATGGCCATACATTTGTACTCAAGAATAATCAAAGCCTTGTTGAAAATGTCCAGACCAAACATATTTTCTAATGTTGGATTTTCCCCCTTACCAGAGGGAGCCGCCTTGTGGAGTATTGTGAAGCCATTATCATGGCAACTCCACTGTGCTGTACAGTAGAAGCCATTTTAAGGCAGTCCAGTAGAAGCCATTTTAAGGCACAGCAGGATGTATCTTAACAGAACACAGCTAGAAAACCAAGAAGTCAATGAAATACCATGCAAAATCTGCCCAGCCACATACATTAGACAAACCAATAGAAGAATAAATGCATGCATCACAGAATACAAGAACGTAGTCAGAAAAGAAGAAAAAACTTCCTCCCTTTTCCAGCACCTTAAAACAACAGGACATGAAATTGATTTTGAAGGAACTAAATTAATCTCCAAAACTGAACACTTCAACAAAAGAATAATTATGGAAGCCATCAAAATAGAGAAACACCCCCATAACATGAATAAATGTGATGATACCTCCCACCTACCAGACATCTGGAAGCTAGCCCTAGTCAACAAACGAGCCCTAGCCACAAACATTGACATCAGACCCAGCATAACACATGATGCCACCACCAATCATTCTCACCAGATTCAAACCCAATCCCATCCCATAGACGAAATGCAACCACCGTCCAGGGACCAAACCACAGTGGCATCGCCAGCTACTGTGCCCCCCTCTGATCCCCACACAAAACAAACTAACACACACCATGAGCACATGACAAGACCTCAGACTCGGAGCCAAACCAAAGCCCAGGATGTTGCATGACAGCCATCTGCTCAAGAGAATACATTACAGAACTCAGGATGTTACAACATATATATATATATATATATATATATATATATATATATATATATATATATATGTATGTATGTATGTATGTATGTATATATATATATATATATATATATATATATATATATATATATATATATATATATCAATTTTCTTACTTCTTCGTAGGGTTTATGTGTGTTTTTCTTCTAGCCAGGTTTTCCCTACGTAGCCAAGGTTTTTTTGTAGCTCCAGCTCAGTAGAATCTCATCTACTCGGTTCTGGGCTTTTTTCCTTTCTAACACCTAGCAAGCTCTAACTGCTACGTGGGAGACCTAAATAGATCTAGAAATGGATCTATTTAGGTCTCCCACCTAGCAGTTAGAGCTTGCTAGGTGTTAGAAAGGAAAAAAGCCCAGAACCGAGTAGATGAGATTCTACTGAGCTGGAGCTACAAAAAAACCTTGGCTACGTAGGGAAAACCTGGCTAGAAGAAAAACACACACACACACACACACACACACACACACATTTATATATATTGATTCTGGGCTTTTTTTTTCTTCTTCTGGCAGCCAGCAAGCCCTATGCTGCCCTATGCTGCTTAGTGAGAGACTTATATAGATCTATTTCTGGCTTATTAGCCATCATCAGTAAGCCACACCCACATCTCATGTATCCTCCCTGTAAAGGTACAATATCTATTTTCTTACTTGCCAGAAAACTTACTTTTCTTTGCCAGAAGAAAAAAAAAGCCCAGAATCTATATAAGCGGTTCCACTGATTAATTGTTTTCACTGTCAGGAAGTTTCTTCTTAGTTCTAGGTTGGTTCTCTCCTTGATTAATTTCAATTAACTTTGAATTAACTTGATTAGATGAATATCTTCTAGTAGACTATTTTCTATTAATTTAGTATGTTTCAGCGCTTCAATTTAGCTTTTTTGGGGGGGTAAATTTTATCCTTTCCTGTTAAAAAGTGAAAAGAATATACAAAGTTGGACATTTAAATAAGGCGGGTTGTGGCAAAAATGTTTCAGAAGCCTTCCTATGTACTGGTGGTTCTCCACTGGTTGGTAACATATTTGTTCTGGAGAAAAGTGTCTTTTTCCCAGTAGCAGATCTTACTGACTTTGGCTTATCCCAGAAAGCTAAGCAAGATCAGATTTGATTAATATTTGGTGCTATTAGTAATTCAGAGCTGTCATTCCTGTTTCACAGCACTGTCTGGTCATTTCCCAAGTACTTTGTCATTTTAGATCTTTACCTGGGCAGGAGGTAGTCTTTTCCCCAAATACGTGAGCTTCTCCCTTCCTTGCCATTATTAATTTAAGGTTGTTCATTTAGTAATGCTTCTCTGCATGAATCCCAAGGGACAATTTTGTCATGATAAATTAAAAAGAATTCAGTTTCTAATTAAGTAGACAATATATCCTTTCCACTGTCCTTCCTAGACATTACTTATCTGAATAACATACTTCACAGGAATACAAGTTGCTTCAACAGTGCTGCACTTGAGAGAGGATACATTTGTAAGAACCATTAACTGTGGACAACCTTTGAAGCAATTTCTCCTACAGGTAAGGGGTAATTAGGCATAACTTGTGGATATGTCACTCCTTTACTTATTGGTCCTGTTTGTATGACATATTTAAGCTCAATAACTGACAAGAACTGGGTCAGAATCAGGGCCTCATTAACTCCAGAGCTGCCAGTTAATTGCAGAGTTATTTATCTAACCTTGCTAACATGAGCCTGGAAATCTAAAAGGAACTATAATTCTTTAAGCATCTTATAATATAATACCATAGAATTATAGCAAACACAGAGACCAGGTTTGTTTTGACTGATTTTCTTTGTCTGCCTTTTTAAAAAAATGGTGTCTTCAAGTCATGCTTTTTTAAACTCCTGGCTACTTCTTAGATATATTCCTGTAGTTTTCTTGGCAAAGTTGTCAGAAATGGTGTGCCATTATCATTTTAGGTCTGAGAGAAAATGACTGATCCAGGAACACCCAGTCTTTGTGCTTAAAATAGGACTAGAATTTACATTCACCCAGTTTCTAGCCTGGTGCCTTAACAACTATAGCAAATAGTTTCTCCCGGTGCTTTTATCTGTTATATTGACCAGAGAAAATAAATGAGCAGTAGACTGTCCTTCTTTAAAATGGGTGGGCTGTCTTTTAGTGGCTAGGGGTTTGCATTCTTCATCTGGGGAAGACAAAAAGAAGTCTTCCATGACGGGGGATTTGTTATAAACATAAACGTAAAGGTAAAGGTTCCCCTTGCACATATGTGCTAGTCGTTCCTGACTCTAGGGGATGGTGCTCATCTCCGTTTCAAAGCCGAAGAGCCAGTGCTGTCCGAAGTCATCTCTGTGGTCATGTGGCCGGCATGACTAAATGCCAAAGGCACACGGAACACTGTTGCCTTCCCACCAAAGGTAGTCCCTATTTTTCTACTTGCATTTTTTACATGCTTTCAAACTGCTAGGTTGGCAGAAGCTGGGACAAGTAACGGGAGCTCACCCCGTTGCGTGGCACTAGGGATTCGAACCACTGAACTGCCAACTTTTCTGATCAACAAGTTTAGTGTCTTAGCCACTGAGTCACTGTGTCCCTGTTATAAACATAGGCAAGGCTAAATTGCCTTGTTTCTTGGGTGGAGATGATGGTTTGGTTCTCTTCTAGGCAAATATGGATACTACAGTTCAAAGCACTGTCAAGCTGCTACAAGAGAAGCCAGAAGAAAACCCAAGGCACAAAAATAACTTTAGTATTTATCTGTTTACTTTGGGAAAAGTACAGCGGGACACAAATCAAAGTACAACTTGAACAAAAGAATTTAAAATACCAAATTAAGTATTAAGAACATAATAGTAAAGCTTACTAGGATAGAACTATTTGATAGTTTGTTCCTGAAATACCCATATGATTTTGATAGCATTTTATCTATAAACTCAGAATGAGAATGAGAATGGGCAATGATAGTAGGAATGGGCAGTTTATACATGAAATAAATAAAACTACAATATTATTTATTAGACCAAGATAATTTCCAAAAGACCTAATAACAGATTCTCTTACTTAAAATTACAAAATAACAGAAAACCAGGGCCATAAAAGCAGATAGATAAAAAAATACTAAAATTAAACATAATGAAGTAAATTGGTGTAATAAAAGGAAAGTAAAACTGCTGTATTATAATACCCTGAAGTAAAACTTGGGGTCACCTTAATTGTAACAGTTGTTTACATTCAGTTGTAGCTCATATACAAAACCTAAATACACCACCTGAAACCTTTATTCCTAGTCAGCTAAGATGCAGTTAGGATAATTGGCCTCTATCCTGTGTCAATATCACATTGTGAAGATTTCTATTAAAAAGAGCAACAAAGCAACACATATACAGTGTTTATATTTCCCTCTTATTTTTACCAAAGATTTTGAGGGAACTAAAACAATGGTGATTGAGAAAAAGTTCTATTAAAACTATTGAAATTTAATTTTACATATATCTGGCATTAGTCACCTAAAATGAATTATTTTATCCTATGTATAACCAAACCTGTGCTATTTGGTGAAAATAATACACCACACAACTTGGACTTTATATTAGTCACTGGGTTCCTATTTCATTTCCTTGTTTTCTTGTATGTCGGCTTCTAAAACAGCAATTTGATATGAAACTCGCTCAGTTCCACTCCCACCCACCACTTCCACTGTGTGCTACTTTAGCTCTCTCTAGAGAAATAAAGGAGTTGTTTTGCACATTTCTCATTATAGGAATCTAATGAGAATGCTAATTAGCCTCATGAATTTGTAGTTCTCAAACTTTACAGTTGTTCCAGCACTTCTCAGTCACATTTTTGGAGAGAGAGAGAGAGAGAGAGAGAGAGCAGAAGGAATTATAAAGGAAGATTCAATTTGGCTTTGAATCTATTTTTTCCAACACCATTATAATTTAAGATCAAGACCGGCTATACTATTATTGTGGCCCTATATACATGCTTCCAAAGAATACACAGCAAAACATTTCATAATTCTATAGCTATGTTCAGGTAGAAGAGACTGTGTGTTGGACAGGTGCAACTATTTTTCTGTGTTCGTTACATTTACATTCTGTTGCAATGAATTCAAATGTTGGATGATGAAATACATGATGTAATCTGAAAAGAATGCATTATTTTACATTGTAAAATTGGTAAAATTGGGCTTTTGGGGATTTAGAATGTCTTTGCTCAGTCTCTCGAAATGGCAAAGGCCCAAAAAAAAATGGGTTAAGGCTGTACTCTGAGATTTCAACTTCTTAAAATATTTGGGACATGTTAAACATGATGTTATTTTTCTTGGTATAAAAGATAAAGGAGGATTTTATTCTGCTAGTCATTACCAACTATAGGGGGCAGTGTTCATCTCCATTTAGAAGCCATTGAGCCAGCATTGGCTGAAGACATTTCTATGGTCATGTGGTCAGCAAGAGTTATTACCTTTTCACTTAAGTGGCACCTATTTATCTACTTATTTATTTTTATTTTTATTTATGTATCCTGGGGGAATTCGGTGCTAATAGTGACTTGAGCTAAAACAGTTATGGAAATCATAGGTGTCATATGGAATCCAAAGTGAGGGTAGCTAATTCATTTTACTTCCTTAATATTTGTAATAAAAAAATAGCATTTGTCTCTCTTAATTTTTAGCACATCTCTCTAATTGTATATGATCATATCAAATTATATTTCTAAGCAGTTTCTTTGGAGCCATATCTTTCTTAAGAAGACATATGAAGTGACTTAAAATAGAGGAGTTTTTTTAAAGATATTATACACAAATAGTCCTTGACTTATGACCACAATTGAACCCAAAGTTTCTTTTGCTCAGTTTAGCCCCCATTTCATGACTTTTCTCACTACAGTTGTTAAGGAAATCACTGCAGTTGTTAAATGAATGTCTGTTGAATGAATCAAGCTTCACCATTAATTTGCTCATCAGAAGATCGCAAAAGATGATCACATGACTCTGGGACAACACTGCAACTATCATAAATATAAGTCAAATGCCAAGCAACTTAATTTTGATCACATGACCATGGAGATGCTGCAATGGTCATAAATGTGAAAAACAGTGATAAGTCACCTTTTTCAGTGCTATTGTAACTTCAAACAGTTATCAAATGATGGTTGTAAGTCAAGGATTACCTTTATTTTATCCAGACATGAAATACATAATGGAGAATCATTATATATACTAAAAAGAAAACTTAAAGGCAAAACAGTTACACAAACATCTGAATGATACTGATACAATTGATATTTTGGACATGTGCTGTTGCGTTTTTGTATGATTTCTAGTCACTTTCATAAACAAATTATTACATTTTTAAAAGAAATATTTATAGAGACTAGTGTGGAGGAATTGTTGAAGAAGCTTCATAGTTGAACTTTATAAATTATCTGGATTAATGGAAGTAATTGAACTAAATGATCAGTTAGACTATAAAATAATGTCTTATAGCTATTTCAATAATACCTGTGATAGCTAGTCATACAGTCATTAAAATATAATGATTGCTGAAATAAAAAAAGAAATAAGTCAGAAAGTATGAAAAACCCAATGAATAGTAAAATTTAAGCCACTAGATTTTTAAAAAATCAGAAGAGGAAAAAGAGAAAGCAACATAATAAAGCAGAAGTCTCACTCTTTGTCCAAATTAATATAAAGCAAAGGCAACTGTAAAGAAAACTTTTAAATTATTTTTGACATAAATTATCTCTTCCTTTTCAAAATATGCATTTTTGTATAGAAAAAATTCACATTAAATAAATGGCTAAACAGACTGCTGATGGATTTCTCTGTATTTAAATTACACAGCAGGTGACATATTTAAGATTGCAGCTTAGAAATGCACCTGTTCCTCAGCCTGCAAATATGCAGTTAATTCAAAGGCAACAAAAACAGACTGGTTGCTCTTTTGTCAACATGAAAATGATCCTGCTATCTTCCTTTGACAGGTACAAGATATCCATTATCCTTTTCTTGGTCTCCTTCTCTCTCTCTCTTGCTGGAATGGAAGATCAGTAGCACTGGTATTACTGATGTTCTTTTTTCAGATACTCACATCAATACCATTCCATTACCAGCTCTCCAATTCTGGCCTACCAGTATGTGCTAAAACGATTATCTTCATGTAATCTACTTTATAACTGTCACCATCCTAATTCTTGAATTATCATCGGCAACATTGCTTTGCTAGTTCTTTATTAAAAAAAGTGTCATGAAGCTAAGTCATAGATTGAATTTCTTTGTTTCATTCATTCATTATATTATCATTATATTATCTCAATGAACCATGGTGGCGCAATGGTTAGAATACAGTACTGCAAGCTACTTCTGCTGACTGCAGGTTGCTGTTTGGCTGTTCAAATCTCACCAGCCTCAAAGTTGACTCAGCCTTCCATCCTTACGAGGGGTGTAAAAATGAGGATCCAGATTGTTGGGGGCAATATACTGACTCTGTAAACTGCTTAGAGAGACCTGTAAAGCACTGTGAAGTGTTATGGAAGTCTAAGTGCCATTGCTATCTTCCAGGGAGAAATTCTTATGGATCTTCATTTTCATGCAGTAAAGAGACCTGCGGCCCCCAATCTTCTGAAAAATAGTGGTGATATTTTTATAATATGGATAGACTATAACTTTCATAATATTCACCAGTGGGTTATTGGTTTAAGTTATTAAGTTTATTAAGGATAAAACTGAAAGCAACTGTAAACAAAAATTGGCCATAAAAGATATATATTTCTGTGTTTGTTTGAATATGAATATGAATGTGAATATATTTATTTATTTATTTATTTATTTATTTATTTATTTATTTATTTATTTATTTATTTATTCATATTTGTATACCGCCCTACTCCCGAAGGACTCAGGGCGGTGAACAGCCATAATAAATACAAATACATATAGAAGTTAAAAACTATTAAGAAACAGATTAAGTAATATAATCAAGCTCACAAAATATATTAGGATATACTGTTGGAAATTATGCTAGTTATGCATTTTCAAGATTGATAGAGATGATTCAAACATATTCTTTTGCACATAATAATTATATAATGACAATAATAATTATATAATGACAATAATATAAATAACACCCCATTTACCAATTATCTATAAGAAAGACCAAAAAGGTTTAGATAGTGGACGTGCCAGGACCTGGAGATAGCAGAATGGAAGAAAAAGAACTGGACAAGATAATAAAATACAAAAAACTGCAAATAGAAATAGAATGATGGCGGGGGGAGTAAAGGTAATACCAATAGTAATTAGTGCAATCCAAAAATAACTGGAGCAGCACTTCAATACCATTAGCATTGACAAAGCCACCATCAGTCAGTTGTAAAAGGCAGCTTTCCTTACACCTTGTGCCGACACTTCTAACACCATCAAACATCAACATGTGCCTATCTCAGGCCCTTGGGAAAGACTTGATAGATCACAGGTGTCAAACTTGCCATGTCACGTTGTCATCATGTGATATTTTGCAACATTTTCCCCATTTGTGGAGCTGGGGTGGGTGTGGCCTGCATGTGATACATCCGGCCACCAGTTTGATATCCCTGAGATAGATGGATAAAAATGCCAAATACAATCTGGCTGACTGTGGGTCCAATCATAATAATCATAAATCATTTATCCTAAACTGATTTTATTTGTGAGGGGAAAAACAAGGTTACTATATTTGTCTCCATGGGGGGGGAGGGGGGAGTCTTTTGCTATAGAAATCAACCCAGAGCTGTGTGACTGATTGATTGCCTTTGTTTTACTTGGATGGGGTTTAAATCATCAGCCTTTTACTGATAAGCAACACCTAATCTCAAACAAGCAAACTCTTTTAATCATTGGAAGGTTAGTTTACTTGTCAAAATCTCTAGAATATACATCAACAATCTCCAACCAGGTATACTTTAGAGGTGTTGGATTACATCTTTCATAGCTAGTACAGAGATGTATTTGAAGACGTGTGTTTCAAAGTCATGAATGTATAATCAGTGGATTAAAAGAAATAGGAAAGCAATCACTGTGTAAATAGATGAGAAAGAAGCATATTAGTACATATTCCAGCCCTACTCATGTTAGGGAAATAAATAAATAGGGGCAATAAGCTGACTTTGTATAAATATACAAAAGTATGAAGGCTATTGCTTAACGCATTGTAAGCCGCCCTAAGTCTCCGGAGAAGGGCGGCATATAAATTAAAGCATAAATAAATAAATAAATAAATAAAAACTTTCATAGTTCCAAGTCAATGATTTCTTTAAAATTAAATAGCTTAAAATGCATGCTCTTTGTATTAGATAATACCCAATCATATTCCATAGGGCAAACAATCCACATGAACAGTCTTTCTTACTTCAATAATAAATTGCATCAGAAAGCTACCTTGTTCATTTTTAAAAGTTTGCTTTTTTACTTTAGATGTTTTAGGAGAAGGCATATGAAATTACAGGCTGCATTTTCTGATTAATACCATTTGGGCTTTTGGAAAGTTACTTAAGAAACATTAAATATCAGAATACTGGAGAGCTGTTGCTAATTCTCTATAGAATGCTCTTGCTATAGCAACCAAGAGAGATAAAGATGAAAAGAATCACCTATTTCTTGCTTTCTACAGTTTTGCCCTATAGGCAGATGACTTTTATCCATTTTCAATTGAAGTGCCTTGGCAGTTATTTGAAAACTTTAGCTGAAATAGCACTTGATGAAAGCAGACATGTTTGCTTAACCTGAGCCTTATCATTTTTGGGTATAAAGTAGAGGCAGAACCTTTACATTAAAAACAAATGTGGCATAGGGAGATCTCTTCAGAGAAACTCATGGATAAAATCAGTTGTCTCTAAACTGGTGTTTTTCTTTTTACAGACATATTACACTATAATTCCAAAATAGTACAGTATGTCTAAATGCATTTGAATGTTAAGTCTCTCTCTCCCTCTCTCTCTCTCTCTCTCCCTCTCTCTCTCTCTCTCTCTCTCTCTCTCTCTCTCTCTCTCACACACACACACACACACACACACACACACACACACACACCCCTAGGTTGATAAGAAAGAGTGTCCAGTGCTGCAGGAGAATACCAGCTATCAAGTTGAGTCCTGATGGGCTTCTAGGGGTTTAGGTTTAGGTTGACAAACTATGGCTTGACATGCTTTATTATTTGCTACCAATCGCAATGATGGTTTAGCATGATGGGATAAACAATAGTATGCAGAAGAGAGAAAAAGAATAACAAGACAAAGTAATTAAAGACACAGTCTAAGATAAGAAAGTGATATCAGGTTAAATGTAGTTACCCAACAATACCTCTTCCTTTAATTTTCCAAACCATTTTTTCCATTATGTCCATACATTGATTTATACAGTGTTATTTGTTCTTTAACAATACTTTTAGAAACTGATAAAAATATTGCCACCTATCATACATTGCATTTATTTCCTTTGCAATAAACTGATTGACCCTCAGTGACATGACCACAAGGATTTAAACAAACCCATAAATTCAAAAAATGCAGGTAGGAACAGTAATTCATTTCCACCTTGGAAAAACTGGAGGAGGTGGTTCTAAGGTTTTTCAGCAAAACAAAATTACTTGTGAGGCTCAAACAACCATATTTTGCTTGTTTCAGTGGAGAAGATAGTGAAAAATCAGTATGTATGTTGAAACTGTACCTACCGTTATGGTAGGTTGGAGCAGGTTCATTGGATAATTCAGAATTAATGTCATTGATGGTGGACACTTTAGCTGAGTACTTAGATTATATAGGTTGTCCTATAGACAATTGAGCCGAAAATTTCCATTGCTAAGCAAGACAGTTGTTAAGTAAGTTTTTGCTCCATTTTACAACCTTTCTTTCACACTTTTACTAAGTGAATCATTGCAGTTAGTAACATGGATGTTAAGTGAATCTGACTTCCCCATTGACTTTGCTTGTCAGAAGGCTGCAAAAGGTGATTACAAGACCGAGACACTCATAAATACAAGCCAGTTGCCAAGACTCCAAATTTTAATAATGTGACTATGGGTGCTGCAACAGTCTTAAGTGTGAAAAAACAGTCATGTTACTTTTTTCAGTGTTGTTGTAACTTCAAATAGTCATTAAATAAATGGTGGTAAGTTGAGGACTACTTATATTTGATATCAATATCAAATCTTTGCTGATGACTCCTAATTTTTTTCTATAATTGTCTAGAAGTAATTTCACTCATGGCAATTCTGGAAAATAAAATGATAAGCAGCAGTAGTAGCCTCTGTTACTCTCTCCTAGAAATTAGCAAAATTTTGCAAGATCAAGGCATGGGGTAAATGGCAGACACTGGGGAAATATCCTGCTAGCAATGCAGAGGGAAAAATATTGTTCGATATTAAGAAACAAAACATAAGGGTTATAGCTCTTGTCACCATCAAATGTAAGAGCTCTGTTTTAGATGAGAAATTTCATTCCCATAAGCCAATTGCTTCCTGGTTCCAAGGCAAAAGGTCTTACACTGTATATGTGATTGTCTTCTGTAAACTGATTTCAACCTTGGCAGTTGAATTATATTTTGTAATTGCCTTAGTGACAGGAAGTACAAGATAGTAAGAAGAAAAAGAACAGATAACAAGTCCTCTTCTTCACATTTTTATGGGCAGAAGCTATCTTAACTGGTCAAGAACTTGCACCATATTGTGGGCAGGAAATACATAACCTTGTCTTTTAACAATAGTCTGCATCTTATTCCACCTATCTTGATTAAATGCTGTTAAATAAGTATTCACCATCCACTCCAACACTGAGGGATGGTGACTCCTGAAAATGGATGACTATTATTCTAAATTTATTCATTTTTTTTGCCAGAAGTTTGGCACCTGCTGTATCTAGTAAAAATTAAAAGAAAATACTGACATGGATTTATAAAGGATTAAAATCAGAAACCATGCATTGGCATGCAGGTATTTAAATGGTCCTGCAGATATTGCTTGATGAAGTTCTCTAAATACCTGACCATTGGCCATGTTGATTAGGACTGATGGGACAGGTAGCCTAATAAAACCAAGCCAACTTTAAGTTCCTCTGCTGTAGCTTAAGAGACAGATCACTATTTATGAAATTAAGATCAAAGGGATTGTTTGATCATACAGATTAGGTTTGGAGAAAAATTTAGTTTTATCCTCATCTGTTTACAGTAACTTCTTTTTTACCCCTTAAAATTGCATCCTCCATTCTCTTTCTCTATCACACAATGGGGGCTCAGCAGTTAAAGATGCTGAGCTTGTCAATTGGAAAGCTGATAGCCTGGGTTTGAGACCCAAGCACTGTGTGATGCCAGGGTGAGCTCTGTTACTTGCCCCAAGTCTTCCCCACCCAGCAGTTTGAAAGCATGAAAATGCATGTAGATAAATAGGTAGCACTTTGGTGGGAATGTAAAAACACTCTGTGCCCCTCATTGTATGGTCATATGACCATGGAAGTGTCTTCGGACAATGCTGGCTCCATCAGCCAAGAAAAATGAGCACCACATCCAGAGTCAGTCACAACTGAAAGGGGAAACCTTTATCTTTTCCTCTATCACACACTCAATGACTATGTCATATTCAGCCAGTTTTCCTTGGCATATTTACTTTGGATATTCTGGAAAATAATATTTATACATAGAAACAATTTGGGCTTGTAAAAGCACATATCAGAATCATTTTGCACCTTTTCTGTCATGATTTTTCCATGTGTTAATACTTCAGTGTTTAGCAAGCTGGTTACAATAGCAAAGTGTTAATTGGTTCCTTGGCATGCCAAGATGGACCCTGATTAATTAAAAGTAGTAGCACCAATCCCAAAGTAGGAAGACTTACACATAAGTGTTGATGTCTTCAGGTTTAGCATATAATGAGACTTCTCGCTGCAGGCAAAAGGGAGCTGGCATACTCCCTTTGTCTCTGGCATAGAGCAGAATTAAGCCTGAACTCTGTAGCAGACCCCTGCTTATCAGCAACCTTGCTATTACTCTGTCGACCCTGATGTGCATAAGCAATATTTTCATCCACTTCCCAGGAGAATTATCTAGCTGTTGAAGTAGAAAATGAATATTTTACAGTTCACTTGTCTGATCAATTACCTACAAGCTGCTGCTGTATTTTATAGCCAGTGGGAAAGCTGTGTAGGTGATGATAGGGAAATCTGGAGGGAATCTCGACCAACTATTTTTTAAAAAATGAAAGGGGATAAAACCGTGAATGAAACCACCAATAACATTCCTTTGTTCGTAAGGGCCTAGCCAGAAATTACAGTCTAACCAAGCTTATACATGGTCATCAGACAAATGTGAATTTCAGAGATGAAGAAACTTGACTGTTTGATTGGACGGGTAATGAAATGAATAACAGTTCAAAGCTAACTTCTTCTCAATAAAACATGTCCTTTGGGGCTGTATTTTATTTGGTAGATTTTTAAGATCTGAGAAATAATCTCTATTATTAATACTACGGAGGTTAAATTTAATTTGTAGATGCCTGACGCAGACATAATAGAGAAACTCAATGATTTCAAATCATTGGGAATTTATGTGAATAAAGTTTGCTATACTTTTTAAAGAAAGTGCATGATTCATTTGGATGTACAGCAAAATAGATGGCATTTGATTTGGTTTTGTTTAGACTTCATATGTAGCCTGAACCTATGTATTTGGCACAACATAGCAAGATGTTCTTTCAGGGGTGAAATAATTATTTCCATGTCATTATGTCTTGGACTGCGGGCTCAGCACTTGTTAAATAAAGGGGAAAAAAGGTTTTCTGCATGAAAATTAAAGCCTAAAGTAATCTGCATTAACTTTTGCTTCAAATAATGCTAAATATATATACAGACAGCTTAAACAGAGAGCATATTTAATCTTCTGGACTCATCACTTTACTTTTTAATGCAAAAATTTTATTTAGTAAGAGTCAGAAATTCATTTCATAATTTCTAATAGCACTCTGGAATTTGAAAGAGATCTGACCGAGGTTTCTTCTGTCTCTGCCTAGAGTAGGTTAGAAAGTACTCTTTGCAAAACAATAGTTTGCACAAATAATGTTTCACTGATAATCAACTTTGGGCATGGACAGTTACCTGCATTTTCTTGAGTCTTCATAGTAGACACTCCCACTTATGTTTGAACAAATGATAATTCTTAATAAAAGATTATTAACCTATGAATCACTAAGAATATTATCTTGCACTTTTTCTATCAACATTGTTCAGTTTAATGAAAGATAATTTTTCCTTGGGATTTTTTTTCCTTGGAATTTTTTCCCCTCAGAACAGAATTTTCATGAAATGTTCATGGGTAGAGTTCTTGCATTTATTTATTAAAAGGTTCCCAATAGCAATAGCACTTAGACTTATATACCGCTTCACAGTGCTTTACAGCCCTCTCTAAGCAGTTTACAGAGTCAGCAAATTGTTCCCAACAATCTGGATCCTCATTTTACTGACCTCGGAAGGATGGAAGGCTGAGTCAACCTTGAGCCGGTGAGACTCGGACTGTCAAATTGCAGTCAGCTGGCAGTCAGCAGAAGTAGCTGCAACACTTCATTCTAACCACTGCGCCACTGTGGCTCCGTGATCAAATCCCCATTTCCTCCCAATCAGTTGGGATTTGGGGAGCAGAGAATAGATGTGAGCGGGGCCAGTCAGAGGTGGTATTTACCAGTTCTCCGAACTACTCGAAATTTCTGCTACCAGTTCTCCAGAACTGGTCAGAACCTACTGAATACCACTTCTGCTGTAAGGTGTGAGGTGGGGAGGGAAGCATAAAAAGATTCAACATGGTAGCTGTAACTACCACATTGTCTTTATAAAGCGTTCTGCAGCTTGCTGTGCTGTCATTAAATCTTAAAGGGAACACCACACACACACACACACACACACACAAAAACACCAACAAACTTTCACATGGGTTAGAATTGGTCATAACTAAAAGTACTTTTCTTGAGTAATACTGGACAATTTTTCCTTCTCCTAGAAATATGTAGAGAAATAATTAACCCAATTTCTGGTCTACAATTTGGGTGGAGAATTTTAATAATTTCAATCAATTCATCTATCAAATCTTGTTTTCAGTCATAGACCACATCACTGCTATAGTTATCACCTTTAAGATCCTACATAGCACAAAGCCACATTTTTTCCTCTTTGTGAGGGTATCTGTCTTCTCCATCAGATTGGGTAGAATGGACCTGTTCCACATTCCTGCTCTTAAATGCTGTCACCAAGTGGAACCTAGAAAGTATGACTTTCCATAGCAGAAAGAAACATTCTTTCTTTGGGTATCTGGCAGGCCCTGATCTTTTGATCTTCCAGGAGATTGAAAAGAGCTTGCTCTTCTCTAAGGCACTGCCATAGAGTGAGATGGGAGTCTGTGGATGGTTTTGTCGGAGGCATCCAAGGAGGATGGCTGAGGAATCAAGTTTTTGTCTCAGTAGCTTTATTACTACTCACTAGGATGGGATATTCCGGGTTATGCCCAAAAGCAAGCAGCCATGCAAATACTTTGCATGAATAATTAAATAAACAATGATTTAAAAAATCACATGCTCAGTCATAGTTGGGTTATCAAGATGTTTTCTTGACTTCAATTTGATGGTGCCTTCTATTTAAAATTCTGTCTAATCCATGCAAATTAGACATTGTAAAATTCTATTAAATTTGCTTAGTAACGGTTTTCATCTGGAGACCAATATATATATATATATATATATATATATATATATATATATATATATATATATATATATATATATATATATATATATATATATATATATATATATATATATAAACTAGTACATATTTTCTAAAATATATTTTATTCTTAATTTGATTGAGCAAGTTATGGCTAAACTTGTTTATTGTATTTTAGGCTATATCATTGTTTGCCTTTTTCAGACATGCATTAGCACCCTAACACAGCTTTCATTAAAAGAAGGGAAAAAATTGGTGTCTCATCTAAAAGTGCTAAAATGATAAAAGTCAGCAATTGCATCTTGGATAGTTGGGTCGTGGCTGGGCCACTTCTTATTCATTGCAGCTACCTAGAACTCTGCATGAGGCTTAACGTAAGTTTCCTTGGCAATTCAACTGGAGTGATAAACACTGCTCTCGCTAATCTAATTCCAGTTATGCTGTTTACCTCCTCGCCATTTACTTTCTTGCCACTCCCCAGAGCCTCATCTCCACAGTAGAAAGCATTGCATGAAGACTGTAATAATTATCTTTAAGCTTCTGGCATTCAGACAATGGAGGATGGAGGAAAACAGTGGAGAAAACAAGTTCCTTTTATCTTCTGCCTTAGGAAAGAACAACAATTGCATATCCACATCTCAGCTTTTAGCAGTGATTGTGATTCAAGATCTTTTTCAGCAGCTGCTGTGTATGGTGAAATGTAGCTTTTTTCTACAAATTCCTATGTAATGGGTTTTTTAAAAAACACAACACTGGAATAAACCAGAGAAATATCAGTATAGTATCAGAGTGGTTAGTGACAGATGCTCTCTAGAAGTACAAGGAACTTTGGCTTGATTCTTCAAATTCAAAAATTGATCTTGTCACACCGTGTTAAGCATTACAGCTGGCCACATGGCAAAGCCATTATCTGGTTGCTCCAAGCTCCTAGCAAAATCAATTTTCAGTATATGATGCAGTAAACAAAAAAAAAAACAATGAATCTATATGCCAAGCGTTCAACTGAGAAGTCAGGAAGTCTGATATCTTACATATGGGTATCAAATTTGTTTCAAGTATGGATTCTTAATTAGCTGAAACCACATCAGATACACATAATAGTAAGATATCATTAGCGAGATACAAAAGAAATCAGAGGGAAAAAAACATTATAGAGGGGGGAAAAACTTACTGGAGGAAATCTACATAAATATCCAATTTAAGATTCAGATCTATGCATCTCACAAAAAAAGAGTACAAAATAAAAAGGGAGGGGATTAGAGAAGAAATCTAATCATAATTTGTAGCAATATCATTTATTAAACCTCTTCTTACTTTGCAAACAATCCTTTCTTCTATTACAGACATTCCTCATTCTTGTTTCTCTTCTTTTGAGAATTTCATCAACTCCAGTCTCTTGTTGAGACTCATGTCTTCCCCTTCTCCTTAACTCATTCATCATTCCTTCCCTAGTTTTTCTGCAATTTTATCTTCTTTCCTTTATTCTGTTATGAGTAAACCACCACAGAATATGTTTTGTTCATATCAGGGACCACTGTTGAATTCAGTCCACATTCATTGATCACCCATTTATTCTTGGCCTTATTTATACATGTTTTACAACAAACTCTTCATTTAATTAATTATTTAATTTAATTAATTTAATAATTAGAAATTGTTCATCCTGCATCACTGGAGATTTTCAAGATGAGATTGGACAATGATTTGTTCAGAATGGAGGTTGGATTAGAAGACTTCCAAAGTCCTTTCAATTCTGTTATTCTGTGATGTTTACTTATTCTATTCCCACTGCATTCAACTGATTTTGAAATCCCACTTTCATATAAAAACATGGAAAAAAGCAAATCCTTATACGTAACAAGTTTCACTTCTTTTGACAAAGATTTATTCCTTGCATTAAGTCATTCACTTCCTACTACTTTTCTACCACTATTGATACATACTGAAATGTCTCCATCCTTTTTCCCATCTTATACAGTAAATGTTCTATCCAGGAGCATAAGTTCATATACTTGTTTTAGTTTGTCACTATTTCTGTATAGTTTGCAATCACTCACCCAAATGCAAATAGCAAGACTTTTTTCAGGAGAAGATGGAAAACACCCCATCAGCTTTGCTTCAGGAAAGAAGAAAAGAAAAATGTTAGCTGGGCCAGGCCATGCGCTGAAGATGAGAGGAAGGCTTTATCATGGAAAGATGCATTTCAAGAATGGTAAGCCACCAAAAAAGTTAGGGGAAAGTGTGAGTCAGAATTCTGCTTCACACCTCCCTAGGTTAACAAACTAATCCTCTGCAATTTTCACATTTACTTTTATAGCCTTTCTCTTGTACATTCTTCCAATTATTAAATAAATCACACAGCCTCTCCATAAACCAACCATATCCATATTTTAACATTTCTTCGGTTATCTACATTTGCAGCTTTACCATTTTTTAAACATTTTCACAGCATTTATGAGCTCTTCACTCATTTTTTTCTTGGATGCTAATATTTATAACATTAATTTCAATTCTGCTCTTCTTCCTATAGCTGTCATTCCTATACAAATCTCTGAAACACTCCATGCAGCATTCCCTCATTTCAGGTTCATGTCATCATGTTTATGCTTAATTCACTTGGTTGGAAGCTTCTTGCCCACTTTTAGAATAAATGTTCCACCCATTTTCACCAAAGCGCTCTCTATTTTGTTTACCTCTTTAAGTCTTAACCATTCTTTTTGCTCTATTTGATTACATTATTTACAACAATCCAGTTTTGGACACATGATATTGCTCATTGCTCACGTTCCTTGCAATGATTATTCTTTCATATACATTTTTCTCAAATACAGGAAGTCCTTAATTTACAACAGTTCATTTAATGACCATTTGAAGTTACAACAGCACTGACAAAAGTGACTTATGATCATTTTTCACACTTAGGACCATTGCTGCATCCCCATGGTTATATGATCAAAATCTGGATGCTTGACAACTGATTCACATTTATGATGGTAGCAGTGTCCCGGAGTCATTTGATCACCTTTTGTGATCTTCCAATAAGCAAAATCAATGGGGAAACCAGATTCACTGAACTACCTAATTTTAGAACTGTTAGTAATTTAAGAACTGCAGTTATTCACATAACAAATGTGGTGAGAAAAATAGTCAAATGTAATAAAACTCACTGAACAGATTTCTCACTTAACAACATAAATTTGGGCTCAACTGTGGTCATAAGTTGAAGTCTACTTGTTTAGATAGTTCTTGTTTAGTGACCACATTTGACATTGGCAACTCCATCACTCATTAAAGCATTATGTGACTGTGATGGGCTTTTGATTTCACTTTCTCATTAGTCATGGAGCAAAGTGTAACATGATTCTAACTTACGGTTTTACTTCTGCCTTCTCTATTAATTTTTCTTTTTTTAAGCAATTGCAAGCACACAAATGTCATCGTGTGACCTCAAGATATTGTGGCAGTCATACATACATGCTGATTGAGAAGTGCCTGAATGATGATCACATAACTGCAAGATGCTGCTATGGTCATAAATGTAACAACTCCTCACCAAGGGGTTGTTGTTTTTTTACACCATCATGAGTACGAACGGTCATCAAAGAAGAAAGTTGGTAAGCAAGGACTAAATATACAGTTTATTTTATTTCATCATTCCACCAACTATCTTTTTTTCATATTTCCCATTTAAGCACTTATGCAGCACTCAGCAAAATAATTTTTTCACTTAGTTCCAAGCAGCTTCTACAGCAGTGGTTCTCAACCTTCCTAATGCCGCGATCCTTTAATACAGTTCCTCATGTTGTGGTGGCCCCCAATCAGGGGTGGGTTCTAAATTTTTTTTACTACCGGTTCTGTGGGCGTGGCTTATTTTGTGGGCGTGGCTTGGAGGGTCATGTGACTGGGTGGGCATGGCTAGCTGGTCATGTGACCAGGTGGCCATGGCTATGTGTATAGGGACTACTCAGAGGGCTGAAAAAAGTCATTTCTGACAGGTCCTCGCACTTTTGACTGGTCCTCACACTTATGACCATCCTCACATTTATGCCTGTGCAGCATTCTTAACAACCATGTCACTCATTTCACAACTGCTTTTCTTCAACATGGTATAAGATAGGGCAAAAAACGTAAAATGTGAGGACAGTCGTAAATTTGAGGACTGGTCAAAAGTGCGAGGACCAGTCAAAAATAACTTTTTCAGCCCTCTGAGTAGTCCCTGTGCACAAAAGGACTACCCAGAGGGCTGAAAAATGTGATTTCTGACAGGTCCTTGCACTTTTGACCGGTCTTCGCAGTTATGACTGGTCATCATTTATGCCCATTGTACCATTCTTAACAACCGTGTCACTCATTTCACAACTGCTTCTCTTCACCATGGTGACAAGATAGGGCAAAAACATAAATTGTGAGGACAGTCGTAAGTTCGAGGACTGGTCAAAAGTGTGAGGACCAGTCAGAAATAACTTTTTCAGCCTTCTGAGTAGTCCATATGCATAAAAGGATTCAGCAATAGAGAGGGATGAAGGAAGGGAAGGGAAATTAGAGTAGGAGTGAGGGTAAGAGAGGGAGGAAGAGAGGAGGGGGAGGAGAAAGGAAGAGGAAGTAGGGAGAAGAAGAAGGGGGGAAGAGAAAGTAAGAAGGAAAGAAAAGACAGAGGTGGTAGGTTTGAGGAGAAAGATTGCTGTACAATAAAAAAGATGAAAGGGAAGAAAGCCAACCCCAAACAAATATAAAGATATTAAGATAAAGAATGAATTGTTAAACTTTAAAGAATAAAAGAGAACAAATAGCAATAAATAGCAATAATTAGAAACACACATACAAACATACAACGTATTTTCTTTGAACAGAGTATTTGGCCGGTCCACAAATTTAAACAGTTGTAGGAGGTTAGCACCCACCCCTTTCCTAGAAGAATGAAATATTTTGGGAAATATTAAAAAGGCAGAATATTATATTTCCCTGCATGAGAAATGGAGAAGCATATTTTACAGACAAAGTAGCTCCCACCTTCCTGCCCCCCACCCTTTGTTAATGGGCCAGAGGCAGAAAGTCAATCCTTTGTCAAAGGACATTTGCAACACAATAGCAACAGAAACTAACACAATGGGCCCCATCAAGCAATGTGATCCTGTCCACCATTAAAACATCTTTCCAAACAGTCTCCATGTTTCCAGTGTCTTTTTCCCCACTTGGAGCAGAACCCAGAAGGATATTTCTTCCAACACAGTATTTAGTCATTTCAATTAAATTTACAATTTCTATATTTCCTTTTTACCATATTTATTCCTCATCTATTTTTTTTAAAAAACAATATTACCCTTAATTCTCATCTCTAATCTTAATCAAATTCAATTTTTCCCTTCTATTCTATATTATACCCCTTCCCATTGTCATCTATTTTTATATCCATCCTCACATTGGTTAATTATGTAATACAGTTGTTTAATACAAATTCAACATTTTAATATAAATCAATTAGTTATATAACTATCTTTTTTTTGTATATTAATCAATATGAACATGAATATTCCAATTATTTCCATGCAATCCAATTCTTACAAATCAATTAATTATATTTACCAATAATATTAAACCAAATAATTTCCCCCATATATTCCTCCAAACCACAACTTAACCATTTCTGCTTTCAACACAATATACAATTAATAGTATCTCAATTATTACAATTCCCTAGTTAAATAGAGCTTTTTTTCTTTTGTGTTTTAAAATCTTGAACCTCCTCTTGCCCTAAATTTCCCATTGTTTGCAGTTTTGTACCTACCTTTTTTGGTGAGAAATCTCTCTGCCTCATTTTGTCACGTTGCAGCTAAGACCCTCCTTTCGCTTTCTCTTTTCAGCATAGGTGGGGGGGGGGACTTGCTCCAGGAATTTACCTCTTTGCAGCTAGCTCTTTGAAGCCCCGCGGCAAGAATTTAAAGTTTTTTTTCCCTCTAAATAGCCACCAGCTGGGACTCCAGAGGCAGCAATAGATTGGAAGTGGGCAGGGTAAGCGAACGGCGACCGGGCGATCCAACAGAGGCAGAGGGTGAGGGTGAGTGAAGGCGTGGGGGGGCGTGAAAGAGGGCTTTGGCGACCCCTGTGAAATGGCCATTCGACCCCCAAAGGGGTTGCGACCCCCAGGTTGAGAACCGCTGTTCTACAGCATCTTTTCTTACATTCTTTATTGAGAGATTAATCTACCTTCAAATGCTTTTTTAAAAATTCCAAACTTATCATTTATCATCTTGCAGTCAATTTATTCTCATTCTAATTTCTACTTACTATTTTTCCTTCCTTTCCCTCAAAATTCTTGAGTGACACTGCCAGAAAATAGTCTAGTCCAAATTCAGAATTTCTTATAATCCTTCTATCTTCCACTGATTATCTCATCATTATATGCAAAACAATCATGCTTTTTATTGAGAGTTAGGTGGATTAGGAGATTAGTACATTATTATTATTCATTCAAATATGCTTAAAAGATATATTGTAAATAAGCAGGCCTTTTTTAAAGCAAGATAGTCACCAAACAATAACTACTCATATTCATTCTTGAGGGTCCAAATGACTCAAATATTTATCTGTACTTTCTCATCTTGCTTCCACCCATTCATTCATGTCTGTAGCAGAATAATTTCTACAGCATTCATTCATCCCTAATCCTTTCATTATTACCATTCACTGGAGAATACTGACAATGTGAGTAATCTATGGATTCCTATTTTCATACTCAAACACTATTTAGCCTTTTTCTGCATAATTCAATCTTGTATGTATCTTTTTATCAACTTCAGATCACCTTTATTCAGATTTATTACATTTTCCTCTTTTCTCTTGCTTTCATCAGCCTACAACATATCTATTTTTCATTTCCATTAATTAACAGAATAACAGAGTTGGAAGGGATTTTGGAGGTCTTCTAGTCCAACCCACTCCTCAAGCAGTAGACACTAAACACTTCTGGACAATTGGCTGTACGAGTTTGTCCTTAAAACCTCCAGTGACGGAGAACCTACAACTTTTGAAGGCAACTTATTCCATGGGTTAATTATTCTCATTGTCATAAAATTTCTCTTTAATTGTAGGTTGCTTCTCTCCTTGATTAGTTTCTATCCATTTGTTCTTGTTTTGCCACCTGGTGCTTTGGAAAATAGGTTGACTCTTTTCTTCTTTGTGGCAACCCCTCAAATATTTTGAAGACTGCTATCATGTCACCCTTAGTTCTTCTTTACCTCTTCTTTGTGGAAGCTCCTCAAATCTTGGAATACGGCTAATCCTTATTTTCACTAGGCTAGATATACCCAATTTCTGCATCAGTTCTTCATGTGTAAGCTTCATATTTAGCCTACAGCTCCCTAATCATCTTTGTTGTTCTTCTCTGCACTTTTTCCATAGTTTCAACATCTGTTTTAAAATGTGGCAATGAAAACTGTATGCAATATTCCAAGTGTGGTCTTACCAAGCCATTATAAAACGGTACTAACACTTTACTTGATCTTGATTCTATCCCTCTGTTAATGTAACCTAGCATTGCATTGACTTTTTTGACTCCAAGATCCCTGTTCCAGTTACTACTATCAAACCAGGTTCCACCTATTCTATATGTGTACATTTCGGTTTTTTTGCCTAAGTGTAAAATCTTACTTTTCTCTACATTAAATTTCATTTTGTTAGATAGGACCTAGTTTTTCAGTCTTTCAAGAGCCTTCTAAATCTTGAGCCTATCTTCCGGAGTGTTGGCAATTCCCGTCAGCTTGGTGTCATCTGAAAATTTGATGAGTTCCTACTCTATTCCCTCATCTTAGTATTTATGAAGATATTTAAGACAACTGGGCCTAAGACAGAACCTTGAGGTACCCCACTGCTTATTTCTCTCCATGTAGATCAGGGATATCAAACTGGTGGCCTGAAGGCTGGATGCATCATGAGCAGGCCACACCCACCCCAGCTTGCAAATGAGAAAAACATTGTGTGAAACATCATGTGATGGCAACGTGACATGGCGAGTTTGACACTTGTGATGTAGATGTAGTTCATTAAATAATACACTTTGAGTGCCATTTGTCAACCAGTTATGAATCCATCTGTCAGTGATGATGTCTATGCCACATGTTTTAGCTTACAAAGAAATAGGTTGTGATCTGCTTTGTCAAATGTGTTACTGAAATTCAAGTATACTATGTCCACAGCATTTTGCTAATTTAGTCACTTTATCAAAGAATGGAATAAGATTTGTTTGGCATGATCTGTTTTTGACAAACCCATGTTGGCTTCTGTTTATAACTTTGCAAATTTGTTGCTTAATTATCTTTTCCAGGATGTTTCCAATTTTTGATGTCTCGTTGATCTGTAGTTTAATGCATCAATTTTTTTCCCTTTTTTGGAGACGGGGACCACATCAGCTCTTTTCCAATTCTCGCCAATAGTAGGTTCCAGCGCTCCAGCATCTTTGAAATATATAGATCAATGATTCTGAGATCATGTTGCTCACTTAGTAACAGAAATTTTGGGCTCAACTGTGGTCATAAGTCAAGGACTATCTGTAATAGTCCTTTTGGTACCCTCCTTTTGGCAAAGTCCTACATTTCTGGAAAGAACATTATATAGAAGACTCAACTGTCCTGGCAAGTCCAGATTGTTTGAGATTTGTTTAATTCTTTGTAGATTCCTTTACATTTACTGGCAAAAGAGGAAGAGACTCAAACTGTGCAAAGGACAGAACCTTGCATGCAGAACCCATTATTGTAAGTACACCTATATGCTCCATATGAGCTTAATGCCTCAAGTTTAAGTTTAATTTTAACAGATGATGCTGTTTTGGTCATAGCCTTTGCAATTTGAATGCTGCCTGAAATTACTAAAATAGTATTCACCATCAATAGAAAGATTTAGTATGGCAAATCCTAACCATAGGATCCCTAATCATGTGTTTTCAGTAGAGCCACTTTAAACTGAGAAATAAATATGTAATGGTTAAGTTACTTTACCCTTTTATATAGCTTGAACTTGCCAATATGAAATGTTTTGCATCAGCAGAGTATATGTAGTATTTTTTTTTTTTTT
Source organism: Arizona elegans (assembly GCA_022577455.1). Classification (NCBI taxonomy): domain Eukaryota; kingdom Metazoa; phylum Chordata; class Lepidosauria; order Squamata; family Colubridae; genus Arizona; species Arizona elegans. Next base: position 30,861,193 of record JAKOOJ010000004.1, read on the forward strand.
TTAAAAATCATTTTCAGGATCTGGGAGACATATTTCCTCTGCTGTTGCATCTTTCCTCTGGAATAGATTTTACCCACAATCTATAGGACTCCCAAACAAATGATGTTCTGTAAATCTCCAAAAATGTGGCTATTTCCTAGGCTGGGAAACAAGCAGGTGAATAAGCCCTTTGAGATTTTGTCTGATATGTTTTACTTCTCTTTTATATTGTTTTGAACACCTAATTTTCATTATTCTGGTTTTTATTATGTATAGCATTTAGAGTTATCTGACTTGATGTTTCAAATATATGTAAATCAATAAATCAGCCAAAGCTTTTTTGCTGTCATAGTTGTCAACTGATTCTCATAGAAAGTCCAGAAGCTAGACAAGAATATCATAGCATTTGCCTTCCCTATAGTCTCATACTGCGTAATGGAAGAAATATCTAATCATCTGGATTAAAAGCTTTTCCCTCCACCATCCAGTATAATTAATAAACTGTCTAAGTTAATTGCCATCAATTTTCTTGCTTTTATTTATTTATTTACTGTCAGTCATAGTATATTTAAGAATGAATCTGATCATTTTGTTTACTCCATAGTATTTTTTAATGTTAATCGAAATATATTCTTCCCTATCCCTTGCATATTTTTACTGAAATGATCGTATCTGTTGGTTCTACTAGTACAGCTTTCTGTACTACTCATTTTAAATTTATCTCAAAACCATAATTCTTGGGATTTCAAATGAGAGTGGAATATATAATATGTAAAAATTGTAATATTTTTAATAATGCAAAATTCCATACATCTGATGCAGTTTGGCTACTTGTATGCAGTGAATGATTAATCAGTTGTACTATAACATCACTCTGCCAGCTTTAGTATCTTCAGAAAATATCAAATAACTATTATTTAACTAGATGTAAGAAATAGCTGGAAAGGATTCCTATTATCTAGATGACAGGAGAGAAGGAGACATCTGAGAGAGGCTTATTCAGACCTTTCCTTTCATGTCCAGTCTTTATGGTTCTTTATCTCTCACTCTATCATGTCTGGCAGGAAAATGATGATGAAAGAATGCTACACAATGGAGGATAATTTCTCTATGTGCCAGACAAACAAACTTTGCCTTGGCTCAGATATCTCAATTACTTATGGGCATCCCAAATAGATACTTATTTTTGAAGAGATGCTGATGTTTCATTACATTGGTTTATTAATGTATTTTGAGTCTTTTAAGTAGGTGAGAGAAATTGGATAAATTTTGTCTTCATTTCTTACAAAATCTGAATTTCCAGCTCTGTCTCACTCCATTACATTTTTCCATATGCTGCTGAAGCAAAATTGTATAGTTGCTTTTGGTTCACTGCTTTTTTGTCTCTTTCTCTCTTGGGTGATTAAAAAAACTGGGGAAGAGGGCTTGCCCATCCTCTTTTATTTTATTCTTTCAGTCAAATTTTTTACTAATTTTTATTGAACAATGTTTTGTGGACTAAAACCAATATAAATTTAATTATTGTTTAAACAACAAAAACAATAGCATAACAACAAAAACAACAACAATAATGAAATAAAAATCAAATAAAATATAAATAAGAAAAGAAAGTAGAGATATAAAGAAACAGCTTTTGATCTTCTTTATAGAAGTTATAAATGTATTTCTACCCTTCTAATGTTCAACCTCCTAAATCACAATTTCATTTTTTTCTTTTGTTGCAAGATAGAAACCCTATCACTCACAAACACATATGCATACACACACACATACCAATGAGGTCACACATCAACTTTAACCACATCTGATTTACTGACAACCTCAAATAAATGAACAAAGAAACCATTTAAATTTTTCTACATGCATTGACTTTTTGGCTGCAATTGATTAATAAGTACATTTTTCCAGGAAGTCAGCCAACAACAACAAACAAACATGAAACACAATCTCTTCAATATAAGGTAAATCTTTAATCACAATACTTCACCTAGATCCCTCATAAAATTCTATATATGGGAAAAGATCTATGTAACTAAAAATCACATATCCCACAGGACAAGAAACAACTTTCCTATCCAGACTTCACATGTCCCCAGGGCAGAAACACCTCAATTTACACATGTAACTTGCCTCATGATCAAAGTCTATTATTATTATTATCGGTACTGCCATGGAGCACAATGGTTCCCGAGGTTAGAATGCTGGGCTGACAATTAGCAGTCTTGCGTTTAAGACCTGTTTCATTTTATTTTTATTTATTTGTCAAGCATGTATTAGATAACATATATAGGTATAAACATGATTATTAATACATGAAATGAGGGGTGGGTTCACTTACCTTCACTACTGGCTCACAACGGGAATGCGCGCATGCTTCTGCACATGTGCAGATCATCCGTTATGACTTCTGGGTGGGTGGGCAGAGTCTCCCGCCACTGTTACTACCAGTTTGCAAGAACCGGACTGAACTGGTTCAGGTAGTGTATTCCAGGCTTTGACCACTTTGTTGCTGAAGTCATATTTCCTGCAATCAAGTTTGGTGCAGTTTACACTAAGTTTGTATCTGTTGTGTGCTTGTGTATTGTTGTGGTTGAAGCTGAAGTAGCATTGACAAGTAGGACATTGTAATGGATAATTTTGTGTACTACACTTAGGTCAGACTGAAGACGGCATAGTTCTAAATTGTCTAAGCCCAAAATTTCAAGTCTGATGGCATAAGGTATTTTGTTGTGAACGGAGGAATGGAAGACTCTTCTCAATGAAATATCTCTGGACTCTCTCAATTGTCCAATATGCAGTGTGGGTTCCAGACAGATGATCTGTATTCAAGAATTGGTCTAGCAAATGTTTTGTATGCTCTAGTTAGCACTACAATATTACTAGAGAAGAAGCTACACAAAATTAGGTTAACAATTCTTAATGCCTTTTTGGCAATGTTGTTACACTGGGCTCTGGCACTTAGATCATTAGAGATGAGTACTCCAAGGTCTTTGACAGAGTGAGGGTTGTCTACAAGGTCGTGTCCATTCAGCTTGTTGCTGCCATAGGATGTGGTGGGTTCCCACCACATGCTCCAATTCCTACCAACTCAGCAGTTAAGACTAATGGGTACCACTTTAGAGGGGAATTTTATGGGGACATGAAAGGAGCACCTAAATGATTATCCCTGGGCAATGGTGATATTACCGGCAAATCCTTTCATCACAGAAACACTTTGTTGCTTCCAACATGGAAGTATTAGTACATCAGTTTCAGCATTAGAACACTTTCAGCATTCCAATTGTCAGCTGAATCGTGCATTTGTTTGCTGTCAAATAACTCTGCTTCCATTTCACAGATATTCTGTGCTTTTTTACCTGGCCCCAGAATGCATCATGAATTTTCTTTTAACATCATTTTCAGCAAAAAGTTCATAAAGGATTTTTAGTCTTAGACAAGTGTAGTTTGTCTTTTCTCTAATCAAACAAATAAATTCTCTGCAAATTCTATCATCTTCACTAACCATTCCTCTATTGTGTGTATTGCAAATGCTATCTTTGTACATATAATAATTTTGTTGTAGTTACCATGTTCAAGATTTCATGGATGTTCAAAATCCATGTTCATGGATTTTTTCTAATCCCTCATTCCCTAATTATAATGTCCATTTATTATTTGTTTCTGCTTTTCCATGATATTTGATACGTTTTTTTAAAGTTTCCATCAACTTTTGTAAGAAAATTTCTTTTTCCTTATATACTGTAAGTAATAGTACTGATGAAATAATTTTCTACCTATTTGCATTGTCTGTTATCATGGTCTTTCATCTTGTAATCTGTTTTTTGTTTGTTTGTTTGTTTTTTCATAATTTTATATCAACTATTTCCCAGCTTTATTAAAATTAATTCAACTTATTTTTTCAAGGAAATACTTGACTTTGGTTTGGTGAAGTCTATGATTGTCTTAGAACCATAGTTTTCTACATATATTAAAATTGTATCATACATATAGATTTAAGATTATTTTTCTAGAAGGAATATTCTATGTACATTAAATAATAAGTTTTAAGTCATAAAATAAGCATGGTAAATATCTTTTTTTCCCCCAATATAAATTGAAGAAGAGGTGGAAAATGCTTTCCCTTTGAAAATGGACCTTAGTAGTAGTACATGCTGTTGCAAATAAACCCAAATCTGTAGGAAGATTTATAAAAGTTTGGTTCCCCATTAAAGGTGTAGCCAACATAAAAATACTTCAGCAGAATATACCAGTATATGGCACTTACCATGAAAATGCCTTGTTCAAAATAGTGGACATGAATTTTTCTTTTACTAAACTATCATTTTCAAGCTGCCTGACAGATCAATGTCTTTTGGTATGCTACAGGAAGTCCATGGAGTGCCAAACATTATTTCATGCACATATTTTTAAAGATTCTGTCATATGAAAGGGTTTTAGAGAGATATTGTGTTTGGGTTGCAGATTTTACAGGAAAATGTAAAAAGATCGGGATTATGTAAACTCACAGCTATGTGAAAAAGGACAAAAAAGGTTTAACAACAATAGAGAAAAAGAAATGTAATGCCTTTTGAAATTTAGATTTATTATTTATATATGTTCCTGTAAGAGAGATTCATAAGTACCTTCATGTGGCAAAAATGTGCAGATTGGAATCACTGTTTTGCAAAAAAAAAAAAAAAAATTCAGACAAGACAGACATAAACAGAGGTTGGGCTTGGCTTGTGCAAAAAGTTGTACTTGCACTGTTGAAAGTACATTCAAGAAACACAAGAGCATTTTCCTATTCTCTTTTTGACATCCCAGATGAACCTGTAGAAGACAAAGATGGAATGTGAGGGAATGATATAGTTGAGCAATTTCAGGAAAACAGAAAAGAGCCTTAGCCAGTATCTCCACTGGCACTTAATCACAACACAATCACATACTGGAATATGATATTTTCCTACTGTCAGTTTCACTAGACTATAGTATGAAATCAACTCCAAAGGAATGCTTAAAGTACTTTTCAAGACTGACTATAATAGCAAAATCAGATAGTTTGAAAGTGCTATACCCCTTCTTCATTTTTCTTATTAATTAAGTGGATTAGGGAGGTGTCTCACTGAGCTACTTCTCAATATTATCAGGATGTTTTGGACTTAAAAATGCTTCAGTCATTTTTGTTTAGGTTAGCTTCTACATATATCTATCCAGATAATTTTCCTTACTCTTTATATCTCCTGATCTTCATAACATTGTCCTTATCATATACATACCCTATAAATGAGGCAAATTTAAGTTATTGCTAATTTTACTGAGATTAAAACAAAAATTTCTCCAGTATTCTAGTAACATGCTAAGGCATCTATTGTTATCCTCCTATTTTCAAGGAACTCAGAGGTAATTAACAGTGACCAGAGGCAATAAAGCAACATCAGGTTTGGTGACAGGGGCAACAAATATTATCTTACTGTTGCTTTTGCTGTCTCAAGGATGTGTAGAGAGGGATGAAATCAGTAGAAAAGCCTAAAGTTTATCATGCAGTCATATCAGGTCACCAGAACCCAATGAATTACTCCCAGAGTTCTGAAGGAACTGGCAGATGTTACCTCAGAACCAGTGTACCACATATCTCAAAGATCCTGGATTACTGGTGAACTAACAGAGGAATAGAAAAAGAGTTGATGGGATCTCAATTTTTAAAAAAAGAGAAAAAATAATCCAGGAAACTACAGACCAATCAGCCTGACATCAATATCTGGGAAGATCCTCGAAAAGATAATGAAGCAACAGATTTGCAAGCACCTAGAAACAAATAAAGTTATAACCAAAAGCCAGCATGGGTTTGTCAAAAACAGATCAAGCTAAACAACAAGCTAAATCATTCTTTGACAAAGTGATTAAACTATAGTAGTGGACCAGGAACCTACTTCTTAATATGTTAGAAGTAGGTTAGAACAACCTACTTCTTAATATGTTAGAAAAATGTGAAATAGACAGCATCACCACCAGATGAATTCATAAGTGGTTGACAAATTGCACTCAATATGTAGTCCTTAATGGAGCTAGATCTACATTAAAGTGACAAGGTGCCCCAAGGTTTTGTTTTAGACCTGGTACTCTTTAATATCTTTATCAATGATTTAGATAAGGAAATAAAAGGAAAACACATCAAATTTGCAGATGACACCAAACTGAAAAAGACTCAAGATCCAGATAGATTTTAATTTTCATCACCACAATATAAAAAAGATGTTGAGACTCTGGAAAGAAGAAACAGAAGAGTGACAAAGATGATTAGGGGAGGGGGATAAAGATTAAAACATATTCTGAAGATTGGTTGCAGGAATTGAGCATGTAAAGAAGAACTAAGGGTGACATTATAGCAGTGTTCAAAATATTTGAGGGATTGCCACAAAGAAGAAAGGAGTCAACCTATTTTCCAAAGCACCAGAAGGCAAGACAAGAAACAAGGGATAGTTGCCTAGAGATGTGGTGATCTACTTTACTGATAAAGAAATAAGAAATGATATCGTGCAAAAGTCTTTTAACTCCACTCTTGAAATGCATGGAAGGAAGATTTGGATATTTAAAGAGCTGCTGCCCAAGATGTTAAAAGATAGAAAGGATTTTGGATTTTTGGTGACTGAGCTAAAGAAACAAAACATCCCATTCAGGTGGGATGTTCCAGTTGGTATAATATTGAGATATCAAGGAGAAAGTTATCAACTAAATACTGTTGAAAAAGCAGAAGAATTTTACTTCAAGGTTCTTAAAATGGGTTCAACATCTCCATGTATAACACACGAGGGGAATGAAGAAAAGCAAAATCAACAAGAGTTTGAATTCAGGCTAAGCAGATGGAGGTGGAGGTAATGGAAAAACAACAAGTTACAGAGGCCTTTGTGGATGAGCCGCTTTTGGATTCTCCTTCAGAGGTCACAGTTGGATTACCTATAAATACAAGAGAGGCGGTTTTGGATTCTAATGTGATGACTTATCAAATTACAGACCAGCATGGAAATCAATCAGTTGATATACAACTCATAGAAAGGCAACCAGGATGGAGATTTAAGCCACAAAAAGTTAAGAAAAGAAGAAGCAGGTCCTACAAAAATAAATTTTTTTAGACTAAACAACAGTGTAATGCCAGTTACTTAAGAGACGATTGAATACATGAAAATATAGTTGAGGCAAAGTATTGGTTTATACTATTTTGAGGAGAGTGACAGATCTCTGCAGTGCTGTATTTTTGGGATGTGAAAGATGGCCTTAAATTGAGTGGATTGGAACTTTCTATTTTGGACTCTTTGACAAATGGATTACGTTTATGCTGAGCTACAAGGCAAGAGAACAATGGGATTGGGGCATGCAGAAGATCTGGTTGTTACCCTAACACGGTGGTTGGAATTAATAATCTAGATGAAAGACATTACAAAAGAAACTATATGGAATATAAATATAAAGTCACTCGGGTGTTTTTTTTTTCTTTTTTTTTTTATTGAAAAAGTTTTCAAATACAAGTTTTCCTCCTTTCCCCCCCTCTTCCCTAACCCCCCCTCACCACCCATCCCCCCCTGTGACTTCTTCACAACAATAGGCTATTTCATAACTAATTACATACATAATATCTTTCCTTTCCCTTACTCCCTCCTCAGAATACTGACCCTTAGCATATTATTCTTATAACTCCCATTTTTACAATAATCTGCCCTTTTTCTCCTCCCCTAAACTTATAATGTATTATTACAATTTAACATTTAATCTTTTATATATATTAATATAACAATTTAAAGCGGCCTTCTCCCTACATTCACATTTAACATTTATTCAGTTCTATCCAATTCCTCCACTCGCCTAAATATATGACTTAAAGATCCTTTTTCTTAGACTAATCAATCAGTAAACTAACCTATTTCAACCCTTCAATTCCTACAAAATCATGCAATACAATTCTAAATATAATCCACTGCCCACTTTACTAAGATATACACATATCTATATATGCATTCCATTTTATAAAAAGAAAAAAGACAATAACTTTAAATTTATAATCCATATAATATCTTCTTTGGTGTCTTTCCGCTGGATTATTAAATCCATCACCCATAATAGGGTAAAATAACATGCTGGTGCAACAGTTTGTGCAAAATCTTCAATCATCTTCTGCCCCCATCAGTAGTAAATATCCTCGTATATATATAAAAGTAACAACCACCCGAGTGACATTATAATTATATCCATATAGTTATAGTTGTGGTATTCATCAGGATTGTTGATTCCCATCATCCTAATGAGTAACATCCAGATCTTCTGCATGCCCCAACGTGACTCTCTTGCCTTATAACTCAAAATAATTATAATATATTTACCAGTAAAAGAGATCCAGAGTAGATGATTCAGATCCAACAAGGTAAGGCTCTTTTCACATCCCAATATCACGGCATTACAGAAATCTGCCACAATTCTCAGGATAGTATTAAACAGTTGTTCGCCTCCACTATCTTTTCAGATATTCATTCATTTTTTAAAGTCTCTGGCTTCACTGTTGCTTGGTTTAGAAACTGCTGTTTCTATGAGATCTATTTCTTTTCTTTTTCTTTTGCGGGTTGAATTTCCATCCTCGTTTCGTGCCTACCAATTGTGTGTCGGCTAGTCGATTTTCATTCTGCTTTATGAGTTGATCTTGTTGGGTTAGTTTTATCATCTCATCTTTCTTCTCCATCACTTGTATATCAACTGGTTGATTTGCGCACTTGTCTGTGACTTGATGGTTCATCACATTGGAGTCGGATGACACTGTTCTCTTATTTATAGACAGTCCAGCTGAGGTATCCAGGAAGTCCAAAGACAATTTATCCACCACAGCCTCTGTAATTTGATATTTTCCTTTTGTTTCCAACTCCTTTTGCTTATCCTGTATTGTGCCTAAAGATGTTAAGTTCATTTTTAAAATTTTTTGATAAAATTCTTCCGCTTTTTCAACAGTGTTCAGTTGATATCTTACTCCTTGGTGTCTCAATATTAAACCAACTGGGGCATCCCACCTAAATAGGATATTTCTTTTTTTTAACTCAGTCACTAGAAAGCCAAATTTCTTCCTCTCCGTTAGCATCTTAATCGGGAGCTCCTTAAAAATCCAAATCTTTCTTCCATGAAATTGCAAAGTAGAATTAAAAGAGTTCTGCACAATATTATTCCTAATTTCTTTATCTGTAAAATAGATCACCACATCTCTAGGCAATTGCCTTTGCTTTGCCAACCAGGAGTTTATTCTGTAAATTCTATCAATCCTGCAAAACACTTCATCAGGTTGAACCTTTAAAATCCCAGCCAGAATTTCAGAAGATATTTTCCTTAAGTCATCTCTATTATTTTCCTGCAGATCTCTCAGTCTAATTGCGTATTCTGTAAAATTATATTGAATCATTAAAACTTCTCTTTCAATCCTCTGTTGCACATTTTCTCCATTACCAGTCTTTTGGTCAACCTCCATTTTAGGTTTGTCTTCTGAGCTATTATCCTGAATGTTTACCAAATCCTTTTTAATTTTTTGAATCATGTCATCCAAATTCTCCTCAGTTTCCTTCATTTTAGACTCTAATAATTTAGTCTTTGCATCCACCCGAATCAGAAAGTCTGATAAACCATTAGCTGTATTTAAAATCTTTCGATTCAAAAAGTCAAACTTTGATTTCACCAATTCACCAATTTCTTTAATTTCCTGCTTAAATTTTTCGAGTTGCTGGTTCACAATCTCATCCCTTCTTACAATCTCTTCAAGAAGAAATTCTATTATGTTAAAATCAGGTTTCTGACACTGGAGAGTTACAATTTGTTGGTGTAATTTATTAATGGGGGAAGTTCCCCCCCCCCGTTTGTCTAGCTGTGTGAGTCCCGATGCCATTTCCCACACAGACAAGATTTAGTAAAAAAGAGAGAAAAAATAGAAAACAGAAGGACTTTCCCTTAAAAAAACAAGAAAAAAAACTTCTTTCCGATCAAAAACAATATCAAGTCTCCAGAGGAAAAAAAAAGAGAAGAAGACACAGGAGCGAAGTTTTGTCTACAAATGTAGCCAGTGATATTTATTCCGCTACATTGTAGTAATAAAAAACGGAAGGACTTTCCCTTTCAGCCTCTTCTCCAGCCATGGCAGACGCCATTTTAAAAGGCTCTTTTTCCCCCTTTCCTCTCCTCTTTTCTCTTAAGTAATTTTTTAAAGAATAAGTAAAATACTTGTGATTCAGTATTAAAGGTCCAGCTCACATTTTCTTTGAGTATTCTGTTAAATTCGCAGGCTTGCTCTTGACGCCTGGCTCTGCATTAGCAGAGGTCTCCCAAAGCCCGGAGCAGCGGCAGGGGATATGGGGATTCACATCCGCTCCGTCCCAAAAGTAAAAAAAAAACTTTTGGGACTCTGCAGAGAATTCTACCCACCCCTGCCGGCTCTATCTCCGTTTCCTCATGGAAACGGAGTTTTTTCGAGCCGCCATTCCACTGTGAAGGCGGCTCTAACAGGCAGTGGAAGCTGACGATCCCAAAGGAACGTCTGGCGGCGGCCCGAGGAAGGCACTCGGGTGGTTTTTTATATACGAAAACATTTACTATTGATGGGGGCAGATGGTAATTGAAGATACTGAACATACTGTTGGAACTAGAATTTGATGTTACCTTAACATGGGTGATGGAATTAACAATCCAGTTGAAAGACATTACAGAAGATATCATATGGATTACAAGTTTAAAGTCATTTGAGGATTTTATTTACATATGGAAATATTTTTTAGTGGTGTGGGCAGAAGAACAAAGATATTAAAAATATTATGTATGGTAGACCTGTAGGAAAGTGGGTGGAGATAGGTTAGTTTACTGATTGTTTAGTTTAAGAAAAGGGATGTTATGTTATATTAATATACGTAAAAGATTTGAATTAAGAGATATATGCATGGGGGAGGAGGAAAAGCGTAGATTATGAATTGAAATTGCTAAATTAGGATTTATTATATAATTTTACAGCTGAATGTTACTTTGAAATGTATACTATAAGGGGGATATAATAATATTGTTAGAAAGAAAGGGTCAGCATATGGGGGGTGGAGTAAAAGGATGGTAAAGTATTATATAATCTGTTATTAATCTGGGTTTTATTTTGGAGAAGCCACAGGGGGAGGGGAGGGGGAGGGGGGTTAGGGAGGAGGGGGGAAAAGGGGGGAAAAATCTATATTTGAAAAACTTTTTCAATTAAAAAAGAAAGAAAGAAACAAGGGATAGAAACTGAACAAAGAAACAAGCAACCTAGAACTAAGGAGAAATTTTCTGACAGTAAGAATAATTAACAAATGGAACAGTTTGCCTTCCAAAGTTTGAGTCCACCAATATTGCAGACTTCTAAGAAGAGATTAGACAACCGTTTGTTTAAAATTGTATAGAGTTTCCTGCTTGAGCAGAGGGTTGAACTAAAAGACCTCCTAGGACAGTGATGGCTAATCTTTTTGCCATCATGTGCCAGGAGAGGGGGGGGTTGCATGTGTAAATGCCCACACCCATAATTCTATCCGCCCTGCCCCCACACATATGCGCATGACCTCCCTCCGCTCCCACCATTCCTGGCATGCAATGGCATGGTAGGCCTGTATTTTGCTCTCCCCAGCCTCCAGAGTCGTTCTAGGAGTCTGGGGAGGCCGAAAATGCCCCCCCCCAGGAGGTTCTCCAGAGGCTGTAAACAGCCCATTTGCCAACTTCCGGTGGGACTGAAAGTCCCGTTTTTTTGCTGTCCTCAGCCTCCAGAGCCTTTCTAGGAGTGTGGGGAGGGTAAAAATGGCCTTTCTCACCCCCCACCCCCCACCCCGGAGGCCCTCCGGCAGCCAAAAACACCCCGTTTGCCAACTTCCGATGGGCCAACTTCCAGTTTCACACAGACTCCTAGAAAGTCTTCAGACTCCTAGAAAGTCTTTGGAGGCTGGGGAGAGAGAAAAACAGGTGTCCCCCTCCCCCCCCCGAGATCCTCCAGAGGCAGGCTACTTCTGGTAGGGCCAGAATGCCCAAAAATCAGCTGGCCGGCGCATGCATGTACGCTGGAGCTGAGCTTGTGTGCCCACCGATATGGCTACGCATGCCATCTGTAGCACGTGGTTCACCATCACAGTCCTAGGACCTTACAATAAGGTATCAATGAAAATAGAAAGCCAGTAGAAATGTGAATGAATTACATAGGTACATATGACATCATAGGTGCTATACAAATGCTTTCTTTTAATTATTTTTCCTTTATTGATCTAATGCACCTAGATAGAGAAAAAAACCCACTAAAATATGTGAATAGAAAATTTTAAAACAATAAACTGATCCTTATCACAGAAAATAATATTATCCAATCTTTCCTTTGGGCTAACTAAGATCCAGTTCAAAGGTGATGGGGTTAGCCATTTCATGAAACTAATCTTTCTTATCTGGAAAAAGGAATTAATCTAACCTTTAATCCAACCTTTATTATCTGGAAAAAGGAATAATTCAAGAAACATAGGATTAATTTTTAAGCAACGATCTAAGCAAAGTAAATGCAAAATTCTTTAGAGAAAGGCATTATCATATTTAAATCTTAACTTCCTTTCTAGAAACATATTCCTTTTTGTAAAACAAGGTAATGAACAAAGCATCTAAATTAACTTTCATCCCAATATTTTGCTTCTCTAACATAAGAAAGTAAATCTTCAACCATGTTAGTGTTGGATAATTTATTCCCATACACCGAATTGTTTCCCTTATGGTGCAAAATAGAGAAGAAATCATCTGTGTCCTATTTCCATTTCTATTCTGTGACAGATACATAAATGGATAACGGCCACTCCCCTTGGAAGGTTCTAATTAACTACATATTGCTTTCAGGGGTTCTGGAAAATTCTGCATCATTTTCTATATAAAATATATAGTTAATATAAATTCTGGGCTGTTAATCATGTATCTTTCTATGTTTTTCTTATTTTTGATTATTTTTTGTGAATGAAGTATATTTTGATATTATATTTTTAAATCACAAAACTACTGATTTTTATAAAATTAGAAACCACAATTTTCTCTTCTTCTATACTATTTACATTTATTTTAGTAATATTTTAATTGTTTAATAAATTTGAGTTTCAACCTTGACATTTCTTTTTCTGGTACTCAAAAACTTAGGGATTTCTGTAGCAACTAATATATTCAGACCAAATAACATAATAATTGCTTTAATTTAAGTAGTTTCAGCATATTATATTCTTTTTAACCTTTTTTAACCTTTCAAAAGTATTGATTATAATTAGCTGATTGATGGTAACTATTTCATTTTCAGGTCATACTTTTAACACTATTTTTTAAAAAATGCAAAGAAATAAAAATTTAAATTTTTACCAATATTATCCAAACCTAGCTGACAATATGCAGTGCATATCAGAATACAATAGTGATCTTAATTAATGCTAGACTTAGAATGAAGTATTTGACTTAGAATGAAGATTTCAGATAATAACTCTCTAGTTGAATACAGTATAATCAATGTAATTTTTGTTCCAGTGCTGGCAGCAGTTTATATATACCCTTACAATAAAATTAAAATTTGAAAAATTAAAACTCCACTTTTCAGATAAAAACCTCAAGTTTTAAAAGGAAATCCTTAGAATTTGACTAGCCATAAAAAATGAATAATCAATTATTGTTTAAAAGTCTATGTATAATTAATATAGACATCTGTCTTAAATTAACTAAGAATCTTAGAATAATGGTTAGTTTCAGAACGTTTATTTTTCTTCAGCAGTTCATAGATATTTTCAGTTGAGTGTTAAGGTTACCATCATCAGCTGTATGTCTCGGCCCGTGGTGAGTTAAGTGATGCTTTGTCCTCCCTCTCACAGTGACTAGAGCCATGATGGCGAACCTATGGCATGCGTGCCAGAGGTGGCACACTAGCCATTGTCCCAGTTAAGCTTGCTGCGCATGCACGTGCACCTTCCATCAGCCAGCTGGTCTTTGAGTCTCTGCTGCAGGGGATGGGGTGCATGCGGGAGGCCACATGCGCATGTGCAGGGGGGTGAAGCACATGCAGGGAGGCTGTGTGTGTGCAGGGCTGCATGTGCATTGCATTTTGGGGGTTCTGGCACATGCTTGAGCACATGTTTGAGTACTTGATCCATAAAAGGTTAGCCATCACTGGCCTAGAGGCTATTAGGGGCTGAATGGGGAGCAATGGATTAAAACTAAACCCTTGCAAGACTAAGTGGCTCTGGCTTTGGGGTTCATTGGCTCAGGGAGAATTGCCACCTTTGGTCTTGGATGGGGTGGCACTACCCCATACAGACCCTGTGCATAATCTAGGGGTTTTGCTGGAGTCACGACTCCTGCTCGAAGAGCATTTGGCGCTCATGGCCATGAGGGCCTTTGCGTAACTGCGGGTTGTACACTAGTTATGCTCTTTCCTGGACCAACAGTCCCTAGTCACAGTCACTCATGCCCTAGTCACTTCCCATCTTGACTATTGCAATGCGCTCTATGTGGAGCTGCCCTTGAAGAGCATCTGGAAGCTCCACTTGGTGCAAAATGCACACAGTTTTGTACAATTCAAGATGCTGGTTGTCATCTTTAAAGCCCTTTATGGCTTTGGACCAGGTCATCTAAAGGACTGTCTCTTGCCGGTCACATCTATCCAACCCATCAGAGCAGGAAGGCAGGGAATGTTGCGGGTCCCATCCCCGAGGGAGATACACCTGGTGGGACCCAGAAGAAGGATCTTCTCTGTTGTGGCTTCCTCTCTCTGGAACATCATCAGAGATTAGAATGGCCCCCACTCTCTTCCAGAAAATGCTGAAGTCCTGGTTTTACCAGCAGGCCTGGGGAACCTAGAGCGGGATGGAGCCCTTCTGTGATCTACTGTCACAGAGGTGGGAGGTGATTTTGTTATATTGTACTATATTAATTGATTTGATCCTTTTTGTTTGTTTTTATTGTTTTAAATGTGATTTTATATTCTGTAAGCTGCTTTGAGTCGCCATGGATGAATAGACAGCAATATAAATTCAATAAATAAATAAATAAATTATAGAATTCGGAAGATACATTTATCAAGAAAGCTACTTTCTTAGGAATAATTATCTCCCCATTATTTAAAATAGTTGAAACAAAAAGAAAGGTGTATTTTTATATGTTTTCATAGAAATCTTGTTTCTTTTCTTCAAAAATGTTGATGCTTTTATATTATTAGATGTTAATCTAAATATATACCATATTGCCACAGAATCTACATGAATAGATCACATACATACATACATATATGCATACATACATACATAACATTGATAATTGATAAAAAGGACCAAATACAATTTATCAATAGTAATAATTAATAATTAATATTCAATCAAAAGCCTATCTAATAAGGCAGGCCAATCCAGCAGTAGAATGATGCTTTTTAAATCAAGAAACCTCTTTTTATCAAACTTGTTCAAAAAAATCAACCTCTTTTTATCATAACTTGTTCAAAAAAATTCATCTCTACTATATCAAGGGTGCTGCTAGCTAATTTAGAATTTAATTTAAAATTTAAGAGTTTATCAATAAAAATCCAGTTTTACACCTTTGGAGAGATTGCTTTTTTGACTGATAGACATGTTTACTTCAGGCATCAGCAGGAAAATTTGTATATTAGTGAGGATGAAATCTCTAATTACCTTTGGGCATCTATCTAAGATAAAAGTGGCAAATATTTATTTAACTAGAAGTTTGTTATCTCACAATTTATGAAAAGAATAACCAGCTAACTTGTCCAAGCAACCTTTCTTCCAGGTGTTAATTAAAAATGTGGATTAACATTTATTTATTTATATATGTGTAAATTCTAATCCTTACCTATAGTTGTGTTCGGAAATGCAAATTTTGAAATGCAAAGGTATTCACACTCATTCATGTACAAGTCAATTATATATATATTAATTCTGTTCCAGTAAATACATACATTTATGCACTTCGTTTTTCTACTTCCTTCATTCCTCTCCCTTCTGGAAATGCTATTTCCTACCATTTTCAGTATGAAATCAGAATTAGTTAGATATTCACTTGGCCATAATACTAGGAAGGAACAACTTTTAATGATTGAAGGGCATTAGTGCTCCATTTCTGAAAATCAACTAATCATATTGGCTGCTGAAAAATCATAGAGGGCCATAATTTTGGCATAGTTTTGTAATCTAGTGCCATAATTTTGCCAACAGTAGTATAGGCTAGAAGTAGCCACAAATCATGTTTTGTGGCATGACGAAAGTATATATTTTGGTTTCAGTAGGCATTTTGATAATACAGTGAAAGATCAAGGTTTGGAAGGTTTTGGAGATATTACACCTTTTAAAAGTTTCTACTAAGATTTTCCTCTGTATCTTTTCAAAAGCTAAAGTAATACTTGAGAAATATATAGTTTTTACTGAGCCACAGAATTTTCAACGCTGCTTCTTTTGTTAAAATGAATCATCTGCAGCATTTCCAGGACAGTATGATCAATACCCCACCTATTGAATTTACTATAAACCAATTACTAAGCCTATATTGAAAGACAGAAAAATTGCAGGTGCAAAAGCTACATATTGCTCTACAAAACAGAAAAGTCATCTTTCTCAAATGGGAAGAAAAGAACAGAAAGGAAGGAAGGAAGTCTTGTCTTAATAATGCTGAGTAGAACACTATTACAACAGAAGTTTCTCAAAGGAATGTCATGTAAATCTGCATCTTTATATATGCAGATATAGAAGCAAAATTTATCAGTCACATTTTACCATAATATGTATTTAGATTTTAAACCTATTTAGTAAGGAAAATGTAAGTTCTTTCTTTCTTTCTTTCTTTCTTTCTTTCTTTCTTTCTTTCTTTCTCTCTCTCTCTCTCTCTCTCTCTCTCTCTCTCTCTCTCTCTCTCTCTTTCTCAAAAGAGATTTCTGAGAGAGAGGTGTTAGAGTCATGATGAAGAAGAAAAGGGAGAAAGGAAGGAAAAGAAAAGGAAAAGATAAATTCCTCAGATCCTAACCAGTGGTGAGTTGCCCCCGTTCGGACCAGTTCGCAAGAACCTGTAGTAAAACCAGCAGGAGGCTCCGCCCACTGACCTGGATGTCATCATATGTGATCTGTGCATGCACAGAAGCTTCTGTGCATGCTCAGAAGAGCGTGCACGCAGTTGCGATGCGAACCGGTAGTAAAGATAAGTAGAACGCACCCCGATCCTAATGTTTACATTATTTCACATGTTATGATTGAGGATGCCAAGGTGGTCCCTCCACATCCTAAGCAGATGGTCCTATTGTTCTTCCACAAAGAAAATTGACAGATGAAAACAATGCTTTAATCTACCAAGAAAGCTATTAATACATTTATACAGTGTGTCCATAGTGCCTATGCAAAATTAAGCATGTGGGAATGAACTTGATTTGACACATCAACTTTGAAACTTTTCCTGAAAATCAGTTTTCAATCAGATTCAGTCAGATCAAGTACTTCAAATGGATTCCTACCAAACGGTCCCTTAAAATGTTTTTCATAGATCTAGTATGTAAAGCAATTTTATTTTAGGATGGTCATGTCTATTTGAAAAGATTGTCCAGCCCAAATCTAGTTGAAAGACAAATAACCATCAGAAAGAACAGGATCATGAGAGTTACCTATTAGCAGTTAAAAATTGCATATTTTTCTTCACTATGGTGAGGTCCATTTTATTTCTGTTTAAATTATGGTAATTATTTCTATATTTACACACACACACACACACACACACACACACACACATGCCACAGACAAGCATATGCAAATTTTGTACAAATGCGTGTACTTATTTTTGCCCTCTAATTTTGGTGATACTTTCATGGCCACATTAATTTAATCTCAAACAGCATAATGAATACTTGCACTTAGTCAAACTGGATACCTTCCAAATTATATTTGGCACCCAGGATCTGTAATTAAGATTTATGAGGAAGTTGAAGGTTTCCAATAGACTTGGTTTCCATATGGTAGTTTTGTTCTTTTAAACAGAATTGGAAACCATATCCCACCCTGGAAATTTAGATTATATATTCCTAATCTAGTGAAATGAACAGAAAACCATGAATATTGCAGAAGAAAATTCTTATAAAACTGACAAAATATTTTTTTAAAAAAACTCAATGATTCAGCATCAATTCAAAACATGAAAATTAATCTAAACTTCTTTTAATATATTCATATTAAAGAATGTTTATAAGTTTTCTCCATGTGATAGGACATGTCTGTCTTAACTCTGGTTATCAGGAGCTGAGGAAGAAAGTAACTTAACCTGTCGAGAACAAAGAGCTGGTGGCTAAAAAAATAAAATAAAAGTTGCCCTCACTCTACCCGAACAAGGACTGCAGGGTTAAATAAAGAGGGATTAAATAAAATGGCATATTGAAACTGAAAAATTAACTTGTTGATCAGAAGTTTTAATGACCAAGGAAATGGTAACATCAATCTCTTCTTTTCTCTGTATTTATGATTTCTTATTTCCATTCAAATCATTCAGAAAGAGATTTATTCTACAGGAATTATATATGACATGACTTCTAGAAAATGTCAAAACTGTGTGGTGGTAAAATGTACATTTGAGCTGCATTCATTAGCAAACCTATTTATTTATTTATTTATTTATTTATTTATTTATTTATTTATTTGTCGCATTTCTATGCCGCCCAACTCCCTAGGACTATGAGATGAGTCAACTCCCCATTCATGTAAACTGCTTAAAGCACCCGTGTAAAAAAAACATATTTACATCAGGAGGTGTCAGAATGGCAACAGGGGCAAGAATAATTCAGTAACCAGCAGACTAGCAAACTCAAACTCAACTCAGTTACCATATCTCAAAATAGTATAGCAGCCTGCCGACCTGGTAAGAGGAAAAAGTAATAATAAGGTCAGACTAGGTTTATCCAAGTAATTCCAATTTTGCTGTAATTTACACCATGTCAAAGGAATATAAATTGTCATTTTGCTTTTGCTTAGCCACCCCCCCCCACACACACACACACTCCAGCAAGCTGCCACTGCTTTGTTGGAGACTCAGCATAACAGTATTTGTTGCATGTTTAATAAATATTGTATCTTCAGAATGATTTATTTGAGTTAGCCAGGTTTGATCACAGCAACCATTATCACCATGTTGAGATAAGCATTTTGTTGCCATCTATAAGAGACTAATCTGCAGAAGTTTTTCAAACCAGGTAAAATTTACCAGCAGACTGCTTTGTTTCTCAAAAACTCTGAGCAAAACATCCCAAATGATTCCTAAAAACTTTTCACCAGATGAATATGTGTTGTTAAAGTATTATTTCTTAAGGGATGTTTTCCAACTTTTCAGAAAATTACAAATTGTTTGTCATGAAAACACTGTGGTAGATGGGTGAGACTGAGCTCCAGTAATGGAAAGAAACAAGCAATTGTTTCTCCAGCACTGTATTGAAAGTTGGAGAAAAAAACAATCAAATGTACTTTTCAGTTTTAGTGATCATTGAAAATAATGGATTAGAGTTTCGTAAATGTTTGTAATCTTAGCCTGTTTCTTGGAAACTGAGACATATATATCAGTTGACTCGGATACTGTGTTTCTCTTGCATGATCTTAGCAAAGATTAGAAGTTTGCAGCTTCTTTCACATTGTAAGAAGATGGTTGCTGAAACAGTGCAAGATGAGATAAATTTATGGCAAGAAGGCCACCAAAATAAAAACAGTGAATTACAGATCTGCTACAGCTTTGGAACTTTCCTCATTATATGATCTTCACTTCCTTCAACAGGACCAATTTCTCATCTTAGAGTGTCTTAGTTTAGAAAACTGAGTTATTTCTTTACCTTCATCTTCATACATAAAATTTCAGTGAAACATTGTAATCCTAGCCTATAATTTATCAAGTGATGAAAAATGAAACTCATAAAGTAATGTTAGAAAGATTCAAGAAATGTTTTCAATGCCATAGAATTGAATTGTGAGAAGAAAGTGGAAAGATGCCTCAGTGCAGGGTATAATATGAACTGTCTGTGTTTTGAGTCCGTTAGCGCCCCAGTAATTGAAGTTTCCACAAAGACCAAGAGATGGCTCTATTGAATTATGTGGCCAAATTCCGAACTTTCCCTCTGAATTTAGAGCTAGAAATTTGATCTGTCCTATGAACTTCAGATTCCAACTTTAATGCAGTAAATGGATATATTTTTTCATTTTAAAAATACTTAGACACAAAGATCATTTTTATTATTTATAAAATAAAGTATGCAATTTCCTAGGAAATAATTAACTCTAAATTCTACTAACCTTCCTTTAGTTACAATGTTTGTATCTTACTTTCTTTAGACAGCACATAATGTTATCTTACCAGCAGGTAAGTTCCTTGTATTCTATTCTCTTTTCCAATTTTTTTCTTTACAGAATACAAGCATTACAATTACTGAATTTCTCTCTATTCATATTTATCAGGAAGTTTGTTATTTGCAGTAGGATATCATGATGCAGTAGGATATCATGATTTTTAACTCATTCATTGCCTCAGGCATCTTAATCTTGTCTCCTAGCATGTAGAACATGGAGTTTGGGACTGCAGTTTCAGAAGTGATTAACTAAACAGGTTCCAGTTGCTTGAGAATATGGAAATAGATATAGAAGCATATTTTTCAGAGGAGGGGAATATATGATAGATAGAAAGCTAGCTAGTTAAGTATATAGGTAGATAGACATGTGGGCAGACAGTCCTTATTATGATCATTGATCAGCAAAGGGAAGTAAAGTATTTGTTATGTTAAATGAAATATACCAAAGGCACAAGCAATATTCATAGCTTGAAATACTACTTAGGTTTTATTTTCCTTTTTATTTTTCTTTGTATTTGATAACCTGATTTAAAAAAGGAAATCAGAATAATTTGATTGCTTTGTTAATAGGCAAGTATAGAAATGTTAACAATCATGCCTGAAAGAGTTGAAAAATAATTCACAATTTTGGGACTAGGGTGAGACATTAATATAAAGGTGAAAATGGTAAGGCAAGACCAGCAGTTATCAGATGAAAGATATCTGCTACAGTATCACAACACAACACAAATACAAAATTCCTCAGCCAAATATCTGTCAATTTGTAGGAGCAGAGGATGAAGCCTCAATTTGACACAAGCACAATACTTTGTCACATGGCCAGTTGCGCAATAAAAAGCTGAGAAGGATCAGCATATTGATGGTGTAATATTCAAAATTACTGAATGACTAATATTGGAAGTTCCATGTCAATATAAACATTAATTGAAAGAAGACCTTTGGAATTCCTCAAGGAAATAGCAATAGCAAAAGCAATAGCACTTCTATACACTCTATGTTTTACAGCATTCTCTGAGTGGTTTACAAATGTCAGCATATTGCTCCCAAAAACCTGGGTGCTCATTTTACTGACCTCAGAATGATGGAAGCTGAGTCAACCTTGTGCTGGTCAGGGTCGAACTCCTGTCTATGGGCAACCTTAGCCTGCCATTCTGCATTTTCACCACTGGCCACCCCAGCTTCTAGATATCAGACTGGCCCTTCCCTTGCAATCACCGATTGGAATTACGCTCTGAGATGAGAAGAAAACCACTATGAAGCATTGCCTCCTATTCTTAATCTCATGGCAGTCCATGACAGTAGGATAGTTAATGATATCAAAAGCACCAAGAGTCTAATAACACAAAGAGTGAATCATTAACACCTTTAAAATCCTTCCACAGAGCATTATGCATAAAAGACAATTCTCATCTACCTGTCAGTCAACCATAAATCAAGCATCAGTCTGCCCAAATGATCCAAGATAAAAGCCATATGTGACAGATCTTCATAGTTCACATCCTGGACACACAGCAAATTTCAGTCAGGTTTATCCCAGACAGACTGTATCTCTACCTCCAAAACAATCAACCAGGGCAGGCACCAGACTGAAGCCATAAAGCCATCTTCTCACTATGCTTCCTACTAGATACTCTCATCTCAACTCTCATTCTGCAGCCTGTTAGTTTTACCAGGCCCTCTTGTTTCACAGTGAGGCCATGATATTATTGCCATTGCAAAGGTTTTATGCTCTTCTGCTTTGGAGATCTTGGATTTCTAGCCTGCAATGGTGAATAACCTATATTCAATCTAAGCCTAAATTACTGGCCCCAGTTCAGCAACTCAGGTTCTATTCTATTGAACCAACTCTTCCACCTATATTTCTGGCAGTTTATGCTCAGTTTATCTTTCTGTTCTTTCAACTTTTACTGTCCTCTGACTCACTGTTCATAAGGACTATACATCTATTGCCATCTTGTCACCAATGATAACAGTTATTGCAGAGCCAGGTAGCAAAGATGGAGCTATGGATCAAGTATCATTTTACAAGAAACTTGCAAGGGAGTACCAACAAGGAAATGAATCAAATGAAAAAGGGCAATAAAAAGCAATTACAAAAGAAAAAAGAAAATCCAGAAGGAACAAGATACACTACTATTCAGAGAGAAAATTTAACACTGAGAAGCAAGTTAATTTTACTGAGCTTTTTCTTAACAGTTTTATTGACCTGACTGAAAAGTATCTAGCAACAATGATGGAGTTCTTGGCATTTCCAAAGTATTTTTTTAACTGTATCACAAAACAAGAATACGGCAGATGAAAATGGTGCTTTGCCTAGCAAAAGGTCAAGCCTTTTTTTTCAGACTTTTAATCTATTGTGTCAATTTAGATTGGTGCTGTAGACTGATTGTTTAAAGATATCCAATTGTTCAGCAGCTTTACTTGAGACAAATGCTTTTTGTCTCAAAAAAGAAGTTCAAATGGAATAATTGATCATAGTCTATCCTATAGTTTGGTATGGTTCAAATACAGACTCAATCATCTTGGGCTTGCATATGACGAATATTTATAATCACTGTATCTAGCCATCAAATTAATTAAATATCCTAAAAATAATCCTAAAACAAATAATATATTATGTAAGAAGTCTGAAACAGGGTAAGAAAAGGGAGGGAGGGAGGGAGGAGGAAGGAAGGAAGGAAGGAAGGAAGGAAGGAAGGAAGGAAGGGAGGGAGGGAGTAAGCTTTTATTGCAGTCAGAGACCAAATTAAAATAGACAAAGAAAGGGAGCATATTTTACAAATATGGATAGATCATGGGACAGTGCACCATCTACTGCCTCAAATACAATCTGTACTGTCAATACTAGTGATCCTCTGCCGTCAGGCTTACCCATCTCTTTTCCCGTTTTTTTCCAGCCACAATTGCAGCAAAAAAATTTGCCACCTTTAGAGTTATATTGGGGTCTGTGTCCTGGAGTAGGAAATAAAGGCTGAACATATCAGGTGAACCAGGGAATCTCTGGGAAATAGGAGAAATGAGTCTTGATCTTATATCCCGGTAGTGGGGACATACGAATGTAATATGGAACAGGGATTCCAGGGATCGGCCGTCACATGTAAAATGGATGGATTTTAACACACACATACCCCCGAAAGCCTACTGTTGAGGACATTCGAGGGGATCACATTAAATCGTGCCTTCATAAATGTGAGCCTATGTTTAATAGAGTGTAACGCGGAGAGGTAAGGAGGAGGGTGAGACGAGGGAACAATACCAAGGGAAAACGGTGAGCATGTTCCTTATCCGTGTGCCAGATTTAGTTGTCTATCAATGTCGTCCAGCCGTTGAAAGATCAACGATTTGGCAGCATCAGGGCCTAGAATAAAAGCTTCAATGGGGGAAATTCCAATCTTCAAAAGTTTTGTATGGATATTACGGGCCCAGGGACTATGAAAAGGGTCCCACCATAGGCATTGGCCTAGGTAATAGCCTGGGAGTCTGGTCCACAGGGATAACCAATAGCCAATTGCACGTTTCCACAAGATTGTTGCAAGTGAGGATATGCCCAGTTCCAAATGAATTGTGACGTTACTTATGCGGGGGGGGGGACTCCCATCAGACGGCGTAGGAACTGGCTGTGAACAGACTCAAGAGAAGAAATGTTGGATTGGACCCAGAGGGAGGCGCCATAGGTGATAGCAGCTATCACCTTTGCCCTGTAGACTTTTAATGCTGAGGGGATGTGATGAGCTCCCTCAGTATGAAAAAAGTGCAGGAGGGCATGGGTGGAGATCTTATCCTTATTACAGAGGGACTTAACCTGCGCAGGCCACTTGGTATTGGATTGAAAGAGGATATCTAGATTTTGGAATCTCTGTACCTGTTCCACTGGGATGCCATCAAGGTTCCATTGATAGATTTTCCTGCTTCTTGCAAAAATCATGATTTTAGACTTAGAGTGGTTTGTATGCAGTTGGTTAGCAGAGCAATAGGCAGAAAGGATTTTTAAGGCTCTAAGTAGGCCCACCCGGGAAAATGAAAGTATTGCAGCATCGTCAGCGTAGAGCAGGAGCGGACATCTATAATTAGCTAATCTAGGGCATGGATGTAGACCATGTGATCCGAAAATGTCTTTCTCCAGTCACTGATATATAAGTTGAAGAGAAAGGGTGCCAGAATACATCCCTGCCTAACCCTCTTGTTAACGGGGATAGCGTTAGAGAGATCCCCCTGCGGGGTAAGGCGCACTTTTGCTTCTGTTCTGTCATGCAGTTGGGAGATAAGCCAAAGTAATCTTTTGTCAATACCCCAGGTGTAAAGTTTCGCCCACAGCTTAGCTCTAGGGATGCTGTCGAAGGCAATCTTTAGGTCTATAAAGGCAACGCAGAGATGACCCTTCCTGGGGGTGGAATATTTTGTGGCAAGATGATGAAGGATAAGGGCATGGTCAATTGTAGAATGGTCTGGACAGAACCCCACTTGCTCATATCCGAGCAGGTCGGCCTCTTCAGCCCAGGACTCCAGTTTGGACAGGAGATAACGCGCATAGAGTTTCCCAAAAATTGAAAGAAGACTGATGTTATGGAAGTTGCCGGGATCATATTGGGATAATTATGGCATCCTTCCAGAGCTTGGGGATGAGGCCTGTCTGGTTGATCGCATTAAATACCTCGGTGAGAACCGGGGTCCACCAGTCCTTATGGGCTAAAATGGCTTCAGCTGTGATGAGATCCGGGCCGGGAGCTTTTCGAAGTTTGAGTTGTCCGATTAGTTTGGCAATCGTGGATGGTTTCACAGGAGGCCATCTGGAAAGAGCCTGAGGTCAAAGAAACTGGCACATCGGTGTCATAAAAGACTCGGCATAGAAAGAGTTCCCATGTGGTGGCAGAGATGGAGTGAGTGAGCCTACTAGTTGGCCTCCTGTTTAACAGACTCCAGAAATCTCAAGGGTTGTTGGATTTCACGGCCTCTAGTAGTGCATTCCACCTTAGCCGGTGCCAGTCTTGCTTGGCTCTTGAAAGGGCTAGCTTGTATGCCTTCTTGGCCTCGAAATAAGCGAGGGCGGGGCATCGATGAACCTCTTCGTTTGTGAGCAGAATATATAAATCTCATTTGGTTCCTAGCTTGTTTGCACTGTGAGTTAAACCAAGGGGCTCTCTTCCTCCGGGAAACTCTACCAGGGATAAGAGTGGGGGGCTGAAAGGAGGCTATAAGACCGCTTAAACACTCAGTGAAGGTGGTCACCCGGTACACCGGGTGTAGCCTTGGTGCCGATTAAGGCTGACAAAGTATTGGCTGCTTCTTGATGATAAAAGCGTGCGTGAGAAAGGGCCAGAGACTTTGACCATTTCAGCAACATCGGGGAGCCTCTGGGATTAGAGTCTATTGAGACAGCATGAGCAGAATGGTCTTGAGGTCTATACAGCCGTGCAACCATAATGAGAGGAAGGTGATCACTGAAAATCCTGTCGTCTACTTTGAAGGAGGAAATATATGGCAAAAAGGCTCTCGAAACCAAGGTAGTCTATAGTGCGGTTGTCATTTTTGGCCAAGTGGGTAAATTCCCCGGGGATATCCAGGGCACATCTGCCATTAAGGGGGAAGAGGTCTAGTTTGATGGTATGAAGAGCTAGACAAGTCCCCGCTTTGTCAACTTTCCGATCCTTGGAGACTCTCCCTTTCAAGGTATCCAGGGGGTGGTCATCCCTAGTCAGGCCTGTCCACCAATGAGAGGCAATCAGGGTTTCCCAAGTCCCCGCAGTGCGGGCGTTTAGATCCCCCACCTGAAGAACCAAAGAATGAGGGAATCTAAGTGTGATGGTAGCAAGAATGTCTTCCAGACCAGCCCACAGCTCATCCAGGTCCCGGTGAGAGCCCCCAGGAGGAAGATAGACATTAAACACCAGGAGTGAGAGCTTCCCAACGGATATCAAATTTGCCTGGGCATAAGGGGGAAGGGGGTCCACTGGATTTGCACGTTTGCGTGCAAATCCAGGGAGATACCTGTTGCAAGGCCGCCCTTCGAATGACCACCAAGCAGTGAGGGACAGGCTGGCAGGGATATGGTTTCAAAACCACATAGCGAAATATCGTTAACCTCCCACGTTTCCTGAAATATGAGAATTTGAAAGTTTTTGAGGTAGTTCAAAAAGTCTGGGTCGGCTTTTTTGGACGCCCACCCTGCAATGTTCCAACTCATGATGGACCAAGGAAGAGTTGGAGAGTAGATCTTTGACTGTCATTTGGAAGCAACAGGGGGCTGGTGGAAGGACCGGGGGATAGTTAGACCAAAGAAATCTGTTATCTTGCTTTGTTTATCTTGCTTAGTTTTGGGATCATTGTTAGATCTTGGAGAATTCTGGTGGGAAGCCAGATTTGGACTGAGGTTATTGTCCTGGTCTCGGTAGTGGCTTGAATGTCGTACAGATGAAACTGTTGGGGGAGACAACTGTATGATATTGTTGTCATCAAAAGAAATACAGCCGTTATGTGATTTGGTGATAATGATAGACGGTGAAAGAGGGGGAGCCCGAGGAGTCTGAAAGGTCAAACCAGCCAGTTGTGGAGATTGAGAGTGTAGCATTTCGGGAGGTGAGATTCTTGGAGCAGAAGGGGAACAAGTGATCAGGGATAAGGGGATGAGTCCTGATAAGCCTTCAGCATCAGAGGTAGAGAGGGGTTAATTTGGGAGCGCAACATTTCTAGACCGGAGATCGTCCTCCCATTGTTGCTGGGTCGCCAGCGAGTTTGTGGGACTGGTAGTTGAAGCCCTCAGAAGGCTACCAGGTTCTGTGAGAGGGTCCTTGCACTCCGGCCCCATCTGACGGCAAGTGTCCACATTGAGCAGCTTCTTCCCAAGAGAGGATAAGTAAGTATTTATAAAGCATCTCTGAGGAAAGACTCCAAAGTGGGTCAGATGGTTGCGAAGACCACATAAAAGTGAGGGAGTCTTAGATGAGCTGAACTTGAGAATCAGGCATTTGTGGTGGGATGTGCTAGGAATCCATTCCACGGAGAGCAGCTCATTGTTCGGAATGTGAGAATGGGCGTTGGTCTTACCTGATATGCCCCTTCTCGAGCAGGCGCCCATGGCAGTCAGACTGGGTGTCGACATGTCAGCTATCCTATAGGACCGAGTCTACTGGAACTTTAAGCCCACCTCTTCCTGCTTCCTTCCAGTTTGGAGGCGAGGTCGACCAGCAGACTGTGGTGTCTGTAGCAAAAGAAACAGAGAAGTGAGAAAGAACCCCACCCCCCAACCTAGAACCAGGTACAGCCAGAACGGGTGGGGCTGACTGCTGTGGGCGCCTGCTCGAGAAGGGTAAGACCAATGCCCATTCTCCGAAGATGGCACCCACGGCAGCCAGAGTGGGACATACCAAAGCCTGGTGTCTCCTAGGGAGGGAGAGGCCGGACCTGTTGCAGAACCCGTCTGCCGAAGGCCGCGTCCGCTGAAGCGTACATATCCAAGCGATAATGCCGGATGAAAGGAGTCACCGATGACCATGTTGCGGCGCGACAGACTTCCTCTGGAGGGGCTTGGGTGGCCCAGGCCACGGAGGTGGAGGCGCTCCATGTAGAATGTGCAGTAACATTGCGAGGAGGCGGAAGAGAGTGCGCCTCATAGGCCGAAGCTATCATGGCCCTGAGCCACCTATCTATAGTTACAGATGAGGCTCGGGATCCCATAGACGAAGGTTGAAATGACAGGAACAGTGCTTCAGTTCTTCGGAAAGGAGCTGTCCTGGCCACGTAAATCTTAAGGGCTCTGCGCACATCCAGTTTATGCCAGACTCGCTCTTGTCCGCACTGAGGCGAAGGACAAAAATTTGGAAGCGAAAGTTCCTGCCCTGTGGAAGATGGTATTAATTTTTGGTACGAATGCGGGATCCAGGCAGAGTACCACCCTGTCTGTATGAAAGATGCATAGATCTGACCATACAGACAGGGCTGCAAGCTCTGAAATCCGCCGAGCGGAGGTTATAGCAACCAAAAACGAGACCTTGAAAGACAGGTATTTCAGGCTGACCTCTCGTAGCGGTTCGAATGGCGGACCCGTGAGAGCTGTCAAGACCTTATTCAAATCCCAGGTCGGGAACCGATGGACCATGGGAGGTCGAAGGTTGGTGGCACCTCTCAAGAACGACCTGATGAGTGGATCATTAGCTAGGGAGGTATTGGAGCCACACGACAGAATAGAGGAGAGGGCAGCGACCTGACGTCGGAGAGTATTGGGCGCGAGGCCGGCCATGAACCCGTCATGCAGAAAGTCCAGAAGATGGATAACGGAAACTTCCGTTGGAAGTATGGACTGTCTAAGACACCAGTCAGAGAAGATTCTCCAAGTAGAATCGTAGATACGGCGCATGGAAAGTCTCCAAGCCGCCTGTATGATGTCGATGGCCCCTGGAGAGACGAAGGCCCCCGTTAGGAGGAGCTGCTCAGCCGCCAGACGGTCAGTTGGTAAGACCGAGGGTCCGGGTGGCGGATTGGGCCTTGTAGGAGGGATATCTGATCGTCCGGAATCCGCCACGGGGGGGGCGACTGACAGGGACCTCAGATCGGAGAACCATGGGCAACGAGGCCAGTGAGGAGCCAGCAAGAGGACCTCCGCTTTCTCTGATAAAATTTTCCGCACAACCCTGGGAATGAGGGGTAGTGGGGGGGGGAAGGCATAGAGCAGCTGTCCGGAGGGCCAGGGGCTGTGTAAAGCGTCCACCGCCTCCGCTCCCGGAGTGGGATAGCGAGGGAAGAAGCAGGGGAGCTGATGGTTGCTGGCTGATGCAAAGAGGTCTACTGAGGGAGTGCCAAAGCGGGAGGAGAGGTCTTTGAATATCTCGGGATGTAGGCTCTACTTGGCTGGGTCGATGAGATGTCGTCTGAGAGAATCTGCACAGATGTTCGCCGTCCTGGAAATGTGTTCCGCTTGGAGTGATGCAAGGTGAAGTTCCGCCCAGAGACCCAGATGGAGGGATTCCTTCAGCAGGGAGCGAGACCGGGTTCCGCCTTGTTTGTTCACATGAGCCTTGGTCGAGACGTTGTCCGTCAGGATGAGGACGTCCCGGCCAAGGACATGAGGTTCGAAACTCAGGAGGGCCAGATAGATGGCTTGCAACTCCAAAAGGTTGATGCTGAGGGCCTGCTCCGCAGGAACCAAAGTCCCTGGGACAGAAGGCTCTCCAGATGGGCATCCCAGCCCGACAGACTGGCATCTGGTGGCCTCCCCGAAGAAAGAGCCCCAGGATACGGCTGGCGATGTCCACCAACTGAGAGAGTCTAACACTGCTGGAGGGAGAACCACCCTGGAAGCCGACATACTGCGGAATGTCTGTTGGTAAGATAGTAAGAACCATTGGAGTTCCCGGCTGTGGAGGCGAGACCAGGGCACAATGCCGTAAGCGGACACCATCTTACCTAGCAGGGTGGAAAGACCTAGAAGGGAGGCGGAGCCCCGCCTCCTGAAAGAGGACGCCATGTCTGAGAGACTAGATTGGCGGTCCTGAGACAAGGAGACCTGCAGATTGGTGGAATTTATAATGGCCCCTAGGTGTTGCAGGCACGTGGTAGGTGTCAAATGGCTCTTAGCCCAATTAACTGAAAAACCGTGCCGTTGCAGGATAGACACCACCATGGAAATGTCCCATTGCGCCTGTGACTGCGACTGGGACAGGATGAGTATATCATCCAAATAAAAGAGTGCCCTTATGGGAATAGAAGCGATGTGGGCCATAAGGACCGCCATAATCTTTGTGAATACCCTGAGGGCAGAGGAGAGTCCGAAGGGAAGGGCAGTATACTGAAAATGTTGCCCGTTATACGAAAAACGTAGAAATTTACAGTGGGAGGGAAGGATGGGGATGTGGAGGTAGGCCTCGGTTAAGTCTATGGAAGACATGAAGTCTCCCTGACGAATGCAGAGCAGGATGGTATGCAGCGACTGCATCTTAAACCGATGGTAGACTATGTGTTGGTTGAGGGACTTTAAGTCGAGAATGGCCCTCCAACCCCCCCGAGGCCTTGGGGACCAAAAACAAACGGGAATAAAACCCAAACCCTTTTTGAGAAAGAGGAACAGGCTGAATGGCCTTGATATTCAATAAATGATGGATGGCTTCCTTCACCCTAGCCCGTTTAACCGGATCTAAGGAAACGGGACAACGAAGGTAGTGTCTTGGGGGAATGGACCGGAATTCGAGAGAAAGGCCAAACCTGATGGTGTCCTTTACCCAAGCATTGGAAACCGACAAATCCCATTGATTGGTGAAGAAGGTTAAACGGCCGCCGATCAGGGAATCAGGCACTGAATTAGCGGGACTGTCGGTAAGGGCGACCCCTCCCACCTCGAAAGGGCCTTTTGGGGGGGGAACCGGGATCCCTGTCTGACCTGGTTGTCGTTCTGTTGAGCACCCCTGGGGGGGAAGGATCGTTGATGGCGATGCTGGGAGAAGGTTGAATTGAGGCCTTGAAAGGAGGAGGTACGAAAGGATCCCTGAGTGCGATATTCTGACCGACGAGACAGGGAAGGTAGGATCTTCCGATGGTCCTTAGTCTCGATGAGTAAGGGGTCCAGTTGTTCTCTGAATAATTTAGCACCCCCGTAGGGAGATGAAGCAAGGCGCCATTTATTTCTAGCATTGGCTTGCCAATTCCTTAGCCAGAGGAGACGGCATGAAGTTACAGAGGAGCCAATGGCCTTGGCTGAGAACCAGGCAGAGTTCAACGTGGCATTGGCGGAAAATTCCACCGCCGCCAAGATCTTATTAATGTCCTGATGTTTGCGCTGGTCAGATGATGGAATGCGCTGCTGCAGCTGGCGCAACCATAATATAGATGCTCGATTGAAAAAAGATGCTGCAGATGAAGCCTGCACAGACCAGGCTGATGCTTGATGGGCCTTGATGAGGGTCTGCTCTGCCTTCTTGTCCTCCGGTTTCAAATGTTCTTCAGAAGGCCCAGTGAGAGGGGAGGGAGAGACTAGGGCTACCACCGGAGAGTCTATAGAGGGAACCTGAAGCAGGGAAGAGAATTCCGTGGCCAAATTGTAAAACCTCCTGTCCAGGTTGTTTGGGATTGGTCCAGAACTAGATGAAGACCACTGTCGCTTCAAGACATCCGAAAATAACTTCGGGGCTGAAACTATCTCCCAATGGATGGGAGGTTCCTGAAACAAGGCCGAAGTTGGGTCAGGTTGAGAAGGTGAGTTGCCAGAAGTGGTGGGTCCGTCGCCCAAGCCTGTGATCGTCTTAGCTTTAAACAGAAGCGAGCGAAACATATGGGGTTTGAAAAGACCCACAAAGGCCAGTTGGTCAGGCTCCAACCCCTCATCTTCTGAAAGATCTTGCTCTGGAAGAACCTCCTCTTCAGATAAGGAGTCCTGGCTAGCAGAGTCCTGGCCGTAATCATCAGCCATGGTTTCCTCATGGCATGGACGAGAGCGGGAGTGCGATCGGCGACCAGGCCGGGCTGAGGCAGATTGTTGTTGTAGGCCCTGCGCTATGCCTTGACGAATCGCCTCCGAAATGAGATCTGCCAGGGAAGGCTGCATATCAGTGGGAACCTGGGCGCATTGAATAAACTCTGGGCCCAAGGAGGATTGTACTGGAGGGGCCAAGGGCTGAGCCGGAAGGTCTGTGGTAATGGTATCTGACAGGAAAACAGAAGCCACGTCAGCCACGCAACTGGGGTCTCCCTGTGAGGACCTGTCAGGCGACAAGGGAGGAGCAGGAGCAGGGGTTTCCTGGTCCGATGTAGTAGTAGCAGGAAGGGCTGATGGTAATTGCCTAGGATCCTGCGATGCCTTGGAATGGGCTCTCTGGAATGCCTTTTCCATAGCTTTATGGCGCCGGCTCTCATCCCTGGATAGAGAAGAGCCCTTGGAGGAATGGGAACGTTTGGCAGAAGAAGACCTTTCAGTTCCCCTATGGCTGGAAGAAGAGCCCTCTCCAGGATCCACCTCAACATGGCGCTTCTTGCTCTGAGCCTTGGCGTGGTTTGAATTAGAGCCCGAGGCGTCTGCCATTTTGTTGTTCGCAGAAGGCGCCAAAATAAACAACCGCCGATTAAACTGAGCAAATAATAGGGAGAGCTTGACACAGTACCTTGAGATACTACCGAAGGCGATTGAGAGAGAAGCAATCTGCCTGTAGCTTCGCTAGCTGGCCGGCTTGAAGCAAGGGCAAAAATTGGCGCGCAAGGCAATTAGCGCTGATAAGCTGTAAAGCGGACCTTTGATGAGCGCAGAAGGGCGGGAAGAAGGCCGAAGCGCGGCGGAGCCAGGCAGGGCAGGCTCGTGCGTACCGCAGAGAAACCTGACAGCCGGCAGTTCCTCTTCGATTAGTGGCCGCCTGGGAGCATGGAAAGCAGGGCAAAGCGCGGTGGAGCTAGTCAGAGCAGGCTCGTGCGCGCCGAAGACAAATCTGACAGTTGGCAGTCTTTCGGTGGTTAGTCGCCGCCTGGGAGTGCGAGAAGCAGGGCGAAGCGCGGCGGAGCTAGTCAGAGCAGGCTCGTGTGCGCTAAATCCACCGTCCCTTCTCGCTGGGAACGAAGATGTTCTTTGAAAACCAATTCAGATATTCAAATTAGAGATTTTTGAAGAGAAAACGCTACAGACACTGCTATCCTAATAGAGACCGAGTCGAAAAACTGGAAGGAAGCAGGAAGAGGCGGGCTTAAAGTTCCAGTAGACTCGGTCCTATAGGATAGCTGACATGTCGACACCCAGTCTGAATGCCGTGGACACCATCTTTGGAGAATTGGATAGAAGCCTTAATGTGTCTAAAATGGTTTTACGGTTGTTCCAGTCGTACTTGTTAAAGTGAGAATGGGCCAGGTTCAGACATAAATTGGCTGTGAGCAATTGGAGATTCACTAACGGCGTTGGTCGTGGAATAAGATGGCTATCCGTTCAGGACGGACCCAGTGCATGTCTGGTGATTCTACAAGAATGTGATGCTGAGACCGACTTACTTTGCCACTTTGCCCTCCAGCACTCCAACAGAGGATGTCAAAAGGGTAATACAGTCAGCCAGACGGAGACAGAACTGTTGCAAAAGCCAGATATCCGAGGGCTGAATTGAGTCGATAAGGGATGGCAATGCAGTGAGACAGGGCAAGACAAAACTAGCATCCGATGGTGTCGGGCAATCCAGCAAAGAAGATGTGTTGCAAAGTGAGGCAGCCAGGGATTCCGATTCTTCCAAAGGAGATCTGGGCAGAGGCTCCAGAGATGTTAAGTTTTGGAAGAATTCTTTCAAAGAAGTAATTGATAAGTTTGGATCAATTTCATGGTGTCAGTCTTTTTGATCTTAGGCAAGGGGCCCATTATGTTTTCGAGGGAGGTCTCCAGAATAAGGTCCCTCGGGGACAAGGAACGATGACATTTGTGTGGACTCATATCAGGGCAGCCAGTTGATCTCTTGGTGGAGGATGTTGGGTAGTAATAAGGCCCAATGCTGTTTAACGTTCTGATAGTAAATTAAAGAAGACCCGGCTTATAGAGTCTCCCGGTTAAAAACAAATTGTATGGGTAAAGCTTCAACAGAGGTCAGCCCATATACATCAAAGCAGTCAGAGCAGTCAAGGCAGCTCATAGGGAACATTTGCCAAGTTGTTAGCAAGCAGTATGAGTAATGAAGGCAGGACGCTGGGCCAGGCAATTAGGCCTAACAAACAAAAATATCAGAGGAATTGCAAAACTGGGCTCGTTGCCAGAGTAAAATGGGAGTTGCCGGGAGAGAGTTGGAAAATTAACTGGTATGCAATTTTGCATTAAAACTCCCCTGCAAAAATCAGCGGGTAAAGGCTAAAAGCACAGTTAAAACCGCAATAAAAGACGAAGTAAAAACTTAAAAGCCGAGCAAGAGAAGCATATGTCCTACCAGTCCTCCATCTTGGCTCCGCCTCCAGTGAGAGAAATATCAAAAATCCATAACATATCACAAATAGAATGCCAGCACTGTCCTTTGGTTGAGGTCTTTTTTAAAATTATTATTATTATCAACACTCAGAAGAGGAACTGCTGAAACAAGATACAGTAGGTCTTTCTATTTAATCTCTGGAGCTGCAAAGTAATCCACTTCCCAGTCTGTAATTGATGTGGCTGAGGAAGGAAGGAAGGAAACGAAGGAAGGAAGGAAGGAAGGAAGGAAGGAAGGAAGGAAGGAAGGAAGGAAGGAAGGAAGGAAGGAAGGAAGGAGTAATTAGGCATTCTTAAATCCCTTGAATAGCAGTAACATTTAGATATTTGTAGCATATTATAGTTCCAAACTGAATTTATAATGTGTACTCATTATTGAGCTTGGTTTACTTATAAAGACTTATATGGTCATTATTAAATGTCCACATATTAAAAAGAATCAGAAGAAAATGAGAAATGTAGAAAACAAAACTACACTAACTACATAACACTACACTATACCATAATAAATACTTAGAGCTAATTAAACAATAGAGCTAATAAATACTTATTAGCTCTATTCTTGTCCTAAACCAAAGGGCATCATTTATTTTCTGGTTCCATGTTCAGCCAGCTCAAATTTCAGCTGGCTGAGCAGTATATTAATAATCACAAGTCATTCTGTATTATGGATGCACTTATCCAGCCATGTATTAGAGATTTTTATTCTGTGTAAGGATGCAACTGATTTTTGCTATTGAGATCCTGTCCCAGTGCCTAGAAAATATATAGACCTGGATGAGAAAGAACCAATTGTAACTCAATCCTACCAAGATCTAATGGCTATATGAATCAATATCCTTGGATCCAGAATTTTCCCCCTACATTCATGGATGGGGGAACCCATTCAAAACTGGTACACAATTTGAAAGTTTTCTTTGATCCACAACTCCTGCTTGAGGAGCTAGTGGCAGCTGTGGCCCAGAGGCCCAGTGCATAGCTCCATGTTGTACACAAGTTGTGACTCTTTCTGAATCTGAAGAGGCACAGTTTTAAGTAAACTTCTGACCATCAAAATTCAATTACTAAGAATCACCTGATCTCTCAGCCCATCCTGCCTCAGAAGGCTGTTATTATAGAATATCTAAAATAAAAACAGATATAAGCTGCCTTGAACTCCTGGAAAAATTGCGGAATATATATCTAACCCACAGCGTCTGCAAAAAAGTGAAGGTGGTGGTTAAGAGTCACTGGGAATCAGGCACCATATAAATTTAACAAGTTGTTATTCTGCAATCAAAACCATATCCTATTGTAGATGTATTGACATCTCTTCCACATTCAAAAGGGTTGTATTTCAATTACATAGTTACAACCACTATATTTTAAGACCCCCGATAGACACCACTGAATCTTCTAAATAAATAAAATGAATAAATAATAAATGATGAGGGTCAAAATTGATTTTGACATTACTGAAGTCATAGAGACACACATCTGTGCCTGTGGAAGAAAGAATGAAAATACAAGATAATTCTTGAGCTTCTTTGCTAATATTTTCTTAAAAATAAAGGATAACCTAGAGGGTTATTTTTTTGCTATAAATTTTAAAGCTTGTATAACACAACACTGAGGAAGTTTTAGATCTGTATTTCCTATAGACTAACACAAGATGGCCTACAATCTTCCTCCACTAGTATTCAGACTATTACCTAAACAAATGAAAGTTAAAATTGAATATGTCATGTGCACACCCAAAAGTCCTTGTGCCATTTCTTAGTGACTAAAAAGATAGCTTTTC
This sequence comes from Arizona elegans, assembly GCA_022577455.1. Taxonomy (NCBI): domain Eukaryota; kingdom Metazoa; phylum Chordata; class Lepidosauria; order Squamata; family Colubridae; genus Arizona; species Arizona elegans. Next base: position 30,897,208 of record JAKOOJ010000004.1, read on the forward strand.
TCCGTGATGATTTATACCTAACCTGATTCTTCAACACTTGAGTACATACAGTAGGCTCCTCTTTAGACCCTGGCATGCTCAATGCAAAAGTTTGAAGATGAATTTTAAGTGCCTTCAACTAAATACATTTATAATCCTCCCTGCAGCTTGAATACTGATTAGCATGTTTCTTCATGCTGAATGTGAACATCTGTTCATCCATAGATATTGTGAGTGGCCCTTCTATGCTTTCACTGTCGCCTACCTACTTTACACCCTTGTATAGTCCCAAAGGAAGTTCTCACTGCTTCAGCTGTTGCACTTTTTCATAAATCTGGCTTATTTCCAGGGCTGGGACAAATGTTCCTGCCACTAGCCAATGTAATAATCCTATTAAAATGTGTTAAGCTTCACTGTCAGCTTCTTAGGCTTTCTTTGGTATCTTTATGTGCTGCTCGTTTTCATTTTGTTTCAGTGATGTGTGATTCCAAGAAGAGGTTTTTATGAGTAAATATTCCCTAGGAATGGGCACAGATCTGATTTTATTTAGCAGAAAATATAAACTATATCAGAACTGCTGGGGACTTTTGAAGTGAACTTTGTAAAGAAACAGAAAAGCCCTTTCTTTTTGGCTCCGCTTTTGGCAGCAGAAACAGTTAAAATAATGTCAGACAAGCAGTCTTCTAATATTTCTCATTAGGAAAGGTCACCGTTCTGCTAGTTCATCACAATTTTTGAAGCCTGTACATGGAAAGGCTTGGTGGGAAGAATAAAAAATATTACAATAGGCACAAGGAAAATTGCACAGCACAGGAAAGAAAGAGACAATTAATTTGGTGCTGTAGAAATCAGCTCAAGCTGACCAACTATATTTTGAGAGTGGTTTGTAACACATGAAAGAAGTTTGAATCCTATTGCTCTAAATCCTGTCTAGTTTAGATCAATAAGTGGGAAATCAATAAAGATAATGCAGATTTACACCAATGTAAGAGAAAGCCATACATAATTTTTTTCTGTCTTCTAGAAAATCAATCTCATCTTGGCACTTTTGTTTCTTTGTTTCTCCTTTGTTTAAATTTTTGAAGGAAGCCATTGGCATTTATATACAAATAATTCTGTCTGGAAATTCATCCAGAATAGAATAGAACTGGAAGGGACCTTGGAGGTCTTCTAGTCCAACTCCCTGCTCAAGCAGGAGACTCTATACCATTTCAGACAAGTAACTGTCCAATCTCTTCTTAAAACTCCTGCAATGATGAAGCACTTACAAAGGCAAACTGTTCCACTGGTTAATTGTCCTCACTGTTAAGAAATTTCTTTTTCATTCCAGGTTGCTTTTCTCCTTGATTAGTTTCCATCCATTGTTTATTGTCCTGCACTCTGGTGTTTTGGAAAATAATTGACCCCCTCCTCTTTGTGGCAGCCTCTCAAATAGTGGAATACTCTCAAATACTGGAATATTCCTTTGTTGATGTTAGTTGTGAAGTCATATCTGACACATCGCTATCCCATGGACAATGGTCCTCCAGGCCTTCCTGTCCTCTACCATCCTCTGGAGTCCATTTAAGCTCACTCCTACTGCTTCAGTAACTCTATCCAGCCACCTCATTCTCTGTCATCCCCTTCTTTTTTGCCCTCAATCTTTCCCAGCATTAGGCTCTTCTCCAGTGAGTCCTTCCATCTCATTAAGTGGTCAAAGTATTTCAGTTTCATCTTCAGGATCTGACCTTCTAAAGAGCAGTCAGGGTTGATCTCTTCTAGGACTGACCAGTTTGATCGCCTTGCAGTCCAAGGGACTTGCAGGAGTCTTCTCCAATACCACCATAGTTCAAAGGCCTCAATTCTTTGGCGCTCAGCCTTTCTTACGATCCAACTTTCACAGCCATACATTGCAATTGGGAAAACCATAGCCTTGACTATACGCACATTTGTTGGCAGGGTGATGTCTCTGCTTTTTTAGTACGCTGCCTAGATTTGCCATAGCTTTCCTCCCCAGGAGCAAGCATCTTTTAATTTCTTGGCTGCAGTCCCCATCTGCAGTGATCTTGGAGCCCAAGAAAATAAAATCTGTCACTACCTTCATTTCTTCCTATTCTCATCTATTTGCCAGGAATTGAGAAGGCCCAATGCCATGATCTTAGTTTTCTTAATGTTGAGTTTCAAGCCAACTTTTGCACTCTCCTTCACCTGCATCAAAACGTTCTTTAGTTCCTCTTCATTTTCTGCCATTAGAGTGGTATCATCTGCATATCTGAGGTTGTTATTTCTCCTGGCAGTCTTAATTCCAACTTTTGATTCATCTAGCCCTCCCTTTCTCATGATGTGCTCTGCATATAAGTTAAATAGGTAGGGTGAGTGTATACAGCCTTGCTGGACACCTTTCCCAATTTTGAACCAATCAGTGTTGTTGCTCAGATTTCCTAAGGCCCATTTGACTTCACATTCTAGGATGTCTGGCTTGAGGTCAGTGACTACCCCATTGTTGTTATCAGGGATGTTAAACTCATTCTTGTATAGTTCTTCTGTGTAATTTTGCCACTTCTTCTTAATCTCTTCTGCCTCTGTTAGGACCCTGCCATTTTGGTCCTTTATCATGCTCATCTTTGCATGAAAGATTCCCTTCATATCTCCAATTTTCTTGAAGAGATCTCTGGTCCTTCCTATTCTATTGTTTTCTTTTATTTCATTGCACTGTTCATTTAAGAATGTATTCTTATCTCTTCTAGCTATTCTCTGGAATTCTGTATTCAACTGGGTGTATCTTTCTTCTTCTCCCTTGCCTTTTGCTTCCCTTCTTTCCTCAGCTATTTGCAAAGCTTCCTTAGACAACCATTTTGCTTTCGTGCCTTTCTTTTCTTTGGGATGGTTTTAGTTGCTACCTCTTGTACAATGTTGGAAACCTCCATCCATAGTTCTTCAGGCACTCTGTCAATCTGATTTCTGTGTTGACCGTTTGGTGATGTCCATGTGTAGAGTCATCTCTTGGGTTGTTGGAAAAGAGTGTTTGCTAGGACCATTGTATTATCTTGACAGAATTCCATCAGCCTGTGCCGTGCTTCATTTTGTATTCCAAGGTCAAACTTGCCTGTTATTCTGGTTATCTTTTGGCTTCTTACTTTAGCATTCCAACACAGTTGATGGATGAAATATAGAGTGGTGTTCTAAACCTGTAAAGAAATTTGGTGGCACTATTTTACTTTTTAGAAAATGGCTTTTAAAAAGCACATCCCTATATTACATCAATGATCCATTTATCTCTGTATCATTGGCAACAATTCTTAACTGTTTTATTTCATAATTTTTCAAGAGTAATTTGGATATATATGAAGGATTGAACTGAGTTTTCAGCATTCAAAATATGTTGAAATACTTAAAATACTGTCATTTTGTAAAGAAAAGGTTTTGAAAGACATTGGGGAACCAGTGGCATATTGTCACTTATATTTGATTCAGAGTTGTATTAGTTAAAAACTAGAAAACATACAAGTTTAATAAAGAGGCTTTTTGAAAGAATATATTTGAAAAGATGTTCTGATTCTGCTGATGTTGGGTTAGAAAGCCACTGTCCATATTGCACACTTCTTTTCTTGTATACAAATACCAAAGAAAGACATTGCAACTATACTAATCTGCCATTTCAATGAATGGATCAGGTTAGTGGATCATGGCAGGCTGGAATAACATACACTGAATACCACAACCAAGTAGCTGACATTGCGCACAGAAACATCTGTGCAGTGTATCAGCTAGATCTCCCCAAATTTAGGAACTAAGATTAAGGAGCAGGTGATGTTTTGAGGCAACTTTTCTACTGCCTGTTCATTATTTTATTATGAGTTGATCAAATGTTTATATTTTCTTGTGTAGTTTTCTTATGAAGCTTCTTTTCTTTTGGTTCAACTAGTATGGCCTGCCAGATTGGAGATTAAATGAAAAAGAATGGGCTTTTTTTATTTAAAAAAGGGCTGAAAGCATCTGTTCCAGCTCCAGTGCTTTCTGTTGTATTAAAAGAAACTATTGATAAAATAAGCATTAATTGGAATATCTATATGATCTGTGGTAGCTACTAGAGTACCACTGATCTGGGTCAAAAGAGTTGAGATGGGGTCATGACCTGATTGATCCCAGGGATGAAATCCACTTACCTTCGCTACCAGTTCGCAAATGGGAGTGCGCACAAACACACGCTTGCTTCTCATTCATAAGACTTTTTGCACATGTGCAGAGCGTCAAAAATGGGTCATGATGACATCTGGGTGGGTGGGTGGAGCCTACTGCCGCCAGTGCTACTGATTTGCCTGAGCCGGATAGAACCGGCTGCATTTCACCACTACACCATCCCTTTTAATATACACTGTATACAACACACATAAAAAGGGGCAAAATCTTGATTGTGTCTTTGTGACCACCATTTTGACATTTAAACACGAACACACAAACACAAACACACACACACACTCACGTGTCAATGGTTCTGTTTCCTTCAATTTTTGAGGGGTCTTAAAGTGGATACACATATTTTTCTGGACTAACATTTCATTGGTATGAGGGGATGCTAAAAAAACTAGGCCCAACTTGAACAAACAAGAGATAGGACTGAAAATAAAATGTTACGTCATGTTATATACATTAATTACTTAATTAAGCTTAAACTAAAATTAAAATATTGCTTCCTATATGTTTATATAATAATATTCTTCTTTGACCAGAATAATTTTAAAGGGATTCTCCCGACTTACAACTCCTGGTCATTGAGCAGGTACAGTTGAGCCAGGAAGGCCTTTAAATTGTGCACCAATAACTTTAAATTGTGCACCAGTTACACAATTTCCTGGATGAACAACAAAGGAAGCAGCCCGCATGGTTTTGTGCAAGTTTAAATTTGTACATGTATCATCTCACTTGTGGGAATAGCATTGCTGCCAATTTGGTTCCAGGTCCAATTCAAGGTGTAGGTTATCACTTTTAAAACCCTACATGACCTGGAACTAGGGTTGCCAGGTCTGCTTCCAAAAAATAGCAGACAAGCGGGGTGGGGGGGGGTTAAGTAGTAAAAAAAAACAAAAACAATTAAATTATATATTTTCTTACAAACATTTTAACACGTATTAAAATAATCACTTCAAAACTTTACTTAAAATTCAAAACATCAAATATATTATAATAATATGTAAAATATTAAATTACATTTTACTTTGCTGTCGTGTGTATTTTTTATTTGACTGAGCAGCTTTGATCAATTCTTTGTGTTTAAGGAATAATTCTTTAATTTCAGTACAACGTTGAGAAATATTAAAAAATATACAAAGTTCACTTTAAACTGATGGTACAAGCAGTCGGTTACGTTCGTCAGTCCACAAATTTCCCATGACGCTGAAAATTTGTTCAACGTTTGCATTTGATACCGGAATTGATGCACAATACTGGAACAGTTTCAGTAAACTCGGAGCTGGCTCTTTCTTGAAAAAGTATGTCCACTTATCAAGGGATGAATCGTCCTGCAGATGAACATAAACTTCTTCTAAGGCAGAAATTTCATTGAAGAGAGTGTTGGGTGGAAGTTCTTCTCGCCATGGTGATAATAACCAGATGTTAGTCATTTCTTCTAAAGTTGGAGGATTATTGCAATCAATTAGATTGAAAAAACTTAGCGTCTCATATACTTTATACCACTTTTCTAGGTATGCAATGGCTCTTTGATACACGTTGATGGCTTCTTTCTTGAAATTTTGCACGGCATTCTCAGGCAAATGTTTTTTACGTAAGGCAAATAAAACTTTCATTCCAAAAAACGGCTCATCGTATATTTTTGCAAAGAATCACACAACTTACACATAATAATGTGAAGATCACGTGCATGTGAAAACTAGGGGATTGAGGGTTTTTTTACTCAAATTTTTAGTTAAATTTTTAAGGGGTTCTAGGGAGGGGGAGGTTTGATTGGAATGCGGGTTGTGGGCATGGGGAATAGCCCATTAAGGGGTGGGGCGGGCCTGGCAAGAAAGCATGGTGTGGGAGGTGGGGATCCCGGGGTCGAGGGGGGAGTCAGAGTTTGTCCGGATAGTGCTTTGAACATCACTACCATGAGTGGGAGGGTAGATATGGCAGTAGCAGGGGGCCATATCGAGTCAGGGGAGTGCACACCCGCTGTTTATGAGCGGTGGTGCGCTCCAGCCCCCAAGGCTCCACCCATTCCCCAGGTTGCACAGACCCTCAGGGCCCGGCCCTCCGGCTGGTCTTCTGCAATGCCAGGTCCATAGTAAATAAAGCCCCCCTCATCTGTGACTTAATTGGTGAGGGGGGAGTGGACCTGGCAGGTATTACGGAGACCCGGTTGGGCCAGGAGGGGGGGTTCCCCTTGTGGAAATGGGCCCGCCAGGTTTCCTTGTATTCCATTGGCCAAGGTCACAGGGAGGGGCGGGGGAGTAGCGGTTATTATTAAAGAAGGTCTGAGACCGAGGGAGGCCACTGTTCCTCAGATGGCCGGCTGTGAGTCCCTCCTTGTGAAGTGGGGTCATGGGGTTCAGATGGGCTTGCTGATCACGTACCTGGCTCCCTGCCACGTGGCAGCAGCCCTGCCCGAGCTCCTCGATGTTATCGCCACAATGGCGGTTGATACCCCCAGACTTATGGTCAAGGGGAATTTCAACCTGCCATCTGTGGGTGAGACGTCGGAGGTGGCTCGGGAGTTCATGGCTTCCATGACAGCTATGGACCTGACCCAGTTAATTCATGGCCCTACCCACACAGGGGGAAACACACTCGACCTGATTTTTGTCTCTGGACAATGGTTGAGTGATCTTGAGATAGGGGATATAGTCACCAAGCCCTTGTCATGGTCGGATCACTTTCTCCTTCACCTTGACCTTTGAACTGCTATACCCTGTCGCAGGGAGGCGGAGCCGGTAAGATGGTTCCGCCCCAGGCGCCTGATGGAACCTGATAGGTTCCAGATGGAGCTTGGGCCATTTCCTGAGGCTCTGGCACACGCCTCGATTAGGGACCTAGTGGCCGCCTGGGATAGGGCGGCTGCTGGAGCTCTGGATCGGGTTGTGCCTTTGTGGCCTCTGACCCGGCGCCGATCTCGCCTAGCTTCTTGGTTCACTGAGGAGCTGAGGGAGATGAAGCACCAGAAAAGACGCCTAGAGAGTAGTTGGAGGGCCAGTCTTTCTGAATCCGACCAGACACTGGTAAGATCTCGTATTAAGAATTACCTAGTGGCAATAAAACCAGCAAAATGTACATATTCTGCTGTTCTTATTGCATCATCAGATAATCGCCCGGCCGCTCTGTTTAGGGTGACCCACTCCCTGCTCCACCAGGAAGCACGGGAGGATCCCTTGGAGGGTAGAGCCGAGGATTTTGTTCAATATCTGTATGACAAAATCACTCAGATTCGGGAAGATCTGGACTCCGACTGGGTAATTCCAGGGGGGTTGACTGAGGCAGGTCTTGAGAATGTTATCTGGGATAAGTTTGATCCTGTGACCCCTGACAACGTGGACAGGATTCTGGGTGGACTGAATGTGACCACATGTTTATTGGACCCGTGCTCCTCCTGGTTAGTGCTGGCTTCCCAGGAGGTGACGCGAGGCTGGCTCCAGGGGATTATAAATGCTTCGTTGGCTGAGGGTGACTTCCCCGCCGCCTTGAAAGAGGTGGTGGTGAGGCCTCTCCTCAAGAAGTCTTCCCTGGACCTGGCAGTGTTGACTAACTATCGTCTGGTCTCCAACCTTCGCTTTATTGTGAAGGTTGTTGAGAGTGTGGTTGTGCGACAGTACCTGGATGAAACGACGTATCTGGATCCATTCCAGTTGGGCTTCAGGCCTGGGTACAGCACGGAAATGGCATTGGTCGCGTTGGTTGATGATCTCTGGAGGGCTCAGGACAGGGGCTGCTCCTCTGTCCTGGTCCTATTAGACCTCTCAGCGGCTTTTGATACCATCGACCATGGTATCATGCTGCACCGGTTGGAAGAGTTAGGGGTGGGGGGCACTGTATTACGGTGGTTCTCCTCCGTTCTCTCAGACCGGTTGCAGTCTGTGTTGGCAGGGGGGGCAGAGGTCGACCCCGAGGCCCCTCATATGTGGTGTGCCACAAGGGTCAGTCCTCTCACCCCTTTTGTTCAGCATTTATGTAAAGCCACTGGGTGAGATCATTCATGGTTTTGGGGTAAAGTACCATCACTATGTTGATGACACCCAGCTGTACATCTCCACCCCGGACCACCCCAATGATGCCCTTGAAGTGATCTCCCGGTGTCTGGAGGCCATGCGGATCTGGATGGGGAGGAACAGGCTCAGGCTCAACCCATCCAAGACTGAGTGGCTGTGGTTTCTGACGTCCCGATATAGTCAGTTGACGCCATCGCTGACTATTGGGGGTGAATCGCTGGCCCCCAAGGAGAGGGCTCGCAACTTGGGTGTCCTCCTGGATTCACGGCTGTCTTTAGAAGAGCACTTGACGGTCGTGACCGGGAGGATTTTTCATCAGGTTTGCTTGATTCGCCAGTTGTGTCCCTTTCTGGATTGGGACTCCCTACACACAGTCAGTCATGCCCTCATCACTTCCTGCCTGGACTACTGCAACGCTCTCTACATGGGGCTCCCCTTGAGGAGCACCTGGAGGCTCCAACTGGCGCAGAGTGCAGCTGCATGGGTGGTTATGGGAGCAACATGGCACTCCCGTGTGACACCTCTCCTGCGCGAGCTGCACTGGCTCCCGGTGGTCTTCGGGGTGCGCTTCAAGGTTCTGGTTACCACCTTTAGAGCGCTCCATGGCTTAGGACCTGGTTATTTACGGGACTGCCTACTACAACAAGCAGCCTCCCACCGGCCGGTACACTCTCATAGAGAGGGTCTCCTCCAGGTCCCGTCAGCTAAACAATATCGACTGGCAGCCCCCAAGGGGAGGGCCTTCTCTGTGGGGGCACCCACTATCTGGAACGAGCTCCCCCCAGAGATACGGAGGATCCTGGATCTACGCACTTTCCACTGTGCTCTTAAGATTCTTCTATTCCAGCAAGCCGCCCTGGCCTAATTTTCTCCCCTGTTTTAAAATTCTTTTACATCAAAATTTTAATTTGTTTTAAATTATTGGGATTTTTTAATTGTCTTGGGCTAAATTATTTAATCCGATTTTAATTATATCTTTTAACTTTTATATTTATGTATTTTATTTTGTGCCTGTTCACCGCCCTGAGTCCTTCAGGAGTAGGGCGGTATATAAATCTAATAAAAGACAAAGACAAAAGACAAAGACATGCAAGAATTTTCTTGCTTTCCAACTTCAGTAGGGTGTTCCAGATAACCTTATGGCACTCATTAGATCCAAGAGAAATAAAATACGATTTTAGAGGTATCCAGTTTAAAAGAAGTCTTTCGACTGCTTTAAACAAACTTAACCAATGTGTTGGAACATGGTGCAAAACTTCATGGAATTCTAACTCGCAAAACTCAAAAAATGATTTCAACTCTTCTCGTTTCTTCGCAGAATTTGAAAATTCGGCAAAAATCTTCAGCACTACATTTTCGATATCAAAAGATAACTGCTTTAATGCATTTTTTGCGCTGTTGTGTAAAGTGTGATTATTGCAATGAGCAGCTACAATATTGTCATTTTTCAGCAATAATTTTTGGTAAACAGATTTGTTCACTCCATAATTGACCAATGCATTATCTGCTGAGTAAGCTGAAACATTATTTATTTCCAATTTGTTATCACTAAGAACTCGACACAGCTGATTTTTTTATTGATGTAGAATTTTCGAAAGAATCCTCATAAAAGTCTAAAATTTTCACACACAGTCCTTCTTCACAAGTAAAATATTATGCAACAACGGGATACATTTTGCAATTTCTCTTGTTTGATGCGTCAGTGGAGAAAGAAAATGGAATTCCAGTTTTAAGATCATTGAGAACCAACTCAATAGAAAAAGGATACAAAACCTCATTGACAATAGCTGATTTGGTTCTTCCACAAGACATATTTTTTACAATTTCTGAATCATCAAAAATTTGCTTGAGCCAGGAAAGAAATATGGTGTTTGATCCCTTGGTAAGTTTCAGCCATTTCAGCTACAGTCACTTTCTCACTGAAAGAGGAGTCTTTAACAATGAAAAACGAATTGATCCGCTTGTTGCTGGAAGCTATTTTCTCCTTTTCTAAATGATTTTTTGTGCTTGCATGCTGTGTGACAGCTTTTATACCATTATATTCAATTGTGAACGATTTCTGACACAATTTACAGTAGGCCGTCGTATTTGTTCTGTCAGTTTTGTTGTTGGTAATCCATGCAAAAGTAGCTTCCCACTCTTGGGTGTATTTGCACACTCCTCTCTTTTGTTTTAAAGAATTCGAAATCTCGCCACTGTCACTCTCATCACTTGACACCATTTTAGGTCAGTCGACACAAGCTAAAATACATTTTAAAAATGTAAACTGTACATAATTTTATAATATATTTTTATTTTAATCTCATCATTAATTTTTTCGGAGAATCGAGTTCAATGGATATTCGATCTTTCTCTCATTCTAACTTATGAAAAAAAAGACAAAACGCGATTCTCCTATCCTTATTCTCTTAGACTGTACAGCTTTAGATTACATACTATTTCATCATAAAGTTTTTGAATAAAAAGAATGTCCACTATTTTGTGAAAAAAAAATAGTGAACATAATGTGGAAAAAACGGACTGTCCACTCAAATAATGGACACCTGGCAAGGGTACTGACGTAAAATTAAACTTCTAAAATTTCCAAAGTAGATGTAGGAATGAGAGCTTCCAATTTTGTACTCCATTCTGTTTAGCTCACTTAATGTATTTCTTGTCCAAATGAAAAGTTTAAATACCATCCAACTTTGGAAATATATGTACATGTACAGTGCACATACTTTAAACAGAAATGTCTAAATCATAATGATAATTTCAGTTTAGAAAGATTCTAAGGTTTTGTTTCAACATTTCAATAACCTGAATCTGTAATTCTGAGCCGTAAGCTAATAATGTTACAAATAACAATAATTCAGAGAAGTAGAGTTAGGAGGCCCAATGATCAGATTAGGCCTGTTTCCATTTCATCAGGTTCTTTTCAACTCTTTTGAGGTGCCATGAATTTGGCTCCACCAGTTTTGGATCCCTCCCCTGGCTCTATTCACTGGCAGTTAATTTCCTGGGAAGCAGGAGTGGAATTTGTCTCTGGGCACAGGAAACCTAAAAATGTCCAGGGGAGGCATGTGGTGGTTATCATTCTTCTGGCAATGATGGCAGCATTTTGAAACAAAACTCTGAGCACAGAAGATAACAACTATCATAGAACTATAACAAGATGTTCTTATCTAGCCTAACACTGTATATGGGCCAGGAATACATGGCTAATTCAAGAAGGCATTTCACTGGTTTTCTTTTCCCATTCCCTATGGTGCAAATCAAATGGTAAATTCAATGTGAAGCCATCCCTCCTGATATTAAATTTATTTTTAAAATCACTTTCCATTGCTTATTCTTATAACTCAGAATGTTATCATATTAACCTGAGTCAGAACAGAATTTAGGTCCTTTTTCTCAGTATCCCACATGTTCACCAATTTATCCAGCGTAATGTTCTAGCAATGAAAGTTGGAGGCAGCTGTTATACCCACAAAGCAATCTCTGAAATCCCTAGAAATATAATTTTCTCAGGCTTACTGACCAAATTCCCTATATGTAGCTGTGGACAAAAAGAAATGCCACTAAATGAGAAGACGTGCATATTCTTCAGGCTGCTTTTTAAAAAAGGGGTTGCAAAACCACATAAACTTTGCGAACATTTTTCTTCAATCCTGATTTAGTCCTTCTGAGAGCAATGCCTATTCCCATGACTGAGTTTTTCTTTTTTTTCCCCAAGTTTTTGTTTCATACCAGAATTTATAATAATATGAAGGACTCATGAGATTGTTTCCTGGTCCCCAATTCTTTAGATAGACCAGAGAATATTATTATTATTATTATTATTATTATTATTATTATTATTATTATTATTAACAACAACAACAACAACAACAACTTTATTGTCATTGTATGTGTATACACAGTATACCCATACAACGAAATTCACTTAACACCCAAAGACCATTCCAACACACATAACAATCCCCAAACACACTCCCACCCACCACAATTCCCCAATCCTAAACCACCCAAACATCCATACAACAGACCAAGTAATGCTGTCCAATAGCTCACTGATGAACCCTTTAGTTCATTGTTGAGTGCAATTATAGCTCTGGGATAAAAACTATTCGGAAAACGTGTGGTCCGAGTTTTAATTTTTCTGTATCTTCTGCCAGAAGGCAACAGCCCAAAAAGATTGTAAGCAGGATGGGAAGAGTCTCTGAGAATCTTATGCAACTTCCTCAAACAGCGAGATTTGAACATGTTGTCCAGGGCTGGTAGCTGGAGCCTGATGATATTCTGGGCAATTTTAATGATTCTCTGTAGAGAATCATAAAATGTCTCATCTTCTTAAAATTGTGCAGGCAGAATAAAATACCCCAGTCCTATTCATGACAATCAGGATTATTTCTAGAAGACCTGCTTGGATGAGGTATGTGAGAGTGTCTTCTTCTTCTTGACCTAAGTATTATTTAAACAAAGATAAAAAGTTGCTGAAAATTGACTTTTTGACTTTTCAACTTTTGTTCCCTTTGAAAAATAACCTAAATTTGCTAAAATAGGTCCTAAAATAGATTGTTTTGTAACCAAACAAAATACTATGCTAGCAGCTGGAACTCTGAAGAAATACAATCGGTGTTGAGTCCCAATATTATGACCCAATGTTTATTCCATCCACGAATATTGATATCTAAGTCCGCTTTCTGAATTTTTGCCATTGGCAGCAAGGGTATGCCATTTGTAAATATGCCACATGAAAATGTGAGATGAATATTCTCAATCATTGCAGCCATTATAAATATCCTTATCGCTTTAAAATGAAAAATGCAACTAACAGAAATTGTGTTATTTTGCCAGTGTTCTTGCAAGTAAAAGAAATAAATCTGCCTGATTTTGACAGTTATGTCATAATTTTAAAGAAATTGTGATATTAGTAATTTTTTAATTTTACAACATAGCTAAGCTGTGCCAATACATTCTGGTGTGTGTATTCATGAGAGATCTGTAGCACATCTAGTCACTGGTATAATAGCAGCTTCTGAGAAGAATTGTCAATTCCTTATTCCTTCTTTTTCTTTTCAACTTTCTTCTAAAGTTTAATTTCATTTTTGTGCCTTCAAGTCAATGCTGACTCCTGGCAATTGCCTGGACAAGATTTCAGATTTTAAAATGATAGGCTACACGAATGATATGGAAAAAGTTGCTACACTGTAATACAAGAGAAACTTGCAGATGTCTTAATAATTAAAAGGGATTTATAGATAGCAAATCAAGAAAGTAGTCTGGATAATATTCTTACATTGGAAGCTTGTTAACACTTTAAAAAATCTTGTGTCAAGATACAAAGAGAAAAAAATGATTAGAAAGGTAGTTTGATCTCTTCTATAGTAAAGTCGCCAAGCTGTTTTATAAAATACATGTATCATAGAATTTAATTTAATTTGAATACAAAATGGAGGTTTTGCTTTCATCTACGTTCACTTTCTATTACTTTAAAAACCTTTCAAGGTTGGAAACCCAACTCTTCATATAAATCTCCTTGTGCTTGGGGAGTGGTTTTACTATTCAGAAGAAATTTTCTTTACTGACTTTTCCATAGGGATTGGTCAACTTGCAGCAAACCTAAAAACAGCTCCAAAATTTGCACTTGCAACTGATAGCTGTCTGCATGAAAATGCAAACAAGAAAATCCATCCCAAAATCACACATATTTTAAAAAATGCTGACACTACTAAATTTGCACAATACAAATTTGCCTGTAGAAAAAAGATATTCACATTAATAAAAGGATACAGAAAAATTACCTTTCAGAACTGCTCATACAAACACCTTCCAATTTTCACATAGGCCTTTGAGAAAAAACAATCTCAAACTCTGGAGAAACAGACAAAAACCAAAATTAAGTTTGCAAAATAAGTAACTGAAATGTAGGAATCAAACTATCCTAATCTTTTGTTTAGGGAAAAATAAACAGAACCGTTTAAAAATAGATAAAAACATGAACAGTGTTTTGGGTCACTTTCTCTCAGCTCAACTATTATTGCAGAGTTCTTGTCAAGATAAAGAGGGTGGATACTTCAGAATAAATCATTAAGGCAAATGTATGTGGATTGGATAGAAATGCAATATGAAGCAAACAAATAAACAAACAAATCTATGGTGAAGACTACAGATACCGTTTCCCAGATATAATATTGACAAACTCAGTGTATATTTTCAATTCTTCCTAATGTTATAGTGTAAAAAAAATACCCCCTAAAGACTTTGGTGGTTCCAATGCTAAAAGCTATTAGAAAGCTAAGAATCTGACCACTTTACAGTGTTCCAAGAGGATATGTTACCATTTATTGTTTTAGCTTTATTTTAAAGATTATGTCTGCTAAATTATCATTTGTTTCCAATCACTAGGTTTTAGTTAGAAAAGTTTTTATTGCCATTTCCTGAATGCTAAATAGCTTACAGAATTTAAAAGTCACTTTTGAATATAGTGACACTCATTCTTTTTATATTGGGAATGATCCATGCAATGATTCCCTTGATAAAATGATCTGTATGAAATAACCATTCAACCATTACAGTTGTTTCACTGTTCAACAATACTGTGAGCAAAGTTTGCTCTAGTCATTACAATGTCAGAATGTTTTTCCTGTTTTTCCTCCTGCTTTAAAGTAAACAAGTTTTACTTTCTGTGATACACAGGAAATGCCTGTAACCCATGCATCAAAACCCTGCATCAAGATAGTTCTAATCTGATGTGGACTACTCACAACCAATTCACCCCCAAATGTCAATTTCCTACTTTCTTCCACCAATAAAGCAGTTGCGGCCACTGCCTGTACACACAACGGCCACCCTCGTACAACCGGATCCGTTAACTTTGATAAAAAAGCTATGGGTTTCTTCTTTCCCGCCCAAGTTTGAGCAAGTACCCCCTTTGCAATTCCATCTTCTACTGCCACAAACAAATGAAACGGTTTCTTCAAATCTGGTAAACTCAAAACCGGAGCCTGCATCAAAGATCTTTTCAATTCCCTCAATTTAGATTCATCATCTTCCTTCCACACAACTATCCAAGGTTCTTCCTCTATTAATTTATCATATAAAAACCGCACCTTATCCGTATAGTCATCAATCCACAATCTACAATAACCCACCAAACCAAGCAACTTCCTAACTTCCTTCTTAGTTTTTGGCAAAGGCTGAGTTATTATTCCTTCCACTCTCTCTGGATTTATCTGTTTACCTGGCTTATCAAGTGACCTAAGTATTTAACTTCTAACTCCACATACTGAAGTTTCTTTTTGGATACCCGCAAGCCATTTTTCCCCAGAAAATTTAACAATGCATTTGTTCCCTTCTCAACATCAACCTTTTTCTCTCCCGATAACAACAAATCATCTACATATTGTAACACCTGTAACCCAGAAGGGATACAAAATCCTTCTAACACTTGTTCCAACATCTGTCCAAACAAGTTCGGACTTTCAGAAAATCCCTGTGGCAAAACACACCATCGATATTGCTGGCTCCTATGAGTATCTGGATCAGTCCATTCAAAAGCAAAAATATCTCTTGACTCTTCATCTAAAGGACATGTCCAAAACGCATCCTTCAAATCTATTACACTAAAATAGGTATGACTATGTGGTATTCTCCCTAACAACGTATACGGATTCCCCGCAATCGAATGTCTATTGGCAACCAATAAATTTATTTTTCTCAGATCAATAACTATTCTAATCGACCCATCAGGCTTCCTAACAGGTAATATAGGTGAATTATATTGGGACATAGTAGGTTCAATCAATCCATCAGCTGACAACTTCTCAATCACTGGCTTTAACTCTCTCCTCAAATCTATGGGAATATTGTACTGCTTAACCTTCACAGGAACTGTCCCTTCCTTCAAAGTCACTTTCAATGGGGGAATATCTAAAACACCCCTATTACCTTCCTGTTCCCACACAATAGGATCAATATTCCTTTCCTGTTCTTCAGTCAGCACATTAACCATAGAATCATTACAGGAGAATTTTAACTCACAACCAAGAAGTGATAACGCATCTCTTCCAAGCAAATTTATGCCAGCTTCTGGTACAAATATAACATCCAAACAAATTTTCCGCTTACCACAACCTAAAGCCATATTATTCAATAATGGCACTTCAAAAGGTATTCCTTGAACACCCCTTATCTTAATGGTTGCACCTGTTTGATGCACTCCATTAGGTATTTTACAAATAGAAGTCCTAGTTGCTCCTGTGTCTATCAAAAACACATATTCCTCTTCCTCTGGTCCCACTAACAAATTTATCAAGGGCTCTTGGTGGGATCCCTCTATCAAAAGCCCCTGACCCCACTAATCATCCTCTTCTCCCATAAGGGTATAGAGGCACGGTTCCATCCTCTGGGACCTCCTTTTCTCTGGACAATTTCTAGCGAAATGCCCTTCCTTGCCACACGCAAAACACTTCCTATTTTCCTGGCCATTAACCCCAGGCCTTCTCAACTGTGGAAACCCTCCCCAAACTTACTCCACCTATAATTAGGCTTTATCAGTATAAACGTTGGCCACACCCTAGTACAATAATTTATCATAGCTACCTTATCCAACTGTTTGGTATAAACCTTCAACCAATCCTCCGTCCATTGAGTTAACAACTCCCCTAAAGGTGATATCGGAGGGATAGAGGGTATTTCAGTGTTAGTATTTGTACTACGTTTACTCCAAGAAAGCCCCATACTATCACATTCACACACTCACTGAACACACCTAATAATAATCCCAGATAGAAAAAGAATACTCACTCCCAGTGTCGTCCCCTGGAACGTTCCTCTTGTCCCCTGTCTCAACCTCCAACTCTCTGTCTCAGGGCTATTAGAGAAGCTGCTCCCGTCCGGCAAGAAAACAAACCTTAACACCAAAACAGTGTTTATAGCGTGCTTTTTAGATTTATTTGCTTACCCGACGAGAGGTCCTCAAGGTCCCTGTTCAGCGCCAATTGTGATACACAGGAAATGCCTGTAACCCAGAAAATAACCGACAGAGAGTTGAGTGATAAGACAAGAATACAATTTATTAATTATTTCTTTGCAAAGGTCTCCCTCAAAGTGAGAGAGCAATTTACCATTCGTTCTCGCCGTCTTTTATACAATTTCAGGTTACATTTTACAGGATACAGGCATGTCCCTTGAGTACAATTTCAAACCTTATATAATAGACAAACACATGATATTCACATTATGGGAAGTCCCCACAATTCCAATATAAAAATACCCTACTTAAAATATTGCTTATACATGCCACGTACTTCCCCTTCTTAACGAGGTCAAGTTGACCTGAAGCATATATCCTGTTGAATAAACACTTTCTCAAGAACATAACTTCCTCAAGAACACAGGAAACATATAATTTCGTTCTCATGTTCCTTAAACTGTCAGCTAAAATATATGATCAGGTCACAATCAGGTTATACAGAGTAAAATAAAAGCCTTGACATGTTTTTAAAATGGCGTAACTCAGGCTATACGATTTTACAGGAATAACCCTAATTTCTTTATTTCTCACACTTTCTTCAGAACCTTGTACTATGGTCACCAAACAATTGGATTTTTACAAAGTTCTACATGCATGAAGTCAATTCACAAACAAGACATTTATTTATATAATTAATAAAACACCATGGGGAACTACTGACCATTATTGCCCTCCAACATTCTCATATTAATTATTAAAGTAAATGGACATAAAATTATTATGGCCCCTTAACATAATCAGAAACCCTGACCAGAAGAGTTCTGTATGAATGACTCCTCTTAGGCTTCTATTACCAGTATTGACTGAAGCTTTCTACCAGTTTGTAACACATAATTTGTAGCACAGCTTTCCATGACTTGGGTTCCTCCAGTGGTATGAACAGCCTCTACTATAATTTTCAGTAATGGCCATGATGGTTTTGGGATGCTGGGAGATGAAATAACTACTTTAGGAAAGTGCCCATGTCAAACCTTGGTTGGGTCTCGCCATCACTGGGGAGGATGAGGAGGAGGGGGTGAGCTGCTGGACTCTCTGGGGGCGTGTCATCAGCTGTTTGAGAAGTCTTTACCACTCGCGCACAAAACAAAGCAAACTCTTTCATCGGAGATCAGGGGGGCATGGAGTTTGCAGATGACGCTGCCTTGTAATGTAACAGAGGCGCGCTCCTCCTACAGGCCAGCTAGGGGAAGGAGGGATGATGTTGACTGTTTGATTGCCAATTGATTTATTGCACTCCTCCTACAGGCCAGCTAGGGGAAGGAGGGGTGATGTTAACTGTTTGATTGCCAGTTGATTTATTGCGCTCCTCCTACAGGTCAGCTAGGGGAAGGAGGGGTGATGTTAACTGTTTAATTGCAACTTGATTTATTGCTGCGTATATAAAAGGCGCTACACTGCGATTGCGTGTAGCGCTAACTTTAAACCTTGTTTCCGGCTTGTGCCTTTCTCCTGCCTGTGTTTGCTGTGCTGAACCCAATTAAAGGATTGCAACTGCTTTATTCCGTTCTGGTGGTGGCTTGTTTCCAGTGCAGTTGGGTGGACTGGCCGAGAGCCCAACTACGGAAGGCCGTTTTTCTATGTGTGCCATAAACTTAGTATAATCATACCAATAAACAATCACATGCCTAAATACATGATTTGGAGTCACCTACTTGCTTTATTACTTTACTGGGCACTCTCTACAAGTGTTAAATCTAGCCCCCAAGTCACCCAAATATTTTCTACAATGCTATATGATTATAGTTTATATCCCTAGTCCTGTATGCTAATATTACATCAGTTAATAATCAAGAGAGATAAATTCCATTAACTTTTAAACAGTAGCTGAATTAACTACTTATCAAGATATTATACCTTTGGATGCTCAACAGGGAAATTGACTAGAAGACTTTTAAGGTCCCTTCTACATGTAACTCTATAGTTCTAAGTGCAGTGGAGTGGGCTCATTCTCTGGGAAGAATGTAGAAGATCATGGAGGGTAATAGCTTTTGAACAATATTGGATTTACATTGAAGGGTTTCCTGACCTGCTTTAGGTAAATACAATTTTCCTTTTGAGAAATTATGCTTCTTCACAGCACTGGAATTTACACTGGTATTTAAAATAAGTAAAGTCAAACTGAATCTTGAGCAAATTTTATTCTTTATATCCTTTCTTACTGACTTCTTACAGCTGTAATTTGGGTTTTTTTACTTTTTGTATCCAGTGCCAACAGGAAGAGATGCTGAAAATATTCCAAAGTCAAAATACCTCCTAAGCACCAGCTATAGCTTTGACACATTTGCTCTGTCCTTCCGATGACAACCATGTTTTGCATTTAAGGAGAAGGTTTGGCAGCCTGCAGAATAGCCAGAAATAAAAGAGAAAAGCATTCCAAATTCAATTTGGAAAGAGTACAAGTCAAAGTTTACTTATGCTTAGTGCAGCCCCAGTCAGTTAACTTCATTTTTAAACACCCTGCACACAAACACATACAACAAAGTAGATAGACAAATAACCTTGGTTGTTTTAGAGGACACAGAGAGATAGAAAACAGAAAAAGGAGACAGGGGAAGGGAGGGAGGGAGGGAGGGAGGGAGGGAGGGAGGAAGGAAGGAAGGAAGGAAGGAAGGAAGGAAGGAAGGAAGGAAGGAAGGAAGGAAGGAAGGAAAACTTTGATATTAACTGGGGTTTTGTAGAAGGTATATTTGTTAGGAGACATACTTGGATATTGTGGATGTAATTGCTATATCATTTTAAATAAAATGAAGTGCTTCAAAATTCTCACATGGTTTGGAAAGAATATTAGAGAACATTAAAAAGGCAACCAGCAAAAAGACTTTATTTTATGGAAGAAAAAGGAAGATGGAATAAAAGCTGCTAAAACTATTTATGTAGAGTTAAAGCATATCCTGTGTAAATTAGCTACACCCATTTTTCCATACATAGCAATTTTACATAAAGATAAGGATTCTTGATACACAAGTTGGTTAACAGAAAAATAAATAAGCTTTATTAACATCAAAATCCCTCATGTCACAATCACCAAATCATGTTTAACTCATGTCACAACCACCAAATCATGTTTAATATGAGATTGGAGACACGGTATTGAATGT
This sequence comes from Arizona elegans, assembly GCA_022577455.1. Classification (NCBI taxonomy): domain Eukaryota; kingdom Metazoa; phylum Chordata; class Lepidosauria; order Squamata; family Colubridae; genus Arizona; species Arizona elegans. The sequence goes on from JAKOOJ010000004.1 coordinate 30,917,475, forward strand.
CTTTTTCTTTCTGTAAAAACAAACAAGCAAACAATAAAATAACAAGTTTTGGAGACTTTTTAGAAAGATCTAGGTTTTCTCAAATGCATTTTCATATCCAGAAAGGGAAGGGACAAAATTTATGCCTTCTTTAAAGCTTCAATTCTCAACATTTTACGTTCTCATCTTCATTTCTGTTATCCATGAAATTAATTCACCACACTGGATAGTAATATTTATGCTGCTCTTTGAAAGGTGGGGAGAGGATTATATCTTTATTTATTCCCTTCCTCTTCAAAGATCAGTTCAAACACTTTGAGCCAGATCCCACTTCCATCTAATCAGGCTGCTTGGATTACAAAAAGCTTGCCTGGTGTTTACTTCACATAGATTAAGAACTAAGAGGAAAGAGGAAGGAGACCACTATATTTGCAGGTAGTCCTTGACATAAGACATTCATTCAGAGATCATTCGAAGTTATGGTGGTGGTGAACAAATGGTGGTTATGACTGCTCCTTGGAGTTCTAGTCCTCCCACACACTGCATCATGACCTGGATGCTTGGCAACCCATTTACATTTATGCACAGTTGCCAAACAATATGTAATCAGCATTTGTAACCTAGCTGCTGGCTTCTCTTGAAAGTCAATGGGGAAGCAAGTCTTCCCACTTGCATACTCTTCACACCTTCCCATGCACCATCTCTGATCTTGCCATGCATTTCTTGCACCCTCACACACTGCCTCATATCCATGTGCATTCTCCTCAACCCATACCAAACACTCAAACACCTTCCCTGAACCTCCCTGCACCTATGTCACAGCCCAGTGCAGCCTCATGCACCTTCCTAACTTTCCTTGACCCCAGGGCCTCTAACACATTCTTTTGGACCCTTTTGGACCTTCACCACATGCCTTACCCATTCTTTTTCATTCCATTCTTTCATTCATTCTTTCAACCTCTTGCACACTCTTCCTGAACCTACTCTGCACCTACATACCCTCCCCCTCACTCCATCTCCCACCTGGCAGCAGTCACGACAGGCCTGTAGATTGCAATTTGTAACTTCCTGCCTTCTCCACTGACTTTGGTTGTAGAAAGCCAGAAGAAAGTTGCCTTGCCTAATGACCATGGGATGCAGTTAACAACAGCAACTAAGAGTCCAGGGATTGCTTTGATTAAGCAATGTACGGTTGTACTTTATGACCACTTTGCTTAGCAACAGTATTCCAGTCCCAGTTGTCCTCATACATTGAGGACTACGTTTTTTTCCATAGTAGAGAATAGTGGGCAGATGGATACTGCCTCTTTGCTTATTTTCCAAGCTTTCTTCAACCAGACTTTCTCTACAAATATTTAGTTGCATATGCACATACTCTCATCTTGCTTACACAGCAAAGGAAATGAAGCAAGACAAGGGATTCCAGTGCATCAGTCTGTGATCCATCAAGATCCACATTTTCTGGAATCTGCCTATCAGTCTGTATAAAGTAAAGTGAAACATATTTATAGATGATAACAATAGCATAGACACATGGGCCTTAAACCTTTTTAGAATTGCTTCTAAATCCACCAAAAAGAGGCTGCTTAGAGCTTGGAGATGTTAATACTAGAAAGTGTAGTAATACTAATGGTACTAATACATAGAAAGTAGTATTGTGTCTTCAGCATCACACTCAAGAGCAATGAATGATAAGTGGTAAGAAAAACTCTGAAAAGTGGGTTCTAAGGAAGACAAGAGCCATCATTTCTGTACATTTATTTTGTCCTATAAAGAATAATGTAGACCGTATATTCTTGTAAATCAGCTGAGACATTTCAGATCCAATATACAGTCCCAAATTGTGTTTGCCTTATCCACAGAAGCTTTTATCTGAGTATATACATGGTAATACTTTTTTACACGCAAGCATATAAGTATATGCTTGCATATAAACCCATCTGAAGATAAGCTGCCCCCCAAATTTTTAATAAAAAAACACCATGAAAAATGGATAATCTATGGATTACCCATAAATAATCCAATTGTAAAAAAAAAATTTAAAAATTAAAAAATGTGTAGGGTTGGCTTATTGGTGAGTGGCACATTTTTTTCACAGCATTTTGGTTAAAAATTCAAGGATTGGCTTATCCACTGATTGATTTATATGAAAGTATACGTCACAATCAGTTTTCAGAGGTACTGTAAAATCCAAACTAGTTGTAAAATTTCCATAGATAGATAAACAATCATATAGAAAGACAGATGTAAATGTAGATACAGATGTAAATGGGTATGTGGATGTGAATGTGGATGTGGATGTAGATATAGATTGTACATCCTGTATTGTAAAACTGGGTAATCAGGATCAAAGATAGAAATTGGCTCTCCATCTCTTTTTTGTAATGCAGAGCCATTGAAAATGACATAAACTTAGTTAAGGTTTAGCAAAGAAAACCTGAAAATGTCTCTCTCAAAAATCAAAAAAATGAAAAATTCTGACCCCATTGGCATGCAAATTATAATTCAAATTCCTTTTCCCCATCTATATTGACCTTTTCCCTTCCTAAAAGTTAAATTAAATTCCAGTCACAATAAAAGTTTATCAATTCTTTCATAATCAAAACCAATGTCCTCCCATTGATACACACATGTATGCACCCACAAATGTCTCTGGATTACAAAGGAGAATCAAAAAAGAAAAAGAAAAAAAGATAGCAATCATAATAATGTGATTGAATTTGTCATTCACTTTTACATCGAATGTTAAATGAGCCACTCTTTGATCAAATAATTGTGGCTGCCATATTGCTTTTTCTATCCTTCTGCTGCAATATTCCTGCTGGAATATATTAATATATTGTGATTTTTAATTAAGTATATTAAATGCATGAAAATCTATAGCAGCTCTTCAATAGTTCCATTTTAACAGAGGGACAGCAGTTTATCCCAGCAGCACTAAAGGATTTTTTTATTTTATTTTATTTTATTTTATTGGCAAAAGCTCATTTGCAATTATTGTTTGGTGTTCAGTTAGAACCTTAGTATTCTTTTGAAGAGTCCAGTACAAATTCTTAACGGCTCTAAATGTTCTCTGTGTTCCTAGAGTAGTATTAAGGAATGAGAAAGACTTGACTAAACAGATACATGTATCTGTATTATTGCTTACAGCTAGAAGTTATTGTTATTCTCAAGTCTGAGTGCTTTTCTCACTATAGACAATTATGAATTAATATAGAATAAGATAATTCTAAAAGAAATATGAAATGCTATAGTTTTTTAGGGAGGCATTTTTAATAATACTCATAGCACTTACACAATGTGTCCCAAGTCTGGAAACTCAACTGAGTCACTCTCTCCTATCCAGAAGTGTTTTCCTGAGCAGTCAGACCCCTTTCATTAAACCAGCAAGATATCTACAATATATAACAATCCCTAAACCATCTACCCTATATAACCATACTAGAAGATGCTAAACTTTAATGCTTATCCTATAGTAATTCTTGAGGATAGACACAAATATTCCAAATGAAATAAGGTTGTTTCCAAATAGAAAAGGGTCATTGACATATCACCATCTATTTAATAGTCACTTAAGATTACAATGCTGAAAAAGTTACTTACAAGCTAATTCTACCCTATGATAATGCTACATTGACAAAATCTTGCAATTGTACAATCATCCCCATTATCTTTATAGTCCAAGAGGGTTTCTTCTAAGTCTCTTGTCCTACCCACTATCCAACTGCTGGCTATGCTGTCTCTTATTTGGCTATTTCTTTAGCAATGTCTCTTGGCCATTTTCTTTCCCATATACCATTACAACCCTATTGTTAACCTAATCCCTTTTAGAGTGCATGAATTTGCTTTTAAACATGAAACAAAAGTGTAATTACAGGCCTCCTCAATCAAATGTGGTTTTATTCTCCAACTGTGTCAGACTTAATTGGAACTCTTCTATTTTAAATTGTATTTGTTCATTAAACCATGACAATTTGGATATAAAAATTCAATATAGGCTTGTATATATAGCACCTTACCAGTCTAAATAAGATTGCCTGAAATCAATTTAAATCAATTGGATTAATTGCTAGTATATATATGTTAAGTGGATTATTGTCAATTAATTTTACACAATGCATGTGTATACGCACCTATCCACATTTACACATCTATAGTAGTTTAAGTGTATGTTATGCAAATACATATACAAATATAAATGTAATGAAAGTATTTGCCCCTTGCACCAGAAATTGTGCCATTTTAAGTAAAATGTGTTGATGTATTGTATTGCATTGTATTGTGATGTTCTGTATGAAAAATGGCCATGATCTAATTGTCCAAAGGCAACATTCTAAGCATATTAGTAATATAACCTTTGGGGTAATATGGGTACATTATCCAATAAAATTTCTCATAGCGACATAATATTCCATTTAACAATCATACTTCAAGAGTGGGAACAAATCTTTGAATCTGACACTTATTAATACTTATTCATTTCCCCCTATAGTAGTAGTTCAATATTTCTGTTATCAATTTTGAGTGGCATAGGCATTTCTCTTTACACAAGAGGTTAAGCTGTTGAATTCTTATGGATTTTAGGTGAAATATCTTTAAGTAGTAGATAAAAGAAAATTAAAGTAATCTATGTGTAAGCAAGAAAGATGTTCTAAGAACCCAAGGAGATAAAACAGCCAAACAGCTGTCTTTAGTGATATGAGTCAATGGGAATTGCTTCTGTGTTTCTGCTTCTATAACTGTGGAGCCTGAAACTATTTCAGAACATTTAAGAATGTTTGGCATTGATTCTTCCATGCACTCAGTATAGGACTTAATATATAAAATTGTACTTGCATTCTTGTGTAAAAATGTTTTACCTTACAAAATCTTCATCTTTTGTTTTGTGTAGGATTAAAAATCAAGTTCTGTGAAATTTGAAACATTATTTCCAGTATGTATTTGTGCTATATTTTCCACATACATACTGTAGGTTTTTCTTTGCAAATTTTTATCTTACATAGCTTAACTCTATTTACTATATTGGGAAAAAAGGTATATGGTAGCAAAGAATCTACATAGGTGGTCCAAAAACCCAAGATGGCAATTGCAACAAGGCCTGATTCCTTTGTGTTGTGAGTATACTACCACAACTACAATTTTGACTTTTTCTGTCCCTATCCTTGTGAACATCACTGTGGTATAGACAAAATTCAAAGCTAATGCTAAGTTCATCTGGCATCTTTAGAATGTTTTTCATCAAATAGTGTACATATATAATATCATTTGTTATTATTTGTTCACAACAATTTGAAATTGTAGCTTACACTTCTTTGGCTGTGTTGGCCTTCATACGTATTGAGTTTGTCCTGAGAATCTAGGATGTCATGATATATCTGCATAATATTTCTGCAAATTCAAGTAGTGTGGCCTTATGTAGTTGACAGATAAAATGTTGTCATAATGTATCATATTTGTTTATCAAAATATAAAATACAATACAAAAATAAAATAAAATAAAATAAAATACAAAAAAGTACAAAAATGAAAATATGGGGAAGAAATAAGACAGAAAAAGGGAAAGAGAAAAGTGTAGGAAACTGAAGGAAAAGAAAAAGAAAAGCATTGATTTCTGAATCCTTTTGGTGTCATAGAATAAGGATGTAACAAGAAGCCTCAACTTTTTACTTTTATATGATAACATATACTAACCATTTCTGTAACAACAAATCTATCTGATCAGCAAAATCCAAAGCAAAGTTTCATTTTTTGTCACCTCATGAACAAAGATCAAAAGTGGTTTTCAAGTAGAAATAAAATTAATTGTGTTCTTTTCTTAATCAAAGCAGTCAATTTAGCTGTCTCTACTAACTCCATCAACTTTTGCATCCTACAGAGGGAAATGTCAATCCACAGATTTTCTATGTGCTATCCACAATTTTTGGGGTATAGTACCAAGTGTGCCACTGGGACCAACAGAACTAATTTATGCTATAAGCTTTCTGTTTTGATTTTTAGATCTTGATACTTTGCGATTTCTCTAATTCTACTATCCCCTGGTATTGCCAAATCAATTATTCCCATTATCTTCTATTCAACCACATTTAAAGCTGATCTGTTATGAGCCAAGACTTTTATCAGTCTGTGTTTGGAATCCACAATATTTTAACCTGCTCATTTTCAACTACTTTTTCAACTTTATGTTCTCGCCATTTTTTTATTACTGGCACATGCTTTTTTTTTTACAATGAATTATTTTGGTAACTGTGTTGTGTCATCTTTTTATAATCAATTTGTGTAATCTTCTTGCACAAACTGAGTATATGAAGCATATGAAGCTGTTTATTCTGCTACTTTACACTTTGAATTATTTGATTTTTTTTCAATTTTTTTCAACTCTGACCTTGATTACATTAGTTTAGTAGCTCGCTCTTGAACAATCAAAACAAACCTTCAGTTTCTTTTTTTAAGGTACCAGATTTGAGTACCAGTTTTAAGCTATTGTCAGGTTATATCTTTGTCCATTTCCGTTTGTTTGTTTGTTTGTTTTGTTTTGTAGAAATTGACCATGTAATGCTTTTCCTTGCCAGCATTTTGTTCTTATTTTTATCACAGTATTTTGATGCCCATGTTTTGGTCCTGTATATTCAGTAAGTTCCTATTTTTAACTTGCATCAATGCTTGTAATCAGCCAATGCATACTCTCCTTCAAGTGTGTTGAACTTGAAATAAACTTCTACCTCTGTTTCTGTGGGACAGGTCTAATCTATAAATAGCACTGTGGGTATGTAATGCATAGTGGATATTCATTAGCTGTCTTGATTTTTGGTCTATGCAGTCTAGTTGTTTCCAGTTAATCATTCTAGCAGCATATCATATTCTAAGTATGACCAAGGTATTGATGATTTTGGTGGTTTCTGCCATTCAGGGTTGTCTTCAGCACTTTTCTAACTACTTAGTATTCTTTATTACATTTTTAACTTTTCCATATCTTTCCAGTCCATAACTTTGTCCAGGGTATGCAGTTCTTCCAATTCTATTTCTGTGAATACTTTATTTCAAATTATAAACCAATATTGATATGCTAGTTTCTCTTATATTATTTCTGGATTATAGATATTTTTTAATACAAAACTAGTTCATTTTTTCCCCCAAATATCCTCTTTTCATTCAACTTGATATGTAAAAGCAGATAATTATTTTTGTTTTTGTGATAAATAAACCTGGGGATATTTAGGGTGAAATATAATAGTAAGATAAAATAATTGATCTTACATATATTAACGGTATCAAGGATTGCTTTGCACAGGATTGGAAGAAAGATAGGATACCTTTAGAGGGAGTAGTAATTCAAAAAATATTTGATTGCATGGAAATGGATAAACGCACATTAGAGTTAAGGGGAAAGGATGACTCGTAATATTATGCAGTATGTAAAAAATGGTATGAATGGATAGATAATAGAAATAAGGAATGGAAATGTATATAAAGGAATAGAACATTTAGAAATAGAATGTATACAATGCATTGAATATTGATTCTAGTTGTATGAATAATGTCACAGATCTGTTAAATATATAACAGAGCTATGTAAAGAGAAAAAGTGCAATAAAAAATAAATTAAACAATATTTTTGTTTTTATGATAGATAAACAACTTTTTCTTTCAATAATCCTGTGGCTGCTAGTTCAGGTTGCTCAGTCAACAGCCCTAAGTTCTATAGGTCAATTTTACAAAAGTGAGTTTACAAAACAGATGGCATAATCATTCCAGATATTCTTCTAGCTAAACTAAATCAGTTATCTGTGCATGACCACACTTGTAAGTGGATCATAAGCTTTCTAACAGACAGGAAGCAGCAGATGAAGCTAAGCAGAATCACATCAGATATTACATCAAATAATTAGCACAGTACAATTAGCACAGGAGTTCCCCCCTGGCTGTATGTTCTCTCCACTTCTCTTCTCTCTGTATATCAATGATTGTATCTCAAAGGATCCTTCTGTTAAAGTACTGAAGTTTGTGGGTGATACAACAGTGATTGATCTCATTCAAGACAATGATGAATCTGCATACAGACTGGAGATTGAACAACTAGCCTTCTGGTGTGGCCGGAACAGTCTTGAACTGAACACACTTAAAACTGTAGAAATGATAGTAGATTTTAGGAGAAGCCCTCCCTACACTACCACCACTCACAATACTAGACAACACAGTAGCTTCAGTAGAGACCTTGGTTCTAAGTTCTATAATATCTCAAGACTTAAAATGGACACCTAACATCAAATAGGTCATCAACAAAAATACAACAAAGAATGTTCTTCCTGCACCAACTCAGAAAGCTCAGGCTGACCAGGGAGCTGCTGATACAATTCTATAGAGTAATTACTGAATATGTCATCTGCACCTCTATAACTGTCTGGTTTGGCACTGCAACCAATCAAACAAAGACTTCAATGGATAATTAGAACTGCAGAAAAAACAATTGCTACCAATCTGCCTTCCATTGAGGACCTGTTTACTGCACGAGCCAAAAAGAGGGCTGTGAAAATATCTACAGACCCCTTGCATCCTGGACATAAACTATTTCAACTTCTACTCTCAAAACTATCATATAGGGCATTGCACATCAGAACAACTAGACACAAGGACAGCTTTTCCTCCATGCCATCACTATGCTAAACAACTAATTCCCACAACACTGTCAAACTATCTAAAAAGGCAGTATTACCATCATTATTCTCATCTTTCCTATTATCTATCACCTTATCATCTTATGACTACAACTTTGTTGCTTGTATGTTACGATTTAAATTGTTTAAATAATTTATTTTATGTTGATTACTTATTTAGTATCCATGACTATCACTAAGTGTTGTATCTAATGTTTGATGATGAATGTATTTTTACAATGATTATGATAATGATCTATCACTATTGTTGTAGGTACACCAGAGACAAATTCCTTTTGTGTCTAATCACATTTGATCAATAAAGAATTCTATTTCCATTCTGTTTCTATAAGGAACAAAGTTGTTACAGAATCTAGTAGTCCTGCTATAGATACTTCAAACCTCCTCCCAGAGGGGAGCAACAGAAACAGTCCGTAAAATGGATGTGCTTCGAGCTCTAAGCATATAGTGCTAAGCAGGATGCTTAGCATAAGCAGCATCCTGAATAATGGAATACGGACTTCATATAATCTTCTCAGCTATCCTTACCACTCTCTGTATGGACCTTCTATCTGAGGCACTGCTGCTACCAAACCAAACAGTGATGCAGTTTGTAAAAACACTCAATTGTACTTCAAATATCTGTGAGTTTTTGGAAGGGAAAAAGAGAGGTTACCCTCATTTCCAGTGGTGAAATCCAAATTTTTTTACTACCAGTTCTGTGGCCGTGACTTGGTGGGCATGGTGTGGATTGGTGGGCATGGCTTGGTGGGCATGGCAGGGGAAGGATAGTGGAAAATCTCCATTCCCTCCCCACTCCTGGGGGAAGAATATTGCAAAATCTCCATTCCCACCCCACTCTGGGGCCAGCCAGAGGTGATATTTGCTGATTTTGATTTGCTCAAAATTTCTACTATCAGTTCTCCAGAACCTGTCAGAACCTGCTGGAATTCACCCTTGCTCATTTTTCGTTCTGTTTGATGAAAGAATATTAAAATATACCTTTCACGGGATAAGAGAATGTTCTTCGCACTTTTTAAGTGCATGAATTATAGTTGGATTCCTTTTTGTCTTCTCATGTCTCAGTCATATCCCACTAGAAGGCATCAGGATGGAATTCATTTCATTGAGCTGTTTCAGATCAGAAAGTCTTCAGAGGAGAAGACAGAAACAGATAGATCTTTTAACAGAAGACAACACTAGTGATAGCACCTCTAGCAGCACAGCCAGGTATACTCAAAAATGCTACACATCCCAAATTTGAGTGAAATTCTTAAGTGTTCTGTGAATAACATAGAAAATCAGAAACTTTATTCATAGGATGAAAAACAGACACTACAAGGCAGATTTTGGCAGAAGACTACTTTTAGGATTTAAATCTATCTGGTTTCCACTGAGTCCTTATCGTCTATTCTTTGGGTCTTGAAGCATCACCACCAAAACCAAACTAAACCAAAAGGATAGAATATCCCAATTTAAAGGTACAATCTAAGTTTAGTGATTAAGGTCCCAGACTATCAAAATCACAGGAGGCTGTGATTTCTAGTTCAGTCTAGGACAATTCATCATGGCCAGGTCAGCATGGATGAGTGGGTGCAACTTGGTGGATGGAGATGAGTCAGCACAGATGAGTGAGCATGAATGGATGGGTGCAACCCAGCCACAGACTGCCTTTTCTGAAGGGAGCAGTCCACTATTGTAGCTCCTTGTTCAAGAGCACTAACCACTATAGGAATTCAATGGAACAATTTGGTAACATTTAGGGTTTGAGGGTTTTGCCAGCTGTGGTTGGGATGTTGATGGAGGAAGTTATCCCAGAGCCTGGCCTATTAATCTTTTACTCCAAAGAAAGCCAGGGCTAGTTCAGTGAGGCTTATTCTCCAGACAAAGCTCTGGATGGTAATTTGGAAAGATGAATGCTTGTCTAAGTACATTTATGTAAGAATAATTCCCAATGCACAAATAGGGTCAGAATAGAATCAGTTTGAATTAAAATTGGTCTTACTTATGAGTACAGATAATTATCTAGCAAGTAGGGTTGGTTTTCCCTACCTCCGAGAAGTAGGCTGGATCCAACATGGGCATCTCTTCTTTGCTTCCTAGGTGGGTCAGTTGTGGGCCTGGCACTGTACTTATGGAGACAGCAGACAAGACCACAAGAACATCATTGACTCTTGCTATGCATCCCAGGCTTGGCTGAGACTCAGTAACCTAGCTAACTCCCCAGCTCAGGATTCCAACGAAAGCAGCCAGCTGAAAAGTGCTGTTGCAGCTTTTCCTACTAATACATGCCTTGCTATTGTTCCTCTTTCCATTCCTCAGAAGACTTCCATTCCATCTCAGTGAAGACCTCACCTGGACAAACAACATGATCCAGGTGGCCAGGAAAGCCCAACAGAGACTCTATTTCCTTAGGGTCTTGCGTAAAAACAGGGTGGAACAACAACTGATGACCTCCTTTTACTGGTCCACAATAGAAAGCATTCTCACTTATTTCATCACGGTATGGCATGCTGGTCAGACAGTTGTGGATAGAAAAACATTACAGAGGGTGGCGAGTACAGCACAAAACATTGTGGGCTTGCCCTTGATACCACCAGATGAGATTGCTAGGGTTCGTTGCCTTAGACAAGTGAGGAAAATTCTCAGGGACGACTCTCACTGGTCATCACTTCTTTACCGTCCTACCATTGGGAAGGAGATATAGAAGTATAGCCAGCCGCACAAGCAGGCTGAAGAACAGTTTTTATCCGTGGGCTGTCAGGCTCCTGAAATAACATCATAACTATGTAGTATGATGGACTGTAGAGCCAGCACAATGTGCAATATGTTCACACTGGTGCAATAGGACTGGGTATTTTGTTAATATGATTTATTGAGTTAGGGATTTTCTGTCTTCACTGTGAGTTGTATTGTGTTGTGGGGTTATACTGAGGGAGCTCAACCAATCTCATTGTATATATGTTGTGCACTGACAATAAAGATTTGAACTGAGATGCCTGCTCTGACCTCTTTGCGTTGAATAGGATGATGGATTGTACCTAGCGGGGGTGATTTGGCATTGATTGCAAATTATTGCAGTCAAGTTGTACTGGTTGTGTATAGCATTTAGTGCCTTTGAATGACGAGCTAGAATAGTGGACCTCTCTCTTCAGAAAGGGTAGACTGTGGCTGGATCATGCTTACCACATCTAGGTCTAAATTCTTCAGCATTTCACTGCATTTGAAGACACTTCAGGGTGTTGAGGACAGAAGAAGAAACGTCTGGTATCCAGCCAATTCTTGCCTACTGGGCATTTAAGGATTATGTTAAGAGGATTAGACACTTCCTGTTCAACAATATTTGAGGGTGCTGAAATGGAAATCCAGATAGGCATCCACAAAGTTCCACCTCATGTTTGAATGCCTCAGGGTAACAAGAGACATGCTGCTGGAGCAGGAGCAAAGCCACAGTGAACTGAGCTTGGCTAGGCTGGACTGGGAGAAAGGGAAAGATCTCCTATACAAGGTCTTAAGACCAATGCAGTTCCACCAACTTTTCCTCTGGGGATGAGACCATCTTTTCTGCCGATTAAATATGACTCAGTTTTGTAAATTTTTAAGCCCCTAGCTAAAGTTTTTTTCTTAGGGTCCTTTCTGTTGCCCAGCCTGTCTCAGACTTCTGCTGCCTTCCCCCCACCCCCATCAGAAGTATGTTTATCAGGCTTCCTCCCTTTCTTTTTTGTAAGGAAAGCTGCAACTCCAGCCCTTTTATGGAGCACTCTGGATGACACCACAAGCAGTCATTCCTACAACAGCAGTCACAGAGCCACAATCTGGATGTGGATGGAGGCTTGGCATGGTGCATAGTCTGGATGCTCACCAAGCTGCATTTGCCATCCTGGCAGGACAGCCCTACTTATGAGCTCCACCTTTCTGCTGGGCTTCAAGCCTGGAATGGGACAATTTTTCTTCTGGTGGAGGTAAGTATATCTTCTGTTCCTCACTTGGTTTGAATTGTCCCATGACAATAATTCTCCTCTCCACAAGTATTACCTTACTGATATCTGGACAGCCGGCACACTAGGGGCTGATGTTTCTTCTGGTGGCACCAGTTGCCCCACATCCAACTGTGCTATGTCTAGTCAACAGGGGCGAATAGTCTCCATCAACCCAGTTGCGTTCACCTGTCTGCGTCCGCCCATCCAAACGCACCCATCTACCCCCACTCAGTCACAGACACTCAATTGTGCCTACACGGCCACACTGATAGGTCAATCATCCCATTCTGATCTAAACCTATCTTGGCCATGAAAGTCAGCTGGGTAACTTTAGGCCAGTTCCTTTCTCCCAGCCCATGATTTCAGGCTAAGGGAACAAGCCTGCCAGTCAATTTTTGTTGCTACACAAATGCAGACCCTGTACATATGAGAAAATGCTAGGAAGAAAAATAAAAGCTTTTTGGGTTTTAAAAATACTTTTTAGAACTTGTGCTTTTCCTCCAATGGATATTAATTATCTTGTGACTTAATTACTTTTTCAAGCATGTGGTGGTGAGATATTGAAAGATCATTATTTTGTGAATTTCCAAGGGGCCGCAAGTGCAATGCCATAATTGTGCTGGCCACATTCACCATTTAAAGAGTTTAATTTCTATATTTAGAGTGAGCAAAAAGCTATGTGTTCATTAGTGTGGCATTATTGTCAATAAGAGCACAGAGAGATTATTATTAAATGAAACAAATATGGGAGAGCATTTAAAAAAAAAAAAAAAACACACACACACACACAAAACTTTAAGACATTCTCTAACTGAGATGTTACCAAGGCATACTGTTCAGCAAGTGTGCACTATAATCTGAATTTAATAGATGGCATTTTTAGTCAATGCAATGTGCAGGTTTGGATCAATAACACTCCTTGTTGCCATTCACATTTACCAGAAATATATTATCTAAAAGACTGTAATTTGCAAGAAATTCTTATACCAAACACCACAAAACAAAAAGCTAATAAGGGAACATTTAAGAAGAGGACAGCATGTAATGTTCACAGAAACGTGACTATGTGCATAAACTCAAAGTAAACCGGTTCAAACTTGATTGCAGGAAATACAATTCCAGCAACAGGGTGGTTAATTCTAGAATAATTATTATTCAATAAATAATAATGATGATGATGATGATGATGATGATGATGATGATGCCTGGAATTCTCTACCTGACTCCATTGTTACAGCATCAAACCCTCACCGCTTCAATCTCAAACTGTTTACCGTGAACCTCACTCCCTTCTTAAGAGGTCCACAAAGGGGGCATGCATAAGTGCACCAGCATGCCTACCATCCCTGCCTTACTGTCCCCATTTATTTGTATTTAATTCCTTTGTTTATGTTTATGTTCATACCTGTACTTGTTACCTTATACATGTTTGACAAACAAATAAACAAACAAACAAATAAATAAAACAAAAATTAAAGCATTACTTTATAAATACTTGCCGACATTTCCCAGATGAAGATGGTGAGAAGATTGGAACTGGCCTTTTCTCCGTTCCCCCCATACACATTCAATTCTCATGTCCAGGACTTTCTTCTCTATTTTTAATGACTGAAGGTTTGTCAATGCCTGACTGAATCATTTTATTGAATAGAAGTCTGACCTTCCTGAGTTAAAAGCCAATACTGGCCTACAGTTTCTAATAAATAGTTCAACTTGAGGAAAAAAGAGCCATAAAACAATTGGAAATCAAGATCCTGGAACAGTGATGGCTAACTTTTTGCCATTGTGTGCCGAAAGTGGGGGGAGCATGGGGGGGGTGTCACGCACGAGCATGTGTCCCACCACCCCACACATGTATGCATGATCCCCTGTGCTCCCCCGCTTTTGGCACACGATGGCATGTGGGCCTGGTAGACCCGTTTTTCACCCTCCCCAGGCTCCAGAGCTTTCTTGGAGCCTGGGTTGGATGAAAACAGCCTTCCCCACTCCCCAGAGGCCCTCCAGAAGCTGGAAATGGCCTGTTTGCCAACTTCTGGTGGGCCCAGGAGGCCTGAAAATCGGCTTGCTGGCACGCGCATGCACGCCGGAGCTGAGCTCTTGTGCCCCCAATATGGCTCCGTGTGCCACCTGTGGCATGCATGCCATAGGTTCGCCATCATGGTTCTATAACTAACTGCCCATAGTTTAAAGTCGCCTTCCCTAACTTAGGAACAGTCCAGATGTTTATATTCCATCAGTGGGCATGTCAGTTATGGAATCCTGAGATCTGAAATCTTTGTTATTGTTTGTTTAACAAATTTATATAGCTGCCCAACTCATACATAGGTAACTCTAAGCAGCTTATAATCATACATATATATATATATATATATATATATATATATATATATATATATATATATATATACACATACATACATACACACACACACACACATACACACACACACACACACACACACACACACACACACACACATATATATATATATATATATATATATATATATATATATATATATATATGCTTTCTTCTTTTATTGTAGGTTTTGTGTGTATTTTTCTTCAACCATGTATTTTCCTACATAACCAAGTTTGCAGCCATAGCTTAGTGAAATCACATCCACTATCATAGGCTTCTTCAGACAGCAAGCAAGCATTTTGCTGCCTATTGGGAGACTAATATAGATCTATTTTGGACTGGTTGGTCCTCATCAGTTAGCCACACCCTTACCATATATTTCCTCCCTGTAGAGGCTAAGTATTTGCTCTAAGTATTGCTCTAAGTATTAGCAAATACTTAGCCTCGACGGTGAGGGAATATATGGTAAGGGTGTGGCTAACTGATGAGGACCAACCAGTCCAAAATAGATCTATATTAGTTTCCCAATAGGCAACAAAATGCTTGCTTGCTGTTGAAGAAGCCTATGATAGTGGATGTGATTTCACTAAGCTATGGCTGCAAACTTGATTACGTAGGAAAATACCCGGTTGAAGAAAAATACATACATACATACATACATACATACATACATACATACAGTACATACAGTATATTATTATTATTATTATTATTATTATTATTATTATTATTATTATTATTACCATGTTTTCCCCAAAATAAGGCCCTGTCATATTTTTTTGAACCCTGAAATAAGCACTTGGCTTTATTGCCATGCATTCAAAAACCCCTCCACCCACTCCCCATGGTTACTGGACCCTTAAAAATTATAGCACTATATATTCATTCACCATAAATATATGATAAATATAGAAACAGAGATTTTTATTAGGAAAATATCAGGAAGCAATGAACAAGAATATTGACTCTTGTTCTGCATGTTATTACTTACTCAGCATGTTATGAGAATTGTAACTAAATGGGAAATATGATTTGTTTACAATCCAGAAGAAAACCATTATCTTCCAGGGATGCTGCCAAACTGTTGTGAACTAGTCTAAATGAGCAGAACCAAAATCCAGAATGTTTTCATTATTCTGACTTTGGGGCAAATCTTGATGTGGCACTTAAGATATGGCTTGGCAGTAGCAGCCCATAGAATATCCCATCAGAATCATTGCTCCCATCTTCCCACAGGCTTCCTGCTCCTTTGTTCCTTTAGTTCAGGGGTCAGCAACCTGCAGCTCTGGAGCCGCATGTGGCTCTTTCATCCCTCTGCTGCAGCTCCTTGTCCCCGGTTGGCTCCATAACTGATAGGGCTTTCAGTTAGGACAGCTAGGAGGAAACTCTATGGTGGGGGAACTGGACTTCCAGTCGGCTCCAGAATTGAACGGGGGACTTCCGGTTAGGACCTTTATGACTCTTTGAGTGTTTAAGGTTGCCAACCCCTGCTTTATTTCTTCTGCTACCATGTCCTAGTATGGCAGACTTAATGGCTTGACAATCTTTCTCAGCTCTTTCCAATCCTGTGCTTAGCCTCTATCACTCATGCCCTATGGCACACATTCTACCAGCATCTGATTTTTCCAGTGCATTCACTCCTTTTCCAGGTTCTATTCAATCATCAAGGCTTTGGCATTTTCCCCCTCCTTTCTTCAAATCCAAACCACTTCTGCAAGAAAAAAATATATACAGATCCATATTAACATTTTGGTTTGAGCATGGCCACTTGAAACCAGTTTTTCTGTGCATATAACAGTTTATGAATAGGACATTTAGAAAACCATTTATGGAAAGTAGCCAAGCAACCCTCTTCAGCAGATATCAACAGATATTTTAAATATGTCATTTGAACTTAATTGCCCAGGCTAGTAAGACCCTTGCTATAAGAGTAATAAATTTTATGAGTTTCTCGATTTTCCCCCCTCTGCGTTTTAGTATTCTGTCCAAAAGAAGTTTATTCATCAAGCCTTGAAAAGATTTGGGAACAAGAGGAGTAATATTTCGATAGGCAAAACATCTGGATGTTCCACCCAGGACATTACAAAGTGGAGTCAGATTAACTGAGAAGGAAGTCATTTAAAAATACACTGCAGCACCAAATTGCCTTCTCTATTTCTAGGATATGCCTGGCTGCACCTTGACAAGGTATATATGGTTTAGAGATCAAGAATTTTGCTTGCTATTCGAAATAAAAAAGGCAAGTAAAAAGTCTGTTTATATTGCTATGTATGAAACAAAAAAAAAAAAGGGCAGGGAGTAAAAAGAAGACCATCTTTCTATACTTGTGCTATGTGACTTGGTACATTAGATTTATCTGTCAGGCCTGACAAAAGCTAGTAAATCCATAATCAAGCAAGCACCGTGCCAGGATATTATTATACTATTTCTTCCCCTCAAGAACAATATACTCATGGAAACTGAGCAAGCAGCAAAACCCACCCAGATGCTCACTCTTATTTCAGAATTATGGTTGGTGCATAGAAATTTTAATCAGTGTACTGACATGTACTTTATAAATATTAAAAAGTTTCAGAGATTTATTTCAGGGATGCCACAAAATTTTGCAATGTTTGCCATCTGGGAAGGACTATCACTATCACTTCTCATGAAATTATTTCAGCATAAATTTCCCCTTAATTAATATGACAACCCATTCCTCTAGTCCCCACCATGACTGAGTGTGACACTCCCAATCCATCTGGACCTTAGTAACTCTACGGTTTCCCCCATCAGAGCTTGGTCTAAAGTTCCCTACACCATCTGTGGCAACAGTGACATTATTGTTTTGTGTGAGTCCTTCTGATTTGTTCTAAACTCCAGATTGTTTTTAAGTATGAAAATCACATTCTTTTCAGTATGCATATAGAAGTCACCACTGAGGAAACATGCTATGAATATATGTAAACTGTTAAATTAGCTTGCCATGCTTTGACTGAGGGTCGATAGCACTGGCGTTTCGGCCATTGCCAAAGATTTATGTTTATATAGGCTAGTTCACAACAAAAAGGTTTGTGACTCAGAGATATTGATTAATTAGAATAACAAAATTCAGGTAGCAGTGCATAACACATTGTTGCTGTTGCAAATTTGTCTTTTAAATCCTGGTGGGCATGGGTAAGAGAGAGGGGGAGAGGGAGGCAGGCAGGGAGGGAGGGAGAGAGGGAGGGAGGGGGAAAGGAGGGAGGGAGGGAGGGAGGGAGGGAGGGAGAGGGGGTGGGAGAGAGAGAGAATGAGAATGACAAACACTTTCTTGTTAATCTGCCAAAGAGTGTACTGGGGCTGTTCAACATATCATCAGCCTTCTGTCTGCTTACCTTGGAGGCTATTTAATGGGCAGAGATGGGAAAGCAAGAGAACATAGAATTAATCATCCTTGCTGCTGCTCAACCATGAGAAAATGTGAAACACCTGAAAAAGAATGACTGGTCCCAGCTGGGTTGCCCTGCTCTTTAACTAACATCATCTAAAGGAGACAGGTAAGAATGTGTGTGTGTATGTGTGCATGGAAGAAACCCTGGCAGTCCAATATTTATTCAGGACAGCAGATGAATCTAATGCAATCCAAGATGATGTGCATGGCTGAAGACTTTTTTTCATACCACCTTCCATTTATCTATGCAAAGAGAGCTGTAAGAGAATTATTAAACTGAAATGGCATGAAATCTTGTAAGTGTATGAATCAAGACCTTGACAATTGATTTGAAAGCAAAGAATGACTTTTAACTATTTGCCAATTACATATACAAATCAAGTAAGATTTTTACTAAATGCTAAATGAAAAGATCAAATTAGGGAGAAGAAATAATTGTATTTCCTGCTATATTGTCTCATCGTGGTGGGTGGGTGGTCCTAGGAGGGATACATGAAAAACAGGAGTATATGCCAAAAATATATATTCCTAGTAGAGTCATGCAAGGTATAAAGATCATCCCAACTGCCCAGCTAAAGCAAATAGGTACCAATATTGAGTAGTAGGGATATATGAAAATATCAGAGGCAGAGTATTAACTTAGTGACATCTAAGCATCAGTTCATATTTGATTGGAGAAGGCAATGGTAAACTGTTGCTATATTTTTTCCAAGAAAATACATGGATGGAAAATATAAAATGATTGGTGATATAGTGCTGGATGATGAAACTCAGTTCAGATGGTATTCAACATGCTGCTGAAGAAGAGTTGAGTTTTGGAGTAGTAATGGTGTTTATGATGTCACTAGATTAAAACTTTGGGAATGTGTTGTTACTGATGTTATAATAGAGTTGGAAGGGACCTTGGAGGTCTTCTAGTCCAACTCCCTGCTTAGATAGGAAACCCTATACCATTTTTATTTTATTTTATTTTAGACTCAGGGCGGCTTACAATGTGCTCAGCAATAGCCTTCATCCTTTTGTATATTTTATACAAAGTCAGCTTATTGCCCCCACAACTGGGTCCTCATTTCACCTACCTTAAAAAGGATGGAAGGCTGAGTCAACCTTGAGCCTTGGCGAGATTCGAACCCTGCAGTAATTGCAGGCAGCTGGTCTTAATAACCAGCTTAATAACAGGGTGCCTTAAACCCCTGTACTACCAAATGCTTACCCTTTGGCTATGAACTGTACCCCCCCCTATCAGAAATGACCCTCCACGGCACCCGTGAAGGTGATAAATATGCTGTAGGAATACTTTTGCCAATCTTCATGGTGACAGTAACCTGGGGCAGGGTATAAAATGGGCCTGTTTAGAAAATAAATCAATGACCATCCATATAACTGGGTGGCCATTGCTCTTTGGCACTCAACAATAAAAATCCATGCTATTTCCTCCCATGGCCAAGTAGGTTCAGCCACAGATTGCAATAGGCCAGAGGGTTTTCCTATGCAGGGTTTGGCAGTTGCGCAGATCGAACAACATCTGACATAGTCCTCTATGTTGTGTTGCATCTTGGACCACCAAAATTGCTGCTTGGATAGATGTAGGGTTTTCAGGAACCCAAAGTGTCCTGCTTGTTTCACATTCTGGCACTTTTGTAGCACTTGTGGCACATACAGTTTTTTGCCTTTCCTCACTAACTTATTCCGTTGGGTGAGTAGTTGGTTGTGTTCCAAGAACTACAGGTTCATGAATAATTCAGTCTGCAAGCCACTTGTTAACTCCTCAGCTGTTTCTGCCAGCCACTAAGCTGAGACCTGGACAGTGGGTTGCATCTGCGGTGAGGGGGGAATGATGGTGTGTACAGCCTCTTGGTGACTATCGTATTGAGACATCCTTGACAATGCATCTGCTAGAAAGTTTCTCCCAGCTGGAATGTACTTCAAGGTAAACCAGAAGTGGTGAAAGTACTATGCCCACTGTACCTGTTTGGGTGACAATCGCTGCAGAGTCTGGAGGGCCTCAAGGTATTTATGGTCCATCCATACCTCAAATGGTAGTTTACTACCCTCCAGAAGGTGACGCCACGTAACGAGGGCCAACCAGACCACAAAGGCCTATTTCTCCCATTTAGCCCACCTATATTCAGTTTCCATGAGTTTGTGGGAGGTATATGTGCACGGCTGTATTGTGCCCTGTTCATTACCTTGTAATAGGACAGTGGCTACCGCTACATTGCTGGCATCCACTTGGACCACAAAGACTTGTTCAGGATTTGGGTATTTCAGAACAGGCTCTCTGGCAAATAACTCCTTGAAGGATTTGAATGCTTGCTGTCAGTCCATCGTCCAGTGCAGTGGCTGGCCCGGTTTGGGCTTCAATGTTGTGTGTTTAATCTTCAGGAGATCTGTCAAGGGCAAAGCCACCTTGGCAAATGTGGGGATGAAAGTCTGAAAAGAATTCGCGAAGCCAAGGAAACTCTGCAGCTGCTATCATGTTCTTGGCACTTGCCATCCCAGGATGGCCTGGACCTTGGCTGGGTCCATTTCCATTCCAGTGCTGGAATGCAATATCCCAAGAAATAGCCAAGTTTGGTGGAATTTGCATTTTGAGAGTTTCATGTAGAGATTAGTGGCCATTAGCTTTTCCTATATCTGCCGAACCAACTGGGTGTGTTCCACCATGGTTTTTGTATATATGAGGATGTCATTGAGGTATATAAGCATCCCCTGATACAGATGCTTGTGTAACACCTCATTTATCAGCTGCATGAACACTGCAGGAGTTTCCTGCAGGCTGAAAAGCATCACCCTGAATTGGTAACTCCCCAAGGGGCAGTTGAAGACAGTCTTCCATTCATCCCCCTCCTGAATCTTCACCCTGTAGTATGCCTCCCTGAGATCTAATTTGGTAAATATCCTCCCCTTAGCCAAGTGGGCAAACATCTCTTTCATCAAGGCAGAGGGTACATGTTTTCAACACACTCACTGTTAATGCCCCTGAAGTCCACACATAAGCAAATAGATCCATCCTTCTTCTCTTTGAACAGGACAGGAGCTGCGATCCTTAAGTGAGTGGGCTGAATGAACCCCCGAGCCAGGTTCTTGTTGATGTACTTCCTAAGTTCCTTCATATGTTTTGGGGTCATCAAATACATCTTGGACTTTGATAGTCATACCCCGGGTAGGATATCGATGGCATAATAGTTCGGCTGAATGGGGGGGGGGGGAGGTAGCACATCACATTCAGCCTTGCTAAATACTTCTGCCAAATCTACATAGACTCGAAGGAAGGAGGCATGGGATAGAACTTGAGTTGGCAGAGGTGAATCCTCCAGGGTCTGTCCTTTCCCCCTTCAAAGGGATTCATGTGATGGGAGTCAGGGACCTATTCCAATCCTCAGCCTGTGGAACACACCTTAGCACCATATCATTTGGCCCCACTTGTCTAACCATGTTAATCCTAAAATTATGGATTCGATCATTGTAGGTACAACTATTAATCAAATCATTTCCCAATGCTGGGCCATATCAAGCCACACTGACTCAGTGACATGTATGGCTGGCACTCCCCCAACAGGGACCCATCAACCTGTTCAAACTGAATGGGGTTAACCAATTTCTTAACCCATATCCCCACGTTGTTAGCTACCGCTCAGCTTATGAGGCACCCGATACACTCCGAGTCTATCAGTGCCTTGTATCTACCATCTCGACCCAACTGTGGGGCCGAAATGGTCACAGGGATGAGGAAGGCCCAGACAGGTGCAATTACTATCAGATCCCCTTTCCCATCATCGTCATTGTTGTAGGCAGCTGTCTGGTACTCACCTTCTGCTGGTGTTCCCTCAGCTGCCTCAGCTAGTGCTAGTGCACCCCCCATGGATTGGTTTGCCACTCTGGACTTCTCAGTGGTCTTCAGAAGTGTCCTCTTCACTGTGCTCACCCGTGGGGACCCTGCATTGGTCTGCGGATTGGGGCTGGGCATTCAGCTGCACAATGACCCAGCTGGCCACACCAGAAATATTTCAATATCAGTCGGGCCGTCCCATCCCATGGAACCCCCACAAGAACAGGCTGGCCATGAGCAGATGCTCCATGGTCTTTTGTGGCCTGACACCAAACTTAAAAAGAGCCCTGGTGGTGCAGCAGACTAAAGCACTGTTATTAACATCAGCTGCCTGCAATTAAAATAAAATAAAATAAAATAAAATAAAATAAATAAAATAAATTACTTCAAGTTCAAATCTCACCAGGCTCAAGGTTGACTCAGCCTTCCATCCTTTCTAAGGTAGATAAAATGAGGACCCAGATTGTGGGGGCAATAAGCTGACTTTGTATAAATATACAAAAGTATGAAGGCTATTGCTTAATGCATTGTAAGCCACCCTAAGTCTTCGGAGAAGGGCGCCATATGAATCAAATTAAACCCCCCCCCTTGGGGCGACGCTCCCATAGCTCAGTGTCAAGCTTGATGGTCACTTGGTACCAGTGACTAACCAGTGAGGGAGGCCCCAATAGGCACAGGCCTGGCATAGACCCCTATCCAGGCCTGCCTTGAAATGATGGACCACAGGCACTCAGGCACCCTTCACCTTACAAGCAGCCTGATGGAAGTCCCAGACATAGTCCCTCACTTGCTGTCCCCTCTGTTGTAGTGGCAGTAACTCCCCCTCTGCCTGGTGGACTTGGGTCAGGTCTTCTAATTGGGCCCATAGCACTTCCAGGAAAAGGCCAATGTCTGCCAGCTCACCAGCATGCTCATTATGCAGAGATGCCACCTACTCAACCTCCTCTCCCTCCAATACCACTGTCACCACAACAACCATTGTCCACTGGGACAGGTATAGATGGCTGTAGTGATCCATACGGCTGATCACCTGATTTCCAATTGAAAATAGGTAGATGGTGCAATGCTCGGCTGCAGCTCCTGCAGCTATGCTGGCCATGAGGCTGCCTCTCCCCCCAGGTCCCATGGTTGCAAGGTAGGAGCATACCAGAAGCTGGCCTTGCCAAACTGTTCCCTCAGTATCTCCATCGTATGGCTACCCGGGGTGGTTGAGTAACTGTACTCCTCATCATCATCATAGTCCACCTTTTACTCCATATATTCACTGGAATAACTAGGGGTTGGGGGTGGCTGGGGTCCAGTCTCAGCAGTCATACATGAACTGAGACACCACACACCCCTCAGCCCTTGCTCAAGGACAACATACAGTATGTGGCAGGCTGTCCCTGCATCATCAGCTGAGCATTTCCTCATCTCTCATGGTCTTTTGGATGCACATCTGGCACCCAGGTTCTGCACCTTGCTCCAGTGTGATTATCAATTCTGCAACCTGTCACTCTTCTGCTGTAACGTCAGCTGTTGGAGCCATCCCTTCAGCCATTCCCCTATCTTCCGGATGAAAGCAGCAGAAAAAAAATTGGGAAAAATGAACATTGACTTCCTCTAAAATGGTCCGAGCTCTGGACCTTATCCAACAACAATTCCAAGCATGTGGGTGGGTGATAACTGGGTTTATTAAGCCAGACTCAGGCACACAAATGAGCTCCCAAAAGTACTGGTCACAAAACAGATGCAATCCGGAATTAAAGTCAGCGCTGGGAGCATTTGCCTCCCAACACAGTTACATAGGTAAGCCACACCCTCCGCCAGGGCAGGCCTTGCCCAGAAGTTGCTCGCCCAGCTACGCATGGTGCACAGCTGATCGTCAGGCATCCCGGTTGCACAACTGATCATCAGGCATCCCAGTTGTCTCATGCTGGCAGCCTCCCAGTCACACAGCTGATTGGCACTCCAATGGAGGTTTGCACTGGCTGCCTTCCTGCCACAGCTAATTAGCACTCCAGCTGGGTTTCTATGGCGCATGGCTGCAGCCACCAGGACCTTCCCTCTCCCTTGGTAAGGAAAACCCTGAGGTTTGACAATCACACTGTTTATGACTCAAAACAGGAAAGCAAAGAAAGATCACTGCTGCTTTTATCATTAAGAAGAGTAAAGCAAGAACAGTAGTTGGCTATAATGCAATCAAAAAAATAATATCAATTAAATGTTGTGGACAAGCACTTTAATATGACTTTCATTCAAATTTATGCTCCAGTCACCAATGTACAAGAAAAGTTGATTAGTTTTATATCAAGTCTAATTTTAAATTAGTGAGCCAAGGTAGCAGCTCATTTAAATTTTAAATGAGGTGGCGCAGTGGTTAGAGGCAGTACTGCCGCTACTTCAGTTGACTGCTAGTTCAGCAGATCAGCGGATCAAATCTCACCAGCTCAAGGTTGACTCAGCCTTCCATCCTTCTGAGGTGGGTAAAATGAGGACCCAGATTGTTTGGGGCAATATGCTATTTAGTATATTGTCTTTGGTGTAAGCCGCCCAGAGTCCTTGGAGAGTGGGTGGCATAAAAATATGACTAATAAAATAAATAAAAATAAAATAAATCAATAGAACATTCAAGACATATGTGCTGCTTATGATTGGAGCCTGGAATGCTAAAATTGGAAATACAAAAGTAAAAAATATAAATTGATTGTATGACTTAGGAAGTCAACATGAAGTAGGAGACTGACTATAAATTCTTGCATTCCAACTTAAATTGAATTGAGGGAGGACCAGAAGAATTATGGAATTTAGACAAGTTGTTAAGGATAAAAATGAATAGGGACTTCCAAATTGAAGAAAGAGAAGAAAGGAAACTAGGTCTCACAACAAACAATAGAAAAAACCAAAAAGAGAAGAGAAGGCAAAATTAAGAAAGACCAAAATTTCAGAAAGGAACTTAACAGTTTCAGAGAGCTGTTAAAAGAGATAAGGAACAGTATTACAATAGCATCTGTAAGACATTGAAGATGGAAACAGACACAAAAAAAGAAGGAAAGTCTTTCAAAAATCTCTGACTTCAGAAGGTGGTAGTAGAAAACAAAATTAAAGTACTCTGCTCATTACCAAATAAAAAGGCTAGAAGAACTGGCGAAGTACCCACTAGACCAGTGGTTCTCAACCTTCCTAATGCCGCGACCCTTTAATACAGTTCCTCATGTTGTGGTGACCTCCAACCAGGGGTGGGTTCTAAATTTTTTTACTACCGGTTCTGTGGGCGTGGCTTATTTTGTGGGCATGGCTTGGAGGTCATGTGACTGGGTGGGCGTGGCTAGCTGGTCATGTGACCGGGTGGCCATGGCTATGTGTATAGGAACTACTCAGAGTGCTGAAAAAAGTCATTTCTGACAGGTCTTCGCACTTTTGACTGGTCCTCATACTTATGACCATCCTCACATTTATGCCCATGCAGCATTCTTAACAACCATGTCACTCATTTCACAACTGTTTCTCTTCACCATGGTGACAAGATAGGGCAAAAACGTAAAATGTGAGGACAGTCGTAAGTTCGAGGACTGGTCAAAAGTGCGAGGACCAGTCAGAAATAACTTTTTCAGCCCTCTGAGTAGTCCATATGCATAAAACGATACAGCAATAGAGAGGGATCAAGGAAGGGAAGGAAAATTAGTGTAGGAGTGAAGGTAAGAGAGGGAGGAAGAGAGGAGGAGAAGGAGAAAGGAAGAAGAAGTAGGGAGGAGAAGAAGAGGGTGAGGAAGAGAAAGTAAGAAGGAAAGAAAGGAGAGAGATGGTAGGTTTGAGGAGAAAGATTGCTGTACAATAAAAAAGATGAAAAGAAAGAAAGCCAACCCCAAACAAATATAAAGATATTAAGATAAAGAATGAATTGTTAAAATTTAAAGAATAAAAGAGAACAAATATGAATAAATAACAATAATTAGAAACACACATACAAACATACAATGTATTTTCTTTGAACAGAGTATTTGGCCGGTTCATAAATTTAAACAGTGTTTAGTCATTTCAATTAAATTTACAATTTCTATATTTCCTTTTTGCCATATTTATTCCTCATCTATTTTTGTAAAAAAACAATATTACTCTTCATCCTCATCTCTAATCTTAATCAAATTCAATTTTTCCCTTCTATTCTATATTATACCCCTTCCCATTGTCATCTATTTTTATATCCATCCTCACATTGGTTAATTATGTAATATTACAGTTGTTTAATATAAATTCAACATTTTAATATAAATCAATTAGTTATATAACTATCTTTTTTGTATATTAATCAATATGAACATGAATATTCCAATTATTTCCACGCAATCCAATTTCTTACAAATCAATTAATTATATTTACCAATAATAATAAACCAAATAATTTTCCCCATATATTCCTCCAAACCACAACTTAACCATTTCTGCTTTCAACCCAATATACAATTAATAGTATCTCAATTATTACAATTCCCTAGTTAAATAGAGCTTTTTTTCTTTTGTGTTTTAAAATCTTGAACCCTCTTCTTTTTCCCTAAATTTCCCATTGTTTGCACCTACCTTTTTTGGTGAGGAACAAGAAAAGAAATCGGCCTGCCTAATTTTCCAATGTTACAGCAAAGCCAACAGCCTGCTTTACTTCCAGTTTCGTTTTTCAGCATAGCTAGGGGGAAAAAAATCTGCACTCTTTGCAAGCAAGCAGCAAAGCCCTGAGCAAAACAGCTGAGAGCAAATCAGCTGAGAGTTGGGAGCCGATCTAATCAAGGGCTAATTAGCCTATGCTGAAACTCCGCGGGCCAATAAAATTACAAAAAACACCGAACCATTTGTTAAATTGCTGGCTCCCCCGCCCATCGCCCACCACTATTTATTGGCAATAAATAGTGGTGCGAAGGGGCGGGGCAAGCCAGCAATTTAACAAATGGTTCAGCTGCACCACTGGCTATAGGGCAGCCCTTTGAAGCCCCGCAGCAAGAATTTAAACTGTTTTTTTTACTCTAGCCATCGGAGGCAGCAATAGATTGGGAGTGGGCGGGGTAAACGAACAGCCGGCGATCCAACAGAGCAGAGAGTGAGGGTGAGTGAAGGCGTGGGTGGGGGGGCGAGAGAGGGCTTTGGCGACCCCTGTGAAATGGCCGTTCGACCCCCAAAGGGGTCACGACCCCCAGGTTGAGAACCGCTGCACTAGACATAGAAAGCAACAGAAAAAGAATTAGTTAAGATCTATCCAAGCTATACCAATAAATCTGGACAACATACACAGTGTCAAGAAGAGGTCAATCTACAACAATATTTAACAGAGTGCAAAGTGTAAAACGCTTCATTTCACATGCTAGCAAAAAATGCTTAGGATCATCCAATACATATTAGACCTTACATGAAAAAAAAGGTTCAATCTGGCTTTAGAAAAAGGCAAAGGAACATGTGACATAATTGCTGAGGCTTTCTGGATAATTGATAGAGCCAAAGAACATCAAAAAGAACTCAGCACATACTTTTTATTTTAAAAAAGCTTTCGGTAGTATTGATCACAATCAAGCAATGGAAAATGCTCATAAAAATGGAAATTTTAAAACATCCCATTGTCCTCATGGGAAACTTATATACAAGTCAGGAAGCTGCAGTGCGAACAGAACATGGTGAAATGTGCACTAAGACCAAGGAAAAGATATTCAAATGCCATGAAGAATCATTCAAACCATAAAGTGAAAGGGGAAATTGGACTTTAATAAGCAAGGCAGGAAGACTATTAATGCCTTTGAACTTAGTTTTTGTCTCTGGTCAGTGGTTGAGTGGCCTTGATATAGGGGATATAGATACTGAACCCTTGTCATGGTCTGACCACTCGCTACTTCGACTTGACTTTCTGACCGCCGCACCCCGTTGCAGGGAGGCGGAGCCAACCAGGTGGTTCCGGCCCAGGCGCCTGATGGATCCTGATAGGTTCCAGATGGAGCTTGGGCCATTTCCTGAAATTCTAGCTCACGACTCTGCTGATGACCTGGTGGCCGCCTGGGATAGTGCAGCTGCCAGGGCTTTGGACCGGGTCGTGCCTTTGCGGCCTCTGACCTGGCACCGAACTCACTTAGCTCCTTGGTTCTCCGAGGAGCTGAGAGAGATGAAGTGCTGGAAAAGACGTCTAGAGAGCGGTTGGAGGGCCAGCCGTTCCAAATCCGACTTGACACTGGTAAGGTCTCATATTAAGACCTACCTAGTGGCGATAAAAGCGGTGAAATCTAGCTATTTTGCCACTCTTATCGCGTCATCAGATAACTGCCCAGCTGCCCTGTTCAGGGTGACCCGCTCCCTTCTCCATCTGGGAGCGCGGGAGGACCCCTTGCAGGGCCGAGCTGAGGATTTTGTACACTATCTGGATGATAAAATAACTCAGATTTGGGAAGACTTGGCCGCTGACTGGGTTAGTTCAGACGAGATGACTGAGACAGGCCTTGAGAGTGTTATCTGGGAGGAGTTCGATCCTGTGGCTCCCGAGGACGTGGACAGGATCTTGGGACGGCTGAATGCCACCACATGTTTATTGGACCCGTGTCCCTCCTGGTTGGTGCTGGCTTTCTGGGAGGTTACACGAGGCTGGCTCCAGGGAATTATCAACACTTCTTTGAGTGAGGGTGTCCTGCTGGCCGCCTTGAAAGAGGCAGTGGTGAGGCCTCTCCTCAAGAAGCCATCCCTGGATCTGGCTGTTTTGGCCAACTATTGCCCAGTCTCCAACCTTCGCTTTATTGCGAAGGTTGTTGAGAGTGTGGTGGCGCGACAGCTTCCACAGTACCTGGATGAAGCTGTCTATTTGGATCCACTCCAGTCCGGCTTCAGACCTGGGTACAGCACGGAAACGTCATTGGTCGCGTTGGTGGATGATCTCTAGAGGGCTCGGGATAGGGGTTATTCCTCTATCCTGGTCCTGTTAGACCTCTCAGTAGCTTTTGATACCATCGACCATGGTATCATGTCGCGCCGGCTGGAGGGACTGGGAGTGGGGAGCACCGTTTTATGGTGATTCTCCTCCTATCTCTCCGACCGGTCGCAATCCGTGTTGACAGGGGGGCAGCGGTCGATCCCGAGGCGCCTTGTTTGTGGGGTGCCACAAGAGTCGGTCCTCTCACCCCTCCTGTTCAACATTTATGTGAAACCGCTGGGTGAGATCATCTGTGGTTTTGGGGTGGAGTTCCATCAGTATGCTGATGATACTCAGCTGTACATCTCCACCCCAGACCATCCCAACGATGCCTTGGAAGTGATGTCCCAATGCCTGGAGGCTGTGCGGGTCTGGATGGGGAGAAACAGGCTTCGACTCAACCCTTCCAAGGCCGAGTGGCTGTGGCTGCCGGCGTCCCAGTATAGCCAGCTGACGCCATCGCTGGTTATTGGGGGTGAATCATTGGCCCCCACGGAAAGGGCCCGCAACTTGGGCATCCTCCTGGACACACGCTGTCTTTAGAAGGGCATATGACGGCCATGGCCAGGGGGGCTTTTTATCAGGTTCGCCTGATACGCCAGTTGTGCCCCTTTCTGGATCGGGACTCCCTACGCACAGTCACTTAAGCACTCGTCATCTGTCGTCTGGACTATTGTAACGCTCTCTACATGGGGCTCCCCTTGGGGTACACCCGGAGGCTCCAACTGGTGCAGAATGCGGCTGCGCGGGGGATTATGGGAGTGACTGGGTGCTCCCAGGTGACTCCTCTCCTGCGCGAGCTGCATTGGCTTCCGGTGGACTTCCGGGTGCGCTTCAAGGTGTTGGTGATCACCGTTAAAGCGCTCCATGGCTTAGGGCCAGGGTACTTACGGGACTGCCTTCTGCCACCAATAGCCTTCCACCGGCCAGTTCGCTCCCACAGAGAGGGCCTCCTCAGAGTGCCGTCGGCTAGACAATGCCGGCTGGCGACCCCCAGGAGAAGACCCTTCTCTGTGGTGGCACCTACCCTTTGGAACAATCTACCCCCAGAGATACGAGTGATCTCTGACCTCTGGACTTTTCGTCGGGCCCTAAAAACTCATCTCTTTCAGTTAGCTGGTCTCTCTTGATTTTATGATTTTATGGTTGGTTTTAAATTTTGATATGGATTTTAAATTGATAAATTTTAAACTATGGGCCAAATTTAATTATTTTAAATCTATTTTTAATCGTACTTTATGTATAAATGTTTTTATTTTGGCTGTTCACCGCCCTGAGTCCGAAAGGAGAAGGGCGGTATAGAAATTTGAATAATAAATAAATAAATAAAATAAATAAACTTTGATCTTGGAGAAGATTCCCAAGAATACTATGGGTAGTCAAGAAAACAAACCAATGGATCATTGAACAAATGAACCACTCACTTGAGACCCAGGCTCAAATAATCTTACTTCAACACATGAGACAAAGACCTAGCTTTCTGGAAAAGGCTCCAGTACTGGTAAAAATGTAAGGAAAGAGAAAAAGAGGATGACTAGCAACAAGGTAGAATTATTCAGTTACAATAGTGAGAAATGCACTATTGGAATACTTGAAAAAACATGTAAGGGATTTTCATGAAGAAAATCTATCAATGTGGTAAACAACACAAAACAACTTGATGGTATGTAATCAAGAAACCAACAACTATATTTTCTTCTATGCATATTTTTTATTTGGAATAAAAATATTTTACACCACAGCAAACCCCCCCCCCCCCCGCCCTCCAAGGAATAAATTCATACATAACCCAGCAACTAAAGGACAGATTAAGCAGTGCTTATTCTTTTCTAATGATAGCTATTGTATCATTATTTTTCTGCCACAGTAAAACTTTAGAATCCTCTTTGACGTGCTGGCCTATAAGATTTGACCACACTTACAGGCAGATATAAAATCAATTTTCTGTACTCCCATTTATCTCAGCACTGCTGTTTGCTGGTTCTCTAATGGAATGACTCTTCTGGAGAGGTAGTTATTTTACTTCAGAGTGGCATTTCAGAAGCTTTAAATGGTCTGAAGAGATGGCATGTGGCCTTTAGGAATATTTTAGTTCTGCTTTCTTCTGAAGAAGATCCTCCCCCCCTCCTCAGTGCTCAGCAACAGCTCTGAGTGAGGGGGAGAGGCTGCTGAGTGAATTGCAGAAAGACAGGTCTGTCAAACATAACCTTTGTAAAAGGCTCCAGACTAGCTTACCAAAATCACAAGATACCCCCAAATAATTCTAACCTTATTATTTGTTATTTATTTATTTAATTCTATGTAGATGCTGAGTGTTTAATTCCCTCCAATGACAAAACAGCACTACTTGATTTGGCTTAATTTTTTCTCCTCACTCACTCTCCTAAATTTTTCTCTGGTTTCTTTTTCTTTCTTTTTTGCCATGTTGGAACTTTTAATACACTTTAATACATGGCATACTTTGTATTTCGGGGGGGGGGGCATTTTTTTATAAGAATATACTATTAAATCAGCTGCCTTCCAGATGTTTTGAGATTTCAGAATTTCAGGCTAACAATAATGTTATTGCTCAAATTCATGAGATGTATTTGGATTAAATTAATCAAATGTAATCTAATTCATGGGATTTAAGTTAGTTATCTTTAAAAGGCTCTGTTGTACCCAAAGAGACTAATGGATTTTTAAAAAGTTAAGTTTTTCTAGTTGTAACACATGACTTTGAAACATGGATTATAAAAAGAAGTCAAACAGAATGCTTCACTGCATTTCTGTATTTTCAGCCAGAAGAATAGATAAATTATTGCAGTCAAATTCTGGTTTACTACGGGAAAAACTATGAATAATGTTCTTTCCCAGTTTCCAGAGACCTCAAAAGATTGGTTTATGAGTTTTCTTAGACAAATCTATTGTAGCTAACTGCTCCTTCGATAAAATTATGTTATTTAATATCAAATGCATGCATCTTTTTCCTTGCCTCTGCAAGAAACCCATATGATCTCTTTAGACATCTTAAAGTAATAAGACATTAAATCTTGGAATAATTCTATTTGGGGTTTTTTTTTCTCAAAAATAAGACAAACCAAACCAAACAAACAAATAAAAACCTGAAAAAAAACCAAAAATATTTCATGGTAACCTAGCATTATAGTAACAATAATTAACAATATATTAACTTGCTGTAATTTTTTGCTATTATTAAATGTTTGAAAGTATGTAGTAAATGATATATTTTATTGTTTGGGCACTATCCAGAGGAGGTTGAAATTAATAAATGGCATCAATTATTGATTCCAATAACTGATGCCATTGCCTGAAATTAATAAATGGCATCAATTACTGGGAGCAATGGCAATATACTTCATATCATCCTTCCCCATCTTGATGTTCTCCAGATGATTAGAGCTCTGGTTCCTTTGACCAAGCTGTCTAAGAATTATATTATACACATACATCTAGAGCAAGTGTGTCAAACTTGATTTCTTTGAGGGCCTCATTAGGTCTGTGTTTGACCTCGGGGGGAGGGGCATGGCCAACTTGACATCACTCATGTCGGGGGTACCTCTCAAGCTCCATTTTCAGCTGCAATGGCTCCTGCAACCTTCTGCCAGCAAAAATGGAGCTCCTGAGCTCCATTTTTGCTGGCAGAGGCACTGTGGGCTTGTCCTTCGTTGTTTTCAGGGCACACCACCGGCCAGATCTAAGCCGGATCTGGCCCCTGGGCCTTGAGTTTGACACCCCTGATCTAGAGCATACCAAAATTAGAATATTTTACTGCTTTCAAATCATCTTATATATAAATTATATAAATTCAAGACGGTACAAGAAATGTATCTCTCTCTCTTTAGCTGTTGTGTCATATCAGAAATCATGGTCATTAGTTACAGTTATATTAGTTATATAGATATGTTAGTAATATATCTACTTCCAAAATTATACATAGTATGAATCTTATTGTCTGAGGACATTCATTACTTCAAAAGAACTGTGAAAAAGAATAAGGCACTGCCACTAAGTTTAGTGTTTATTTAGGTTATACAGTGCAATATGTCTCAATAGCAAGCAAATTGTCCTTAACAATTGTTAAGTCTTGTTTGTTACGTAGCAGATGCCTATCTGTTTGAATTCCAAAGTTTCAGAGTATTTCAGCTTCTTCATTTTTAATTACTTTGTCTATTTTATGGTTCCACAAGTTCTTGCTTTCAGACAAATGTTATTACTATCGTTTTATTTATTAAATGTATGTGCCACTCATTTCATTATCATGTGACCTACAAAGTTATAAAACTATGTAAAAACATTGAATATTAATATAAACAGATTAAATAAATTAAAAATCATAATTCAACAGAGTAGGGGTAGAATCTTCTTCCCAGTCCACTAAGAACCTCCAATATGGAACACCCTCATTGGGGCTTCAGCCTAAGCAGGGCCCAAATCCCAGTCTCCTGAACTCTGCCAGGAATCCTTGATTGACAAGGAATTCCTTGATTGACAAAATTCTACAGCATACCTCTTCTGATGAAACAAGTGAGGTGGGCCAATCCCTTTGGGGCAAAAACAAATCTTCAGAAAATTTATCCCATGACATGAAGGCTTTAAAAGTGGCAATGGAAACAAGCATGTTTTTGCCTTCAGATTAATTTAAAACCAATGCAAAAACTGAGAGAAAATATTCTTACTAATTTTACAGTTATTATACTCTTTAAGAAGCATATTTTTAAATATAATAATGGCTGTGATCGTCTTTAAATATGCCAGTAATCTCAAATAATAGCCCATCTGTGTTTATAAAGCCCTTATAAGGAAAGTTATTTTTTTTTTCATTCATACTGTTAAATGTCTCTCTCAGAATCTGTAGTTACCCTCTGTAAACAATGTTGTCTCATCCATCAATGTATTGTACTAAATCATGCTGTATATGCAAGCTGCACGAATTTGGTACTTCGGGGTTTTCTTCTTCTCAGCATCATCCTAAATGATGTCAAAATGTCATTTAGCTGAAGTTTCTGTTTTTAATTTCTTGTTTCTTATCCATACAGAACAGCCTTGTAAAAGCAGAAAAGTATGGTTCACTAAATTGGAAAAATGCTTATCAATTCAAGCAAAGCCCTAGGTTTATAATATCTGTAATATTTTCCTTTAGTGAAAGAATAGAGGAGTGCAAAGTTTTACATAATCTGACAGATGTGGCTTTGCTGGAAAAGTGAGTAACCTTCTAAAAAAAACCCTTCTCTCACTATCAATGTCCTTCATTCAGATATTCAGTTTTGATCATTAGAATAAACAGATTGATATCAAAAGTCTGTTAGGGATTCTTTGACGGCTCATAAAGAATCAAATAAAATCAAAAGTATAAAATGCTTGCTTATAAATTGGCAGCCAACCAGGTTGCAGATATATAAAAGATGAAGAGGGCACTAATAGGATGAGACTGGATATTAGGGGAACCAGAAAAAAGTAGATTACAATTACAAAATTCAACTTACTAATACAGAATGAGGCAAATAAATAAATAAAAAGTAGACATACTGAAGAATATTTTTAAAGAATGGTCCAAGAAGTTAATTTTAAGAATGTCTGCCTCTATAGATAGACTATATATAAAAGATGTAATGAAAGAACAAGTTTAAATTAATAAAATGGAACTGATTGAAAGTAGCTTTAAAAGTGGCATTTCTTTTATTTTAAGAGAAAATAATAAATTACGAAATTTGCTTATATTTGTAATGAATGGACAATATTTATTTGTTTATATGTTTTTTTCTTTTTCTTATTTTTCATGGTTTTTTCTATTTAACTTTCTTTTCTGAATTTTTTATTTTTTACTTTATTACTTTATACTTTATTTTTTTAAGATTAGTTTATTGTTAATTGTAATTTTTAATAAAATTATTATTAAAAAAAAATACTTCATGCAGCTAATTCAGTCCCTGAGAATTAATTGGAATAATGGGGATGCTTTTTAATCTTTATTGAAATTAGAACTTTAAAACTGTAATGCAAGTAAAAATGAATTTCTGTTTTGCAACTTTTGTTCTCTAGAGGTTACATACTGAAATGATTTTTTTTTCCCAGCATAACTTGTAGGTACTATAATTAGGGATCCTTGTGGAACTTTTTCTTTGTAGATTCTGAAATGAATTGACCTAATTTATACCCTCTGGACTAAAGTGAAAACCAGAACTTAATTATCCAACAATACCTGAATGTTCTGACTTTAAAAAAAAACAAAAACTTGAAAGTACATTGAAAAAATCAGTCTTTTGAGGTAAAATATCTTTAGGAATACAGAGCTTGAGCAAATGCTTTGTACATGCATCATAACTTTATAATCAAGCCACCAGGGAAAACAGTTCATTTAGAGTATATGTGAATACCAATTCTGTCACTGTGGTAGAAGCCAATAGAGCTGAGCAGAACATTGATTAGATACCATTTGTGAAAACATCAGCTAACTCTCTTTCATAAATCCCCAGAGTTCTGTCATCCAATCTAATACTTCTATATTTGCCTGTCATTTACATTTTATTTTTTAAAAGTAAACAGCCCATTGAAGCATAGTGAGAAGGCCAACAGAGATGATTCAATCAGTGACTGAATTTCTAAAAACTAAAAACTGATGGGTAAATCTCATATGTTGGCTGAGCTCATATTTCATGTACTAGATTTGAAGATGGATACACAGAGAAAAAGAGAGCTGATGGAAAAGACCAATGTATCCAAATGCACCTGTTAGTTTTGGAAAACAGTTTTCCTTTTTGCTTT
Source organism: Arizona elegans (assembly GCA_022577455.1). NCBI lineage: Eukaryota > Metazoa > Chordata > Lepidosauria > Squamata > Colubridae > Arizona > Arizona elegans. The sequence goes on from JAKOOJ010000004.1 coordinate 30,953,366, forward strand.
ACAACATTCTATATTCAATGTCACCTTTGCCTGCATCTGCTGGAGACTGCCTGGAGGTTGTATCCAGTTGAATGTGAAGAGTTGATTGGACTATGTGATAAACTTGTGATGAACTTGTGGGGCAGGGCTGTGAACTGTTAGGGTGTGGAAAACCTGGAAGCTTTCAGATTCGGGTTTTCCTAGATGTGCCAACATGACATCTCTAATAAATTGGAACATTGAAGAAACTCAGGCCTCAGAATTTTATTTCATTGGGGGTGTTCTTTGGAACTCTGACATTAACCCAAATCTGTAAAATAACTAAGCAGCACCCCAAAAAGGGGCTGAACGGGGTCCTGACCACCAGCACCAACCTAAAGCTTGGGTGGTGCGAAGACTCAGCGAAGATGGAAGAGAGAGAGGAGAACACAGAGTCAGCCATGGTAGCAGATACCGGAAGATTTATTGAGACCCGGTATTCTCCTTCTGAAGACATGGTACAAGCTCTTGAAGCTGCAGAGACAATGCAAAGTCTAAGCGCTCGGCCCAGGGAGATGGATTCCTGGAAAAGTTTCCAGTCTGATCCAATTCCAGAGATGGGACTAAAAGAATGATCACTGGATGTCGTTCTGTATCCAGCCCAGTGAAGTCACCCCAAAATTTGGAATGGACAGATGTGGGGACTTTGGGGTCTGAAACTCCCCAAAACTGGAACCTGTTGCTTCCATCTCACAGCTAATCCTTTTTTTTTATTGCAAAAGTTTTACAATTACATTTTCACCCCTTTCCCCCCTCCCCTCAAACCACCCCAAACTTCCCAACCTCCCTAACCCACCCTAACCTTCCCCTCCCCCCCGGACTTCCACACAATATACTCATATCAGGTAAAAGGAAAAACCCTCCTTTGTATAAAACTTATATAAAACTTGAACCCCTCCCTCCCCCTTATAAATTTTCATCTTCATTACATTAAAATATTTCTATCTTAATATAACATTTTCAAATAAATTTTCATCTTCATTACATTAAAATATTTCTATCTTAATATAACATTTTAAAATAAAAGCTATTTGATACGTCCTTGTTTGATATTTGTTCTGAACATAATCTATCCACTTTTTCCATTCCCATTCATAAGTCTCTTGTGAACAATCTTTTAAATATGCTGAAATCTTCGCCATCTCTGCAAAACTGGCCATCTTCAAAGTCCATTCCTCGATCATGGGCAATGCTTCATTTTTCCAGTATTTACCTATCAACAATCTTGCTGCTGTTATCATGTACAATATCAATTTTGTTTCACCCAATGTAAAACCCTTAACTATACCCAATAAAAACAATTGTGGAGAAAATTGAATTTTTTTCTTCAAAACATTCTGCATGACCCACCAAATTTTTATCCAAAAAGCCTTGACTTTCCTACAGGTCCACCAAACATGATAATATGTAGCATCTGAACAATCACATCTCCAACATTTAGGCTGAACATTAGGGTACATACACGACAATTTTTTGGGGTCTAAATGCCATCTAAAAAACATTTTATAAAAATTTTCCCTCAAATTCTGCGACTGTGTAAATTTAACATTCTGAACCCAAATTTTTTCCCATGTTTCCAACATCACTGGTTCCTCAAAATTTTGTGCCCACTTAATCATACAATCTTTAACTAATTCAGTTTCTGAATCCCTTTCTAACAAAACATTATAAAGTCTTTTAATATGCATTGGACCTTTCTCTTTTATATGTCTAACCAATTCTTCCTCATGCATCATAATACCAGTTTTTTGGTCCTCTTTCCATCTCAATTGCAATTGATTATATTGTAACCAAGTTAGATTAATCCCTTCAGCCAACAATGTCTGTAATGTCTTCAGCTGCCATCTGCCCGCATCTGTAAAAAGAACCTCTTTGTATAAAAACCCCCCGAGTGACATTATATTTGTATTCCACAAAGTATGACCAAGATCCAGCCATAGCGGTATTTTATAATCCCATTTGAATCGATGCTTCTTCCAAACTCTCATCAAAGAATCTCTAAGTATATGGCTTTTAAATACTTTATCCACTTTGTTGTCATAAAATAAGTAGGCATGCCATCCAAATTCCAAATCAAAACTTTCTGCGTTCAATATTCCAGTCTTTTTTCCTCCAAACCAATCACTTGTTAAAGTCAAAGCTGCTGCATCATAATATAACTGTAGGTTTGGAAGTTTAAGACCTCCCCTTTCTGGAACATCTTGCATAATTTTCATTTTCACTCTCGGCTTTAAAGCGTTCCAGACAAACTTATTCACTCCAGTTTGCCACAATTTCAATTGTTTATCACTATTAAGCACCGGAATCATTTGAAACAAAAAAAGAAATCTTGGCAAAATATTCATCTTAATTGCTGCTATTCTTCCAAGTAGAGACAGCTGCAGTTTTTTCCAAGTCTCCATATCTTTCTGCACCTCTCGCCACAACACCTCATAGTTATTTTGAAACAATTTTGTGTTTGATTCTGCAACCTGAACTCCTAGATATTTTACCTTTGGTACAATCTCAAAACCTGCCCTTCTTTCAAGCTCGTGTTTACGATCTTGAGTCATATTTTTGACTATCATCTTTGTTTTTTTCTGGTTCAGTCTAAAACCTGAAACTTTACCATAGTCTTGTATAATGTCCTTCATCTGGATTATTGATTCCATTGGATGTGTTAGGGTAACAACCAGATCATCTGCAAATGCCTTTATTCTGTAGTCCTCTTGCCTTATCATTATACCTTTCAAGATATTAGAGTCCCGTATTGTATTTAACAAGACTTCTAATGTTAAAATAAATAGAAGTGGGGACAGCGGACATCCCTGTCTTGTTCCTTTTTCGATTTTAAACTCTGTTGTCAAACTTCCATTGATAATAATCTGTGCCTTTTGCTCTTGATAAATTGCTGAAACCGCCTGTATAAATTGGTCCCCAAAGTCCATCTTTTTTAAAGTCTTTAATAGAAAATTCCAATCCACTCTATCAAAGGCCTTCTCTGCATCCAAGAAAACCAGCACTGCAGGGATCTGTTTATTCTTCTCAAGATATTCCAATAAATCTATTACTTGCCTTACATTGTCCTTCATGTATCTACCCTCGATAAATCCCGCTTGATCATCATGAATCACCTTTTGAATTACTGGCATCAACCTGTTGACTAATACTTTTGCATAAATTTTATAATCCGTATTCAGAAGAGATATTGGTCTGTAATTCTCCGGTTGTTTAGGACCTGCTTGCTCTTTTGGTATCAAAGAAATATAAGCTGTTGTCCATGATGGGGGTATTTTACCCCCTTGTTGTATATTACAAAATAAGTCTCTGAGTTGTTCCACCATTTCTGCTTGCAAAGTTTTATAATACACTGCAGTCAGACCATCCGTTCCAGGGGCTTTGGCTGTTTTTAATTGTTTAATTGCTACTATTATCTCCTCCTCTGTTATAGGATAATTCATTCTTTCCTTTTGTTGGTCAGTAATTTTTATAACTCTTTTATTATCTAAGTATTTTTCTATAAATCCATTCTGCACCTCATCTTTAGCATATAATTTAGTGTAATAGTCCACAAAAGCTTCTTTAATTAATTTTTGTTGAAAAATTTCTTTCCCTCCAATATCGATACTATCAATAGTCCGTATACTCTGTTTTTTCCTCAGTGTATAGGCCAACCATCTGCCCGGTTTATTAGCATTGCAAAATGTATTGTGCTTCGCATATTGTAAATTTGTTGCAACTTGTTCCGCCATAAGCATTTGGAATTGATCTTTCAAGAGTTTTATAACACCACGTATTCTTTCATCTGTTGGATTTTTAATAAGTAACTGTTCTTTATTCTTTATTTCTGCTTCCAGTTCAAGTCTTTTCTTTTGTCGAATCAATCTGTGTTTAGAGTTCATATAAATAAGCACCCCTCTCATATAAGCCTTGCTTGCATCCCACACAATTTCTGTTGGGGTGCCTTTGTTCAAATTCATTTCAAAAAACTCTTTCAAGTACTTTTTAAGTTCTATTATATTTTTTTCATATCTGAACAAGTTTTCATTTAATGTCCAAGAGCGTCTCTCAGTCTTACTCATCTCAATTTCTATCCATACTGGGCTATGGTCAGTCAAAGTTCTTGGCAAAATCTTTGTTCTTTTTGTCCTGACAAGTAAATCATCTGACAACAAAATGAAATCAATCCTAGAGAAGGATCTATGTCTATCAGAAAAAAAAGTATAGTCCAATTCTTTTGGATTATGTATTCTCCAAATATCTTTTAGTTCCAAATCTTCTTTCATATCAAAAAAAGTCTGTGGTAATCTAATCCTTGACTTCACCAAGCTCTTTTTATCTAATTTAGAATCAATTACTCCATTCCAGTCTCCCATAATTAAAATAGATCTGTAATCCCATTGTAGTATTTTAGTATGTAACATTTTGTAGAAGTGGTCCTGTTGTTGGTTGGGAGCATAAATTCCAATCAAAAGAATTTGGCCATTTGCTGTAAGTAGTTCAATTGCTACGAACCTACCATCTTGATCTGCTTCTATAACTTTGGCTGTTAATTTTTTATTTACATAAATAACCACACCATTCTTTTTTTGGTTAGTTGAAGATATAAAGTGTGTTCCTAATTTGGAATTTTTCAAATAGTTTTGATCTTGAACTGTAATATGCATTTCTTGTAAACAAATTATATCATTATTAAATTGTTTCAAATATGCAAATAATGTCTTCCTTTTCTGTGCTGAATTCAACCCATTCACATTCCAAGATAAGCATTTAATCATCATCATTATCTTTCTGGAGCAAAGAGCAGAATAACCGGATGTCTTCCGGAATCTTCAATCCTGCTTTCCCCATGTCTCCAGTCTCTTGTGTAGTACTCTTAGCTCCCTTTTTATCTTGTCTTTCCTGTTGTTGTTTTTCTTTAAGTTGCTTGGATTTTGCTCGGGTTATACGCTGATCCTTAACTTCAACCATCCAAACCAGGTCCAGAATTGGAGAAGATTCCAACAAAGGCTCATCCAAAAAACCTCCTTCAGCGCCCTTCATTTCCTCTGATTCCTGCTTAGACTGTTCTTGCGGTTCTTGTTGAAGTTGCTTCTTGTCACTCTCCTTAATCTCCAAAACTGTAGATGTACGTGGAGATGGTGTTCTTTCTTTAAAGATGGGAGTGTAAAATTGCTCCGCCTTCTCCACAGTATTCAAACGATATCTTTCTCCCTTGTATCTCAGAATTATACCAGTTGGGGCATCCCACCAAAATGGTATCTGTTGGTTTTGCAATTCTTTAACAAGAAAGCCAAAGTCTTTTCTGGTTTTCAGCATTTTAGGTGGTAATTCTTTGTAGACTGTAATTTGCGAACCCCCTACTTGCACAGAGGTATGAAAAGATTTTTGCAGGATATCATTTGTTATTGCTCTATCCGTAAAATATATGACCACATCTCTAGGCAATTGTCTTTGTCTGGCCACCCAGGAATTCACTCTGTAAATTTTGTCTATTTTGTAAAAAACCACATCAGGATTAATTTTTAGAATCACAGCCAAAGCCTCAGCACAGACCTGTCTCAAATCCTGTCTGTCTTCTTCTCTAATTCCTTGAAGCCGTATAGCGAATTCCATTGCCCTGAATTGCATCATAACAATTTCGTTTTCAACTCTCTGCATTTTATCATCAACATCAAAAATTTTGTGATCATCGTCTTTCATCTTAACATTGACTTCTGATTTAAATTCATCCACTTTTGAATCAACTTTAATAATAAATTCTGCCAGACCAGACGCCACATCTGATATTTTTTTGGTCACCTTGTTTTGATTCTGTTTCACCATGTCTTTAACTTCATTAATTTCCTACATAATTTCCTGTTGAGACTTTTGAAGTTTGTCATCTATTTCCTGTTGGGATTTTTGAAATTTATCATCCAAAATTTTAGAAATAAATTCTTTTAAATCTCCCATATCAAAATCTTTTTTCTGAGTTTGTAACTGTTGAGCAGGAGGAATCTGCATTTCATGTTTATGTGTGGGGGATTCCCCCCCCCCCCCGCTGCCTTCCCTTCCTGCTTCTTTGAGGCCATCCTGCCACGTAAGCTAGTTTTTCTGAAGAGGGAAGTTCCTTTTCCTCTCCCACCTCCACAAAGACTTCTAAAAAAGTCCCCCAGATTTAATCAAATCAGAACTGAGGTGATGCAAAGTCAAGTATTAAAAAGGGAGAAATTTTTCTCTTGTTTCTGTTGTTACAAGCGAAGCAACTTTATAGCAACTTAGTAACTTTGCAACAAAGCAAGATGACTTCACCAATCCACACTTGCTGGCTCGTTCACTCTAATGCTGAGCGCCATATTTTTTCAAGTCACTTTCACTCATTCGCATTTTTTCTCAAGTTAAAAAATCAACAAAGGACTAATACTTGCAGTTCCGAGTTTCAGGGTTCAAGTGGATTTCCGCTGCTTGTTTAGGTTAATTCCTTTCTCTTTTAGTGCTTCCTGCAGCCGGCTTGTTCTGCAAAAGCAGAATCGTCCCACGCCGCCCGGAGTCTCAGCAGGTTGGGAGGGAGCCGCGCCTGTTTCCTCCCCAGAAACAATTCCCTGGGGGGTTACAGGGGCTCGACCTGTGCCCTGCTATCTCTCCTCCAAGAATCCTTAGGATTTTGAAGTTTTCAAGCCGCTTCTCGATCGCGAAGCGGCTCTACAAGCGGCTGGGCTGGCGGTGTTTCAAAAGGCACCGTCGTCGCCGAAGACAGGGAAACCGGAAGTCCCCATCTCACAGCTAATCCTTGTCCGGGCTCCCGGAGTGTATTCCCCCAGGCTGGGCGTTCTATCCCAGCACGGGATGGGTTCAGTGCCAGTGGACACCAGCACCGTCTGCTCCACCACTTACAGGATCACCATAGGCTCAATTTGCCCCAATGATCCCAGAAAAGCCATGGGGTCTGAACCAGGAGCCAGCAGCCAGCAGCTGTGTCACTGCAGGTTCCAGTTCAGCCACCAGCATTTGCCTCGCAACAGCACCCCAACATATCCCTGCCTCGCCTCCAGTCTCTGTGGCGAAACTCCCACCATGGTTTAGAGTGACATTTGACAGTAAGAGAAGTTCAACCAAACTATATCTCTTCAACTGAGAGGGCCTAAAGAAGAACTTTGGCTAGACATCCTCCAACCAACCCTTTGGTCTCCAAGGAGCCTCTGCTGTATTCACGCAATTGATTAACAAGGTGCTGCATGAACATTTATACAAGGGGGTTCTAGTCTACTTGAACAGCATTCTCATATTCAGTGAGACATTAGAGTGAGACATTAGAAGAACATGTGAAACTAGTCCAACAAGTACTAAAGAAACTGTTAGCCGCAAAACTTTATGCGAAGCTGTCCAAATGTGAGTTTCACAAAACTTCTCTGGCTACCAAGTGTCAAATGAAGGCATGGAAATGGATCCTGGGAAAGTGTGAGCCATACTTGACTGACAGCTCCCTCGCACCAGAAAACAGCTGTAAAGTTTTCTGGGGATTGCTAACTTCTACTGGCAATTCATCCCAGCCTTCGCAGAAGTGGCTCTGCCACTTACTGAACTGCTAAAGACAGGACCCTACCCCATAAATCCGTGGCCAATGTAGCCTCTAGCCTGGATGCTAAGCTTTCAAAAATTGTTTTTTTTTAATATAATTTTTATTAATATATTCTATATACCAATACACAGATAAAATATACAATCCTGCCACCATGGTATAATGTGATTACATTGTCCATAAGTATAAAGTCATTCCTTTATACATACATATTTGCCATCATATATATATACATCATCATATATCTGTTCTATCCCATCTTTTCTGGACCCAATCATACCATACTTTCCAACTGTTATAAAATTCTGAATCTTTTTTACCATTGATCAATCTAGTTAATCTATCTGATTCCGCACACTCATTAATTTTATATATTATTTTCAAATCTATCGGTAAGTATTGATTTTTCCATTCCTGCGCAACGATAATCTTGCTGCAGTAATAATGTGAATCAACAAGAACCATATATCTGATTTAACATTCAAAGGTTTTGCCCCCCAATAGGAAAATCTCGGGTCTTAATTCCAAATTAATCTATATAATTTCCAAAATCCATTGCCGTATTTTTTTCCAATATTTAACCGCCTGCGGGCAGGTCCACCATTGGTGAAAATAAGTTCCATTACTGTAACCGCACTTCCAACAGCAGGCAGATGTCCCAGGAAACATTTTAGCTAATCTCGCCAGGGGGAGATGCCACCGGTAGACCATTTTATATATGTTTTCTTTATATGAGGAGGCCATGGTTAATTTCATATTTTTCAACCAAATCTGTTCCCATTGCTGGAAGTCAAGGGGATATCCAAAATTTCACCCCCATGCTATCATACAATCCTTCACTACATCCTGTCCTATTTGCAGAGACAATAAGTAAGCATAACATTTAGATAGTATCCCTTTCCCTCCTTCTAATACAGTGGTTCTCAACCTGGGGGCCGTTCGACCCCTTTGGGGGTCGAACGGCCATTTCACAGGGGTCGCCAAAGCCCTCTCTCGCCCCACCCACCTCTTCACTCACCCTCACTCTCTGCTCTGTTGGATCGCCGGCCGTTCGCTTACCCCGCCCACTCCCAATCTATTGCTGCCTCCTGAGTCCCAGCTGATGGCTAGAGGAAAAAAAACTGTTCAAATTCTTGCCGCAGGGCTCCAAAGGGCTGCCCTAAAGCCAGTGGTGGGATTCTGCTGGTGCCCTGCCCCTCCGCACCACTATTTATTGCCAATAAATAGTGGTGGGCAAGGGGTGGGTGAATCAGCAATTTAATAAATGGTTCAGTATTTTTTTGTAATTTTATTGGCCCGCGGAGCTTCAGCATAGGCTAATTAGCCCTTGACTAGATCGGCTCCCGACTCTCAGCTGTTTTGCTCTCAGCTGTTTTGCTCAGGGCTTTGCTGCTTGTTTGCAAAGAATGCTGGAGCAATTTTTTTCCCCTAGCTATGCTGAAAAATGAAACTGAAAGTGCTTTGCTGTTGCTGCAACATTGGAAAATTAGGCAGGCAGATTTCTTTTCTTGTTCCTCACCAAAAAAGGTAGGTGCAAACAATGGGAAATTTAGGGGAAAAGAGGAGAGTTCAAGATTTTAAAACACAAAAGAAAAAAAGCTCTATTTAACTAGGGAATTGTAATAATTGAGATACTATTAGTTGTATATTTCTGAAAGCAGAAATGGTTAAGTTGTGGTTTGGAGGAATATTTGGAGAAAATTATTTGGTTTATTATTATTGGTAAATATAATTAATTGATTTGTAAGAAATTGGATTGCATGGAAATAATTGGAATATTCATGTTCATATTGATTAATATCCAAAAAAGATAGTTATATAACTAATTGATTTATATTAAAATGTTGAATTTATATTAAACAACTGTAATATTACATAATTAACCAATGTGAGGATGGATATAAAAATAGATGACAATGGGAAGGGGTATAATATAGAATAGAAGGGAAAAATTGAATTTGATTAAGATCAGAGATGAGGATGAAGGGTAATGTTGGTTTTTTACAAAAATAGATGAATAAATATGGCAAAAAGGAAATATAGAAATTGTAAATTAAATTGAAATGACTAAACACTGTTTAAATTTGTGAACCGGCCAAATACTCTGTTCAAAGAAAATACATTGTATGTTTGTATGTGTGTTTCTAATTATTGTTATTTATTCATATTTGTTCTCTTTTATTCTTTAAAGTTTAACAATTCATTCTTTATCTTAATATCTTTATATTTGTTTGGGGTTGGCTTTCTTCCCTTTCATCTTTTTTATTGTACAGCAATCTTTCTCCTCAAACCTACCACCTCTCTCTTTTCTTTCCTTCTTACTTTCTCTTCCTCCCCCTCTTCTTCTCCTCCCTACTTCCTCTTCCTTTCTCCTTCTCCTCCTCTCTTCCTCCCACTCTTACCCTCACCCCTACTCTAATTTCCTTTCCCTTCCTTCATCCCTTTCTATTGCTGTATCCTTTTATGCATATGGACTACTCAGAGGGCTGAAAAAGTTATTTTTGACTGGTCCTCGCACTTTTGACCAGTCCTCGAACTTACGACTGTCCTCACATTTTACGTTTTTGCCCTATCTTGTCACCATGTTGAAGAGAAGCAGTTGTGAAATGAGTGACATGGTTGTTAAGAATGCTGCATGGGCATAAATGTGAGGATGGTCATAAGTGTGACAACCAGTCAAAAGTGCGAAGACCTGTCAGAAATGACTTTTTCCAGCCCTCTGAGTAGTCCCTATACACATAACCATGGCCATCTGGTCACATGACCAGCTAGGCACGCCTACCCAGTCACATGACCTCCAAGCCACACCTACAAAATAAGCCATGCCGGTAGTTAAAAAAATTAGAACCCACCCCTAGTTGGGGGTCACCACAACATGAGGAACTGTATTAAAGGGTCGCAGCATTAGGAAGGTTGAGAACCACTGTTCTAATAAGATCTTATCCAATTCTTGTCTTTTACGGTTGATTCCTTCACTATATAAACCTTTTTTTATACCTGGAGTGCACTTGAGAATAAGACCACCAGTCCATCTTATATCCTTGAAGAGTTAATAATTCTCGTGACTTCGGATTACCCTGAACATCCAAGAAACCTTCATACGTCAAGGTTTTCTCCCCTTTATACAATGTCGGAGCTTCCTGCACCGAAATCCAACATGGAACTTTTGAATATACTCTTCTTCTAACCTTTTCCCAAGTGTACCCAAGCTTCCTATGTAAATAGTGGTCATCAAAGTGTCTAGGGCGGCCAAATGCTCCCGGCCATAGAAAATAGCGCCAGCCATGTTGAAGACCGGCTCCCTCAAATGTCAAAAGTTGTCTCTTTTGTAGGACCATCCATTCTTTCACCCAAATCAAGTTCGCTGCTTGGTGATAGAGCTCCCAATTTGGGAGTCCAAATCCTCCTCTATTTTTGGGTTCTTGTAACATTTTAAGTCTAATCCACGGCCTCTTTCCCTGCCAGATAAATTTAGATATACTCCTATCCAAATTTGTAAAAAACTCTTTATTCAACCTTACCGGGGCTCTTTGGAATAGAAATAACCATTTGGGTAACACGCACATTTTAATGGTTGCCACCCTTCCCAAAATTGATAGCTGGAGATTTTTCCATCTTTCTAAGTCTCTGAGCATCTGGCTGTAAAGAGGAAGATAGTTATCCTCCTTTATGGAGGAGCATCTGGCGGTCAACCATATACCCAGATACTTAATTTTATTTGTTATTCTTAAACCCATTAACTGCTCCAGCTGTTGCCTTTGCATCTGAGTCATATTTTTCGCTAGGATTTTAGTTTTTTCTTCATTCATCAGTAATCCCGCTATCTTCCCATATTCTCTAATCAAGCATAATAATTTCAGGCCCGAGTCCAGTGGTTGATCCAAAATAAATACAAGATCGTCTGCATAAGCCTGAACTTTAACTTCCTCCTGCCTAATCTTCATTCCTCTTACTTCCGTGTTTCCTCTCACTTCTCTAAGCAGGGGCTCTAAAGTTAATACAAATAGCAATGGGGAAAGGGGACATCCCTGTCTTGTACCTCTACAAATTTGAATTCTCTCTGTCTCCTCTCCATCTATGAGAACTCTTGCAGTCTGCTCCCGGTAGATAGCTCGAATTACCCGAATAAAATTCCCACCAAACTCCATATATTCCAATTGAGAAATCATAAATTCCCAACTGATTCTGTCAAACGCCACTTACTGAACTGCTAAAGACAGGACCCTAGCCCATAAATCCATGGCCAACGCAGCCTCTAGCCTGGATGCTAAGCGTTCAAAAATTGTTTGAAACAATTGTTTGCAGAGGAACCCATCCTTCAGCACTCAGACCCAGCTAGGCAGTTCATCGTCCAGGTAGACACCAGTGACGTGGCAGTGTCAGCAGTGCCCCTCCAGGAAGACCCCCAAGGACGGCTGCTGACTTGCACATATGTGTCCAAAAAACTCATGGACACCAAGCAGAGATGGGCAGTATGGGAGAAGGAAGCCTTTGCTGTTCATGGGGCTCTTCTATCATGGCAGCACTTCCTAGAGGGAGCCAAGATCCCCTTCGAGGTATGGTCAGACCATAAAAATCTCAAAGCCTTAAAAACCCCATGAAGGCTCTCCCCCAAACAGGTCCACTGGGTGCAGTACTTAAAGCAGTTTGATTTCAAACTGAAATACATCCCAGGGGGGAAGAACCTGCTTGCAGATGCCCTGTCAAGGAAACCCCAATATGACAGCTAGAGAGAGGAGGTCATCCACACCATCATCCTGGACATGCAGAGTGTGGTACAAGTCACTACCCAGAGTCAGGACAGCAGACGGACTGACCCCATTGATGGGAAGCTATCTGCAGAGTTGAAGGCAGCACTATCTATCGATCTATGGCTAGCCGACAACCAAGATACTTTGATGACCCATGATGGACTAGTTTGGAAAGGTTTGAAAATTTACATCCCCAAGCACAGCACAAGACTCCTGGTTCTCCAGTGTAGCCATGATTCTCGAGTGGCTGGTCATTTTGGATTCCTAAAGACCCTTCATCTAATTAGATGGCAGTTTTGGTGGCCAAACATAAAAGCTTATGTGAAGGACTAGGTAAAAAATTGTGCCACATATGCCAGCAATAAGACAAGACCGGGGAAGACTCCCAGATTGCTTCAATAGGAAGCTGAGCCCGGCCACCTATGGGAAGAAATAGCTATGGACTTTATAGTAGTTCTAGTTCTTTTATTGAATAGCCCGAAGGCCTATTCAAAAAAAAAGAAAGAAAGAAAGAAAGAAAGAAAGAAAGAAAGAAAGAAAGAAAGAAAGAAAGAAAGAAAGAAAGAAAAAGATAAAATAAACAGTTACAGAAATAACAGTCTAAAAATATATGATATATGGCATTTAAAATTTAACAATATCAAAGTTCAATAACTAGATTTCCAAAACTAGATAACCCAGATAAGATAGCTCCTCTCTAACTCAGCTCCTCTTTCTTACAATCAATGAAATTCTTTTCGATATAACTGGCTCGTATTGCTGTCATCCTTTTAAGATAGCGAGTAATAGCCCTTACCAGGGGAGGAGAGTCTGCCTTCAATAGAAATGATAATTTATGCCTTACATTCCAGTGGGGAAATTTATTTATAATTGGGGACAGATATTGTTTTCTTACTTCCTCATACAACCTACATTCAAATATTATATGTGCCGTATCCTCCACGGCGTTTGCCCCACATATACATGTTCTTTCGTCATACAGGATTTTCCGGTAATGGCCGAATTTGACGTTGGTATCTAAAAGTTCAAATCTAAACTTGACAAATAGCTCTCTCTCCACTGATGGCATTTCTAGATGTAAATATTTTTCCAGGGTAAAAGTTGTTTTAACTGCTGTCAGAAGCTAAAGGGAGCAATTAGTTGAAAGAGTTGCCATGTCCATTTGCCCATGTATATCTTTAATCCATTGTTTAACATGCTTCAGTGTGTCACACAACGGGAACCCTAAGCCATATCAATTCAATATTTCTGACAGCCGAGTTAGCCAGGAATACCTTTGAGGATTTGAAATCTGCTGTTCCTCTAGGCAGATTTTGGGAAGTCTGCTGGCTTCCATCTGAGTCATTTTTGGCCAGTAGGCTACCGCCCTAGTAATTGTGTAGGTGTACAGTGAAAAATGTCCCAATTCAGCTCTGAAGGCTGCCGCCGAAGTGGAATTGTTGACCCCCAGCATCCTCCTTAACAAATTATTTTGAGTTCTCTCCAATATGGTCTCTGTAAGACCCCAGATTTCGGCACTGTAGAGCATAATTGGAACAACTTTAGCCTGAAAGACTTTACGAATTGGTAAAATCGAGGTTGGTTGAATATGTTTACTTAATTTGGATACAAGGCTTGCTCTGACCTTTTGAGAAAGGTATTGATGGTGCGGAGTCCAACCACCTGCACTGGAAAAAACTATTCCAAGATAGGTATATTGGGTAACTTGCTCAATCTTTGTGTCATTAATATGCCAATTATGCTTTTTATTCTTATTGCCAAAGACTAAAACTTTTGATTTAGCTACATTTATAATCAAATGGTTTGTAGTACAATAACGTGAGAGCTTGGTGAGAAGTCTCCTCATCCCTATTTGGGGGACTTTACAGTAGAGCTCCAGGAAAGTGGCAGAAATACTGTAATATGGACTGTCATAGACCTGTTCTCCAAACAGGTCCATTTTGTTCCTTGTTCTGGACTTCCCTCGGCTAAGAAATTAGCCAAGATGTTTGTCAAACGAATCTACTGGCTCCATGGAGTTCTGTGACAGGTGATCTCCAATTGAGTTCAGTTCACCGCTACATTCTGGAGGGAGTTCCTGAGGTCCATTGGGTGATCTCAGGGGCTTAGCTCGGCTTTCCATCTGAGTATGAATGGAGCCGCGGAACATACTAATGCCATGGTGGAACAATATATCAGATGTTATGTGGATTACCAGCAAGGTAATTGGGCTGACTTGCTTCCTTTCCCAGAAATGGCTTATAATGATGCGGTGCATAGTAGTATGGGACTGACACCTTTTCAGATTACGAGTGGCATGGAGTTTGTTCCTATGCCAGAGAGAGAACAGCTTTCTTCCATGACTCTGAATGAATGGATGGAGTCATTATAGAAAGGCTGGGAGAATACCAAAAAAGCCCTGATTGAAGCAGCCAAAGCATACAAAAAGCAAGCTGACAAACACCGATCTCTCCAACCCCCCTTTCAGGTGGAAATCACATGTATCTTTCCACCAAATACATAAATTTGAGTTTGAAGAATAAGAAGTTAGGATCGAAATATTTAGATCCCTTCCCAATAGTGAAGTTGATTAACCCAGTGACTGTGCAGTTAAATCTCCCCCGCATACTGGGAAAAATTCATCCTGTTTTCCATTGCAGTCTGTTAAAGCCTGCTGTGGGATCTAAATTGAGACCTCAACCTGCTGCTCCCCAAAGCCGATTATGGTGCAGGGTGAGACTCATTATGAGATGAAGAAGATTTTGGACTCTAGATTGCAGAGGAGACGTTTGCAATATTTGGTTCATTGGAAGGGATACCCCTGTCTGAAGCCACGTGGGTGAAAAGTGGGAATGTTCAGGCAGAAACCTTAGTTAGGCAATTTCATGATAAATTCCCTGATAAGCCTAAGGGTCCACCTGGGGGGGGGGAGTTAATGTGCTAGTTGTGTTAACCTCGGACTTCAATCTTTTTCTAGGATGTGTTCCTTTCCTTGGGGGGGGGGGGGAGCCTGTCAGTTTTGGAAGACAGTTTTCCTTTTGCTTCCTATCAGCCACTTATTTTAGCATGGGAAGTTGGGAGGGGGGTTTTGTTGTAAGGTAGAAAGTTAGTCATAATAACATTCCGTATTCAAAGACACTTTTGCCTGCATCTGCTGGAGAATGTGAAGAGTTGATTGGACTATGTGATGAACTTGTAGTTGTGGGACAGGGCTGTGAACTGGTGTGGAAAACCTGAAAGCTTTCAGATTTGGGTTTTCCCAGATGTGCCAACATGACATCTCTAATAAATTGGAACATTGAGGAAACTCAGGCCTCGGAGTTTTATTTCATTGGGGGTGTTCCTTGGAACCCTGACAGCACCTGGGGAGAAAAAAATCAGGATGCTGCTGTTATATTGTGAAGACTTTGCTGTAAGTAGTGTTAGTTATGAAAAACAAGTAAAAGTATTCTGTATATAAAGTCCCTTTATTTTTCCAAAAACAAACCAGGAACTGCCATGGTTTGTTTGTTCAATTTTATATCCATAAACTCCAGATAATTAAAGAGAGAAGTATACAATCATTCTCAAATGGGATATAATGCACAAAGGGTTGTGTTTAAATGCATAATTCAGCCACTGATCAGTAAAGAAGACTTCTTAAATTCTCAGGGACATTCCAATAAGTTTTAGTACCAAAAAGACTGGGTAAGGAAAAGTGTTATATACTCAGTTCTAATAAACTCAGTCCTATTAAATAAATATTTCTCCTTCCAGTTACATATAGCCATGTAGAACTCATCTACTAACATTAGAAATTATTTCTTTTCTGTTAGGGTTCATAACAAAATTTATATTTTAGAAGATACAGAGATAAGTCTCAATGAAGACAGGTTCCAGAGAAGGCTGCCATCTCCTGGTTATTTAATCACATTGTAGTTTAACAAGATACTGAATATTATTAAGTAAACTGAATCCAGAACTTTTGGATATCTGATACTGAAACAAATCAGTTAATATTTGGAGTGTGTATGCATGTGTGAGTATAGCCGCTTACTGCAATGGCATTATGGCATTTTGTATGCAGGGCAGTGTTTCCATTTAAACCCACATAAAAATATGTATAATGGCATTGAAAGCACATGAATATAGTTTTCTAAGTATATTTTTGAAAGGCCCATTCCACATTTATGGAACGTGTGCAAAATAAAGCAAGATTACAGTGCATATAAACTCCAAGGAAAAGACCAAAATTTGATCTGAATATCATTGGCATTCCTTAATGAAGAAAAACTGGTTCTTTGAATGTTCTCATTTAACGGTTATCATTCTTTTAAAAAGTTAAAAACTGGAGCACAGTACCTAGTATCTGCAAAAAAAGCCACAACATCTAAATATGTATAAGTAACAAACAATTCATATTTAACAAGAACTAGGATAGCTTATTACATTTAATAAGCTACAATGCAAGTAGATGAAGAATTAATACAGAAATGTGCCTGATCTCAGCAGAAACATAACATGTTCTTGTGAAGTGTCTCTTGTTCTCTTTCCAGCCAGCCAGCAGAGCATCTTTTTACTTGACTTAAATTAAGAAGAACTCAACCATGGGAATACAAATGCTATTATTCATGACCTATAATTATGGTTGTACCTAAGTTAAAATGCTAGTTACAAATTTGCTACACACTGTTCTTGGAATGTGTTGGGGAAGATAAAGACAAGACGCATGTAATTAGCATGATGGGTAGAGTAGCAGCCAGATGATCTAGCATTGCAATCAGTTGTGTTTCTTATGCTTGTGTGCTTAAAAATAGAGTGAGTCAGCCTGTGACATCAAGTAAAAAGATATGAGAACTCTGCTGGTGATCACTGCAAACACTTCCCTGCATATAGATATATCAAATTCTGTACTTCATTTGTATTCAATTTTGTACTTGAAATTGGGGGAAAAAAAGAAACTTTAATTTTAGGTTTTGATTATTATAGTGACTTTGTTGTTATAGAAGTGTCTTAAAACATTTAAAAATGTAAAGATTGAGGTTGTAATTTTCTTGTATTCTACTGCACTGAAAAAAGTCAAAAGACATATTTTTTTCCTTCTTTTATCACTTCTTTCTGCACTTCTCTTTTTGACTTTCTCAATTTTGTTTCTAATGTATCTTATAATAAACTTGAATAAAAAGTCAAATCAGTGTAAAAATATTTCCAAATCCTTAATTACAATCATGTTTCTATTTTCACCAGCAAGCCATATATTATAATTCTTAGCAAAAAAAAAAAGAAATGTTATAGAAAGTATGTTCTGAAATTTCCTTCAGCAAAAATCTGATGAGGAATTTTATTCATAATTCCTGTGATTTTCCCTCTGTTAGTTGACTGTTATTTAGAGGGACATGATTCTTGTGCCTTCCAGCATCCAGAGATCACTACATCAATAAATAAATTATAGGAGCTTAATTTTAATTAATAATTAAAATTAATATGATAATTAATCTATTAAAAGTTATAAAATTCTCATTCATGAAACAGCATTGAATTTATTTATCAAATTTCTCAGTTACGCAATTTCAGAATCACTCTGGATGACACCACACACAATTGCACATATAATTAACTGAGAAAACAACAGGTTTATTCACTCTATCCCCAATTAAAGGTTCCTACCCAAGCATCCTAAATCAAAGCCAGAGGGAAAAACCAGATATTTAATGATGACTTGAAAGGAGGCAAAAGGCCATATGAATCTGCATGAAAAAAGGGGAACAAGCTCAATGAGTAGGCTGTAATGGACTAACATCCCACATGGAGAGAAGTAAGCAGTGGTGTACCATAAGGTTCTGTCTTAGGCCCAGTACTCTTCAATATCTTCATAAATCACTAAGATGAGGAAATAGAAGGGGAACTCATCAAATTTGCAAGCTGACAGAAATACTCAATATCCCAGAACACAAATTCAGGATCCAAAAAGATCTGGACACATGTGAACAATGGGCCCTATCCAATAAAATGAAATTTAATATGGAGAAAAGCAAGGTTTTATATTTAGGTGAGAAAAATCAAAAATACAAGTACAGATTAGATCAAACCTAGCTCAAAAAAAGTAACTCTGAAAGGGACCTTGTGGACAAGTACTTAAATATTGTACTTTATAGTACTATATATACTATAGTATAGTTACAGCATGGAAACGGCATTGATCGCATTGATTGATGATCTCTGAAGGGTTCAGGACAGGGGTTGCTCCTCTGTCCTGGTCCTCCTAGATCTCTCAGCGGCTTTTGATACCATTGATCATGGTATCATGCTGCATCAGCTGGAGGGGGTGGGAGTGGGAGGGCACTGTGCTACGGTGGTTCTCCTCCTTCCTCTCTGACCGCACGCAGTCTGTGTTGATGGGGGACAGAGGTCGACCTCGAGGTTCCTCACTTGTGAGGTGCCGCAAGGGTCAGCCGTCTTGCCCCTTCTGTTTAACATTTATGTGAAACCGCTGGGTGAGATCATCCATGGTTTTGGGGTGAAGTGTCAAATGTATGCCGATGACACGCAGTTGTACATTTCAACCCCAGGCCACCCCAATGATGCCCTTGATGTGATGTCCTGCTGTCTGGAGGCCGTGCGGATCTGGATGGGGAGGAACAGGCTCAGACTCGGACAAGAAAGGTGTGCTGAGACTGTGCACAAGACTGGCTGTGGCTCCCGACAGCCCGATATAGCCAGCTAACACCATCGCTAGCTATTGGGGATGACATCTTACCTCCCTCAGAGAGGGTTTGCAACTTGGGCATCTTCCTGGATTCATGTCTGTCTTTGGAAGATCGTATGATGGCCGTGGTCAGGGGGGCTTTCTATCAGGATCGTCTGATCTCCCAGTTGCGTCCCTTTCTGGATCAGGATGCCCTGCGCACAGTCACTCACGCCCTCGTCACTTCCTGTCTGGACTATTGTAATGCTCTCTACATGGGACTCCCCTTGAAGAGTACCCGGAGGCTCCAGCTGGTCCAGAATGCAGCCACGCGAGTAATAATGAGGGCAACTCATCGCTCCCATGTAACACTTTCTTGTGCGAGCTGCACTGGCTCCCGGTGGTCTTCCAGGTGCATTTCAAGGGGTTGGTCACCACCTTTAAAGCACTCCATGACTTAGGACCTGGTTATCTACAGGACCGCATTCTGCCACCGATTGCCTCCCACCGACCAATACGCTCCCACAGAGAGGGCCTCCTCAGGGTGCCATCGGTCAAACAATGTAGGCTGGGAATGTAGACCCCCAGGGAGAGAGCCTTCTCTGTGGGGGGCCCGGCCCTATGGAATGAACTGCCCCCGGACATACGAAGAATCCCCGACCTCCGCGCCTTTCGTCGCACTCTGAAGACCCTATTATTCCAGCAAGCTGGTCTGACAGGATAAAGGATTTTAAATTGGGTTTTGATAGGGGTTTTAAAATGATTTTAATTGGGTGTTTTAAATTCAGCCAATGATTGAATTATTTTAATTAAGTTTTTAAATTTTTGCTGTATATTGTTTTTTACCATGGCTGCTCACCACCCTGATTCCTTTGGGAGAAGGGCGGTATATAAATATAATAAACTAAACTAAACTAAACTAAATTTGAACCAGCAGTGTGTGGCAGCAGCCAAAAAAAGCTAATACAATCCTTGTTGTAAACAGAGGCATAGAATCAAAATCAGGTGAAATATTAGGAGCGTTTATAAAGCTTTAGTAATACCATATCTGGAATACTGCATCCACTTTTGGTCACCACATTATAAAAAAATATGTTGAGACTTTGGAAAAAGTGCAAAGAAGAGCAACTAAGATGATTAAAGACCTGGAGACTAAAACATATGAAGAATTGTTGCAGGATTTGGCTTTGACTAGTCTAGAGAAAAGAATGACTAGAGATGTCATGATAGCAGTACTCCAGTATTTAAGAGACTGCTAAAAAAAAGAGGGAGTCAACTTATTTTCCAAAGCACCAGAGGGCAATACAAGAAACAATTGATGGAAACTAATCAAGGAGAGAAGCAACTCAGAGTTAAAGAGAAACTTCCTAACAGTGAGGACAATTAACCAGTGGAACAGCTTGCCTCAGAAGTTGTAATGCTCCAGTACTGGACGCTTTTAAGAAGAGATTGGACAGCCACTTACCTGAAATAGGATTTGTATCTTCCATAATTTAGGCTAGATGTTTAGGCTAGATTTTTAAAAAGATTTCTTTCTATTAATTATCAGTTCCCTTTGCTGTTTGTGACACCTCCAAATATAATATCATCTGTGAACTTAATTAATGTGCTGTTTATGTCTTCTTCCAGATCATTAACAAAGATTTATTATAATTAAGATTTTATGAAACTAAGGTCTAGGAGAAAGTTTCACCACTTTGTCAATGAATATAAATGCTTTAAATGTTTCTAATTAATCTATGATAAGTAGTAAAAATATTTTTTCTGTTTTATCAAAATAATCCAGAAATCTGGTTTTCTCTAACCATTCTCAATGGCATGAATGAGATTTTACAATATCAAGTTAGAATGGTTCTCTTGAAAATATAACATAATAAATCATAGTTTCAAAAAGAACAATTATCACTTCAAAACAATTATAGCTTCAGGAATCACCAATGCAGTCACCAATGGGATTCCATTTAACTAAGTCATTATATGAATTCTTGGTTCCCGTACAGAGAAAATGCATTTAGAACTAAAATTATTCTGGAAAAAAGAGGAAAGCATGTTTGACCAAATAAAACTAGAAAACATTACGAAGCCCAGGAACAACTGGATTCAAAATAATATTTACTTTTGTATTTGGATTTAATCTTTGTTAGCTCTACTAGACAGATAAGACCAGGAAATCAATTCCACAGGAAGGCCAAATCCATTTTTATTAAGATTGGCTACAATAACAGAAACTTACTATTCTGGCCCTCCTCCCTGTTCTATACTCCTATAAATTAGGTAGCTGTTACTTTTACAATCTTTTTGAAGACACCGAAATACTGAGAAAAATATTTATACCCCACATAGAATTGCAAAACAGCTCTATAATAATAATAAAGGAGAGTATTTGTAACTCTAGGCTGAATTGTGGTGTCCTTGGTGATCTCTAGAATGGATGTGGTAGCTCAGTGGCTAAGATGCTGAGCTTGTCGATTGAAAGGTCAGCCATTCAGCGGTTCAAATCCCTAATGCCATGTAATGGGGTGAGCTCCCATTACTTGTCCCAGGGTCTGCCAACCTAGCAATTTGAAAGCACGTAAAAAATGCAAGTAGAAAAATAGGGGCTACTTTTGGTGGGAAGGTAACAGCGTTCTGTGCACCTCTGGCATTTAGTCATGCTGGCCACATGACCACAGAGACGTCTTCAGACAGCACTGGCTCTTCGGCTTTGAAACAGAAATGAGCACCACCCCCTAGAGTTGGGAGCTACTAGCATATATGTGCAAGGGAAACCTTTACCTTTACCTTTTGGTGCTCTCTGGATTTGGTTGTTTTCTTGCAGACCTTTTTATTATCCAAACTAGGTAACATCATCAATGCCGATAAGGAGGGGGCAAGAAAACAAATAAGCTGAGCGAGCACTAAGGACCCCTCAGCTCTATAACATAACTCATTGGTAGTTCACTTCCTTTTATCCAGGAGTAGGAGCTATATAAGTGTATATATATATATATCAGTGATAGCTAACCTTTTCTGGAATGAGTGCCTAAAGTGTGCACGTGCATGAACCCCCAAAATTCAATGTGCAACCCCTGTGCATGCACCCTGCCTCCCACATGCACACATGGCTCCCACATGCACCCCACCCCCCGCATGCGCATACAGCCCCCCGCATGTGCCCCACCCCTTGAAGGCACAGTAGAGCCCCGAAGACCAGCTGGCTGGTGGATGTGTGAGCACATGAGCAGCGGAGCTGAGCTAGGGTGACGGCTTGCATGCCACAGAGAGGATGCTGCATGCCACCTCTGGCACGCATGCCATAGGTTCGCCATCACTGGTATATAAGCTATCCTTGAGCAGACTCCACAGGACTGTCTGCACATCCTCTTCATGACCTGTTTTTCTTGCTACCTTCTGGGAGGAGGCTCTGTGATATCTGAAGATTCACTAAATTTTACTCTATATAGCATCAACCTTGTGATCTCTCAAGTTTCCTCTTTCTGCTACATATTCAAAATGGACAGTGATTAATGTGTGTGTGTTTGTGTGTGGTGCAGATATATATTTCTATATATAGCTAGCATGTGTACATGTGTGTTACGTATGTGTTTTGGTAGATATACATTTTCTCTTGAGAGCAGGCAACAGAATTTCATTTTTAACATGGGCCAGTGTGCTCACAGTAAAAAAATGACAATAAAAGTTATCTTATAAGATTTTTACCATGCATTATGGAGAGAAACAAAAAAATTTTAAATTTCAGGTTTGTGGCACATTCTTTGTTTTTTGCTGGATATCTTAGCCTACTGCAAAAGAAAAAAAAACCCACAGGGCTGAAGAATTCTAACTTCAGGAATTTATTTGGAATGGACAATTGGCCAGAACCAATTACTCTTGTAGTAACGGAATACACATATTTACCACAAGTTTTCTTCCTTTCAGCCATATAAATTTCTGTCCCTATTATTAATCAACCAAAATTCAATAAGTTCTTGCTTATCTATTACAAATCAAACAGAGAGCTATTTGCCACACAAGAGGAATTTTCTTGCTACATGAACTAACCAGACCTTAAATTAAGGATCTAGAAATCAAGAAAAGAATTTGCAGGTAATACATTTCCAGTTTCCAAGTATTCTAAAATGAAACCTAATCTTCATCTCATGCAAACTTTTAATTGGAAAACATTTATAGAGTTAATAAATCTGTTCAATATGGTTCTGGAAAGCTATGATCAAATAGTGTGTACGCTGAATAAGTAACTACAACACAATAAATAGTGTGAATTATCAATGTGGACTCAATCCGACTGTTCTTTAGAATGAGAGATACTGAAGCTGAACCTCAAAAACTTTTGCCACCTAATGAGAAAAGAGGACTTATTGTGGGGGGTGGGGGCGGGGGCAAATTCTGGTTTGGAAATTGAAGGTAAAAGGAAAAGGAACAGTAGAGGACGAGAAAGTTAGACAGTGTCACGCAATGACGCAATGAACACTAATTTGGGCAAACTCTGGAAGACCGTGGAGGACAGGGAGACTTGGCATTTTATGGTCCAGGGGTGTGATGAAGAGTATGACATAACTTAACATGAACAAAAACAACAACAATCAATAATTCTCCTGGTAAAAGCAGATTCAAAAGAATTAATTTACTACCTGCATGTTCAGACAGAATAATGGTGTTTGCCTGTGATTATATTGGCCTGTTTATAAAACATTTTGAAAAGTTATTATTTAATAATAAATCTAGACTAACTAGCTGTGAAAAAAAATCATATCAATTTTAATTCATTTTATTTACAATAGTTGAAGTAATCTGGATTATATCCAAATCCATTTTAGATTTTTTTTCTGCCATATTTTTAAAGAGGCTGGTAGCTCATTGGCACCAATGGATTCATAAAGGTATCAGAGCCTTGTCTATGAGATAGAGGATTAAATTATCTAAACTTCTCAAACTTCCCAATATATGTAATTATTGGATATTTGATTATAGCTTCCCGGGGCCAAATAACAGCTTCAAAACTATAAATCTATAATTGACATAATAGTGTTAAATTGCTAGAGGAAATATCCGTGCAATGCATTTCTAGGTATATTTTTTTAGAGTAAATCTTATGGTAGTCAAGTCTATTAACTGTCAGAAAATTGTATTTAGAATTTAGACATATTTTACATTATGTTAAATATTGCACAGCACATATAGTAGCACACTAGTGTAAACCAATGAATACTAAGGGATAGTCTTGCAAATTTAAGATTCTCAATTTTAGACCTTAGAAACAATCAAAAGACAACCTTTTTCACTCTCTTACATTGTTTCATACACACACCATACCAATAATATTTGTAAATGTTTGCATGCATATCAGGGGTGAAATGCTACCAGTTTGGACCAGTTCGGCCGAACCGGTAGCGATGGTGGCAGGTGGTTCGGAGAACCAGTAGCAATGGCAGCACAAGGCTTCACCCACCCACCCACCCGGTGGTCGTTACTTCCTGGTTTCAATCAGGAAGTAACCTGTTTTATACTCTCTGCGCATGCGCAGAAGGGTTTCCACATTCGCAGAGGGTTCGCGTACACATGTGATGTGCACATACGCACTTCTGAACTGGTAGGGAAGGT
Organism: Arizona elegans; assembly: GCA_022577455.1. Taxonomy (NCBI): domain Eukaryota; kingdom Metazoa; phylum Chordata; class Lepidosauria; order Squamata; family Colubridae; genus Arizona; species Arizona elegans. Next base: position 30,977,919 of record JAKOOJ010000004.1, read on the forward strand.
AAGTAGATTTCACCCCTGATGCATATTATTTACCATGTACCTTTTTACTTGGCAACTACTTGGTGTTGTTGAGTAGGTGTATGTTGCAGATTTTATTACTAGCTTTGACAGCAAGACAGCTTTAATATACATGGAGGTATCTAGTGGAATTGAAAAACTTGATTAGAAAAGGCTCCCACTGCAGACATACAGTCTTCAATATGTGGGAGAGAGACAAGAAAATTAATGGGTATCACAGTAAAATAGGCATATACATCCTGAGGCTCAAGACCAAGTGTAGCCACTGAAAACCTCAAATGCATTCCTGACAGACCTTCTAAAATTATCACTGAATTGGAATTTTGATATGATCAAAAGAGAAAACTTGACCTTTAGTGATTGGAAGTTCAATTCCCCTTAGTGGCATTGTGTAAATGTATTATTATGATCACTTCTTATAAAAGGTTGCTTCATAAGAAAGTAAGAAAAACAAAGCAAAATTAAAAACACCCCAAAAAGAGGATTAGTTTACTATTCATTGTTAAACTGGTATAAAATGTTAACTCTTTTCACAGCTATAAAAAGACATTTCTATTGTTAGTCAGTAACTTTCCCTTACAGATAACCCTTCTATGTTTCAATTAATTTAAATGCAATAGGACTCTTGCCTAGACCATTCAGGTTATGACCATGACACTTGGATTTTTTGTGAGGATGATCTCCCTTAACTGAACATCATAAGGTAACAATAGAGGAGTCCGGTGTAGCATAATCTGTTCATCTATGTGATAAATCAATGATGCTGAAGAAAATTCATACTATTAGAATTATAAAACAATTGACATTGCTCAGATTTAGATCACATGTATACGGTTTTATTTTTTCTTGTATTTTTCAACATCCTAAGGTATGGCAAAACAAAGTAAATGCAAACATTATAGAGTTTTGCTGTAGATACCAGTTTATGACAGATAGATACAGATAACCTGGGAGAATCATTTTCACATAGGCTAGATTGCAATTCCCATAGTCTTTATAAAAAAATCTTATTCTGCAAATCACCAATGTTGGGATTAGCTTTTCATTTTAATACTATCAGTTTTGCCAAGAAACTATGTATACATTTTGTATAGATTTTTTAAAATGTTTGTTTACTTATATATTGTCTTTATTCATCTATTTACCTACCAGAAGCACTAGGCAGATGATAATCAAAATGAAATTAATGAAATTAATTACTAAACGCACAAGAACAAGTAAGTATCTACTTATCGTTCACAAACTATGTATGCTTTGAATTACAGAAAACAGAATTCTGGATTTTCTTTTTTCTTTTCTTTTCTTTTTTGAAAAAGTGTCTTCATTGTTTAGAAATTCCTCCTGAACAATGTTTTTGTTTCAAATAAAGTTCCTGGCATTGGTAGCATTCTGCAGAATCAGAGTATGATTGCATGATATACAGTGGTGGGTTGCCCCCGGTTTGGACCAGTTCGCAAGAACCAGTAGTAAAACCGGTGGGAGGCTCTGTCCACTGACCCAGATGTCATCATAGGTGATCTGCACATGCGCAGAAGAGCGTGTGGGGGTACAATGTGAACCAATAGTAAAGGTAAGCAGAACCCACCCCTGATGATATAAATATACTCAATTTACATCTTAACTGTATTTGAGAAAATTTCTCACCATCTAATTTCATTCATGTAAAGGAGTGAAGGGGAGCAACATGCTAGCTGTGCATGTTGCAAGTCCAGTGCCTCTTCAGAAATTAGTAGGCAAAGATCTAAAGCAGAGAATTTGCTCTGCATGATTGATTTAGTGTGAGATATCAATTTAAGCCCTGCATGCAGTCTTTCTCAGTAAGAGTAACTGTGTTGGACATCAGAGCTAGTTTCTGGCTTCTTCACACATTTCCCTTGCATGTGTATTGTCTCACACATTTCTAGACATGCAGAAATGGGCAATCTGAAGGTTCCAGATCTCTGTTGATACTCTATTTTGTGGTTGTTTTACTGACCAAAGTAGAGATAGATAGATAGATAGATAGATAGATAGATAGATAGATAGATAGATAGATACTAGTATAGATCTATTTCAAGCTTCTTAACTTTCATCAGCTAGCCATACCCTTACTCGGAACTCAGATTTGAGCCCAAGTTTGAATCCGAGTAAGGGTATGGCTAGCTGATGAAAGCTAAGAAGCTTGAAATAGGTCTATACTAGTCTCCCTTTATTTCTTTATCAGCAAAATATAAATTTGGTATAAAATGGTTTGTCATGAATGCAACTGTTTGAGGGCTCCTGGATTGGAGCTGAAAGATGAAAGGGAGCAGAATGCCCCCTCCCACATGTTGGGGTAGACCAGGTGTCTCGATAGAAAAAAATTTGTATATATATATACTTCAGTGCTTTATCATTTTGAACCAAAATGTTCATGGAAATTGTAGTATACATTCTTAAACCATTGACAAAAGATTCCAATTTATTAATGTGAAATTTTTCAGCTCTACATGTCAGAGATGGACTTGAAAAATTCTCTATGTAAGGCATGCATTAATACAATGCAATTTGCTTTGAAATTGCACTGAAATTTCCTTTCATGGTAAAAGAGGCTCCTGTTTCCTAAAAGATACTATAAATATTTGTGGCATCCCATAATGCCAACATATCACAATCTGAAAAAGACCCATGGAAGCGTGAAAAATTCAGTGGAAGTCCTTCACAACTTTGTTAGGTATTTAATTAAAATATGAGAAATCACGGATGTTACGAGCCTGGACAGTTGATTGATAATATGATTTGTTTCCTTGTAAATAAGAAAAACTTGAACACCATATTTCGTCCATGGAGATGTCCTTTAAATATCTTCTCCTTTGAAAATAACTTTGAAAATAAATTCTCTTTCATCAAATTGAATAGCTGTAGAAAAAAAATAAAGGTGATTTTTTTTCCTGCGTGGTTTTAACATGCACTCTACATCTAGATATATTTGCTATATCTCCAGTTATCTACCGTGTGAGATATAGATGAGGCTGACCCCAGATACTTCGTGTCCTGAAGCAAGATGCAGTCAGGCTGGCAGTTGAATCTTTGACACTGATTGATAGGTCAATGGCCTTAACTGCCCAAGGGAGCAAATAGTAAATTTAGGAGGTATGAAACAGGCACAGCTTTGTCCTCTAATATTTTGCCTCCAATCTTTATCCATGCACACACGCTACCCACCTCTTGCCTGAAATAGCTGCCTCTCTCTGCTTCCTGGAACATACAAAATAAAGTCTATAAAGTCCTACGCAGATTAGAGTGCCATATAAATAGCTATTAAAAAGAGCCTAGTGCCTTTAAATATCCTACTTTTGCCAGTGAGGTAAATCCTGGAAAATCAAAGAGGATGTAGCGACTTGCATTTCCTTCAATATTAAAATATTTGCCTGGAAGAGTTTTTCTCTACAGCTGAAGCCATAAAAGAGTTTATAATCTCAATCTAAATCTGATAGAAAGGATATTTTGTTGGTGCTCTACTTTAGAATTTGAGTATCATTGGTGATTTTTGTCCTTACATAGAATTTTTTTTTTTTTTTTTTTTTTTGCATTTCAATATAAAAAGGCTGCTTATTTTTTAAAAGACATCTGAAAAATCTGGGTTTTTCCTTTTGCTTTAATGGGTACTAGAATAAATTTCAGCAGTTCAAAGATGTCAAAACGAACTTTTTATCTCTTTCAAAGAAGCCTATTGGAAGAGGAATTGAACCAATTTTAAACTATTAGCTACTGCATAGAACAGAATGGAATATATGGCTTGCCAGTACAACTCTTATTGGTAACATAAAATATTTTAGTTTGCTTTGCTAGGGTAGAATTTAAATAAATCTAATTTATATGCCCACAATTTTAGCCAGTGGACACTGGAGACCATTGAAGATCATATCATGAATATATAGATTGTCAATTCATTCATGGCTATCAGAATAGACAAGGCCAATCATAAAACATTGTTATCAGAAATAAACTGATGAAGGTGCCATTCCCTCAAGCACAATATGCTCCTTTTCTGCACCATTGCATCCTACAAGAAAAGTTTAAAAAGCACTGGTACCCAACATTTGTTTTATTGTTGTTGTTGAAGAATGCCCATTGAGCCCAAAGCTATTCTTAAAATAATATTCCTTTGTTGCTACTTCTTTTTTTTTAAGGAGGAAAAAGAAATCTGGTTTTATTCGTGTCAGGCAAGCCTAAAGGGGCCCAATGAAGTGTCCCCAAATGTAGTCTATAACCAAATACTGTAGGAAAAGCAAGATACAGTCATAAAACTATCCTATTTTTTGTGGAACATCTGCTAAGTTATATCTATGTCATTGTCTCAAATTCAGGCAAATTCAGACAGGCATAACTTGTAAATCAGTAAATCCTGAAATGGAAAGAAATGGTATGGCAAAAAGCAAGGGCTGGAAAAGGGGACTAAAAAGTATACTAAATCTGAAAAAAAAAGAGAAAATATTCCCTTTAATAAAAAATAAAGATTGTTTTAAGTAATCAAATCAATTAAAATGTCAGTAGGAAGCATAGATAAAAATCAGATCAAAACTGGGCAACTTTCTCACACACCTCAACAGCCTACACCCAAAATACAGTTCACCATGGAAACAGAAGCTAACAACCAATTTCCCTTCCTGGATGTCTTAGTCTACAAAAATTCCAATGGCTCACTAGGACACACCATTTACCAGAAGAAAACACACACAAACCGCTATCTGCACGCACTCTCACACCACCACCCAGCACAGATTAACTCCGTAGCGAAGACACTCATCTCCAGAACAAAATGCTTAGCTAACGAACAACACCTAAAAACTGAACTACACACTCTCACTAACATACTAACATCCAACAGATTCCAAAGAAATAGGATTACCAACCTAATACAAAAAGAAACGCCCACTAAAACCCAAGACAGACAACAAGAAAATGGCAAAGCCCTCCTCCCATACATAAAAGGCACCACAGACAGAATCAGCAAGATCCTCCACAAACACAATATCAAGACAGCATTCTGCACAAACCAAAAAATATCCACCATCCTAAGAAACCCCAAAGACAAAATTGAGTTAGAAAATCAAGGAATATATGAAATCCCATGCACCGCCTGCCCTACCACATACATCGGACAAACCAAAAGAAGAATAAGTGCACGCATTGAAGAACACAAGAACTCAGTCAGAAAAGAGGAACCAACTTCTTCCCTGGTCCAATGCCTTAAAGCCACAGGACATGATATTGACTTTAAAAAGACCAGAACTATCGCCAAAACTGAACACTTTAACAACAGAATAATCAGAGAAGCCATCGAGATAGAAAAACGCCCACACAGCATGAATAAACGAGATGATACCTCCCGCCTACCAGCCATTTGGAAACCCGCCCTCATTGACAAACGAGTCCCTAACATGACGAATGACACCAGACCCACACTCACGAGAGCCACACAGGATGTCACCACCACACATCCATGCAAAGAACAAACCTATACCGATGAAGCACGACCACAAACCAGAAGCCAGACCACAGCTGCATCATTAGCCACTTTAAATCCCTCCAATCCATACATGAAGCAAACTGACACCCACCATGAAGATGTGACATGACCACGAATGTGAAGCCAAACAACAGCAATGCAGCTCACCAGCTCAAATCCCCCTGCAACTCAGACTAACATGAGCACAACCAAGCCCCCACCTAAACAGAACACACCCCCAACCAATCAGAGCACAGCTAAACCCCCAGCCAATCAGAGCACAGCCAAACCCCCAACCAATCAGAACAAACCTCCACCCAATCAGAACACAGCCAAACTCCCATCCAATCAGTTCACACCCCCACTAGCAGTTAAAAGGAAGAAACAGCTGCGATCTCACATTGCTCCTAGAAGCACGAAGCCGAAAACACCAGCCTGAAGATGACGAATGAGACTTCATCGAAACGTCACCAAGACACTTCCAATTTTAGTGGGAGAAAACCCAAATAACCAAAGACCTACATACAAATACCCGCGAAAATCTCAGAAAACATATATATATGTTTTCTAGGAGCAACCCAGATAGGAGCATCGACACAGAAGTATACCGAAAGACCACAAGCACAGATCGCATTTTACACAACGAGAGCAATCACCCTAATGCGCACAAAGTTAGCTGCATTCAGGCATTATTTAGCAGGATAGATACCCATTGCAGCACACGGGGAGCCAAAGCAAAAGAACATGCACATCTTCACCGGGTATGCACTCTCAATGGCTATTCGAGGGATTTTATCCATCGATGTATAACACCCAGGGCCTGGCAGCCCAGGGAGGGCGCATGCGGAACAGCAACATGGAGGGTGCTCCCATACATATAAGGGGTGTCCGAAGCTGCAGCATGCATCCTTGCACCACATGGGGTTAAAGTGACACACAGACCTGACCAAACATTGAGGAAGAGAGTAATGCGCCCGAAAGAAGCTTTGCCGAAGGAGGAGACTTCCTCAATAATCTATCGTATTAACTGCAGCAATTGTGTAGGTCATTACATAGGAGAAACATCAAAATGATTGAAAACGAGGTTGCATGAGCACAAACTAGCGGTCAGACGTAAGGAACAGCGCTCCCAGATTTGGATGCATATGTAGGAGCATGGTCACAAGTTCAACTTCCAAGAGACCGAAGTCGTTGCCCACGATGAAACAAAAGGAGGGCGCCTCTTGAAAGAAGCCTGGTTCTCTAACAACAACTCCTTCAATAAACATATTGACATACCACCAGCATACCAGGCTTTACGGCACCAAGCAAGACTTAAGGAGGACCGATCACTAAGACTGAATGGAGATCGGGGACAAATCTCCTCCTCTAGGCATAGAGATTGGCCCAATGAAGATGTGACAAACCCTGACAGAGGGCAAGAGAGTAGGTTAGGGAAACAGCAGAATGAGGGAGATGGTGGGGGGGGTAAGGAAGAACAATGCAGACCCATCACAAGATCATGGGTAAAACAAATGGGTTTAGAGGAAGCAACGTGTGCGCCTAAAAGAGAAAGGCATAACAATGAGGGAGAGGGAGCCGGGAGTAATACCTTCAAAGCAATGCCTGATAACCCTGCGTTACCCCCCAGGGAGAGAAAGAGGCAACACACAATGGGGCAGGAGGCAGGGGAAAGTGCATTGTCATCTGTCAGCATGACTAAGGCAGAAAATAAGATAATTACAGGGGGAAGGCAAGGGTGTGGGCCTGTTACACGTGCAATGACCAAATTGATCAGCATTACATAAAGCAAGCAGCTCTTCAATGGTGATTTTATACTCTGACGAAGTCGGTAGGGGCCGACGAAAGCTTAGCACAAGTTTTAAAATAAAAACTTTTTAAACGTTCTGGAGATCGTGATGTCTATCGCTTCATATATATATATATATATATATATATATATATATATATATATATATATATATATATGTGTGTGTGTGTGTGTGTGTGTGTGTGTGTGTGTGTGTGTGTGTGTGTGTGTCTGTGTGTGTCTGTGTGTGTATGTATGATTTGTGTGTGTATGTGTATGCTACATTCATTGAACGTAAATAGTTCGTAACATTTTTTTAAAAAGTATTAGATTTGTGCTTATTTCCAGAACTTTTTTTTTTTAATTTGATTTATATGCCGCCCTTCTCCGGAGACTTAGGGCGGCTTACAATGGGCTAAGCAATAGCCTTCATCCTTTTGTATAGTTATACAAAGTCAGCTTATTGCCCCCACAACTGGGTCAATTTACCTACCTTAGAAAGGATGGAAGGCTGAGTCAACCTTGAGCCTGGCGAGATTCAAACCTGCAGTAATTGCAGGCAGCTGGTCTTAATAACAGGGTGCTTTAGACCACTGTACTACCAAGGCTCAACTTCAAGAGATCTGAATTAACCATTTTAAAATCTTTATTTTTAACAGATAAGAGGAACAAACTCTTATCTGTTATCATAACAGGAATCATAATATGATAAGAGGAACAAATTTTATCACATAAGGAAATAAGGACTGGTTTTCTGTAAAAAAATAACATTATTTTTCCAATTGCCCAGTCTAAATGTACATATATAGATTGCTTGACTATGATAGTAATATTACAGTGGGATAGAAATTAAGATTGTCATGCAGATTTGGATATCGTTGCACAATGATGATATGATGTAATTTACATCATTTATGCTCTAATGATATGACATATGTGATATCCCTTGTATATCTCCTTTTACATTTCAGATGATGTGCATTTGCATTAATGCATAGACAATAGCATTTCAGACTTATACGTCACTTCATAGTACTTTACAGTCCTCTCTAAGCAGTTTACAGAGTCAGCATATTGCCCCCAACAATCTGGGTCCTCATTTTACCAACCTTGGAAGGATAGAAGGCTGAGTCAACCTTCAGCCAGTCAGGATTGAACTCCTGGCAGTCAGCAGTTAAACCTGCAATACTGCATTCTAACCATTATGCCAACACGGCTCTTTATTCCTTATTGACCCAAAGCTCCTGCAAATTAAGATAGGAGCAAACATTAATTCAAGATAGTAGGTAACTAATATAGACATTTTAGTATTAAAAAGGCAGAAATATTAATACTTCACCTTAAAGAATCTGTTACTCCCACTTCATAGTGATTTAGAGAGGTAGAGATATTAGGAAATGGAAAGAAAACACTATAGTCTTAGAATATCAAATGCTCAACCACCAGCATCTAAGGGAGGATGAAATAAAGACAGGCCACTGAGAGCCATCAAATCACATCCCTTTTGCACATGTGTTGTGATGTCATCCAAGTACTCCAAAGTGGCAGAGTTAGCGTTTTCATCATATTGAAGCAGAAATTTCTGCAAATATCCATGTCTATAACTCAGAATTTGTTAACACACAAGAGGTTATCTGTGCATTTTTAATGTTTATTTTTAAAGGAATTAAGAAATCACATATACAGAAATTTAGCCTTAGCTATATAGTTCTGCTTGCTGGGACATCACATGCATATAACAGCCTTCTTCTCCCTCTTGTGAGAGTGTTTGGAGACTTAATTAATTAACGTCTGTAAAGCATGGTGAGATTGTTGTATGATTAAGTACACTGCTTCTCCAGTTCCCCAAATGATTCCACATTGCCAGAAGCAAACTCCTGTCTATTATCAGCAGGCAGGCAGCCAACTAAATAATTGTAACATTTAATTGTAAGAAGAGCAGAGAAAATTACAACTAAAAGGTAAATTTAAGATGAAATGTCATCTATTTACCTCTCTCTCTCTCCCTCCCTCCCTCCCCCTCTCTCTCTTCCCCTCCCTCTCTCTCTCTCTCTCTCTCCAAACTGATTTATGATATTCAAGGAAACAAACATACACATAACTTATTTAGGAGAAAGGCCCATATTGGACTATGTAGTAGGACCTTTTCTGCATAGTAGGATTTTTGTCCCTAGGCTGAAATCTCATTACAAACTCTCTACAAATGCTTGCTTGCTTGCTTGCTTGCTTGCTTGCTTGCTTACTTACTTACTTACTTACTTACTTACTTACTTACTTACTTACTTACTTACTTACTTATAGAAATAATTATAAAGAGAGTATTGTCATGTCACACACAGCAGGGCAAAGTGTAGAAATAAGAACTACTGGTATAAAATATTTGTAATGCTATTCTGAAATAAACGTAGATTCTAGGAATGTAATGGCAACTACCACTCTTCTTTTATATTGTACAGTATATTGTTAAATGATTTGTAATGCTTTCTTCCAGGTTTCTTACTACCTGGACTAAGTTGCCATGTAAAAGATAAGCTGTCAATCGATCTTCCATTTTTCTTAAGTTTAATTCCCCTTCTTTTCTTTCACATCTATCCTGCTCAACCTATTTGAACTGCAGAAGTTGACTATAGGGTGGTAAGATGGGAATAGGGCTTAATTAACTTTTTAAATAATTCCAACTAGAAGTTTCGACTCTTTCTACTCCCTTCATTGTCTTCTGTATCAGGTGAAATTAACCAAAGAACATATATTTTGCCCTTTCATGGTGTTCCTAATTACATAACAAAGTTATTTTCACTCAATTGCAAAGAAAAACAAGTTTCCACAGTAAGAGAGGGACATGCTATTTGCAGGAGAACCTCATGGTACATATGTCATTGGCCTCCATTTTTCTTGTCACAAAATAATGCTTTTCTTAGTAAACATTCATTCTTTGTCTTATCCAGTACTGCCAATTCTTGATAGTACTTAAGCAAAATAATGGGTGTACAATGTACAGGTGTATGGGTGTATAATGGTTGTACAATGTACAGCTACTCCTATCCACTTAACCAATGTGGATAGGAGTAGCTGTTGTCCTGATTTCTGACAATTCTTCTTTCAATCTGGTAGTCCAGTGGCTTAATGATACTGGAGATGGTCTCTGCTCCAGTGGTTTGAGTTCTAGCGCTATATGGCAGGGTGAGCTCCTGTCACCCGTTCAACTTCTGTTCACATAACAGTTCAAAAGGATGTTCTATATGAGTAGATAAATAGGTACCACTTCAGTGAGAGACAACTTGGTGCTTCATGCAGGAAATCAAATTCCCAGTTGTGGCATCCATTTATGAGGCAGCTCAGGAGAAAGGAGGGGGCCTAGGATGCTGCTGCAGGAAGAGCAACTCATCTTTCTTTCTGGGGAAAACTAGCTTGCCTTCCTGTGGTGCACCTTAGGAAGCACACGAGCATGTCCTATAACAGGTAAATTGGCAGCCAAACTGCCAACTTCTGCAGCATTGGGGCCTCCTAGCTATTGTAACAATTCCAGATGATGATGATGATGATGATGATGATGATGATGATGATGACGTCGATGACAACAACAACAACCCCCCAAGGAGCTTTACCTTGTCATGGTGGTGGGAGACTTGTGTGCTCTGTTAAATGGGTCCAAACCCATTTAACAATGGTGAAAACACATCAAGTGAATTCTATGCCAGATTGAGTGTTGCTGGGCTCAACAAGACTCACATTGAACACTATGGCTCCTAGGGTTCAATGAAAAATATTCCACAAGGCTCAGCTGACTCTGGTAGGCAACCAGGGTATGGAGTTGGCAGGCAACTATAAGATGAATGAAAAAAAAATCTGGCTAAAGGAAGAAAAGTACTCAATTATGGAAGCTTATTATAGATCTGAGCCAACAAAACATGGATTTCAAAAGAGCATGTTCCTGATCTGGAAAGAGAATTACTTAGATATGGAAATGAATGAAACATTTATGGACCAGAGGCATGTTATTTTGAAGCACAAGCTCCTCACTAATGCAGAATTACAATAGATTGTAAGCAGACCAAGATCAAGACTCAAGTGCAACTGATAATTTAGAAGTGGAGCAACATGCAATGGAAAAAAGGAAGAAAATCAGAGAAGTAGATGAGGAACAAGAAGCAAGAGCTGGATTAGATCTTGAAGAACCAACAGCAAGAGCCGAACTAGCTAAGAACATTAAGACTCAGATGGAAATAATTTGATTGCCAAAACTAAATAAAGTTAGTAAGAGAAGTTTGGCTAAATTATTGAAGAATATGAATGAAACTGCCCAGATTATTCCAACAGAAACATTAGCTCAAACAAACCAGCTAATGTATTCAGGAGCTTATACCACTACTGAAGAATTAGCCTTGAAAATTGAAAAAAATAAAGTAAATAAGAAGGGAAAATCAAAGTGATAAATCTGTCTGGAGTTAAAAAATAAAGAAAATTTGATTGGATTTAAGTAATGTGAAGAATTTGAGACAAGAAGCCTGAAGAATAAAAAAAAAAAAATCAGAATTAGCCTGATAACAAGCTATAATCTGGAAAACAAGGAAATTGTAGTTGTGTTTGAACAGCTGAAACAAAGAGTTGTAGCTATTGCAGAGAAAATAAAGCAATATGATAACCAATTAACACAGTTCCAGCAAAACTCACAATTTCAAGTGAACCTGCATCATTTCTATAACACCCTTGAAAATGGACATAGCACTACTACAAGTGAAAAACCTAACAAAGAAAATACCCTGAAATTTTGGAAGAACTTGTAGGAAAATAGTAAGAAACACAATGGGACTACAAAGTGGATCAAGAATGGAAGATGTTCAAATAACAAAAGAAATGGTGCAAAAACAAGCAAAGAAGGTCAAGAACTGAAATGTCTCTGGTTTATATATTATATAGTCCAGTTGAAATCATTAACAAATTTACATGCAAGATTAGCAACCAGATGAATCAGGTTCTGGATATGCCAGAAATTGAAAAATGGCTAAGAACTGAAATAACTTTTTTTATTCAGAAGGATGTAGAAAAGAGAAATAAACCTGAAAATTAGAAGCCAATCAGGGCCTCCGGGGCCAATGAGGGGCCACAAGGACCACTTCTGCCCTCTCGAACAAGATCTTGCGGATGACCTTGGGAAGGAGGGACATCAGGGGAAAGGCATACAGGAGACCTGCTGGCCACGGGGTCCATAGAGCATTGACACTGGCTGCATGAGGATCTGGATACTGGGCGAAGAACCGTGGAAGTTGCGCATTTGCATGTGTTGCGAAGAGATCAACAATCGGAGTGCCGAATCGAAGAGACAATTCCTGGAAAATTCGTGGGTGGAGGCGCCACTCCGCATTGTCCACCCGACAGCAGCTCAGCCAATCCGCTTGAGAGTTCTCCACACCAGATATGTGCTCTGCCCGCAGGGAGCAGAGGTGGCGCTCCACCCAGAGTCCCAATTTCATCGCCACCATTAGGAGGGACCTTGACCTGGTGCCACCCAACCTGTTCAAGTGCGCTTTGGCAGAAATGTTGTCTGTCAGGACGAGAACGTGGGCTCCGGAAACAAGGTGACAAAATGCCCTCAGCGCGAGGAAGACAGCTTGCAGCTCCAACCAATTGATCGGATGACGAGACTCCGCAGAGGTCCATGTTCCTGGGCAATGAGCCCCCCAGCCGAGAAGGCTGGCATCTGTCATCACCACCACCCTCTGGGGCTCGAGAAAGAAGCAACCCGCTGCGAGAGCAGGGGAACGCCACCACCGGAGGGACCTGCGTACCGCAGAAGGAACTGGAATCGGCCTGGACGAAGTGCCTCTGCCTGCCTTCTGCAATGATAAGAGAAACCATTGAAGTTCCCGGGCATGCAGCTGTGCCCAGGAACTATGGATATGGCAGAAATCATCGTCCCCAAAAGTTGCAATAAAACATAGGGGGAGATGGCACGACACCCCTCAATCTTGGAGACTAACTGTCGCAGACTGTCCTGTCTATTGGGAGAGAGAAAAACCTTGCCCTGAACTGAATCAATCAGGGCCCCTAAATGAACCAAACTAGTGGAGGGAGAGAGATGGCTCGTTTCCAAATTAATTGAAAAACCATTAGCTGCCAGAGTTTTAACAATAAGGCAAACATCTAGAGCGGCTTGCTGGGCAGAGGGAGACAATACTAGAATATAATCAAGGTAACACAAAAGTCTAACTGAACGGAGTCTAAGAAAGGCTGCCAAGGAGGCCAACACCTTCGTAAAGGTACGGGGAGCGGAGGACAGACCAAAAGGCAGAGCCCTGTATTGCTAATGCAGACCCCCATAACAAAATCTCAAAAACTGTCTATGGGAAGGGAGGATAGGAATGTGCAAATAGGCCTCTGTAAGGTCTATGGAAGAGAGGAGATTGCCCCTCCGGACACCGTCTAGGATAGTTTTCAAAGATTGCATTTTAATTTTATGGTACACAACACAACATACCTGTTCAATCGTTTTAGGTCCAGAATGGGTCGCCACCCACCCACCCACCCCGAAGCCTTGGGCACAAGAAATACCCGGGAATAGAAACTCTAATGCTCCTGACCAGATGGCACCAGTTGAATAGCTCTGATGGCCAGGAGGTGCTGAACCGCTGAGTCCATAAGGGACCTCCGTTCGATGTTACGAGAAAGCGGACAGCAGACAAAGGTGTTCGGAGGGTGGAAAGAAATTCAGTGGCCAGCCCTGATCATAAGATGGCCTGGACCCACTTGTCCAATGTGGACCACTCCCAAATGGCAGCAAAGAGGGTCAATCTGCTGCTTATAGGAGGATCGGTGATGCAATCAGCGTCAGCATTGGATGGAACGACCTCCTCCCCCCCGAAAGGGCTGTTTAAATCCAAAGGATCTGCCCCAAAAGGACTTATCTTGAGAGCCTCATTGCCTGCCAAAATTATTGTATGGCCGAGGCGAGGAAAAAGAGGAGGAGGAACCCCCCACATCAGCACCTTGAAATTGGGGCCGCGAGGGATACGGAGAGAAACGGGAGTCCCCTCTGTGATACGCTGCCACCAGCACCTTCTTCTTGTCCCTAGTTTCAGTCAGAAAGGGCTCTAAAGCGTCCCCAAACAGGCGTGACCCCCCAAATGGAATGGAAGCTAGGTGCCACTTATGTCTGGCATCCGCCTGCCAATGGCGGAGCCAGACTAAATGACGAGCAGTGACTGAAGAGACCAATGGTTTGGCAGCAAAACGAGTTAAAGGTTGCGTCCGCCAAAAACTGGACCACCCTATGATCTTATTAAGGTCCTGCTTGACTCGAACATCCTCAGGCGACAACTTTTCTTGCAATTGGCGTAGCCATAGCAAGGTGGTGCAGTTGAAGAAGGACGCTGTAGAAGCGGCCCTGCTCACCCACGCCGCGCCGTGATGCGCCCTCTGGAGGACTAAGTCGGAACGTCATTCATTGGGTCGCAAGCCTTCATCGGTGTCCTCCGGAATGTTGACATTAGGCAAGAGCGCAGCTACCGGGGCATCCACCGATGGGAGTTGCAGGAGAGAGTCTAGCTCTGAAGCAATGTGAAAATTCGTACAGTCAGTAGAAGAAGGGAGGGGGGCCAAGCCTGGCGAGGACCACTGTCATTTCATGATGTCCAAGAAGAGGGGAGGAGTAGGTATAGCCGTGACTGGTTTAACCGGCTCTGCAAACATAAGGTCCAAAGTTCCAGGGGGAACAGGAAGCTTCAGGTTGAGCCACCGGGCAGGAGAGTTGAGCCGTGTTCACAGCCTTGAAGAGCAGCAACTTGAATAAGGCTTGGGGGAAGAGACCGGAAAATACCGGTTGATCCAGCGGGAGGTTTTCATCATCCGACAAACCGGAGTCACTATAGTTGGCTTCAGACAAGGTAGAGATATGACTAGCGTATGAGCGCGAGGGAGATGCAGGAGCCTCAGCTGGTGCGTGATCTGAAGAGTGTGGTTGGTCAGATGAAACCGACCATACGGAACCAGAAATGGTGGGAGGACGAAGGCCAACTGCCAGTGACTTTTGTATTGCAGCCTCAATGAGCTTTTGCAGCTGGCCAGGAAGAAGTGGGCAAGCCAGGGCCTCCGAAGAAGGAGCAGGAACCTGAGGTGGTGGAGAAGCATGGTGCACCCCTTCAGGAAGTGGAGCGGCCAACGGTGCAGAAGAATCAGCGCCCCACAAGTTCGTAGTGGAAATAATAACAGGACAATCCCGAAGAGAAAGTTGGTCCAGAGTAGCCGGACGAGGCTCCCACACAGGATCTGAGGCCTTGGGATTCACAGGTGGTGTCGCTACTGCAGACAGTAGATTGGCACTAGCCTTATCACAAAGATGCGTGAGAACCTTGTCCCTGCACTTCTCTACCCTGGAGGTGGTAGTGCTATGCTTGTGGCCCTTGTGGAGAGAGCACAAAAGCTGAGTAGGAGGTGGTGGCTCGTTAGAGGCCTGGGTAGAAGTTTTGTGGGTAACAGATGAATAATCTGATTGTCCATGAATAGTAGAGCCGGCCTTCTGACTGTGCTTTGACTTAGACAGGACCTTCGGCATATTGGCCGATTGCAGGCAAGGTCACAAACCACAGGCCAACTCATAAAATGGGGAGCGCGGAAACTCCACCAATAACCTGTTGTGTACTTGAGATTAGGCAGGAGAGGCAAAGGGAGCGCAAAAGCTCCACAAAGTGGCCACCGTGCCTCCAATGAAATCCAAAATGGCGGATAGCACTGACAGGTGCAAATAACTTCCCCAGAGAGCCAAGTTGCCCAAATGCCACCAAATGGGAGCGCGAAGCTCCACGGAGTAGTTCGATAGCCAGGAAGCACCGCAGAATGCAGCACTGACAAAGGCAGCGGGAGCGCGAAAACTCCACAGACCGAGGTTCAGCTGATAGTCGGGTGAACTGTCAAACTGCCGATCTGAGCGCTGGGAACAGCCGGGAAGCCGCTAGCTCAGGAACGCTGGGCAGGAAGCAGAATAAAGGGAGAAAGCAGCCAGATGCTCCAAGTTCGACCAGATCAAGTTCAAAGAGCAAGTCCAACAGGAAAACCAGCCAGGAGCCGAACGAAGGTAGGCGGAGGGAAGGAGCTCCAAACGAAGCGGGAAGCAACAAAATGGCCGTCGCTGCTCAAATGGTGTGAAAAAAATGGCGAAAAAGGCAGCCGGAGATCCAAAGCAGCCAGAAGGCAGAGAAGGGAGCCAAACGATCCCTCATGTGTCTCCAAGGAGTAACTCCACCAAGGGAATCACCCTGAAGGGAGGAAAAACTCCTCCTTCAAACAGCAGTCAGTAACAGTCCCGGCTACAAGCTAAATTTAACTCACAGTACAGTCCAAAGGCAACCAGAGTCCAAGGGAAAAGGCAGAAAAACGTAGTCAAACAAGCCAGATCGAAAATACCAGAAATCCAAGTCAGAGAACTCAATTGTAGAAAAATAGAGAGAGAGCTAGAGACCCACACGCCAGTCCAGATTGAAGGACTGAGTCAAAAGCTGGCCTGCCCAGCAACAAGGGTGGGACTAAGAATTATTGGCAGACTCAGTCCTTCAATCTGATTGGGCGAGTACTACCCACACTGGCTGCTGTCTCCACTCTCAATGGAGAAATGCTTAGACATTTTTGGAATTAGCAGCAATATCCAGAAATTCCTGAAGACTTCTATGAAGGTAAACTAAGTTGATGGCCTGTGCAGAACTTGGTGAAGCTAAGAGCTAATGAGGAATCTTTCAAGGTGACTCATTGTCACCTCTGTTATTTGTACTTTCAATGAGATAATAAGCATTTTGAACAAAATGAATTGTGGCTATAATTGGCTAAAAAAGGGTTGAAAATTTCCCATTTGCTCTACATGGATGATTTAAAACTGTGTGGGAAAACAAAAGCTGAATTGATCTCACTACTGAAAAGCACTGAGGAGTTTAGCAGAGACATTGAAATGCAATTTGGCATTGACAAATGTGCAACAATTGCTATTAAGAGAAGAAAAATTATTGAAGATGATGGGTTTGAACTTAATAATGGAGAGTTGATAAAAGCAGCAACACCAAAAGAATGATAGAAGTACTTAGGAGTTTTGAAAGCCTCTGACTTGTTGCACAACCAAGTCAACGCAGCTACTTTAACAAAATATATAAAGCGAGTCCAGAAAATTTTGAGATCAAAGTTAAGTGGAGGAAGTATCATAAAGGCAATTAACACCTGGGGAGTGCCTATAATACAATACTCAGCTAGAATAATTGATTGGAGTCAGCTAGAACTTGGTAACTTGGATTGAAAGACAAAAAAACAAAACAAAACCCTAATGACAATGCACCATACTCTGTACCCAAAAAGTGATATTGATCAATTGTACTTGCCTAGATCTCATGGTAGCAGAGGATTCTTACAGGTGAAACAAACTGTGAAAGACTTAGATTTAAGCCTTAAAAGGCTTAAATGACTACATAAAAAACAGCCTCTGCTGAAGTAGATGAACAAGGAAAACATCTTGAAAACAGTGAGATTGAAAGCAGAATATCAAAAAGAAATAACTGAGCATTGAATTTCTAACTGGGAAAAGAAGTCCATGCACAGTCAATATCTGAATGACATTGAAAGAAAGAGAGATAGAAAGCTAACATGGAGATGGTTGAGATCAGGGGTGCTGAAGAAGAAACTGAAGGCTTCATTTTGGCTGCCCAAACAAGTCCTGCAGATCAATTCCATGAAAGCAAATATTCAACATGTCAATAACAACAGCAAATGCCACTTATGGAATGAGAAAGATGAAACAATGGATCACATTATCAGTGGCTGCAGAAAAATATCACAAACTCTACAACATCATGATCAACTTGCCAGAATTATACATTGGAAGCTTTGCCAGAAGTTTGGGTTCAAATGCAGAAAAATTTACTGGGAACACCAAATTGACAAAGTTCTTGAAAATGAACAAGTCAAGATCTTGTGGGATTTTCGATCCAAACATCTGGCCCACAATATGGTGGACATCACTATTATGGAAAAGAAAAAAAATCTGGTTATTTGATATTGCAATACCAGGTGATGCACGAATTGAAGAGAAACAACTAGAAAAAAATAACAAGATAGCACAATCTGCAAATTGAAGTTGAGCCATTATGGATGAAATTAATGATTGTACCAATAGTAATAGGAACCCTTGGAGCAATACCCAAAGTGTTGCCTCGATACATAGAAATTTTGAACTTATTAGACCTGAATATCCTGACTTTGCAAAAAAAACCACCCTATTTGAACTGCCTATGTTCTCAGATGCTACCTTAACAGCTCCTAGGTCCTTGGTTAGGACCTGAACTTGAACTGTTAAGTTTTTACCAGATTGGGAATCAAATTGAACATTAAATCAAGAAGGAGAAGGAGGAGGAGGAGGAGGAGGAGGAGGAGGAGGAGGAGGAGGAGGAGGAGGAGGAGGAGGAGAAGAAGAAGAAGAAGAAGAAGAAGAAGAAGAAGAAGAAGAAGAAGAAGAAGAAGAAGAAGAAGAAGAAGAAGAAGAAGAAGACATTTTTAAATGTTCAGTTGACTGACTTCTATGTTTAATGAATAAAAGAGATAATAATAATCTTAGTTTATCACATTTGTAAGTCTCTAACTCCCTGCTCACATGACAAGCTAGGACCTATAATATAAATTGCTTGCTAACAAAATCTGAGGGATCTCAGAAACTAGTCCAACGACTACCAGGTTCTTCCAGTGCATTAAAGTTTTAAAATTAGGGTGACATGGCGGGACATTTGCACATTTTTAATATAATTATCATTTTGGAAATGAATTTGCCCATCACAATCTGGGTTTGGCTCACATTTGGTTGGAATAATCCTGCTCTCATAACATAAAATGCAAATGGCAAAGATAATTTTGCTGCTTAGGACTTAGAAAAAAGAGGCAGCCAGCTATCTTCCCAAAATGGCCCATTTTCTCCCTGCTTCATATGCTAAGCTCTGTTGCTGTTTTGTAATAATCTGCTTCCATCATACCATACAATTTCTCCTCCTGCCTGACTCGACTGATCATTCTGGTAATTAAGTCTCTTTTGATTCTTTTTGGCAGCACATCATCTGCATAAGAGCACACACCTGGATACTGACTTGCCTCTGGTATGGCTGTCCTTAATTAAACCCTGCATAATGATAACAACAACAATAATAACAACAACCCTAATTAAAGGAATTGCCTTGCAGAAAGAAACTGTGCATATCATCTTAACTGTTTTTCTCATTTTTTCCTCCCCAGAAAGTCCTTCAAAGACCAATAAAACTAAGATCTTAGAGTTTTAAAAGCTCCCCTCCACCTCCATAAGTCAATAGTCCTTGGGCTGTGACCCACATTAACAAGTAGAATAGCATTTGGCAGAGATTAAACCTAACTATTTTTCCTTCCATCCATCTGTTATGTACGTATATTAAATTATATATTGTTCATGAAAAAAATGTGAATTGGAATATTGGAATCAGATGTACCGAACTCAATGGCATGTTTTTCTGCTATGCAGAGGATTGCTCTATTCATGAATAAAACTTACTCTGGTTATCCTTAGTCCCTTTCTTAGTTACTGATTGAAGCCAAGGTTGGATAACATAAGAAAGTGAGATAGGGTATTCATTGGTAATGAGAATTGGTTGAGTTGAAATAAAATAGGGCTGTTGATTGACTTCATTTCTGCATTGATTTCACTCTTGCCCATCTGTATTTGTCTTGCCCATATGCATTTGCTTGAAATCCATATCCAGTCTTCACCCCAGAAAACTTTGTGCACTCTTGTTCCTTCCATGCTCAGTGAAGTCAAAAGAGCATTGTTTTCACTAAGCCCCTGCTCTATTTCCCATATGATAGCTCTATTTCCAATCAGAAGACCTTTTGACAGGGACATGAGTAAATTACATCTTTCAAAGGTTCATAAATGAATTGAATGTCATGTACAGTTTCAGCAATGAGCAGGATGGGTCCTTATAGATATGAGCTATTCTTCCATTAATGTACTGAGTATTTGATGAAAGTTAAATGGCATATATACTGGCAACACCAAGCTTCTCTATTTAACTCCAGCTGTTGATTATACCTTAAATCAGGGATCCCCAACTGCTGGGCCATGGCCCACTACTGGGCTGTGGCCTGTTTGAAACTAGGCCATGGGTGAGATGGGCAAGCACATACACATGAAGCTCCACTCATGCAAATGGTGGGCAAGCATGCTCAAGCACTTTCACTGCCTTAAGTAATGTGTCCTGCACATATCGCAATTTCAGATCAAAAATCTGGACTTTTGTTCATACAAGTGAGCCCACAAATGCAACTAAGTTAATTCTCAGTATCCCTATCTTTGTAATTTTTGACACAGCAAAACATCATCAAGACTTCAAACAAATGTATAGCGTTCCTTCTAGAGTTTTCATGAATGCTGTCAAATACTGAAAAATACTTCCTGTATTTACTGAATATGAATTGTATCACAGGTTATATTTGATTAGCATTACCATCCATTCTGGATTTATGAAAATATCTTACAAAAACACATCAATTCATTTTTAACTATAGCTATTCTGTTATTTAAGCCCAAATCTTAAAGGGTTAAGGAATAAGAGAAAAGACAGGTGTTTTATTTTTAAAGTTGATTAAAAATAAAACACCTGTCCTCAAACTTAGTTACTTTCCTAAACAGTTTATGATGCCTGAAGTATTGCAAGTTGGGGGGGAGGGGGGTTGAAACCTAAACAGATAAATGTAAACTTTTAAAATATAAAATAATACTTAAAATATAATCATTTTTTCAAGCTAAAGGAGATGTTCTATATATTCCACAGAATGGTATATAATTTTCTTCCTTTATTTTTGGATTACTGTAACTAAATGCTCTATAAGATCTATTTCCAAAACAAAATGCTCAAGGGCAAATAAAAATCATAGATTCCCAAAGCTTTTTTAAAGTGGGGTGAAGAGAACAGATGAGGGCAATTTTGTGCTATGCTTTCTGATATGGCTTTCTACACAAAGATGACTTTTGTCTGCCTTTGTACTCTATAGATTTTGGAAGTATTCCAAGGGCTAAAGCAATCTATTGTATCAATTAGAAGAACTCAGTGGGCGCTTTTAAAATTTCAAGCAGCTTCCATCTCAGTATACATAAAATGTGCAGAATTTAAAAAGACAGGGCCGTACAAACACTGCTGTTTCAAACCATACATTGCTCTGTCTTCTTTGATCAAAAGTTGAAATTCAAAAATAAGACAATGAAGCTTAAGTTGGGAGTCTGACACCTTAACCTGAAATGATGAAAGGCCTATTATGAGACTCTTGCTGCAATTGCTTAGGGTTTATTTTTTTCCTCTGTTACTGCCAAAATGTCAGTTATTTCATTGCTTCTGTGAAAATCCTCACCTCTAATTAGAGTGGATTTCATCCAAGTCACCCTGAGGTGCAATCTGTGTGGCATTCACACATCACACTAAAATGATGTGCTTAGTTCTTTGTATGTTCTATGAATGCAGCCAAATGGAGTTCATTCAACAAACCATAGTAAGCCATAGCTTGCTGTTATATGTGAAACTAGTTCTTGTACTTAGTTTTCCTTTTTAAAAATGATAATTAACCTTTATTTTTTTATGCAGTTAGATAATTTATACAATCAGAATCAAATGCTTTTTTTTCTTTAAATCCCCAAATCCAACACTCTTAGATGCTTATCTTTTCAATTATTTGACTGCTTGTGGAACTCTGCATTTTCTAAACTATTTCAGGAAAAGTTCAATCACAGGATGCTTTGCCATAATCATGATCAGCCCAAATATTTATTTGCCTCTTTTTTTTTCTTTATCTAACCAATATAACTGGATTACATTTGTATATTGCATATTCTGAAAATCAATAAAATTATTTTATAGGAAAAGAGATGAGAAAGTTTTATTTCATCAATAAAATATTTAATTATGAATATATTCAATATGTTTCAAGCATAAGCTACATTTTTGTGGAATGATAGAAAACCAGGTATTCATTTCAATATTATTTAAAAGACATTTTGAGGATTTTGGTCATTTATTATACAAAAAGAAATGAACTCAACAAGGTTTCTGTTCATCAACATGAACACCGCTTGAATTTGTAAGTACAGTTATAAACTGTAAATACAATAAAGACACTGAACACTGAGCATGGAAAAGATCGTACTGTATATGATTACTAGTAACCATTTAAAAAGTTGAGCTTGTTAACACAAAGAAAGTAGAAATGAATTATTTTTCTGCAATATATAATCTTACTTGGTGTTTTATGTTAGGTTGACCACAATTCTTGATATTCATATTTAATTTAGAGATTAATAGCGATTTTAATTGTTTACATGATATAATTATTCAGTGATTAATAACTAATGATGTACTTAAAAGCTATAATTAGTGAATTCCTTATTTATTCATTTATATTTTATTCCTTTATCTTCCATCTTCATTTCTTAATGAAGAATGAATAATTATATTATGTAAAAATTAAAATTGCTATTAATCTCTAAGTTAAACATAAATATCAAGAACTGTGGTCAACCTAATATAAAACACCAAGTATGATTATAAGATGCAGAAAATTCAATCTATTTCTCCTTTCTTTTTGTTAACAAGTTCAGCTTTTACAATGGTCTGGTGTCTTTACGGTCTTTACTGTATTTTCTGATGCCAAGATGGCACCACCAACAGCAGCCTTGGTGAAATGCTCCCTAATAGTTTTTCTAATTTTTATCATTCTCCGTGATTCACTGTGGATTTCATAATCAAGAGACCAACTACTAAGCATTAAGCAATGTTTCTTTAATGGACAGCTTTCTGTGACTTCACCACCACTACCACCCTATCTTTACAAATGCATAAAAGTTTCTAACACAGGAAGAAACAACTTCCTCTGAACAATGAATAAACAAAAACAAATGGAGAAGACGCCAGAGGTGAAGAAAGGACTAAGGAAAAGTGGAATAAAACCCCCTCTCCCTTCACTCTTTCTGACTAATTTACATTCACTCGTTAATAAAATGGATGAAATATGTCTTTTAAATAGATGCAATTCTGATTTTTACAACTAAGCAGCTCTCTGCTTTACTGAAACCTGCTAAATGAGTCAATTGATGACAGCAGCCTGCATATCTCAGGATTTCAGATACAAAGAGCAGTCAGAATTGCAGAAACATCTGGTAAAAAGAAGGGAGAAGGCTTATGTTTATATATTAACAGCCGCTGGTCCTGAGTTATAACTATACTAAAGAAATTCAGTGATGTGGACTTAGAGACATTAATTATCAATTGCAAACCATTCTATTCCCCACAAGAGTTCTCATTTCTCCTAATTGCTGTGAATGTTTCTCCACAAGCTTCTCCAGCTAACTAGATTATATGGGCTGAAGTTAAATACCCAGATGCACTTCCCATTGCTTTTTACAAAGCCAACTTAAGGAAAGAGCTACCAAAGAGCTATTTTCAGCATGTCAATTGTCTCACGAGAGGCAAGAATACTTTAGACCAATGCTACAAAACATTAAAAGATGCTTATTGATCTTTACCACAAGCAGCTGTGGGACACTCTGATCATTGCATGATTCATCTTGTGCCTGCTTACAGACAAGATTTAAAAGCATGAAACCAACAATTAAATCAGTGAGGACTTGGACTGAGGAAGTAATAACAGCCGTTCCATATGGCTGGAGAGATCCACCACTTCAGAGACAAATGGACCGCCGCCAGGATGACAACCGTGGTGTTCGAGCTCGCCCGGCGAGACCTCTGATAAGGCAGAAGGTATCATTGAAGAGAACGACTGTGGAAACGGGCCCATGGGATGATTGCAATGCAAGATATTAATTTGCCTAGCAACTGAGACAAAGTGATCAGGGGAACGTATCTGAGCGACAACACCTGAGTCACCAAGGATCTTATGCTGTGAATCCTATCGGGAGACAGGAACACATGGCTGCTGACTGAGTCTATGACAGCTCCAGGGTGGAGAATGTGAGTGGTGGGCAGGAGCTGACTCTTGTCTAGGTTTAGGGAAAACCCGTGCTGTCGTAAGAGATGAGACACCGTCCTGAAGTCGGCCACAGCTTGATCCCATGTGGCAGACAGAATAATGATGTCGTCCAGATAGCACATAACTCTGATTGGGATCTGCTGTAGGGAGGCAGCGACTGTTGCCAGCAGCTTCGTGAAAGTCCAAGGGGTGGACAAGAGGCCAAACGGCATGGCCCGATATTGGAAGTGTCGGTTCGAGTAGGCAAACTGAAGGAAGTGTCGATGGGATGGATGAATCGGGACATACAGATAAGCCTCCTTGAGGTCGATTGATGTCATAAAATCTCTCCGTCGGATGCCTTACAGAATCGATTTGAGCGACTGCATTTTGAAGTGGTGATACCTGATGAATTTGTTTAGGGCCTTCAGATCCAAGATCCTCCTCCAGCCCTCGGAGGCCTTTGGCACAAGAAAGAGGTGTGAGTAGAACCCGGATCCCCGTTGTTCCCCCGGCACAGGTTCGATAGCGCAGATGTCGAGCAGATGTTGAATATCTGCGGCCATCAATCCTCTCTTCTCCGGATTGCCAGATACCGGGCAGGGAAGGAAGTGGTTCAGAGGGCTGGAGAGGAAGTCCAATGTGAGGCCGAACCTCACTGTTTGGAGGACCCAGGTGTCTGTCGTGGAGGAAACCCATTGGGGCAAAAAATGTAGGAGTTGACCACCAATGGGTAGATCTGCGTGATAGTCACTTGCCCCTTCGGAACGATCTGCTGGGGGCTCCATGGAACTGTCGCCTGGCAGTGGGCTGACCTCTGCCCCGATCTCAGTAGGTCGGTCTGTCAGAGGACCGATCGATGCCCTGGGAGTATTGCCTAGGAAAATAGGACCCGCTGGGTCCAGACTCAGTCCGAAAGGCTGCCTCTGATTATAAGGAGCAAATCTCCTATCTTGTCATCTGAAGGAGGATGGCATAACTTTTCATTTATCCTTATCCTCCACTAGTATATGGTCCAAGGATCCTCTCCAAAGAGAAAGGAACCCTTGTAGGGAGCAGATGCCAGCTTCCACTTTGATTTGAGATCGGCCCTCCAATGGCAGAGACAAAGGAGGCACCGAGAAGTGACAGTCGAGACAAGGGCTCTCGAAGTAAATTTGGCCGCATTCAAGGATGCATCTGCCCTATATTCAGTGGCTGCCACAATTTTATTAATGTCCTGGTGGAGCCTGCAGTCATCAGGAGGTAAGCGCTCCTGCAGTTGGCACAACCAAATAAGAGATGCACGAGCAAAGAATGATGTAGATGTTGCCCTGATGGCCCAGGAAGCCGCTTGATGTATCTTACAGAAAGACAGTTCAGGCTTCTTGTCCTTGGTCCTAAAACCGTCAAGCACATCATTAGAAATGACAGAAGATGATGTCAATTGAGCCACGGGGCCGTCCACAGAAGACAGCTGGATCAGATTTTGCAAGGAAGGGTCCGGACAATACAATTTTTTATCTAACCCATTCGGGACCAAGATGTAAGCTGGTTGAGACCAAGATTTTTGAACTATGTCCGTGAACAGTTCAGGACACGGAATAAAGTTCTGTTCCGACTTGTGCAGCGAAAACAAGTCATCATGGGGATGAGAATCCACCTGTTGAGCTGGCTGTGTGCTCGACACTCCCATATTTGTGGTAATCTTAGCCTTGTGGAGCAAGGACTTGAACATGGAAGGGTGGAAGAGGCCTGTGAAGGAAGGTCTCTTAGGAGCAAGGACCTTGTCCTCAGACAACTCTATCTCTTCGGGTTCCTCCTCATCCCAGACTGAATCGTCGGCAAGAAGAGATTCAGCGTGATATGAATAGCCACGATGCGGATCACCATATGCCTGAGATAATGGTGGATGCAAAGACAGCATGGAAGGACCTTGAAATCCCTGGTGAGGAGCTGAAGTCAAGATTCTGGACATTGTCTGCGACACTAGGTCTTGGATATCTCTAGACAGAGCTGGTTGAAGGCTTTCAGAAGGACGGAGACCAGTGGTGGTCGGAGTGAAAGTAGCCTCCAGAGTGGACAGACTCCAATGATGGGAGGCCTGAGCACTGGGTCCTGAGGAAACAGGAGGAAAGGCGGCTTCCTGGAGGAGTTCAACTTCCGTGGGACAGTTGGTGGCAGCAGGAGGGTCCTGAGGTACTGGAGGAATCTTGTCAGGAGACATGTGGCGGTTAGAGGACTGGGCCCTCTGCTGGGCGAGAAGATATTGCTTTTCAAAGGCCTTGCGTCTTTTCTCCACAGCCTTGTCAGCTGCTGCAGTGCGTGTGGTAAGGTGAGGACTAGCTGAACATGCACGAACAGCTCGATGTTTGGATGTTTTGGCAGGAGCCTTGGAGCGTTTTTTGACCTCAGGTGGAGTAT
Source organism: Arizona elegans (assembly GCA_022577455.1). NCBI lineage: Eukaryota > Metazoa > Chordata > Lepidosauria > Squamata > Colubridae > Arizona > Arizona elegans. The sequence continues at coordinate 31,004,594 of JAKOOJ010000004.1, forward strand.
AGGATTGTTCAAGGTCAGAGGACAGATCTGACTCCGCCATCTGGATAAGGTAATCCGAGGTAAGTGAATGGAATTGAATAGTAAGAGTAAGGTGATTAATTAATTAATTTGTTTCTCTTTTTTTTTTTAAACAGGAAACAGCAACGATGAAGAAAGACAAATAGTCCACAGGATCTAACAGTCAATGGAGATGTGAAGACAGTCCAGGTGAGTAAATCACACAAACAGCAATAAATGGTGTCCAAACAGGTGTCAGAACACCTCAGCAAGCCGCTTTGCACAGGCTCCTCACCAACTCTCTAATCCGGCCGGGAAAGGCACACGATTTGCACTTGCACTATCTGTCGCCGCGATCACAGTCTCTGGGGAAAATGGCAGCAGCTAAGAAGAAGACAAAATGGCGTGTGGCTCTATTTTTGCTGCCCAGTGCCTCTGCAGAGTGAGGGAGCCCGATCTGAAAGGAGCGCTAGGCTGGACAAGCCCGATCAGCACAGCGAAGACTTTACTGAAGGAGTTTGCTGTTTTTTTATTAAGCAGGGACTCCTGGCCACTAGAAGATTGGAGGAGTGGTGTGAAGGCGGAGGTGGTTCAGCCGGCAATCCGAAGATCAACGCACCCGCCGGCGGCAGACAAATTCACTCGGAGATGCCTGAAAAGGTATAGCTCCGAGAACACTTAGAAGTGATGGGGGGGAGCCCGCCTGAAGACCCAGGGGCAACTCACCCACCGCCAGCAGTCCTGGTAATGGCGCCGAATCCGACAAACAGCTGATTTCGCTCAAAAGATCAATCCACACCGCTCGAAGTAACAGTATTAGAAGAAAAAAACATGCTTGGTGCTTGGAAACGTGCTTTCCAAGCAAACGTGCTTGGAAAATCCAAAGAAGGTTATTCTTCAGCCTGATTTGCCAGAGCCAAGGAAAAAGCCAGTCTCTCGCTTGACTGAGTGAATAAACTGGAGCTCAGCCAAATGAAGGAGGAGTGGCCAAGGATGTTTCTTAAAGAAACATTCATCCAGTCTGGCAATCAAGCTGAGGAACAACCCAACATTTGGATTCTCCAAGCAGCGCACTGGAGAACTCCTTCCATGCTGAAGAAAATCAACAACTGGCAGATGACCTGAATCTGTTTTACTGTAGATTTGAGAGAAAACTACTGCCACCTATTTCCACAATCCCCATCTCAGGCACATTAACAACAGCTAAGCCTCCTACAACCTACCCCATCCTGTTGGGCCCACCACCTCTGGTCATTACAGAGAATGAGGTGCAAAGTCACAGACAAAAGCCAGGAAAGTACCAGGCCGACACAAGATAACTTCTTCTTGCTTAAAAGTTTGTGCTGACCAACTGGCTCCTATCTTCACTCGCATCTTTAATAAATGATTAGATATGTGCTATGTTCCTTCTTGCTTCAAATGCTCTACTATCATCCCAGTGCCGAAGAAACCCTCCATCAAGAAACTGAATGACTTCAGACCAGTTGCTCTAACATCTATAGTTATGAAGACCTTTGAAAGGCTAGTGTTTGCCAACCTGAAAACCATTATGGATCTGCTGTTAGACCCCTTGCAATTTGCCTACTGAGAAATAGATCAACAGATGATGCTGTTAATATGACTCTACACTACATCCTACAACATCTTGAATCTCCAAAGACCTATGCAAGGGTCCTGTTTATAGACTTCAGCTCAGCATTCAATATAGTAGTGATTTCAAAAAAATATATTACTGGTTCTGTGGGCGTGGCTTGGTGGGTGTGGCATGGCTTGGTGGGCGTGGCTTAGTGGGTGTGGCATGGCTTGGTGGGCATGGCTTAGTGGGTGTGGCAGGAGTAGGATACTATAAAATCTCCATTCCCACCCTACTCCAGGGGAAGGATACTGTAAACTCTCCATTCTTCCCCAATTCAGGGGAAGGTTACTGAAGAATCCCCATTTCCTCTAGATCAGTTGGGATTTGAGAGACAGAGAATAGATGAGGATGGGGCCAATCTGAATTTTTACTACCGGTTCTCTGAACTACTCCAAATTTCTGCTACCGGTTCTCCAGAACTGGTCAAAACCTGCTGAAACCCACCTCGATTCAATACCATCATTCCAGATATTCTTCTAACTAAATTAAATCAGCTAGCTGTACCTGACAATACTTGTAAATGAATCATAACTTTCCTAACAGACAGGAAGCAGCAAGTGAAGCTAGACAAAATCATATCAGATACCTGTATAATTAGCACAGGAACTCCCCAGGGTTGTGTGTTCTCTCCATTTCTCTTTTCTCTATACATCAATGACTGCATCTCAAAAGATCCTTCTGTTAAAGTACTGAAGTTTGCAGATGATACAACAGTGATTGGTTGTAAGCCCTGATTGGTCTTATTATCAGGGGCTGTCTTCTTTTGGGGGAAACAGGATATTACCTCTTACAATACTAGACAACACAGCATCAACAGGAGAGACCTTCAAGTTTCTAGGTTCTATCATATCTCAAGACATATAATCAAAAATGTCATCAAAAAAGCACAACAAAGAATGTTCTTTCTGCACCAACTCAGAAAGCTCAAACTTCCCAAGGAGCTGCTGATTCAATTCTACAGAGGAATTATTTAATCTGTCATCTGCACCTCTATAACTGTCTGGTTTGGCTCTGCAACCAAACAAGACAGACACAGACTTCAGAGGATAATTAGAACTGCAGAAAAAACAATTGCTACCAATCTGCTTCCATTGAAAACCTGTATCAAAAAGAGGGCTATGAAAATATCTACAGATCCTTCACATCCTGGACATAAATTGTTTCAACTTCTACCCTCATAACGACACTATAGAGCTCTGTACACCAGAACAGCTAGACACAAGGTCAGTTTTTCCCCGAATGCCATCATTCTGCTAAACAACTAATCCCTCAACACTGTCAACTTATTTACTAAGACAGTATTACTATTATTCTTTTCATCCTTCCTAGTACCTATCTCTTTCCACTTATGACTATAACCATGTTGCTTGTATCTTTATAGTTTATATCATTTTATTTGTTTCCTAGTATGATTTGATTGCCTATTAGTAACCTATGACTATCACTAAGTGTTGTATCTTATGATTATTGATGAATGTATTTTATTTTTCTTTATGTACACTGAGACAATATGCACCAAAGACAAATTCCTTGTGTGTCCAATCACACTTGGCCAATAAAGAAACCTTAATTCAACATCATAAAAATATGGCTTGATGGAGGGACATGAGTTATCGGATATTATAATGTATATATTATAATGTATAATTGGATATTATAATGTATATCAGATATTAATACAATTAATCAGCTCAGAAGTACTTTACAAGAAAAGTCTTGCATTCCTCTGTTCATAATAGCATACCTTATGTTCAGGCTTGAAATTCTTCATTTGGATAGTTTATAAATTGCAGTCAGATTTAGGGATTGCATACAAAATTGTACATAATATTGATTTACCTATAAATGATTTTAAACACATAACATATGTGAATAATCACTTTAAACATAATGTAAACTGCTCTAGGCTTGATTGTAAAAAAAATCTATTTTTATAACAGAATGGTCAAAGTCTGGAATAACTTCCCTGATACAGTTGTTTCAGCAATTAACTTTCACAGCTTTAATTCTAATTTAACTTCTGTGGGCCTCACCTCCATATTTAAGAAGTCTCTAAGGGAAGTAAGTGCAAGTGCACTGGCATGGCTATTGCCCTATCATATTTTCTTTTTCTTTTTTTCTTTGTTTGAATTTGTTTTTGACCAAGAAAGAAAGAAAGAAAGAAAGAAAGAAAGAAAGAAAGGAAGGAAGGAAGGAAGGAAGGAAGGAAGGAAGGAAGGAAGGAAGGAAGGAAGGAAGGATTATTAACTGTTAAATACTGAAGGCTTAGCTGTTTTATTTTACTTTTTCTGTTTTATTTTCTCTTATATCTGAATTATTTTACTCTTAAAATCTTTCCATTTTATTTATGGAAAAATTGTGATCTTCTTTCTAAATCTGAACAAAAGTTCAGTTATTCTTACCATGAAAGCCCAAGTATTTCCAAAGTAAAATCATGAATGTTGCAGCACTGAAACTGAATATGTCTGTTGAACATATTGTACTGTGATTCTTGGATTTGACTGAGATTTGCTCATGCAATTTACTGAATAAGAGAGAAAAGTGTTTTCATGTCAATTTTACTCTCCTCTAATTTCTGATGAAATACTGTCTTTAAGTAGTTTGAAGGGCCAAGAATGATGGTTACTCTCTTTACCAAGAATGGGTAAAGAGGCCACTGAAATAACAGGGAGAAAAAGGAATATCTGCAAAGTTATGAGCTTTTTATCTTCTGATTTCTAGCTGTGGTTATCAGTATCAATAAAATTAATATATTTATTGGAGCTATAGAGACAAAATCCACTTTTTTCCCCAAAACAGGGATGGAGCGGGGAAAAATAAGAATAATCTGTATTTGTCACTTAAACAAGTGACTTTCCACCCCTCTCCATCTGACTTTATGATAGTAGCCTAGCAACTCCATAGTCAAAAGGGAATCCCTGGTGATGTTGCAAATGATTTGATTGTTAATGTGCTCCCTGATCAGACTTCTGCAACGGTTTCAAAGTGTCTTCTACAGGAATAGTTTGATAGTAGTTTTGAAAGTAACAGGATTAGGAAGTTTATAAAAATCTCCACCATGCCACTATTATCGTTAAGGAAGAAACCTGAATGTAAAAGTTAAAACTGGGCAGAAATAAGGTGAACATTTAAAGGAAGTCTAGGTGAATGCTGAGTAATTTTAATCCAAATACCACATTCTTAAGATTTTATTTCTATTCCCACTGATCAACAAGCAAACATTTTATCTATAATCTACTGAACTGAAAATAGAATTCCAGACTTTTAAAAGAGCTTTATTTGATATGGGAATATTTAACAAGGTAAAGTAGCTGGGACCACAAAAAAAATATCTGATTGAAGAATACTTCCCTTTTATTTACTTGCAGGAATATCATATGGGAATATAAGGATCTGCATTAACAAATAATTTTCTGTGAGGATACAGGATTTGGAGATTTTGCCTATATATATAGGAAAATATAGCTCAGTTGTAAATATTAATAGCAATAGCACTTAGATTTATATACCACTTTACAGCGCCCTCTAAGCAGCTTACAGAGTCAGCATATTGCCCCCATTAATCTGGGTCCTCGTTTTACTGACCTCAGAAGAATGGAAGGCTGAGTCAACCCTGAACCAGTGAGTTTGAACTGCCAAACTGCTGGCACTGGTGATCAGCAAAAGTAGCCTGAAGTACTGCATTTAACCACTGCGCCACCATGGCTCTTCATTCAGTATTGTGCTAATCAATGCAATATGATACATTCTCTCAAAAGATTGGAATGACCAGATTAACTTTACTGTGCAATTTGCTACTAAAGTTGGTTCATATTTTCTCTTTGGACAATTCCCCTGCTTTTACATAGTTTTAAAATAAATTTTACTTCCCTGCACAAAGGAAGGAAGAGTTTTCCCACTAGAATAATAGTTTTCATGGTTGCTTGACAATCAGCGTGTTTGAAACCTGAGGACTAGAAGAATGATAAAGAGGTGCACCAGTGGATTTAAAACACACATTCAGGGAGCAAAAAAGTAGATAGCTCAGGGGAAGAAAGGTAAATTTTAACAAAATGTATCAAGTTTTGACCCAGGAATCTTCTGCATGCAGATATTATGCTACTGAGAAAGGATAGCAGTAAAGCAACAAACCTCATTCAGAAAATGAGGTGAAAAGACCTTTCTGTCTCACCAAACCAGTTAATCAAAATTAAACTAAAAGTAAATAAAACAGCAGCACTGACCTGACAGAAGCAGAACACTACCTTGAAAGTGGAGGAAAAAGTGAACCTGGAAGTTGCGTTCCTGCCATCCGTATATGGTTTCTGCTGGTGATGGGGCAATTCAGCAGGATGGATAAACCCATAAAAATTCATATAAAAGATTGTCTTCTATCTTGTTTACTTTCCAATTTTTTGTTATGGTACACACTTTAATGATGATGATAACAAAACCTGCTCCATATCACAAAAGTGGAACTTGGGAGAGAAGATCTACATCTGCTGTCCTAACCATCTGCCCACACCCTCTACACCAATTTTCCATTGTCCATGCAAATGGATCACTCCAAGAAGAAGAGCTTGATCTGAACATTTAGAAGACATTAGACTGCATTGTCAGATTGGCTGATAACCAATATTCAATAGTTTAATTTATAACAAAACAGTTCTCCTTTTCCTTCTTCCACTCTTAGAAAGATTCTTTCAAGGTCTAATTCTAAGCAATTTTGTAGAGAATCAGGGAAATGTGTTAATGTTTTCCCTTACCTACTCTGCAGGTAATGATAAGATATTGTATCTTTACTATTGTTATTTCAACATTTAAAAAAAAAAAAACACCTCATCAATGTATTTCCTAGGTATGCTTTTTAAACAGTTGCATATTTAGATCAGTATGTGACAGAAATATTCCCCTAAGATTTCGAAAGCAAAACATTCTTCTTGGCTGACTGATCCAGTGATGTTAGTTATTGCCCAAGAAGGAAGGAAAGGAAAGGGGGGAAATCTGATACCTGTGATATCTCTCTGTTCTCATAATCTGGAAAGCAAAGATGTGATTTCCATTGTTTGAATATATATAGCATAGGTACTGATTTGCCTTGGCTTGAAAAGGAACTTGCAATTCTGGTCTCTTGCTTACCATTAATGTTACCCAGAGGATTAAATAATATTAAAAATTGAAGATATTCTAACATTTGCTTCTCCAGATAAATAAAGCAATCAATTTGTTATTGTTGGTATGGTTACTAAAGATAGCAAGATAACCACTGATGTGTCTGGAGAATCCTTATGTAAACTAAAAACAATAGAGGAAATCCAGTTTTTTAAAAAACATACCCTTATTCTTGGAACTGTTTTTCTAAATTGGAGCTACTTATATTACCAGTGTCATACGTCCTTCAGAAAACAGTTTTCAGGCCTTGCAATTTCTTTCTTTTTTAATAGTAACTTTGTTTTAAAAAGTTATAACTGTAAAAGTAAAAGCTAAAAAAATAAAAGATTAAACAGAAAACAATAAAGTGCAGAAAATAAAAAATAAAAATAAGTGTTGTAAAGAAAAAGAAATGTATAAATTATTTCCCTTTTCAGCACAAGTATAAACAATTTTGGTATCTTGTCACCTTCTCTTAAAATACAATACATTATGTTTTCTTTCCATATCCATATTTTTAAATCCTTAAAGCCTCATAATTTCAATGCTAATGTCAGCTAGTGCAGCGGCCACCAACTGGTGGTCTGTGGACCACTGGTGGTCTGTGAAAAAATTTTGTTGGTCCACAGAAAAATTATTTGCATTTTTTATATTACACTAAATCAGGGGTCTTCAAATAATGGCTCCTGAGATCAATGCAATGAACATTTCTGTTGCTGCAGAGAGTCTCCCCTTCGGGGTCTTTTTATGTGGGTTGGAGGGGGGCAGAAATTCTGACTTGGCCGCTTCGGCCTCCTGGTACAGGGCTTTGGGCGAAGGCTGGAAGGAAGCATCTCTGGTGGTGAAGAGCTGGAGGACCTTGTTCCAGTGGGACTGCATCATAGCCTGGAACTGGCTGGCCATCTCAGTCCGCTGAGCCTCCAGGCACTGGTACCTGGCCTTGCACTTCCGCAGGTCTTCCCTCTGCTTGGAAAGCCTATGCTCATAGTCTGGGAGTAAGTAGTCTCATAGTAAGATACTTCTACTGAGCCTCCTTCTCAGGCAGATCCAATCTGAACTGAGCTGTTTTGCCAACTCTTTCTCGTGGTGGCTGCTTAGCTCCAACAACTGCTTCCTGTTGGGACCCTAAGGAGCCCAGGCAGGGAGGGAAGGAGTGGCTGGGAGGGGAGGGGCAAGTAGAGGCTGGTGAGGTGCCCGTCAACATGAGTGACATCAGGTTGGCCACACCCACCTAGTCACATCACCACCTAGCCACACCCACTCAGCTGGTCATTAGTCAGATCATATTAGTGGTCCACAGGATTTAAAATTATGAATTTAGTGGTCCCTGAGGTCCGAAAGGTTGGTTACCCCTGAGCTAGTGTACATTATAGGAACACATCTATTTAACCTTAATCAAGTAAATCAATTTTATATTCCTTCATTTTACTTTTAACAACCTTAAAATAACGTCCTAAAAATTGATTTCTTTTCTCACAAAATTCTTCAAAACTTTGAGCTCTCTTTTGTAAATCCAAGGTAGTAGAATTATACAAATCACACTCTTGGTTTGTTATTTGTATATCACTTTTAATTATTAAATTGTATGTCCTGTATAACATATTTTTCTGTATCATCTGTGTAATCTGTAATTTTTAAATCCACTTTCAGATAAATTTCAATCTTATCAGATAGAACTTGTTCTTTCTACATAACATCTTTTAAATACAGTCTATATATAAAGACAAAAAAAATTTAAGTTAATTTTTGGTCCAGTGTTCAAAAATAACTTTAAATATGTCAATATTAAAATATGTTGCTTTATTCTGTACTAAAAAGTAAATGTAAGTGTTCTCCTTTAATTGAAAACTTTAGTTTCTTCTAATTCTCTCTAGTGTCCAATCTTCAAAATTTCACACCATATTTTTCCCCCTAAATCTAACCATATCATCCTTTTTTTAAAAAAAAAATTCAAATCAAAATAATTTTCTACAGAAAATTAGTTCCAAAATCTTATTTCAAACTCATCCGACTGTATAATCTATTTTTCAAAATCAAAGTTCTAATCATTTCTTTGCTGTTTATTAAAAAAAAAAGTCTTTAAATTTGTATTTAAAACTTCTTTTATTAATGATTGAAGGAGACAAGTATTCTCAAACTTGTTAATTCAATGTTCCTAGTAACTGAAACAGAATTAATAAGAAAGTGATATGCAATTCAATGTCCTAAAAGTCACAAATCACAGTTTGAATGAGTTGGCTATTCCCTCACCTCCCAGAGCTCTAAACCCACTGGAGACCACAGTCTTGTAGTCTCCTTATGAGGATCAAATGTCTGGGGTGCTTGTGATCAAAGAAAAGATCATAAGTCTTTTCTTTATTTATGGAAAATTATGAAGAGCTGATCTGGATTTTGCTACTTTTTTCATTGAATTGTAAGGCAACCCCTGCAGAATAGCATAGTACCATCTACTCTATTATCCATAAATGCCTATGCCTGGCAGGTTCGTGATCTATTTTATTTATTGATTTAATATTTAAAATTTTACCTCAGTTCTACACATAAAATAGTCAAGACAACTCACACCAAATAATAAAATTTCAGATTGAAAATACCAGAACAATCTTAAATTAAATTCTCTATTCATTCAACTCATAAGACATGATTGAAGCAGGAATATATCCCATATATCCCAGCAAAAGCTATTTCTAAGGGTATTATTATTATTATAGGAGTTATTCTAACACATATAAATACCTTCTGATTGAGGAAGAAAGGTTGCGCAATTGGCATTTTGGAATCAAGTTCTAGACATTTTTACAAAATGGATGTCATGGCAGGTTGGAGAAGATTGCATTAATAGCATTAAAATAATATTTTAAATGAAACAGATTGAAACAGATTTCTTTATTTATTTATTGGCTTTCCTAACCTATGGGGCTTTTTTTTTTTTGGTAGAAAATCAACACAAAGTATGACTTATTTTTCCAAGTAAATTATGGCTTGAAACTGCTCAGCAGGGCTTTCATTGGTGGGTCATTACTTATTTCAGTTTCTTCCGAAATTTACTCAGCAGTACTGCTACTTTAATCAGCCACCATTTAAGTTCCAATAATGACACTGAGGTTTTATCATGCCAATATTAGATAAGATGTTTTAAATTTTCTAAAAAATTGTACCTCAAAACAATGTTACACATTTTAGGATTTACAAACATTCATTACTAGGCACTAAGGGCCAAAAAACTTGTTCTCTGCTTCCATCCTGCAGACATAATTAAGTTAGTTTCTTGCCCTTCAGACTTGTCCTAGTGACATCAATTGAATTGATATTTTCATTAGTCTTTTTTCCTCCAAAAAAAAAAAAAAAAAGCTAATTCTGTGGTTTTGAAAATTACCCTATAGGATATTTATTTCCTTGTTTTGTTACTGTTTATATTATTGGTGGCAAAAACTGTCTAACAAGGGTGAATGTGCTGTTCTACTTCATTAAGCAAAATACTATAATGCCAGGCCTAGCCCAAGAATGACATAAAATAATCCACTCAAAATTCAGTTTTTTATTTGCTCAAGCACCATAGTCAGAATTGCTAGATTAAGCCTACATTAGTTTAACCTATCAGATATATTATGGAAGGTTTTAAACAGTGTTAGGTTAAAACTCTTTCTCTTCCCAAGATACATCTCCTGACTTTACTATCTCTTGGCTCATCTCCTCCTTGGAATGTGCTTCCTGGAATCTGCTACATTACTGTCACCTCAACTGCCCATTTTAGAAAGTTCCATTACAATGATAGCTGAGTCCAATGTTGGAAATGTAAGTTTGAAAAGACAAAAATTAATCTCTCCCTGTCTCTCTCTCTCTCCCTCTGTCTCTCTCTCTCTCAGGAGAAGGAGAAGGAGAAGGAGAAGGAGAAGGAGAAGGAGAAGGAGAAGGAGAAGGAGAAGGAGAAGGAGAAGGAGAAGGAGAAATACCTTTGAGAATAGAATAGAATAGAATAGAATAGAATAGAATAGAATAGAATAGAATAGAATAGAATAGAATAGAATAGAATTCTTTATTGGCCAAGTGTGATTGGACACACAAGAAATTTGTCTTGGTGCATACGCTCTCTGTGTACATAAAAGAAAAGATACAATCATCAAGAATCATAACATACAACACTTAATGATAGTCAAACAGTTAATATAAATCTTAAGGATACCAGCAACAAGGTTACAGTCATACAGTCATAAATGGGAGGAGATGGGTGATAGGAATGATGAGAAGGTTAATAGTAATGCAGACTTAGTAACTAGTTTGACAATGTTGAGGAAATTATTAGTTTAGCAGAGTGATGGAGTTTGGGAAAAAACTGTTCTTGTGTCTAGTTGTTCTGGTGTGCAGTGCTCTATAGCATCGTTTTGGGGGTAGGAGTTGAAACAGTTTATGTCCAGGATGTGAGGGGCCTGTAAATATTTTCACAGCCCTCTTTTTGACTTGTGCAGTATACCTCAATAGAAGGCAGATTGGTAGCAATAGTTTTTTCTGCAGTTCTAATTATCGTCTGAAGTCTGTATCTGTCTTGTTGGGTTGCAGAACCAAACCAGACAGTTATAGAGGTGCAGATGACAAACTCAATAATTAGTCTGTAGAACTGGATCAGCAGCTCCTTGGGCAGTTTGAGCTTTCTGAGTTGGCGCAGAAGAACATTCTTTATTGTGCTTTTTTGATTACATTTTTGATGTTGGGTGTCCATTTTAGGTCGTGAGATATGGTAGAATCTAGAAATTTGAAGGTCTCTACTGTTGATACTGTGTTCTCTAGTATTGTAAGAGGTGATAGTATGGGAGGGATCCTCCTAAAGTCCACCACCATTTCTACGGTTTTAAGTGTGTTCAGTTCCAGATTGTTCTGGTCGCACCACGAGGCTAGTTGTTCAACCTCCCATTTGTATGAGGATTCATCATTGTCTCGAATGAGACCTGTTGTGTCATCTGTGAAATTTAGTAGTCTAACAGAGGGATGGTTTGAGATGCAGTCATTGGTATAGAGAGAGAAAAGAAGTGGAGAGAGCACACAGCCTTGTGGGGCTCCTGAGCTAATTGTACAGGTATCTGATGTGATTCTGCTTAGCTTCACCTGTTTTTCACCAACTATGTATTGAGAAAAGGTTCTCATGATATGTGATAATCTCTTTCTTTTAATTAATAAATTATCTAAAGTAAATCTGAATGTTTCTGTTTTCTAGGTAGGAGTACATCAGCATTTCCCAGCAATGGTTAGAATCTCAGATGTTCTTTTTCTCTGCCTTGCCTCCTTAATAACCAATGCAATAATAGAATGAAGAGATTGCTATCCTGCCCAAGATATCATCAATGATATCCTGCACTGAATATTAAATATTGGTAGCATTGTAGCATCAAGTAAGTTCCTAGTAAATTTGGCATCTCCTTCTAATCTGCACTGTATCCTTTGGCTCATTTCTTTCCTCTCTGAAGAGCAGAAGGTTGCTACATTTCTGCCATTTACTGAGAAGAAAATTTAGGAATTTCTTTGGTAAACACTAAAAGATCATGGCTGGGTTAAAAACTCAATATATAATATTCCAGTTCTTTCATCTTTTGCCTTTCCCATCCGCTGGCAAGTAATTTACTGCTTGCAATAAATAACATTTACTAAAAGAGAGGGAGAGATAAAGCCAAATGTTCCTGTGTGTTGCTCTCTTATTTATTTATTTATTCACAGCACAACCTCTGTTCTCCAACTGGTTCAAGGATACGATCAACTGAAGTACATCAGGGCACTCTAACTGCCCTTTTTGTCGAGCTGATTTATGGAGCAGCTTCCCCCTTTTTCTTCCGTAAAGTAATATGAAAGGAAATACAAAGTAGAGCCATAAAATAATTGATTCACTGGCATATACTATCAAATACGCCTTCAGTTCAGAGAGGCATAGGAGCACGATAGATGATTGTCATTTCTAACAGTGACAAATGCCAATACGCAGCTTAGAAAATGAAACTGATGCTAAACTTATTTGCACAGCAGATAGGAAATATGAGAATGCCAACAAGGAGTTCCTACTTTGAAATGCATCAATTCATTGTATCTCTTCCTGGGTCCTATTGTCCTTGGTTCTAATATATTCAGGTAAAGTTAGGTGCCAGGATTTTTAGGTCATGGTTTAAATGGATGAGTGCATGGACATTGTTTGTTAAAAGAATCTGAGTCAATTATGTTTTGCATTCTCTGATGATATATGAGAATTAAATAGGTTTTCTTCTTTGTATTGTTGGGAATGATTGCTTGGAGGATGGGCAGGTTAAAAAAAAAAAACACCCTTCAAAAACCTACAGCCAGAGCTCCTATTTCTCCAATTTTGCTGCCAAACCTATATCTTAAATGTGGTATGGAGAGGGGTAGAAAATAAATGCATTTTCATGCTAAATTAATTTAATAATTTTAATTAAGTTTAGATTAAACATTAAAGATGAAAGATGAAATTGGAAAGTGGAGACAGCATCAAAGCCATCAATACCTGGGTCATTTCTATGATGTAATACACTACTAGAATTATTAACTTGACACAAGCTGGACCGGAAAACAAAAAATAACACGAATATTTACTATGCAATACATTCTTGTAGTGATACTGATAGATTGTATCTGCTTCACAGAAATGGAGACATAGGTTTATTTCAAGTGAAACAACCACTAAAGAAGCAAAGCATGCAATGTAGAACAAGTGTTTTAATAAACAAGTGAAAAATTGGAACTTACTGATATGTAGAAAACAAAACATAAATATCAAAATGACGTAATAAAATCAAGAACAAAATTATGTCAAGGAAAGGTCTTACATGGTCAAAAGATTGAAGGTAAATGGATCAAGATAAAAATTGGCAATATCTTACAATTGGAATATTAAAAATTGAAACTGAATGTTTGATTTTGACTGCATAAACCATAGGCTATTTGAACTAATGCAATTAAGGCCAGATCTTTAAAAAAATCATCAAAGATTCATAATGCAAATTGTGAAAAGAAGCAGAAGAAACAGTAGATCATATACTCAGTTTATGCAACAAGATTATATAAAGTGATCATAAACAACAATATAATATAGTCATTTAAATGATTCATATCTGTATAAATTATGTAATGAATAAATTGGCAGTAATTAAAAATTGTTGGGAATATAGAGTTGAAAAAGCAATCAAGAAAATTAAAATACTGTTAGATTCCCAAATACAAACTGATAAAATCTTGGTTTACACACCAGTCTTAACTGTGCTTGAAAAGAAGAAAGTACAGATAATTGATGGGTCAGTACCAGGAGATATAGAAAAGAAGTCAAAGAATTGGAGAAAAATTCAAAGTATCAGGATGTGAAAATTGAAACTGAAAAATTATAGCATAAACCAGCCATAGTTGTTTCAGTGGTTATTAGCACAACAAATGAACAGAGATTAACATCAAGATTAACACCGGACCAACAATCAAGAAGCAAACAATACCCCTATCAAGAAACTGCCAAACCAACCAACAATAACAGCCCAACCAAAGAACCATCGAGACCGTCCCCATCAACACTGACATGGCAAGCCAGTAGAATAGAAATTGAGGGCAAACCCAGTCCTGGCTGGAACTGATGATGTTACCTAGTCTGGTAAGAAAATATCTCAAGAAAACCACCTAGGACCTCACAGTTTAACTCTGAGTCACAAATATTATCTTTTATCAGAAACCACATGATTTCCAACCTTGGCTGAGATATCTTCCTCATAAGGGACTCCAGCTAAATGACTTACCAAAAGACTCCAAAAATCTTCCTAACCCAAAACCTGACAGAACCCTCTTTTCTTTTTGGCTTTTAGAGGTCATGAGACTGTTTTTTTTTTGTTTGTTTGTTTCTTTGTTTGTTTATTTCAATCTTGGTAACTTTAAGATATGAGAACTTCTCAACTTCATAGAATTATGAAGTTTGAAATCCACATATCTTAAAATTGCTGACAAATTTTCTACAATATTCTACAATGATCTACAATATTGTTTCCAGTAGCTCTGAAAAATTCTGTGTCACATGAGAGATAAAGATAGTTCTCATGTAAATCTCTTCCATATTGTATTTTCATGTTTCCCATTCTCTGATTTTGCCTCCTTTTGTCTCATTTTTGTTAGTTAAGGTTTTTTTAATCTTTGCTTAAGTTTAATAAATAAGCATCAAGCTATAGAAGATTGTTTTGCTAGCTAAACTGAACTGAAGGGTGTATGTATTGACTCGGATCTGATCTGAATAGAGGGGTTGACAGTGAATATACTGTGTGCAAGCAAAATTGGAAATTATCTGCAGTAATTTTCCATCAAAGACAAGAGAGGGCATCTTATTTTAATAATCATTTTGGAATTTTTTGCAAAAAAAACAACATGTGCTATATAAAATGAAAGTAAGGTGTGAGATAATCTAAATACAAAAAGTAGCCTGCTGCTACTTTTAAACAGCAGCAATGATTCTAAGTATTATCCAAAGGAATATTTAATAAACTGTTTTGATTAAAAAAAAATTTGCTCCACTGGAGTTTGAAACTAACAAGAAATAAAGATCAGTTTAACCTCTAAATTATCACCCAATTGCTGCATACATATGCAATTCTTTCTAAAAAAAATGAAGAATACCATTCATGCATGCCATTCTTGTACCCACTATAATATATCCCAAAGCTTTACATGTTAAAACGCTTCAAGGAATATGGGGAAATTCAAGCATGATGTCTGTTTTATTGTTAAATAAATGATAGCTGATGTGGTAGAGCAATAAAATCATGATCTGCCAATGTGAGTTACATTTTTACCTTTAACTTGTATTACCACAACCTTCAGTAACTCAAAATATTTATACTTCAGAACATGTGAAGGGTCACTGAATCTGCATTTTCAAGACATTAATTATATTCTTTGCTTCATGAGCACCCAGATGATATTTGACTGGATCCCTAAAGAAAAAAATAATCTATATATCAGGAAGACTAGAAATGTAAAAGAATGTCCCAATAAACTCCACTGAGACAAAGTTTAAGCATGTCACTCATACTGGAAAGTTAGCATTTGTTTCTTTTTATCCCACCTTTATTATTTTTATAAATAATTTAAGGCAAGGCAGTAAACAAACCTAATGCACCTTTCTTCTCCTATCATACCCACAATAACAAATTTGTGATGTGGGCTGAACTGAGAGACAGTGACTGGCCCCAAGTGTTTGATTTGACTTAGCTATGGAGTCAAAAATTTACTTTTTTGGTGTAAATTTTAAAATGCCATACCTCTGAAGAGGAAATATGACTTTTTACAAAGAAGCTTCTTTTTTGACAGAATTTCCTAGAATGACCATGTGATGCCCAGTTTGTAACAGACATGATAGCCAAGCATTCTTGGCCTTCACTGGAAAGTTGCTGCATTTATCATCTATGAAGTTGTTGTTTTAATTTGGGTTATTTATGGGTGTTTTTTTTTCTTTTTAGAACTTCATAAGAATCTTGGTGCTCCCTGAAGATTGCAGCTGCTTACCTCTTGTGCATGACCTTGTTCCAAATACCTGTGCATATTTCAGAATTGCTCTATGCTGCACTAGTTAGCACTATTTCAAATCAAAGGTCAAATGCTCTAATACATATGCAGCCAATTACGAGGTAGCAATGCCTGACTCAAATGAAATAGTGATATTAATAAGGTAGTAAAGCATGCAGAAATTCAAATGCCTTTATATTTCATATTTATCGGCTCATTTAGATTACAAGCCATACAACAGAACACATCTGGTCACTATTATGCAATGTGTTAGGATTTTTAAACTATAAGTGTATAAAGTAAGAGTCTCTAACATGCAGAGTTTCATTTTCTTTTTCATACACTAATATGTATACATGAAATATAATCTGGGAAGATTGTTAAATGAGAGACATATGGATTAAAGATAGGAATACAAGCTCTCAATACCCACATTTCAAATAGTATGATTCTTCTTTAACTTGTTAAATTTGTTAAATTCAGGGTGCTGAAGATTCAAGGTGCTGGTGATGACCTATAAAGCCCTACATGGTTTAGGCCAGGATATCTGTTGGACCATCTGCAACCAGCAACAGCTTCCCTTCGCCCGGTGCGTTCTCACAGGGAGGGCCTACTCAGGATGCCGTCGGCTAGACAATATCAGCTGGCGACCCTTAGAGGTAGAACTTTCTCTGTGGGTGCACCCACCCTTTGGAATCAACTCCCCCTGGGGCTCCGGTTGGCCCCTGACCTTCACACTTTCTGCTGCGAACTAAAAACATGGCTGTCCAAATTGCCCAGTTTGGACTGATGGGGTTTTGATTATTTTTAATGTGTTTTATGTGTTTAATATGTATTTTTAACATGTTTTTATTTGGATTGGGACTGCATTTCTTAATTGTTGTGAGCTGCCCTGAGTCCTATGAAGATAGGGCGGCATACAAATCAAATCAAATCAAATAAATAAATAAACTATCTAACTAATATCTAATAATGACTAATAATATGTTAATTTATTTGGGATTATAATTTGTTTTTATTATTTAGCTTAATATTTGAAAGATTTCCATGACAGATAACATATTAAGACATATTCCAAGACAGATAACATATTAACAGAAGGACCTTGTAGGTCATCTAGTCCAACCCCCCACACAAGCAGGAGACCTACAGCATTTCTGACAAATGACAGTCCAATCTCTTCATAAAAACTTCCAGTGATGAAACTCCCACAACTTCCAAATGGAAGCTGTTCCATTGGTTGATTGTTCTCCCTGTCAGAAAATTTCTCCTTATTTCTAGGCTGAATCTCTCCTTCATCAATTTTCATCCATTATTCCTTGTCTGGCCTTCCGGTGCCTTGGAAAATAGCTTGGCCCCTTCCTCTTTGTGGCAGCCCCTCAAATATTGGAACACTGCTATCATGTCTCTCCTGGTCCTTCTCTTCACTAGACTAGACATGCCCAGTTCCTGGAACCATTCTTCATATGTTTTAGTCTCCAGTCCCCTAATCATCCTGGTTGCTGTTCTCTGCACTTTTTCTAGAGTCTCAACATCTTTTTTATAGTGTGGTGACCAAAACTGGATGCAATATTCTACGTGTGGTCTTATTAAGGCTTTATAGAGTGGTATTAGTACCTCACTTGATCTTGATTGTATCCCTCTGTTAATGCAATTTAGGATTGCATTACCTTTTTTGGCTGCCACTGCACACTGATTTCACCCAGTACACTTTTGGTTTTTTTTACCTAAGTGTAAGACACTTTTCTCTATATTGAATTTCATTTTGTTAGATAGGGCCCAGTGTTCAAGTCTGTCAAGATCTATCTGAATCTTGAGCCTGTCTTCTAGGATGTTAGCTATTCCTGTCAGCTTAGTATCATCTGAAAATTTGGTAAATTCCCTTTCTATTCCCTCCTCTAAGACATTTATGACGATATTGAAGAGTACTGTTCAATTGTCACAAACCTTATTTTATTAGATTTTTAAATAAATATCTAGAACATGCTTTTCATAAGCAGGACTTTTAGAAATGATGTGGCTATTTTATTGGATACAAATGCATCAAAATTATTGACATTAATTTAGAAAAGTATTACTTTCCATCTTCTGATACTTGTATCATATAATATATATCACTATTTATATGACTTTTGTATATATTTTAAGTGATATAAATAACTGTAAGTATTTAAAAATGCAATTATTTAGAACTTAATTGTTAAGTATTTAGTTACAATTATTTAAGTATAAACAAATTTGACATTGCAATGTTCTATATTTTGATTTTTCTGTATTTAATTTTCGGCCACTGATCGACAAAAACAAGCCCCAGAACCCAAGTTGCTTACATTTAATTTAAATTAAACTTTAAACAAAAGGGGATATATGTACAAAGCTAATGAATAAAAATCCTGTTTGCCAATTAGTTCAATCCAATTAAAATTTAAGCTGACAATTATACAAACCTCTGAAATGAAAAAAGAAAGGGGGAAAATCTCACACTCAGTGTGAGCCTATAATATATATTGGCAGATATATTTATTGAAGAAATGAATTACTGTAAATATGAAGGTGACTTGAGACTCATAGTCAACTGTAACCCAATTATGGTGGTACAGCAGTGGGAATAGTTGCCAATGAAAGAAAATACATAAACAAATGTGGATTATATAGAATCATAGGACTAGAAGGGATCATGGAGATATTCTAGTCCAATCCACTGCCCCAGGCAGGATTTCTCATACCATTTTAGATAAATGGCTCAATCCTTTCTTGAAAATCTCCAGAAATGGAACACCCACAACTTCAGGAGGCAAAATGTTCCATTACTTAGTATTTCTTACTGTCAGAAAATTCTTCCTCATTTTTAAGTTGGGTCTCCCTCTGACAAACTTCAAAAACTATATTCAAAAACAAAAACTATTGCTTTTTTTTCTACTCTCAGTTCCATGGAAAATAAATTTCCTCTTCCCCAGGGCTGTCATTCAAATATTGGAAGGCTACTATTATATCTCAGTCTTCTCTCTGTTAAGCTAAACATATATAGTTCCTTTAGTTGTAGAATTCAGCATTTAGACCAAGAGTGAAATCCAGAATTCTGACAGGTTCTGGAGAACCGGTAGCGGAAATTTTGAGTAGTTCGGAGAACCGATAATGGAAATTTTGAATAATTTGGAGAACTGGCAAATACCACCTCTGGCTGGCCCCAGAGTGGGATAGGAATGGAGATTTTGCAGTATCCTTCCCCTGCCACACCCACCACGCCACACCCACAGAACCGGTAGTAGAAAAAATTGGATTTCACCACTGATTTCACCACCCCTTATTATCTTGCTCTTTTCTGCACTCTTTCTAGCAGCTCAGTATCTGTTTTGTATTATTATAACCCGAACTAGAGATAAGATTCCATACATGGCAATACCAGTACTATCATTTCCATGACCTTGGTGCTATTCTTCTGCTGATCTAGCCTAGGATTACTTTGGCTATTTTGGCAGCTGCAACACACTGCTGGCTCATACTTAAATGATGGTTTACGAAGTCACCTTGATACCTCTCACAATTATGTTTATGTTGTTGTTTATGTTTATTATATTTGTATACCGCTCTTCTCCCGAAGGAGTCGGGGCGGTGAACAGCCAGCAGATAAAATACAGAAAATACAAAAATTAAAACAATATTAAAAACCAATTAAATTAATTTGGCCCTCAGTTAAAACACCCCCATATTAAAACCCATAATTTAGCAATTTAAAATTAAAGCAATTTAAAAAGTATGGTCAGGTCACCAGGTCACCAGGCTTGATGAAACAAAAACGTCTTTAAGGCACGGTGGAAAGTGCGCAGATCCAGGATCTGCCATATCTCTGGGGCAACTCGTTCCAGAGGGTAGGTGCCCCGACATAGAAGGCTCTCCCCCTGGGACTGCCAGCTGACATTGTTTGGCCGACAGCACCCTGAGGAGCCCTGCTCTGTGGGAGCATACTGGTCGGTGGGAGGCTACTAGCGACAGAAGGCGGTCTTGTAAATACCCGGGTCCTAAGCCATGGAGCGCTCTAAAGGTGGTAACCAATACCTTGAAGCGCACCCGGAAGACCACTGGGACCAGTGCAGCTCATGCAGGAGAGGTGTTACATGGGAGAGCTGAGTCGCCCCCATCACCACCAGCGTGGCTGCATTCTGGATCAGTTGGATTCTCTGGGTGCTCCTCAACAAGAGCCCCATGTAGAGAGCATTACAGTAGTCCAAGTGGGGCATGATGAGGGCATGAGTGACCATGCGTAAGGCATCCCGATCCAGAAAGGGACGCAACTGGTAGATCAGGTGAACCTGATAAAAAGGTCCCCTGATCACGGCTGTCATATGCTCTTCTAAAGACAGACGTGTATCCAGGAGACACCCAAGTTGCGAGCCCTCTCTGTGGGGGCCAATGACTCGCCCCCAAAAGTCAGCGATGGTACCAGCTGACTATATTGGGATGCCGGAAGCCACAGCCACTTGGTCTTGGATGGGTTGAGCCTGAGCCTGTTTCTCTCCATCCAGATCCACACGGCATCCAGGAACCAGGACATCACTTCAAGGGCATCATTGGGGTGGTCCGGGGTGGAAATGTACAGCTGAGTATCATCAGCATACAGATGACACTTCACCCCGAAACCACGGATGATCTCACCCAGCGGCTTCACATAAATGGTTCCGTCCCAGGCGCCTGATGGACCCCGAAAGGTTCCTGATGGAGCTTGGGCCATTTCCTGAGGCTCTGGCTCACAACTCGACTGAGGACCTGGTGGTCGCCTGGGACAGGGCGGCTACTGGGGCCTTGGACTGCGTTGTGCCTTTGCGGCCTCTGACCCGATGCCGATCTCGTCTAGCTCCTTCGTTTTCCGAGGAGCTGAGAGAGATGAAACGTCGGAAAAGACACCTGGAGAGCAATTGGAGGACAAGCCGATCTGAATCTGACCGAACACAGGTGAGATCTTATATTAAGACCTACCTAGTGGCGATAAGAGCGGCGAAGTCTAGCTACTTCTCCACTCTTATTGCATCTGCAGAGAACCGCCCACCTGCGCTGTTTAGGGTGACCCGCTCCCTACTTCAGGTGGGGGTACGGGAAGATCCCTTAAATGGTCGAGCTGAGGATTTTGTACAATTCCTGCATGATAAAGTCGCTCAGATTCGGGAAGGCCTGGACTCCGATTGGGTAGATCCAGGGGAGGAGACAGGGGCAGATCTTGAGAGCATTATCTGGGAAGAGTTTGACTCTGTGGCTCCTGAGGACGTGGACAGGATTCTGGGCAAGCTTAACGCTGCCACATGTCTATTGGACCCGTGTCCCTCCTGGTTGGTACTGGCCTCCCGGGAGGTTACACGAGGCTGGCTCCAGGGGATTATAAATGCTTCTCTGAGTGAGGGTGTCTTTCCCGCCACCTTGAAAGAGGCGGTTGTGAAGCCCCTCCTCAAGAAGCCTTCCCTGGACCCGGCTATATTATCAAATTATCATCCAGTCTCCAATCTTCGCTTTGTTGCGAAGGTTGTTGAGAGTGTGGTGGCGCGACAACTACCCCGATACCTGGATGAAGTTGTCTATCTGGATCCGTTCCAGTCGGGCTTCAGGTCACGATACAGCACGGAAACGGCATTGGTCGCATTGGTGGATGATCTCTGGAGGGCTCGGGACAGAGGTTGCTCCTCTATCCTGGTCCCATTAGATCTCTCAGCGGCTTTTGATACCATCGACCATGGTATCTTACTGCACCGGCTGGAGGGGTTAGGAATAGGGGGCACTGTGCTTCGGTGGTTTTCCTCCTTCCTCTCTGACCGTTCGCAGTTTGTGTTGGCAGGGGGGCAGAGGTCAACCTCGAGGCACCTTATTTGTGGGGTGCCACAAGGGTCAGTCCTCTCACCCCTTCTGTTCAACATTTATGTAAAACCGCTAGGCGAGATCATCCGTGGTTTTGGGGTGAGTGTTCATCAGTATGCTGATGACACACAGCTATACATCTCCACCCCAGACCACCCCAATGATGCCCTTGCTGTGATGTCCCGTTGCCTGGAGGCCATGCGGATCTGGATGGGGAGAAACAAGCTCAGACTCAACCCCTCCAAGACCGAGTGGCTGTGGCTTCCGGCGTCCCGGTATAGTCAGCTAGTACCATCACTGACAATAGGGGATGAGATCTTGCTCCCCACAGAGAGGGCCCGCAACTTGGGTGTCCTCCTGGATTCACGGTTATCTTTAGAAGATCATTTGACGGCCGTGGCCAGGGGTGCCTTTTATCAGGTTCACCTGATCCGTCAGTTGCGTCCCTTTCTGGATTGGGATGCCTTGCGCATGGTCACTCATGCCCTAGTTACCTCCCGTATGGACTACTGTAATGCTCTCTACATGGGGCTCCCCTTGAAAAGCACTCGGAGGCTCCAACCGGTCCAGAATGTAGCCGCGCGGGTGATTATGGGCGCAGCTCGTTACGCCCATGTAACACCTCTCCTACGCGAGCTGCACTGGCTCCCGGTGGTCTTCCGGGTGCGATTCAAGGTGTTAGTTATCACCTTTAAAGCGCTCCATGGCTTAGGACCTGGGTACCTACAAGACCGTCTTTTGCCACCAATAGCCTCCCACCGACCAGTTCGTTCTCACAGGGAGGGACTACTCAGGGTACCGTCAGTCAAATTATGTCAACTGGCGACTCCCAGGGGGAGGGCCTTCTCTGTGGGGGCTCCAATCCTTTGGAATGAACTGCCCCCAGAGATACGGAATATTCCTGATCTCCGTGCTTTCCACCGTGCCCTCAAGACCTTGATGTTCCAACAGGCGGGGCTAAACATACGAACATGTCAATGATTTTTTAAATGTTATCTAATTCTGGGTTTTATTTAATTGACTAAACTAAGTAATAATTTTAATTAGCAATTTTATGATGTTTGTATGTCTATATGTTTCTTGACTGTACACCGCCTTGAGTCCTACGGGAGAAAGGCGGCATAGAAATATAAATAAATAAATAAATAAATAAATAAATAAATAAATAAATAAATAAATAAATGTTGAACAGAAGGGGCGAGAGAACCAACCCTTGCAGCACCCCACACACAAGGCGCCTTGAGGTAGATCTCTGTCCCCTTGTCAACATGAACTGTGACCGGTCGGAGAGGAAGGAGGAGAACCACCGCAACATGGTGCCCCCCATCCCCAACCCCTCCAGTCGGCGCAGCATGATACCATGGTTGATGGTATCAAAAGCCGCTGAGAGATCTAATAGGACCAGGACAGAAGAACAACCCCTGTCCCAAGCCCTCCAGAGATCATCCACCAACGTGACCAATGCTGTTTCCGTGCTGTGCCCAGGCCTGAAACCCTACTGGAACAGATCTAGATAAACCATTTCCTCCAGGAACAAGGAAACTGTCGTGCCACCACACTCTCAACAACCTTCGCCACAAAACAAAGGTTGGAGACAGGATGATAATTTGCTAATATAGCAGGGTCCAGGGAAGGTTTCTTAAGGAGAGGCCTCACCACTGCCTCCTTCAAGGTGGCAGGAAAGTTACCCTCACTCAGAGAAGCATTGATAATCCCCTGGAGCCAGCCTCATGTAACCTCCCAGGAGGCCAGTACCAACCAGGAGGGACACAGGTCCAGTAAACATGTGGCCGTGCTAAGCCTGCCCAGAATCCTGTCCACGTCCTCGGGAGCCACAGGGTCAAATGATATTCTCACCTTGCCTCCATCACCCCACCTGAAGCTATCCAGTCAGAGTCTAATCCTTCCCGAATCTGAGCAATTTTGTCATACAGATATTGCACAAAGTCCTCAGCTCTTCCCTGTAAGGGGTCTTCCCTCACTCTCTGATGGAGTAGGGAACAGGTCACCCTAAACAGGGTGGCTGGGCGATTATCTGATGATGCGATAAGAGTGGAGAAATACTCAGATTTCGCTGCTTTTATCGCCACTAGGAAGGTCTTAATATGAGACTTCACCAGTGTCCGTCGGATTTGGATCGGCTGGCCCTCCAACCGCTCTCTAGGCGTCTTTTCCGGTGCTTCATTTCCCTCAGTTCCTCGGAGAACCAGGGAGCCACATGGGATCGGCACCAGGTCAGAGGCCGCAAAGGCACGACACGATCCAAGCTCCGGCGGCTGCCCTATCCCAGGCGGCTACCAGGTCCTCGGTCGAATCGTGAGCCAGAACCTCAGAAAATGGCCCAAGCTCCCTCTGGAATCCATCAGGATCCATCAGGCGCCTGGGGTGGAACTACCTAACCAGTTCCACCTCCTTGCGATGGGGGGCAGCAGTACAGAAGTCCAGTCAGAGGAGCGAATGATCAGACCATGACAAGGGTTCGATGGCTGCATCCCCTATATCTAGATCATGCAGCCACTGACCTGAGATGAAAATCAGGTCCAGAGTGTGTCCCCCCATGTGCGTCGGGCCATGAACTATCTGGGTCAGGTCCATAGCAGTCATGGAAGCCATGAACTCCCGAGCTGCTTCCGACGTCTCGCCGACAGATTGTAGGTTAAAATCCCTCATGACCATAAGTCTGGGGGTATCCACTGCCACCCCAGCTATCACATCGAACAGCTCGGGCAGGGCCGCTGCTATGTGGCAGGGAGCCAGGTACGCAGTTAGCAGGCCCATCTGAACCCCATGACCCCACTTCACAGGAAGGGACTCACATCCGGCTATCTGAGGAACAGTGGCCTCCCTCAGACTCAGATCTTCTTTAATAATAACCGCCATCCCACCATCCCTACCCTGAGCCCTTGGCCAATGGAACGTGCAGAAACCTGGTGGACACAGTTCAATGAGGGGGACACCCCCCTCCTGCCCCAACCAGGTCTCTGTAACACCCGCCAGGTCCACAACCCCCTCCTGTATGAGATCGCAAATGAGGGGGGCTTTATTCACCACAGAACTGGCATTGCACAACATCAGCTGAAAATCTGGGCCCTGAGGATCTGGACTATCCAGGGAACAAGAGGAGCCTTGGGGGCCGGAGCGCACAATCTCTTGGAGATAGCGAGTGCGCACTTCCCGAACATGATGTGGCCCCTGCTTCCACCATATCTGCCCCTCCCAACCACAGTACCAATGGAACAACCCTCCACAGTATGGACACTGGCCTCCTACTTAATCCCGGACCCCACATCCCCTGTAATGCCGTCTCTCACCGGGCTAGTCCCAACCCCCCATAAATTATCCCTCCCAGAACCCCTTAAAATACTATTTAAAATCTTAGTCAAAAAGCCCCTCAACCCCCTTCTCGCACCATGCCACCTCTCAGGGTTCCAAAATCCGTCATCAAGGTAGGCCCTCGATAAAGTGGAGGGCCAAGCCTGAGAGAGGGAGGAGTACATCCAATAAGACCACGGAAGGGAAGGCAGTTTGATAGGGTCCAACAAAGTCCTAGGACAGAAGGTCTCCATATAAGTAGCAGCCCGAGCTCCACTGCTCTCTCACAGCAGCGGAAGGAGTCGATTAATACAGTCAGTGAGAGGGGGAAAAAAAGTTTCCCAGCTACCCTCTCACAGTGGCCGGCTAGATGTCCAAAGGCAGGGAATTTGATGGTATCATCCCCTCTGATGATAGATGGTTCATAATGGCCAACTCCCTCAGGGTGCACACAATATTGTCCAAGTCCCCATCTGCCAGGGAGTTTCGATGGGAATAATTCAGTTGATTTGAAGCGGGGTATAGATAAAAGCAGCCCAGCAGTTCCACAGGAGGATAGATGTATTCAAGGGGGGGAGGGTGAGGGGGGAAGGCTGACCCCCC
Source organism: Arizona elegans (assembly GCA_022577455.1). Classification (NCBI taxonomy): domain Eukaryota; kingdom Metazoa; phylum Chordata; class Lepidosauria; order Squamata; family Colubridae; genus Arizona; species Arizona elegans. The sequence goes on from JAKOOJ010000004.1 coordinate 31,030,638, forward strand.
AGGCCGATAACAGGGCCAGAAAGAGGGGGTGGGGGGAGGAGAGGTCACCCATGGAGGCCCAATCCTAGAGCCATCCACCGGACTCTCCAACCCCATCCATCCCCTATCATCATGTCAGCCGTGCCTCCATTGGCAACCTCCATTTCGCCTCTCCGCCAGCGTCCACCAACATCCACCTCACTGGTTTCACAGCCATCTTCATCCAGCCATCATATCCTCCCAATCGCTGCGCAGCAGCCACCATTGCCACCGCAACTCCACAACTCCACCACCAGTGCCAGACCACCCTCAATCCACCGTCAGCACCGTTGGTACTGCCACGTCGTCACCGCTGTTTTGACAGCCGCCGCCCAGCGAGCAGGGAAAAAGCCAGCAACACTGCAGGTCGGCCTCCCTAGTCCTCCTCCCGCAGCGCCTCGCGGTGTCCTGCAGCCTCCTGCGGCGTTCTTCTTTCACTTCTCCTCACCTCAGACATTCCGGTGGGCGAAAAAGCCCTCAACGGGTTGAGGAGGAACTCTCCCAAGCTGGGATGGGGCTGCCGATGGTCCTGGCAGCCCCAGGAGACCCCGAAGCACCAAAAACGCTGCCCATCCTGACAGTGAGTCAGGCCGGCACCACCATGTTGGGGCATGCGCAGAAAGATTATTATTACTGTTGAGTCAGATATTTCTACCCTATATGAATGCATCTGGTTTTTCCTGCATAAGTGCACGACTTTGCTTGTCTCACCATTGAACTGCACTTTGTTAGCTATGGCCCAATTTTATTTGTTTATTTATATATTGAAATTGTTTGCCTGAGATGTCTCTGGGCAGCTTACAATGTTGAATGCTCAACTCTGAATAGACTGATAGATTCTAATAGACTCAAATCTTGAGTCTATCTTTCAAAATGTTAGCAATTCTCCCCAGCTAGGTATCATCTGTAAATTTGATGAGTGCTCCTTCATTCTCCTCATTTAAGTCAATCACAAACATGTTGAAGAGCACTAGGCCCTAAGAACCATGAGGTATCCCCTGTATGCTTTTCTCTATATAGCTGTAGTTCCATTGAAGACCAGATGCTGGGTACAGTTTGTCAGCCAAGTGCAGATCCATCTAGCACAGTGGTTCTCAACCTTCCTAATGCCGCGACCCTTTAATACAGTTCCTCATGTTGTGGTGACCCCCAACCAAGGGTTGGTTCTAAATTTTTTTACTACTGGTTCTGTAGGTGTGGCTTATTTTGTGGGTGTGGCTTGGAGGTCATGTGACTGGGTGGGCATGGCTAGCTGGTCATGTGACTGGGTGGCCATGGCTATATGTATAGGGACTACTCAGAGGGCTGAAAAAAGTCATTTCTGACAGGTCCTCGCACTTTTGACTGGACCTCACACTTATGACCATCCTCACATTTATGCCTGTTCAGCATTCTTAACAACCATGTCATTCATTTCACAACTGCTTCTCTTCAACATGGTATAAGATAGGGCAAAAAACGTAAAATGTGAGGACAGTCGTAAATTCGAGGACTGGTCAAAAGTGCGAGGACCAGTCAAAAATAACTTTTTCAGCCCTCTGAGTAGTCCCTGTGCACAAAAGGACTACCCAGAGGGCTGAAAAATGTGATTTCTGACAGTTCCTCGCACTTTTGACCAGCCTTTGCAGTTATGACTGGTCATCATTTATGCCCATTGTACCATTCTTAACAACCGTGTTACTCATTTCACAACTGCTTCTCTTCACCATGGTGACAAGATAGCGCAAATACGTAAATTGTGAGGACAGTCGTAAGTTCGAGGACTGGTCAAAAGTGCGAAGACCAGTCAAAAATAACTTTTTCAGCCTCTGAGTAGTCCATATGCATAAAAGGATACAGCAATAGGGAGGGATGAAGGAAGGGAAAGGAAATTAGAGTAGGAGTGAAGGTAAGAGAGGGAGGAAGAAAGGAGGAGAAAGAGAAAGAAAGAGGAAGTAGGGAGAAGAAGAGGGGGGAAGAAAAAGTAAGAAAGAAAGAAAAGACAGAGGTGGTAGGTTTGAGGAGAAAGATTGCTGTACAATAAAAAAGATGAAAAGGAAGAAAGCCAACCCCAAACAAATATTAAGATATTAAGATAAAGAATGAATTGTTAAACTTTAAAGAATAAAAGAGAACAAATAGCAATAAATAGCAATAATTAGAAACACACATACAAATATACAACGTATTTTCTTTGAACAGAGTATTTGGCCGGTTCACAAATTTAAACAGTTGTAGGAGGTTAGCACCCACCCCTTTCCTAAAAGAATGAAATATTTTGGGAAATATTAAAAAGGCAGAATATTATATTTCCCTACCTGGATGAGAAATGGAGAAGCATATTTTACAGACAAAGCAGCTCCCACCTTCCTGCCCCCCACCCTTTGTTAATGGGCCAGAGGCAGAAAGTCAATCCTTTGTCAAAGGACATTTGCAACACAATAGCAACAGAAACTAACCCAATGGGCCCCATCAAGCCACATGATCCTGTCCACCATTAAACCATCTTTCCAAGCAGTCTCCATGTTTCCAGTGTCTTTTTCCCCACTTGGAGCAGAACCCAGAAGGATATTTCTTCCAACACAGTATTTAGTCATTTCAATTAAATTTACAATTTCTATATTTCCTTTTTACCATATTTATTCCTCATCTATTTTTTTAAAAAAACAATATTACCCTTGATCCTCATCTCTAATCTTAATCAAATTCAATTTTCCCTTCTATATTATACCCCTTCGCATTGTCATCTATTTTTATATCCATCCTCACATTGGTTAATTATGTAATACAGTTGTTTAATACAAATTCAACATTTTAATATAAATCAATTAGTTATATAACTATCTTTTTTTTGTATATTAATCAATATGAACATGAATATTCCAATTATTTCCATGCAATCCAATTTCTTACAAATCAATTAATTATATTTACCAATAATAATAAACCAAATAATTTCCCCCATATATTCCTCCAAACCACAACTTAACCAATTAATAGTATCTCAATTATTACAATTCCCTAGTTAAATAGAGCTTTTTTTCTTTTGTGTTTTAAAATCTTGGAACTCTCCTCTTTTGCCCTAAATTTCACATTGTTTGCAGTTTTGCACCTACCTTTTTTGGTGAGGAAAAAGAAAAAGAAATCTCTCTGCCTCATTTTGTCACGTTGCAGCCTGCTTACTTTCAATTTCGCTTTTTCAGCATAGCTAGAGGGAAAAAAATCTGCTCCAGGAATTTACCTCTTTGCAGCTAGCTGTTTGAAGCCCCACGGCAAGAATTTAAAGTTTTTATTCCCTCTAGCCATCAGCTGGGACTCCGGAGGCAGCAATAGATTGGAAGTGGGCGGGGTAAGCGAACGGCGACCGGGCGATCCAACAGAGGCAGAGGGTGAGGGTGAGTGAAGGCGTGGGGGGGGAGAGGGCTTTGGCGACCCCTGTGAAATGGCCATTCAACCCCCAAAGAGGTCGCGACCCCCAGGTTGAGAACCGCTGATCTAGCAGATATATTATCTATCCCACATTGTTCTATCTTACCAAGAAGTTGTCTGTGGTCTACTTTATCAAATGTCTTACTAAAGTCTAAGTGTATTATATCCACTAATTTCTTTGGTCCACTAATTTAGTGATTTTATTAAAGAAGGCAATAAGATTTGTTTGACATGACTTGTTCTTAACAAACCCATGCTAGCTTTTATTAATCATCTTGTTAATTTTTAGGTGCTCACAAATTTGCTGATTAATTATCTTTTCCAGAATTTCCTGATATTCATGTAAGTGATTGCTCTGTTAGTCAGTTAAGTTATTTCAAAGAAATGCCTACATGGAAATTGTATTTCCATCATTTTTATGCATTTTTTCTGTTCTATAATCAAAGTTTACCTGCATCCAGCAGCATGTAAAGGATCATATAACTTGTTCATGGCTTTTGGGTAAAAAAAATGCTAGTTTATAAACTATAGTTTGAATGGGAATCTAGGAGTTTTAGATTGTAAATGATGGTTTATTGTTTAGAATGTTACCATGTTTTCCTGAAAATAAGACCTGGTCTTTTTTTTTCCCTCCAAAAGGGGCATTAGGTCTTATTTTGGGGAGATGTCTTTTCCGCTGTCTCACCTTGTGGTGGCAGTGGCACCGACAGCCCTGCCCAGCAGGAGCCCATGTGGCCACTGCCAGTCTACTTCTTCTGTGGCTGCATGCTGCCACTCGTGCACAGCACCGCCCAATCTTCATTTTCCTATCAGAGGCCTTCTCAGCCTCTACAGCTGAGAAACAAGCTCTGGATTGATGCAGGCAGTGCCCCCTGGCCTCCATTTCACCATCAGAGGCTGGGGGCACCCCAAGCATCAATCTAAAGCTAGTTTCTCTGCTGCAGAGGCCTTTCCTGAAGGCTTCTGGTGGCAAAATGGAGACCCGGGGAAGTGCCGCAACAAAGCAGCAGCAAGCAACCAGAAGATGGTCCACAGAAGAAGTGGACCATCAAGGTGAGGCAGGGGTCAGGGCATGGGAGGTCTGGATGCAACTGTGCTAAGGTGAAAATGTGAGAGCATGTGGGGCAGTTCCAGCCCACCATTCCCTTGATTTTTATCCATGCGCCTCACCCCACCTCGTGCAACCAGGTGCAACAGAGTGGGAGAGCTCTTAACTAAGGCTTATTTGGGAGTAGGGCTTATATTGGGCAGATGTGTAAAAATCAGGCTAGGGTTATTTTTGGGATAGGTCTTATTTTCAGGAAAATGTGATATATAGAGCAAACCTATAGTGGTTCATTCAATAAACAATGCTTCAGCATTCAGTGTGATATATGAATCCAGTTCTAATAACTTAATTCAGTCAGTATGATAGGCATGAGTGGTTTATTTGTGATTTAGTGGTTTATATATTCCTGGTTTGTTTCCAAGTCAGGAATTTTAATGAAACCTTAGCTGATCAGTGGAGTTCAAAGAATATTTATTCAATCCAAATTATAATATAGGCAATCACAAAAAACCTCTTCCTCATCTCTCTTTTTATAAAATTTTGTTCTTTAGAGATTAATGAGTTAACTTATTACAAATTTTTCCTTATCTTAGAGTGAAAGCAGATGCTTCCTTATTTATAGTTAAAGAAATATCTCTTTATCTAGAGAGAAAACACACATGTTTTTATATGCATACCATATTAAGATAGTGGTCTTCTTTATGTAGATATGCAAAAGATAGATATCTTACTTTACTATGTTTCCAATGTAGAAGCCAACATTTATAAAATGGTATTACTCCTGCAGGTTTACTGCTGTCTATACAATTAATCCTTTAATTTAAAGTTCCTGAAGAACTTCTTAGATGAAAAATGAATCATTTTCAAAGAAAAAAAACCAAGAATGATCAGTTGCCTTTTGAAAAGCAAATTTAGGACAACCATGTCCTGGATGATTGAGAATCTCTATAGAGATATCATAAAAGTATTCCTACACTATGAACCTATATATTATTATTATTTTAACATCACTATGTTAAAATAATAATAATATATAGGTTTATAGAGCATAGAGCTTACTGTGTGTCAGGTGATTTCAGTCAATTATAATGCATTCAGGTTTAGTGAGATATTAAAACCCAGTAATAATGAAATGAAAAATTTAAATAAAATATTAGAAGATATACATGAATTGTGATTCAGGCCTGAGATAAAAATAGAAATTCTCTATAAAGGTTTTCCACTTTATAAGTTATGTTTTTCATATGCTATATAAATCTCTTCCAAAAAAAAAAAAGAATTCAGCATGTGGCTCATTAATTGAGCCTGGAAATTGTACCTCTCTTTAACTTAATATAAGTGACCTGCAGATAAAAACTGAAGTGCATTTAGGTGACCATTTGATAGTGGTCATTTGGTATAGGATAGTCATTTGATAGTGATCAGAAATTTCATAACCCTGTCTTTTACAAGGATATCCACTGAAGGCAATAGTTCTATTAAAGTGATGGTTAACCATTAAATATGGATCATTTAAAACTTTACGACTGAGTAAAAATTGTGAATAAGAATGCTGTGATGACAGAACCTTTTCTCAATGCTACATCTGCTGAACATTTATTCAAATGGAACAGTTAATTCCCTAATTTATTTTATGCCATCCATTTGGCAGCCCACTCCAATCCTAAATCCCCTCTGAGGTGGGGAAATTTCAATATCAAATCACACACAAATTGGAATGAATTGGTAAATCACTATAGCATACCGTACAGAGTTAGCCAGCGTATTACAATTCAGACTTGCTTTCTTATGGCAAACTCCCAGAAAGCAACAGATGCTCAGGGTGAAATTCTAAGCCAAATATATATGAGATGTCTGTTTCCATGAGTTTCCCAAGCTTGTCATTTCCTGCTATAAAAGTTGTATCTTTACAAGCTGAATAATAAGATAAGGAAACCATTGAATCTAGATTTCCAACATAATACAACCTGCATAATTTTATCTTATAAGCAACTAGCTTGGGTTCTCCTCTCCCTATTGCTTTCTTTTAATGTTAAGATCTGAAAGGAATAGATGTAGCAAAAGAGTAAACTAAAATTAGTCGTAGTTGATTCATCAGCTCTTATGGTGGGTTCTTATTCTTTCAGAATCAGAATCAGTTATATTTTTATGATATATTCATGAGTAGAATAAAACAAGCTAAATTCACCAAACACTGGAAGAAAGGCCTTTTCACCCATTTCTTTATTTTAGTTCTCAATAGCTAATATTAGACCAGGCAGTGATTAATTCTTTTTTTTTTTCCAGATAGGTTTTCAGGTGAAAGATTCATTAATCCCAATTAAATTACTCTGAATTATTAGATTTACAATCATCCTTTTCTCAGACCTACTTCTAAAATACATCCAGAAACAAGTGTAGATCTCAAATGAAGTGTAGACCACAGATTGCAAACAGAAGTAACTCTATTCAACAGATAAATTATTGACCTTGCCATTGCTGAATAGTTGCAGTGTAGATCTCAAATGATTAGCATTGGAGGTGTTTTGGGTAAAAAACTTTCTAAGGTAAATGTCAAAAATAATCAAATTGTTAGAAGCCTGAGTTTTTTGATCATCCTTGCAGATGCCCTTTTCCACTTGCTCACATACATGCACACACACAATTTTCCAATTCCTCCTTGTTGCTCTTTCCCACTACATTGACATCACTTTAACAAAGCAGAGGAAATAGCATCTTTTATTTACCACCTTGCTTTAACTTTTATGCAGGAAGGGAAAAAATCACCCATATATCTTTTCCTGGACTTTATTTGAAGACTTTCAAAACAAAGAAAAAACAGAGCACAGAAGAGATAGTAGTCCAGTAGAGACAAGATGTTCACACAAACATTCTAATCACCTTCTATATATATATAAAAATGTAGTTCTCTTGCTTAAAAACAGAATTCATCCAAATGAGTAAAGGGAAAAGGGAAGCAGGAGAATTTATTTGCTCAACTATAATTTCTGCACAGGGACTCTAAGGAAGAGATAAGGAGAAAAAGAATGGAAGATAGGACTACCTACAGGTGTTGGTTTTCTTATTATGTGTGTTGCAATTTGGATGTCCTTTTGGCTATACAACTTTGGACTTGCAGCCAACTATGGCAGGGGATTTCCAACATAAGATTAATTCTCAAAGTGATGGTGCAGATTGATTACATTCAAACTGTAAAGCATATTTGTAAATTGCACATGGGTGGATGGAACAATATTGTTGTTCTTGTTTTTGCCTGTAGGGTTTTGGCCAGTGCCACAATGGTGACATTTTCAATTACCATGGTATTTTAGAGCTGTCAGGATTAAAATGGGAGGGAGGAGGGAGAGAACTGATGGTACACAATATTGCTTTGAGATGTAGCAAATAAACATGGCTCTCTTGTTTTGCATTTACATGCCTACTAAGAATCATTTCACTTGCCAGAATTCTGGGGAAGAAATGGTAAACTGAAGATGGCTCTAATTTTAGCAAGGATTGCAGTGGATTGAAGAATAAATTGAGTCTTTGTAATTTCTCTCTGGACCAGAAGAGAACTTCATGTTGCCCACAAATGCTCTAGAAAGACAGAAGTTTCCTGTGGGTTTATTGCTCTGGCAAACAAAATAATTCATTTAAAAAATATTGCAAATCATTTTAAAATAAATCTGTGGCATGTTTCAACATCTCAGCCCCTCCCCCCCAAAAAAATGGATGTCAGGTGGTGTGAATGAAATAATTGCAACTGAAGTAGAGCGGAGATTCATTTTCACCTACCATTAGAGTTGTCATCAATAGTGTACCAAATTTAATGAAACAAACTATTCAACATACAAAATGGAAGGTTGCTTTGTTGAAATATCTTTTTTATATATAGTGAAGATATCCATCAGGTAGAATAAAATTCAGCTGAAGAATAGGTTGTGCTTAAGTATTCAGAAATATACAAGAGTAGATGTAATTAGGCATAAAGAATTTGTAGAACCTAAGTACCAATGACACTATTAAGAATAATGACAGAGGAAGAGGAATTTGAGCAAACTGATAAGCTTTTTTAACTTCCTTCTCTCATATTGTAAGAAGAACTATGATGGATGCAGTCAACAGTCTATATCTGTGATGGCGAACCTATGGCACACGTGCCAGAGTTGTGGGCACATGTGCACCGGCCAGCTAATTTTTGCACATGTCGGAGTCCCAAAACCCTGAAGACCAGCTGCCCAGTGCACATGCACATGCTGGAAACCAAAAGACCAAGTGGTTAACTCGCATATGCACACCAGCCAGCTGATCTTCAAGTTTTCGGGGCTCTGGCACATGCATATTCCAGTTTGGGCACTTGGTGCCAAATAGGTTTGCCATCACTGGTCTATATAGCAAAAAAACTACCAGAAAGATATAAATGCATACGGTATATACTACCATGATACAGGGGTGAAATCTAAATTCTTTTGCTACAGGTTCTGTGGGTGTGTCTTAATTAGTGGGCAGGGCTTGGTGGTCAGGTGGGCGTGGCCAAGTCAAAGTCACTTCTTTGCCCTTTTTTAACCTACAAAACACAACACAACACAACTGGCTCACCCACAATGTAAAAGCAGCTAGACCCAAAATGGACTCTGCAACAAGCAGAAACCTCACACAGCCACAAAAAGCCCAAAAAACCAACTTTCACACTTTACACACACAAAATTCCACATACAGCTTTGTGAGATTTTGTGTCTCTGTGTAGTTAGAGTGAAACACTACAGAAACACACTAAATCTCAGAAAGCTGCACAAATATTATTTAATTTTAATTTATTTTTATTTTTATATAAAAGCAGCTAAATTTAAAAATTCCTAAACTTTAAATGGCTAGGTCTAAAAAAAGAACAACTAAAAAAAAGCCCAATTAACAATTTTCTTAAAGCTCCCAAATGGGAAAAAACTTACCCAATAGAACAGGGGTCTCCAACCTTGGCAACTTTAAGACTTGTAGACTTCAACTCCCAGAATTCCTCAGCCATATTTGCTTTGCTGGCTGAGGAATTCTGGGAGTTGAAGTCCACAACTCCCTGCCTGCTTGATTGCAGGCAGGGAGATTCAGTTGCTTGCTGATGCAATGGATTGCACGGATTACAGCAAGGTGTTGCGACCAGCAGCTAAGGAAAGCAAGCTGAGGGGGGTAGGAGGAGGGATTTTTGCTACCGATTAGCAGGCAACTCAGCTGAGATCGTCAGAGCTTGGCTTGTCAGAGCCATTTAAAAGAAAAAAAAGGCTCTGATGATCGCGCGGCTCAGCTGGGCATGGGGGCGGAGGCAGGGATTTTTGCTACCAGTTCTCCGAACTGCCCGCCGCCATCGCTACCTATTCGCCCAAGCCAGTCCGAACCGGGAGCATTTCACCCCTGCCATGATAGTCCTACGTTTCATTAGATTTCGTAGGACTTATCTAGGGCCATTGATTGTCTGGTTTCAAGCATTCTCTCTCTTCATCACACTGAAGAGGTCAAGAATGAAATTTGAGGTTTCCACAAGTTTCCTGATGATGAGCTATCCTTCCTTCAAAGGCCCACTAGAATTTGCCTGCCTCTGATCAATTCCCACTGCACAATACAGTAAGTTCAACAAGCCAGCTTTGTTTTGTAAACAACAGGAGTAAAAGAATAAGCATCTTTAAGCTAGTTAGTTATTGATTTGATTGCAAATAAATCTCCTCTAACTGTGTCTCAATTTAGCCCTATGAATAGCTATATCAAGTTTTGGATGAGGAAGTTAGAATGAAGGCCCCATCATTTTGATGAAACTTGCAAAGGAAGAGTTGTACTGAAATATTCTAAATATTTCTTACAAGGATTTCTGCAAGAGAACAAAATAGAAATGTTTGTTCTTTAAAATAATATATTTTAAAATAAGTTGACAAAATTCCAGCTGTTTCTTTAAAACATAGATTCTGCTCCAAAGCTGTTTTATGTTTGTTTTCAAAGTCATTTAGTAAAATATTGGAGGGCCCATTTCACAATATTTCTAGAAAAAAGGAAAAAGAGAAAAGAAAAAGAAAAATACCTTTTCCATTTGGGTTAGAAGAACTGAGATGAAATGAGGAATAGCTGCCACCAAGCAGAAAATTTGTTCACTTTATGTGTGCCAGTTAATTACGACACTTCAGAGGCGCTTCTGAAAGGATAAGGCAAACTGCATAAATTTAGCCGTAATCCAGGCAGGCAAAACTAATTTGCAGGGGCTGGTCTTATCTAGCTGTTGCAGCTTTCTCAGAAAATTAACCTTGGATAGTTGGGTCCAATTCAGAAAGTGTTTGATTTTCCCCCTCCCTGCTCAGCACAGGAGAATTTTAAATTCAATACAATACCTGACTTTTAAGAGACATCATGGGAGCTGTAGGCAATTCTGAATTATTACACGTACGGGCATGTGTGTGTGTGTGTGTGCGCGCGCACACACACACACACACACAGAGAGAGAGAGAGTATACAGATGTATACATCTTTCCATTTATCCTGCTTTCTTACATGTATATCACTGGGTTTATTGCCATATGCATGAGGGAATGGAGAAGAAACAGTCTTCTGATGACCAGAATATTCATCAAAGTTCATCACAAAATAAGTCATGCATACTGACTTGTTCATTCCAGCAGAAATGAAGAAATCCCCATAAAAATAGTAGTTTAATGAAGTGTTGGAATGGAGTCTTGCCTGTCATTCCAATTACCGCTGATTTAGAATCTTCCTTAGTATATCACAATTAATTGGCCTTACTCAGCACAATTAAAAGTTTACCTTTGGTTTGCCAATGTGGGCCAGTTTGTAGGTGAAACGTTTAATTAAAAACCTTGCCAAATCCCTCTGAAAAGCTCTAGGAATAGTGATAAACATCATAAGCACTCCTAGCTCCTGAGAATTTTTCAAGACTTATAAGAAACGACAGGAAATTTATTTTTATCAATGAGGATGAATCAGCTCACTGTTATGTTGGCATATTCTGCAGGTAAATCTAAGTAGCTCTCATGTGGAACTGTAAGTCCAAGTTTTATTTACAAGAGTTATTCCCTCTTATAAACTTTGCCTGTATCTGGAAAACATGGGAGATTCTGTTACAGAATTAACACCATCTGTACTCTCTCCCTTCCTAACAACAAATAAATATTTTAAGTAATTTGCCTCAACACAGTGATTGCTAGTATGCTAATTATATCAGTTGTTGGAAGGTTTCAGAAAAGTACATAAAATAAGGAAGGATAAGAACTGAATTTCTGAAAAGAAGAAAGCATGGAAGAGATGAAGTCTAAACATTCTTCTGTCTGATGCCATAAGAAATTTTGGATTCTAGCTACCACATTAGGAGTTTATAGGAGCTGATATTCAAAATACTTGGAAGGCAATACATTGGCAATACATCTGTAATAGACTAACCAATTGCAAATCAAAGAGTGAAAATGTAAAATTCAATCATAGCCAGCTTGGTCCATGACAAAAATACAATAATGTCAATAATAATAATAATAATAAATCAATAGACTTCTTGTAGAGAAACTAGGCAGAGACTTAAATATGAAATATAGCCTGATATTTTCTTTAGAAGACAAAAAACCCAAATTAATAACATTAAGACAATCAGTGCATATGAGTGATAAAGACTGAAAACTCTTACAAATGGCTGCATTAATGAGGTTTTCACAAATCCTTGAGCCACAAAATCTACTAGCATAAACTGGTAGATTGAACTTTGTTGTGCAACTCTAATAAGGATGAGAAAGAATACTACCTGTATGCATTTATTACAGGACAAATTAAGGAAAAGGACTGATGAATTCATTTCCCTTTTTACCTACCAATTGAAAAACAAATATTCTCCCTCCTATGGAGATAGACAGGGTTGGGCCATTATAAGCAAGTACTTAGAATGGCAAATTTAGTCACTTGTCAAGTTATTTGATCAACAAACATGGGGAAAAAAAGGAGGGAGTGATTTGGATGCTGCTGCTTCTTGCTTCCAACAAGTAACCTCTTCTCCACACCCTTGATCCATTAAACTATTACGGAACATAGTTCTATTGTTATTATGAAAAAGCTAAATCTGTATGCTGACTGGTCACAAGATAAGAAGAAAAATGCAATGGGAGGTAATATTTATTTTATTTTTATTTATTTTATTTCATCAAGCATGTATTTTATGACAGATACAAGTGTAAACATAATTATAAATACACAAAAAGGATATGAATAAAAGAAAACATTAGGACAGGGATGGTAGGCATGCTGGTGCACTTATGCACGCCCCTTAAAGACCTCTTAGGAATGGGATGAGGTCTACAGTAGACAGTCTAAGGTTAAAATTTTGGAGATTTGGAAAAGAAACCACAGAGTCAGGTAGTGCATTCCAGGCATTGACCACTCTGTTACTGAAGTCGTATTTTCTCCAGTCTAGTTTGGATCAGTTTACCAAGAGTTTGTATCTATTGTGAAGCTGAATATTTGGTTGAATATTAAAAAGAAAGCTCCATCTTTGACTACTGCTGCTATTGGTGCTATCCAGAAGTACCAAGAGGCTTACTGAAAGTAGCCTGGGGACAGCTCTGGGGAACATACATTTCTCGACAACATCACCACAGCACTTAATACCACCATAATTAGAATATGGTAGGCAAAGGGTTTCCCCAAAGGAATAAAGGTATAAAAAGTAGACCTATGCAAAACCCATTGTCAGCAGAAATGGTAGAAAACAACAAATCCATCAGTGACAGAGATATCAACAGAGAGATGACTGAACCTGGATCTGTTTCCTAGTATAAATCAATCTTTTGGGCCACACAGGATTAGTGATATCTTTAAGCACAGGATGAACTTCTTTCAAAAATATGCCTTTAAAAATATACCTTTAAAAAAATGGGTCTAGAAGTTTTTCAGAAGAGTGCTAATCCTCTATTTATAAGGAGACTGCCTAAAACTTGAGAGGCACTTGGGAAAGTGTCAATAAATTACTACAATGGTATTTGTCTCTATAGAATTATAGAGAAGATAAAGGAAGGCCAGCTCCGCTGGTATGGACATGTCCTGAGAGCAGCATCTTCCACTGTGGCCAAGACTGCCTACCAACTAGAAGTCAATGGCTTGTGACCTCGCGGGTGCCCAAGACAGAGATAGTAAGACACCATCAACAAAGATATGCAAGCCACAGGCCTTCACCCTGGAGACACAGCTGCCCGCGCAAAGTGGCGCTCATTGATCCAAAAAGTGGATCCTGCACTTGCGGGAATACACTAGGAAGAAGAAGAAGAAAAAGAGAAGATTTGTCTCTATAGAAGTCAGCTGTGGTCATTTATGGAAAATGGCCATGGAAGGCAATTCTTAGATACTGGAGAAAAATGTATAGAGTATTTTTTCCTGATCTATTAAAAGATTTTTATTTGATTTGAACCTTAAGTGACAAATATAACAGCGACTAATATAACATGGTCTTGATAATATCACCAATCATGCTATCAGTTTATTTAATTTAACTCAGGGGTGAAAATCTACTTACCTTCCAACCAGTTCAGAAGTGCCCGCACCAACCCTCTGCGCATGTGCAAACCCTTCTGCGCATGCGCAGAGAGTAAAAATGAGGTTACTTCCTGGTTAAAACCATAAAGTAATGACGAACGGGTGGGTGGGTGGAGCCTCGCACCACCATCGGTATCAGTTCTCCGAACCACCGGCCCCCATCATTATTGGTTCGGCCAAACCGATCCAAACAAGGACCATTTCACCCCTGATTTAATTGTCATATTTCTAAGGTGTTCAAGTTTTAGTAAAATCATATACAAGGCTCTATATATGCTACAAAGTAAAATACAGTGGATTTGTGGGAGAAACCTACATAGGCCTCATATACTTCTAGTTCACCCACCACTAAAAAGAATCCACCCAAATAACTACACCCAAACAACCTAGCTGCAAGTCTTGAGAAACAACAATGTTTTTTGAAACATTTTGAAACAACCAAGATATTATCCACAGCAAAACCTGGGAATAGAGAAGAGAGAAAATACTACTTTAACCTGAAGTTGCTAAATATAGCTGAAACTGTCTCAATTATGGGCTTAGATTTGAACAAAGCAATATCACCAGTAGTGGGTTTCAAATCCCATTGCTACCGGTTTGGTCGTGGGTGCTCGCTCGTGCTCGCATGCACGTGTGGCACTTCTGTGCCTGCACAGAAGCATCCAGGTGGGTGGAGCCTCCCGCAGCCGCCACTACTGGTTCGCCCAATCCGGGGCAAACTGGTAGGAACCCACCACTGAATATCACTCAATAATGATTTGTGTGGGATATGCGGAGTGTGTGTGTGAGGGTGTTCGTTCAGACTGTACAGAGAGGTCTCAGAGCCAATTTAACATATGGCAAGATAGAAGATGCAGGTGAGCAGATAGTGAGTAGCACAACCAAGTTGCTGGCATTATGTATTTTATTTATTTTCATTAAGCATGTATTAGATAACAGATATAAGTATTAATATAATTATGAATATATGAAATGGATACGAATAAAAGGGAACATTAGGACAGGGACGGTAGACATGCTGGTGCACTTATGCACGCCCCTTAAAGGCCTCTTAGGAATGGGGTGAGGTCAACAGTAGGCAGGCTAAGGTTAAAGTTTTGGGGGTTTGAGGAAGAAACCAGAGTCAGGTAGTGCATTCCAGGCATTGACCACTCTGTTGCTGAAGTCATATTTTCTGCAATTGAGTTTGGAGTGGTTTACCTTGAGTTTGTATCTATTATTTGCTCGTGTTTTGTTGTGGTTGAAGCTGAAGTAGTCATTGACAGGTGGGACATTGTAGCAGATAATTTTATGTATTACGTTTAGGTCAGACTGAAGGCAGCATAGTTCTAAGTTGTCTAAGCCCAAAATTTCAAGTCTGGTGGCATAAGATACTTTATTGCGGGTAGAAGAATGGAGGACTCTTCTCATGAGATATCTCTGGACTCTCTGTACAGGAACGTCTGTATAGTGTTTGGACTAGACTCTTTTAAATCCAGATATGAGATTCCAGAGAAGATTGAGGAAAACAAGAGAATTAAGATCATGTGGAATTTCCAGATCCAGACAGACAGGCGGTACTGGCCAATCAATCATATATCATGGTAGTGGACAAAGACCAGAAGACAGCAATGGTGATCAATGTTAGCAATGCAAAGAAAATATGAAGACAAAGGAGTATGAGAAACTGAAGAAGTATCAGAGCCTGCAGGAGGACCTGGAGAGAATGTGGAAAGTAAAGGCCAAAGTGGTGCCAGTGTAGTAGAAGCACCCTGAACTATGACTCCTAAGCTGGGAGAGTGGTTCCAACAGATCTCAAAAACAACAACAGAGCTCTCTGTCCAGAAGAATGCAATACTAGGAACAGCTAAAATCCTATACAGAACCATCAAGCTCCCAGGTCTCTGTTAGAGGTCCAGAGATTAAGGAACACAGATACCATTCATACGGGTGAGAATAGAATATTTTAATATACATCATGCATAAATAGATACCTGGGTACATATATAGGTAGTCTTTGATTAACAAAACTAATTGGGAATGGAATTTTCATTGCTAAGTAATGCAATGATAAAGTATAATTCATGACATGCATCACTTAGTGTTAGCAATCCCAGCAATCCCAATTGCTGTTGTTGAGTGAGAATCACCTATTGTTCAGCAAGGACCTCCTTTGGACTTCTTGCCAGATTCCAACAAGCAAAGGAATGAGGAATCTGGCAGTAAGGTTTGATTCCCAGGTGGCTTGCAAGTAGGCTAGTGGAAAAGTAAGTGGTTGCCATGGCCCATTGGGAGAGCAATCAGGCCAGAGATGGCTGCTGTCAGAGGAGCATGTAGACTGGGAAGAGTATGGTGCATGGCCAACAGCTGCCTCACTAAAGGCCAGGCCAGGATGGCTCCTCAATATCAGGAGGAAGAGGAAGGCAGAGGGGAGCAAAAGGTGACAAGGCACCAGGAACGATGGAGTGCAGGCTAGCCAAAAGAACAGCTATGAATGTATAAATGGTGAAGGAAATATATGAAAATGGTGAAGGAAATATATCTCGTGGTAACTGGCATTAGACAGCTACAGTTTGCCTTTTAAAAACCTAAAAGGTTAGTATTCAAATAAGAAATAAATGTTGAAAATTTTCTGAATTGGGTGTTAATCTTATGCTGAAGACTCAAACTCAGGAAATACTGTTACTTGGTGCTAGAGTTGGCCATGAAAAATATCCCTACCTGTCTATAAATAAGTATACAATTCATTTGTGACAGTAAAATGGATGAAATGGGAAAGATCATAGGATCTACTTCTGTTTCTTCAAGGAGCTAACCTAACTGATTTGTGAAACTGGTTTACACTTCTACGCCCACACACCAACATAATTCTTTCCTTTAATCACACAGCCCTAGAAATAGGTAGCAAAGGGACTTTTACTAATGAGATGTCAAATATAAGTAGTTGCTTTTTAATTTTGCTGAAGGTAAAAACCTACGGTTTAGAAACCAGTGATCCATTGATAAATTCAATTTCCCAAAAGTTTAATTAATTACTCTGTACAGCTTAGTGATATTTAATTTGGTATGCACATTTAAGATATACTATGCTATGCTTGTTCCATTTTTTTCCCAGATGAAATTTTAAAGAGGCTATAAAAGGAATTAGTTCAAATATAGTTTCTCCTGTACTTTCAGGGGATGTCTTTCTGTATTTCGTTTCATCCAGCTCATTTCAGAAAATAGATCACGTGATACAGCTGTTGTGGAAACCATGTTGATCTGTGCTGTATGGCTCATGCACTTGGAAGAAGCAGGAGTGGCAAAAGACATTATCCTGTAGAATACTCAACTGTTTCTCCACCTCACCCAGATCTACTAAATTGTTAGGCCTCTGAAGCCAAAACTATTACAAGCTCTTTCCCTCATCTGAAAGTAAAAATATAATTTTAAAAAATGAAATAATTATTTGAGGTTCTCTAACAATGTGCCAAACTTGCCACTTGAAGTCCCTGATGGAAGGGCTAAAAAGTTAAAGGCTGCTTTTTTAAAAAAACACATTGGCATCAATCAACCATTGAGTGTTATGAGAGACACAGAGATAACATTATTACTGAACCGAGGGCTGAAAAAAAATTGCCTTGATTTTTTATGTTTGAGGAATTGTTTTTTTATAGAAAACATAGGCATGATAAACATTTGCAGGCATTCAAGAAAACAGGATTAAAAAGTCAAAATGATGATCAGAACCATGCAAAGCCATACTTTTGTCTGGAAAGATAAGACCTTTGCTCCTCTTAGAGAATTAAATTATTCAAATTCAAACTAGCCATATGATTAACAGAACTATTCAATGCTTCCTTAAATATAGAATATATTACAAGAATTCCTTTGAAAAATCTTTCTATTGGCCCAGGTTTTTCTAATTATATGCCAGCTTCATATATTCACTTTTTAGATAAGAACTCTTTGCAACTCCAAATACATATGGATAAAAAATTACTTAGTGGACCCATTCTAAGCTAGGATATCTTACTCAGATTGCTTTGGTCAACTTGATACTTGACTTGGTTAAGATTTGGGAATGGGGAAGGCATCATAATTATTATATTGTACCTTTACAGCTTTCAGTATCTTCAGTTATTATATTCTCCTAATTTCTTTGGGAGCAATGTTTTGCAGAAGTTCTAATCATACATGATGTTTAAATCAGTGGTGAAATGTCCACTCATGTGTGCTGTGCGCCAAATGCACGCTGCACACCAAATGCACGCTGCACGCAGTGTGTACCAAATGTAAGTTGCACGTGCATGCCCACGTGTACTTTGTGTGGAAAAAGGAGCCATTTGAAGCAGTGGTGGGTTGCTACCAGTTCTCCCTGGTTCTTGGGAACCAGTAGTAGAAATTTTGAGTAGTTCAGAGAACCGGTAAATACCACCTCTGCCTGGTCCCTCCCCCAATCTATTTGCTGCCTCCTGAGCTGATTGGCTAGAAGGAAAAAATCAAGGCTCACTTGACAAAGAAGAGGGGGAAAAAACAAGACACCTTAACTTTAAATTGAGAAGCCAAGAAGCCTCCCAACTGATCGGCTAGAACCAATCCACTCCTTGTAAACCGCTTGTTGGTGGTAGATTGGCAATTGAGGCCAAGCTGCCTGAAAGCAGTTTCTGATGCTCTCGGTGGTGCAGAGCGGCAAAAAATTGTTTAAACTCTTATCACAGTGCTTCAAAGGGCCACCCTACATCTGATCAGCATTAAAAGGCAGTGTGGTGGTGGACCAGTACACTCCAAAAATAAATGGGTAGACCAATGTGCTCCAAAAACAAATAGGTAGACTGGAATGTTCCAAAAACAAATGAGTAGACTGGTATGCTCCAAAAACAAATGGGTAGACCGGTATGGCTCTGCAAGTAGTTAAAAGCCTGGTAGACCAGTACCTCTACTAAATCCTAAAGAATTGTTTGTCACGTGACCATCAAACCACGCCCACAAAATAAACCATGCCCACAGAACCAGTAGTAAAAAAATTTGGAACCCACCCCTGATTTGAAGGTAAGTAGAACAGCGGGGGGAGAAGGGCAACAGCTGTGCCGTGCAATTTAGATTCACTAAAAAGTAGGATTTCCTGCTTTCTAGCTAATATAAATCACACAGCTGATTGTCAGAAATACCAGTTCAAACGAACCGGTAACTTTTTTTTTACTATTGGTTTGCCTGAACCGGTGCAAACCGGTAGCATTTCACCCCTGGTTTAAATGGAAAAGCATCACTGGAGAAAGCTGATCATGAAGAAGTGTTACTGTGATTGGGAGTCCAAGGACAGATTCCTCCAAAAAGCATTAAGAACCTTTGGAGCAGATAAGAGATTCACCCAGTCAAGCAGCCTGGGATATAACTTTGCATTATGACAATAAGTCAATGTACACAAATACTGCCAATCCACTTTCCCTTGTGAAAAAAACTGGTCCTAAAATCTGGTTAATCTTCACACACACATCATTTAGGAAAAGAAGAGAGGTGTAAGGAAACTATAGGAATGAAGGTTGAAATAATTTAGGCAAATGTCATATCTTCCAGTTCCTGAATTAATATGAGGAATCCACTAAATAAATCTGGAATTCAGTAGGAAACAGGCAGAAATCATAATAAAGGAAAAATGATATAAGAGTAGATTTGTGGGGATTCTCAAAGATGGCTCAAACCATTTTACTGTCTCAAATCATCTTCTGCCACGCCATGCCAACTACATAGCTGATAGCTGGATTTTACTTTGATATTGGAGAAGTGCAAACAATTTCAATAGTGATGAACACTATTCAATCCACCAAATGCTTCTGTTCTTCAGTGTCAGTTACTTCATGCCTCTTCCTATTTAATGATAGGATTAGCCCTAGAATCATTGCCTGCGTCAGCGAGTCATGCATCTATCTTTTTAAAAAAGACTTTTGGCTAGTATTAATGAAAACCTTCCATTTGTGTTTTATTGAACTACTAATCAGTTTGTTTGTAATAACACAACTCACACATCTCTGAACTGAACAGTATTGGTTTAGCTAATACTTGGATGACAGTGGATAACAACTCTTATTCCATGGAAAGAAAATATACAATTTATATTTCATAATGCCTGCTGTGGTAAACAGAATCAACCCATAACTAATACATTCCTGAGTAGAAGTAGATCTGGCTGAATCAGCAATAGATATGTAATTTGCACTTTCTCTTTCTATCTATAGAATGAAAAAAAGAGCTTCTTTGGCATTAATTTGCCCTACAAATTAAAATAATGATGAGACCACACATCTTGCACTCCCCTTCCTTCACAGCCATGTAAGTTGAGGCAGACCTAAATATTTATGCATATGTTAATTAAAAAGTAATTATTACATCACTTACCTGAAAAAGAGCATATGGCTCAAAATTCATTGCTGATACAGTCATCTTAAAATGTATTTGAAAAAGTAGTTGGAATGTATTTAGTAAACTGCATTTTATAAGCTGACATGAGGATATTTTGTTGTTTTCTCTAACAAATATATGAGGATTTATTTTTTATTTACTTGAATTATTTATATTCTGCATACTTAATTGACACTACAGTAATACTATATTAAAAACATTGATGAAAAAAGTATTTTTTTTTACAAAAATTATTTAACTTGGTACTGTCTTCTAAATTTATTCCCCAAATGTGCACATTACAAAATTTGATAAAATCTCCCCTACCCTTCCAAAAAAACATGCAAATTGGTCATCATGGGAAAAGAAATAAGAATTGTTGTTGTTTGCCTCATTCAGCATTGTCTGCATTATTGGCAATGGCTTCCTTTGATTTCTAACAGATATTTCACAAACCAATTGAAATTCTCTGGATTGAACCCCAAAACCTTTTACATACGAAGCATGGATTCCACTATTTAGATTCATTTTTGCACCATTTACTTGTGTTGAAAGCTAATGTCTTTGAGTCACAGAAAGCCTCTACTTGAGTTATTATAATACTAAATATTTTCAGCGACCATCAGATGACCTGTCATTCAAGAGATGAGTCCCAAAAGAGATCTGAGACAAATAATAAACATTGCATGTATCATGGTGTGGGGTGGAAAAAGACTCTCAAGTAATATTGTTGCCTTTATGACAATAATATATTTGGCATTTTGTGGGAGAGGTATCTTTAAGTCACATTCCTGGTGATTTCCTGGACAAATCTCTGCAGTTTTATTGACCAGTTTCAAAAGTGTTTTGCCTCTTTCCTAGGGATGAAAAAAATGAGCAGCCCAAGGACATCTAGCTGGCTTTGTGCCTAAAGCAGAATTAGAACTTGCAGTTTTCCTGGTTTCTGGCATGGATTCTTAACTACTACACCAAAGTGGCTCTCATGTTTTTTACACTAGGCAAAAGTAAATAAGGGATGCAATTGTTTCTGCTCAAGTGCTTCTATCCTAGCTCTGTGAGTTGTTTTGCTGCCAGGGAGGCCATTTGCTCAAACTATTCATCTAAATATATGTCCTTGAAAATAAGGTCTAGATAAGATGGTAACTGTGTCCCAGAATATGATGGAGGGATAATGACTTTTGAAGACAAAAGTCATAATGAAGTCTTTATTTGATAAGTGAAGCCATAGTGCAATCCTGAATGTTCACCATTTTGTCAAACTTTTCAGTAACTAGACTAGGAGGCAATCCAATATTTCAACTGATAAACAGGTTCTTTTTTTTCAACTCAGCAGTACTCAATGTCATTCTAGCAGAGTAAGGTCAAAGAGCATTTCTTCAAGAAAAGACAAGAGTTGTAGCAGGACAGCATGGCCTCTATTTTTCTTTGATGCTTGTCTGAGGAAAACACCTACACAATCTTCCAGTTTCTGACCCCATCAGTTTTTAGGCTGAAGAAAAGAATGCAAAGTATGGGCGGGCAAGCATCACTGACAATCAATATATTTAAGCACAAATGGTTCCTGTGCAACACAAACATTTTTAAGATCAACAGTTTAGTTCTTTATTGTTCATTTGGAAAACAGGGCACCATTTCACTTCTGATGTACATGTCACCATAAATGCTTCTCACTGACCACAAACTGCATTTAGTAATATGTGTTGGTTAAAAATATTTATGCAGTTTCTCTGTTTGTGTCTGTGCATTTTTCACATGCATATATTCTATACATATGTTGGGTTTATCTAGATTTATTTAATTTAGCTGTGAAAATTGCTCTTGTACCGAAGATAAAACTATATAATTATTGCCTGGATTTCTTCTGCAGTCAGCAAAAGCATTGCAGTTGAATTCTAGGCAAGCTGATTTCTTTCCCCACCTCAGTGCCCCATTTTGCTGATATTCAAGCGAAATCACTTTGGCATAAAAATTGAAGGGAAAATATACCTTCAGATCACCCCTTAAAACAGTGTTATGAATATATATGAAGAAGTGCTGAATTCTTAGATATTAAGTAAAAATACACAGCTCTATTTATATCAATGCAGCTATGATAATTTATATAGAATGAGGAAATTATTGTGGGGTGGATAAGTGGGGGAGTGTATACCCATGAACATTTGCAGGTAGCCCTTAGTTCTTATCAGATAATTGCTACCAAGTAAACTGTTTTCTGTATCTTATTTGAGCAGCTTGCCAAGGATACTTAACATGCTGTAGACTGCAAACTTTGAGTTGATACTGGGTGTTGCCACTTCAGGCCTCTTCTTAGAGTTAATACTTTTATGGATGAATTACAAATACATACTTAATTTACATTTCAGTTGAAAAACATGTATTGAGAATCAATTGACTACTACTAGAATGCTTTTAATTCATCTAAAATAAATGCTGGTTATTATTGTGCGATTTCCAAAATGGCATAAACAATAACTGTAAAAATTAATATAACTGTGTTATGTGAGTACCTAATTGACATGGCGGATGATTTATAGTGGAATTAGCTCTCACTTTGCATTCTCTTGAAATGTCAATAATGCTTTAATACAAGCATTATTTCATGAATTAATTCCAATCAGATGTTCTGTTGCTGCCTTACTAAATAACAATTAAATGAATAAAGAATCATTTTAGCTTTCAGATTTTATGAACACAGCTGAACATTCAAAAGTGTTCAGGCTCCATTGAAAGGAGTAATAGTGTAAGACAGAACACATGGCAATTCATTTACAATTTGTTATGAGAAACAATTAAAATTATAAAACTGCAATATAAGGCTTCACCCAATGAATATGATCTATGCTATGCGGGGGGCATGGTCCCAAGTTCTTTTTTTTTCTTTCAAAACTTGGAATGCTCTATAATCATACATGCTGAAAACAGACAAGACAGCTTCTCTCCTTTTTGAGGTGGGAAACAGAGATCATAGTTTTTAAAAACCAAATAAAACTGCCATGTTTTCCACAAGCATGAGCCATAACTGCACTTGTGATGTAGTTTCCTTTACTTTGTGGCATTCATCATCCTCAAAAATGAGAAACTTCAAACCACCTCATTTTAGTCTTAGAGGTAAGATAAACTGCTTTCCCATGTTATTTTTTAAAATAATTCTGTCCATATTTATATTTTCTTCCAATCAAGAGTTTAAGTTTTTCTAGTATTAAATAATTCCTACTATTCAGTTCTTTACTTGGCCTGGAGATTTAGAAATAATACGATAGAGGCAGAGGAGTTACCTTCTCACTTTCACTTCTTTTGAGCTGACTTTATCTGAAGTTGGCCAAACCAACCCATTTTTATTTACCATCTGTGAGAATTTAATTGTAGAGCAACAATGCCCCAAAACATTTGATAAATTGACCCTGTGCCAGAAGGCCTGAATAGATGAAATTCAGCTTTTGTTTCCCAAAAGAGCTCTCTGTATAATGTAATTCCAGATATACAAAGACAGAACTAATGAAAAACAGACTGCACCTTTATTATTCCACTAAGGGTCATTAAGATGGGTTTACCCTCTAGATAATTTATTATTTGATGACCAAACCCAGGATATCAGAGCATTGTGCTTGGTAAGTAAAGCATAATAAATTTCCCCAATTCACTTATTCCCCAAATTCTATACAACTGAAGAGTTAAATAAATTGCTTGAGGGGAAGAGAAGAGGAAACATACAAATTCCAGGTGGATAGTCCAGGTCATCTTTTTCCATCCATCCTCATTACATGGATATATGCTGAAACCCAAGAACTTATTCAAATAGGTAATAAGTGACTAGTTCATCTATGGCACATAATTTTGTAATTTTGTGTATACGATTTTTTTTTTAATATTATTTATTTATTTATTTAAAACAGTACATCAAACAAAAAAGGAATAGTCCAACAAACGATCGCGACAGAAACTTTACATAATATTTACACTTTCTACGGTATGTAGGCTTCAGTCAAATTTAACAAAAGTTAAACATAGTCCTGGCTATACTTGACTTTTTGGGTGTCTGTTGTTCAACCAAACATACCATTTGTCCCAACATTGGAAATATACGGAGTCCTTTTGATCTCGCAATGCTTTAGTCAGTCTGTCGGCTTCCGCATAATCCAAAATTTTCTCCAGAATCAAATCTTCAGCCGGCAGGTCTTTCCCCTTCCAATGTTGGGCGAAACATATTCTTGCTGACGTGGTGATAAATACACACAGACACCATATATTTGTGCCTATATTATCTGGCCTAATGTTCAGTAGATAGTACTCTGGTTTCAGAATTAGGTTATAACCTGTGATTTCCATAATCCATACCTGTATAGTTTTCCAGAATTCCCTCGTCCTGGAACAGGTCCACCACATGTGGAAATAGGTGCCGATCTCCCCGCACTTCCAACAGTTTGGTGAGAGATTTGAATACATTTTAGAAAGACGAGCAGGTGGAAGGTGCCATCTATACAGCATCTTGTACACATTTTCTTTATATGATGTTGCCCACAGGAGTTTCATATGTTTGAGCCAGATTTCTTCCCATTTGGTCAAATCAATTGGATAACCAATATTTCTCCCCCAGGCAATCATAGAATCTTTAACTATTTCATCCCCTATCCAATAGTCTATTAGAAGTTTATATATCCTTGATAACATTTTATCCTCTTTTCCTAGAATAATATTGTCCAGATCATGCTGATTCAAATTAATACCAACTTGTTCCCTATCTTTTTAAAATTTCGAGCAAATTTGGGCATAAGCCCACCAATCCAGTTGTCTTCCCTGCAACTCCAACTCATTTCTTGTTTTCAGACTGCCATGGGGGTCCAAAAGTTCCCGGTAAGAGAGGTGATTTTCTTTGTTATATAGAGGCCTATACGTTATAGCTTCGAGTGGGACCAGCCAGGAGGGGACTGAAAAGTAAAATTTATCCTTAATTTTCCTCCACGACTCAATTAAAATATTCCTCACATAATGTCCTGCACGGCACCTGTGCTTTGGGATTTTATTTTGCCAGAGAAAATAATGCCATCCTCACCTTCCAAAATCAACAACCTCCTTCTTCTCAGCAATATCCAATCCCTAATCCAGACTAAATTTGCGGCCTGATAGTAGTATTCCCATTTTGGAACACCAAATCCTCCTCTTTCTTTAAGTTCTTGAAGCATTTTAAGTTTAATTCTGGGTTTTCTATTTTGCCAAATGAATTTAAGGACATAGGAGTTTAATTTTTTTAAAAAATTGTTATCCAGTCTAACTGGTGCTGTGTAGAATAGGTATATCCATTTCGGAAGTATATAAGTTTTAATAATTGCTATTCTACCTAGTAGGGATATCTGCATGTTCTTCCACTTCTCTAGATCCTGACTTGTTCTCTTGAGAAGGTTCAGATAGTTGTCTTCTTTGATCGTGGAGCATTTGGCTGATATAATAATGCCTAGATATTTTAGTTTGTTTACAATTTGGAACCCCAAATTCACTTCTAATTCTTTCCCTTGCTTTACTGTTAAATTTTTGGCAATAATTTTAGTTTTTTCCCTATTGACTTTTAATCCCGCCACCTTACCATATTTTTCTATTTCCTGGGTCAGACATGGTCCCGATATCAACGGATCTTCTAATACAAATACTATGTCATCAGCGTAAGCCTGCACCTTATATTGTTGATTTTGGATATAAAGACCTTTTATCCCCATATTACGTCTAATTTCCCTCAATAAGGGTTCTAATGACAGAATAAATAGCAACGGGGAAAGCGGACACCCTTGTCTAGTTCCTTTCTCAATATCAATTTGACTGGATACATCACCATTAATTGAAATTTTAGCAGTCTGCTTCGAATAAATTGCACGGATTGCCCGAATAAATCTTTCTCCAAATTGCATATGTTGCAGTAAACCTATTAAAAAACTCCAGTTCACCCGATCAAAGGCCTTATGTGCATCCATGAATACCAGGGCCAATTGTTTATCAGTATGGGTTTCATAATATTCCAAAACATTCATGACTATTCTTATGTTATCTCTAATCTGTCTGCCTGGTAAGAAACCATTTTGGTCTTCATGTATAAATTGGTTAAGAAACCCTTTGAGCCTCTCTGCTAAAACCGCTGCAAATAATTTATAATCCGCATTAAGAAGTGAAATGGGCCTATAATTCTGAATCTGAGATAGATCGCTATCATCCTTTGGCAAAAGAGTTATTAGTGCTTCTGTCCATGATTTCGGGGTCTGTCCCTCCCAAATTACCCCATTAAATAGTTCAGTCATATGCGTACCTAATGTTTCCCAAAGTGCTTTGTAATATTCAATCGGTAGGCCATCTGTACCGGGAGTTTTCCCTGTCTTTTGTTTTCCCATGACCCTTTCAATTTCCCCCTCCGTAATTTCTTCATCCAATACTTCCCTAGATAAGCCTGGTATTTTGGGTATGTCTGATTCCTCTAAGTATTTCTTTATTTCCTGCTCAGACTTATCTTCCTTACAATATAAATTAGTATAAAATTCCTGTGCAATTACTTTCTTCCCTTCTTCCCCTGTAATCCAATTGCCTTTCCCATCTCTCAAATTATGAATTCTGTTCTTTTCCTTTTCTTTATTTAGACGGTAAGTGAGCCACCTCCCTTGTTTATTTGCCCTTTCGAAGTATCTTTGCTTCATCCATCTTATTTTTTTCTCTAAATCCTGTTGATCTAATAAATTAATTTGGTGTCGTGCTACTTCAAATTCATTTTAAATCCTATATTGCTTGGATCCTGCTGTAACATAGCCTCGCTTCTTACCAGGTCATCCAATAATTTATTACGCTCAGCCCTTTCCTTCTTTCGTTTCCCTGCCAGATAGTTAATCACCAAACCACGAACCACAGCCTTCGCTGTGTCCCATACGTTGAAAGGGCATGCATCCTCCCTGTTATTTTCCTGAAAAAAGAACCCCATCTCTTTCTTTAGGTGTTTTAAGAATGGCTCATCTTTAAAAACTCCTTTGTCCAATCTCCACTTAGGCCTTATTTTCCGGCTTCCCCATGTTATCCAAAGAGGGTTGTGGTCTGCCCACTCATTGACGCCTATTTCTGCTTTCTGTATCCCCTGACTCAATTCCCCTGACAACCATTTTGTGTATACGATTTTTAATCTTCCTTTTTCCTTTTATAGTACATGTCTATAGATTTGACTTCATTGGCTTTATGGAATTTATTATCACAACCTTCTTCATTTGCAAGATTGGATGGTGATATATCTACTTCCTGTATTTCAGAACTGGAACAAGTATCAGTATCGTTAAGATTTACATTCTGACATAGATGCAATGGTCCATAGCATCTTACATTCCTGTTTTCCTACTTCCAGAATGAAGAGAGATGTTTTGGGTGGAATGGCTAAGAACTCTGAGCTGGAGACCTTGGAAGAAATCAGTAGGCTTGGGGGTAATGACAGTTATTTTTTAGTGGAAACTTTTGGAAGAAGGGACTCACCAAGGAGATTTTAAATTATTCTGTTTTCCAGTTTGCAGTGCCATCTGACCTTAAAAGCACACTTCAAAACCATTTTATTTCTTTTACTTCTTTGGTTTTCAGTAACTGGAAAGACAATTGTTTGGCAGCAATCACTGTGAGATAGTTACAAGTTGACGGTAAAGGTTCATGCTCCGAGCTTGTGGGTTGATTTCTGAACATTTCATTACCAGGCTAGTAGTTTAAACTCAGGGGAGTTTAGGAGATATCAGTGTCAGTGTTCTATTTATAAGGGCTTAAGTGTGGATGTGTCAAGTGAGGGTCTTGTGACAGGTCTTGTGATGAATTAGCTGTGAATCATCTGTGCAATTCCATTAACAGACACATTGACCTACAAGCAGCCTAAGAACGCCTCAGAATCTAAATCAACCAACAGCCAACCAGAGACAGTACCAACCGTCAACCAACTCATGCAATTCCCCACACACACACTCCTCCAAATGACCCTGACATGAGGTTATCCCCTTATCCCCTTATCACAAGACCCATCACAAGACTCACAACTGACTCATCACAAGACCCTCTCTTGACACACCCACACATAAGCCCTTATAAACAGAACACTGACCTCCCCTAAACTCTGCTGAAGTTACCTAGCCTGGTAACGAAACATTCAGAAACCAACCCACAAGCTCAGAGAATGAACCTTTACCAGTGGTGGGTTCCTCCCGGTTCGGTCCGGTTCGGCCGAGCCAGTAGCGGTGATGATATGATGTCACCGAACCGGTTCTCCCCTCCGCCCTCCCACCCCCCCACCCCCCCATGTTATTCTTACCTTTTATTTGGTCCCACCCCCAATCTATTGCTGCCTCCTGAGTCCCAGCTGATGACTAGAGGGAAAAAAACTGTTTAAACTCTTGCCGCGGGACTTCAAACGGCCGTCCTACAGCTGATCAGTGTTAAAAGCAAACAAATGAGTCAGGTCGTAAGTGCGAGGACTGGTCGTAAGTGCGAGGACCTTCCAGAAATGACTCTGACCAGCTAGCCATGCCCACCTAGACACATAACCTCCAAGCCACACCCACAAAATAAGCCACGCCCACAGAACCGGTAGTAAAAAATTTAGAACCCACCCCTGACCTTTACCCTCATCCTACACCAGAGCTACAGATATTTGCCACTATAGCATAATTACAAGTTATACTATAATTGAAAGGAAGAAATAAAAAGAAGTTTCTCTATTGACACCATGCACACATGACATCATATTAATGTAAGATGCTTTCGTGCATGTCTGCAGATCTGCTAATATGCTTGTAGTTGGCTGTCCAAGACATTACTTATCTCTACCTTTATTTTCATATTCTTCTGCTCCACTCTCGAATATCAGTAAAGCAGAATTATGTAGCTCAGGGTTGAAATAAGGGATCTAGCACTGATGGTGTTACCTAGTTTGGGTAATGAAACATCTGCAAGAAAACAACCAAGCACAGAGTGCACCAAAGGCACCTCACTCTTGAATATCTCACCTGCCATTACTGAATAGATGACAAATTAATTCACTCCAGCAATTAAGCAGTACTGCTTATGTACATTGCTACATTATGTTAAGTTCCTGACTGGAGGAATGGACCATACTGTGCAGGAAGTAATCTCTCTTTTTCCAACCTTTTTCCTGATATTTAAATATCAGCACAGAAAACATGTTTATTAAAGCTAAATCAAGCCAATCAACTTGTTGAACACAGTCATATGCCAACCACACAGGTAAAGCCTTTAGCATAAAGGACAACAGTGATTAGACAATGGTCAAACAATAAGACACTCTATTAGCTTGGCAAGCTAAAAAAAATTGATGTTTTGCCTTAACTGTTCAAATCTGAAAAACAGAACTCACAGATCACTACATATGACCTGCTGAAAAGTTACAATAGCTTTCCTTAGATAGTACATCTTTTATAATAATAGTTGCTTCAAAATGAGATGCATAGCAAATATTTTTAATAAATAAATAATATACACCAAAGTCATCAGGAGTAATACATTTCTTTCACTACATCCCAAAAGTAATTGATTCAGCAAGCAAAGAGAGAGAAAGAGAGAGTGGAAGGATGGAGAGAGGGAGAGAGCATGATAAGCCTGGGTCTCTTTAGAGCACATACAACAAAAATTGAGCTGTCTGGTTATAATCATGAAATATAAATTTGGAAGAAAAAAGCATTTGACCTAAAGAATATCTTGCCAACTATTACAAGAATGGCCCCATCATGCTTTGAGATTGTGAGACAAAAATGTCATGTGAAATATTGTACATGTGGAAGGAAAAATGGATTCTTCTAAATATCAACAACTGCTGAAGAAACCAGAGGTGTAAAGAAGTAAGATATTTCAATAAGAAGAATCCAAAACATATACCAAATCAACCATGAAGAATGTTTTTAAATGGTCTTCACAGTCTCCAGATTTGAATAGTTCTGAAAAATGGTGGGAGATCTCAGTGAATGCATGCAAGGAGACCTATGAAGCGTTAGAATCAAAAAAGTTCTGAACAACAACAACAAAAATCTAAAAGCAAGATTTTTTTAAAAAAACAATAACTGTATTTTATCTGCCAACAGCACAGAGATGGTATTCAGTCGGGTTGCACTGGTTTGGGTGAACTGGTAGGGAAAATTTGACCTGGTTCGCCGAACTGGTAATGACATCTGGCTGGCCATACCCCCACCCTGGTTGCCCGGTTCCTACTCACTCGCCCTGCCCGCCTGATGCTCACTCGCCCCACCCGATGCTCTCTCACCCCATCCATCCTAGCCCTATATATGTTGCCTTCGCCACATGACCCACTTAATCGCCTTGCCAGTCACATCCACGCCTTACCCTCTCTGCTCAGCTCATCAAAGGTAAGCAAACTGCCCATTCTCCCTTTGCCTTGGGTCAGGAGCTGTGGTCCAGGGACGTGCCATTCCCCGAAGCCTTGGAGCCACTGTCTGCCTCGGCCAGGTCAGGGAACATGCCATTCCCATCTTTGGGCTTGTCCTGAAGCCGCTGCCTGCTCGCTGCCCACTCTCCCTTTGCAAGTCGCATGTGTCACCCCGTTTTCCCTCCTTCAGAAGCCCCGGCCCTAGCCCTGCTTCCTCCCCCATGACCACCTCTTTCTTCAGGCTTACTTTCCTCCCATTGCTGGTGGCAGAGGAGAAAGCAAGCCAGGGCTAAGCCATCACTGCTGGGCTCCCCTCCAAGCCATATCTTGCCCCTCCCCATCACAAGATGCCTGCGCAGCCATCACCTATTTTCTTCAGTATGAAAAGCCTCCCAGCTTTGGCTTTTTTGGTGCATTCAAGACTTCCAGTAGTTTTCGGCACCCTCCAGCCAGCCGCCACACCTGTAGAGTGGGCCTAAAAGAGGTGGCTGGCCAGAGGGAGACTTCTCACAGTCACACTGAAAAAGAGAGATTGCTTTCCCCTCTGCCAGCTGCCGTGGGTGGAAGGTAAGCCTGAAGAAAGAGGCAGTCATGAGGGAGGAAGCGGGGTATCTCTCAACAAGGGGGGCAAGATGCAGCCTGGCAGGAAGCACAGCAGCGATGGCTCAGCCCTGGCTTGCCTTCCCCTCTGCCACCAGCCTCTGCAGGAGGAAGATAAGCCCAAAGAAAGAGGCAGTCATGGGGGAAGAAGTAGGGTTAGGGCTTCTGAAGGAGGGGAAACATGGTGATGCATGTGACTGGCAAAGGGAGAGTGGGCAGCATGCAGGAGGAGGCCTTTGACAGATTAGGCCAGGCATGGGCAGAAAATAGGTAGAAAGAAAGGCTGCAATAGCTGTAAGTTTATTTTTTTTCCTACCAAGTTCTATGGATGTGGCTTGGTGGGGGGGGGGGGGTCATGTGATTGAGTGGGTGTAGGTGTGAGTGAAGTCAAGTTTGCCATGCCCACTCAGTCACATGACCCACCACCACCAAGCCATGCTCACAGAACTGGTAGGGAAAAAAAATGAATATCACCACTGCAACAGCACACATTTGAATACTGTTATTTGTGCCAAAGAAAATATTACAAATGCTGAATGAAAGGGTATCCAAATTTTTGTATCTAATATTTTCTTATTCAATATATGTAAAGGACTGCACATGAGTATTAAGTTTGAAGTTAAATTTGCAGAAATATGTATTTAATTTTGCACCTTGCAAAAGTAATGCCAATATCTGTTTACTTAGGAACTCACTGAAACATAAAATTTGACCAGGGATGCACAACATTTTTCTTTTTTTAAAAAAAGTTTTTTATTAATAATACAAAATTTAAAAAACATTGGACATAGATATGGCATCACTGGTTCCAAACATCTTCCGTCACTTTACAATAATATTAGTACTCATATAAACATATAGTTCTTAAGCTTTGTTTACTATTTAAACATAATATATTAATACTTTTTCCCTTATTTCTGTATATTTATTTATCTCTTGAACATTTATGTTTTTGTTCTAACATTATACATTTATCTTGGCTACCCTCTTGTTATCTATCCAATCATAAAATTGTTTCCAGATTTCATAGTACTTAGTTTCGCTTTTATCCTTGAGTTTCAAAATGAGTCTGTCCATTTCTGTGCAGTTAAAGATTTTCAGTAATATTTCCTCTTCAGTTGGAATATCTTTCTCTTTTCATTTTTGAGGAAAGGCTATTCGTGCCGTTGTGAGCATATGCAGTAATAAATAATTTGTGTCTTTCTTATATTTTCTTTCTATAATTCCCCATAAGAAAAATTCCAGTTTGACCTCTATATCTGTTAGCAAAATTTCTTCCAGCCAGTTCTTTAGAAAATTCCAAAATTTTTGTGCCTTTGGGGATTCCCACCACATGTGGTAGTAATTCCCAACTGTCTCTCCACACTTCCAGCATATCGAGGATTTCCCCTTATTTATTCATGCTAATCTTGTGTGGGGGAGGTGCCACCTATAGAACATCTTATGGAGGTTTTCCTTGTAGGAAGTTGCCAGTGTGATTTTTAAAAATTTTCCCATAAACTTTGCCAATTGTCCAAATCGATTCTGTGCCCAAAATATTTACACCAAATTATCATCGTTTCTTTCACCTGTTCCTCAATCATATCTTGTTCTAATAAATATCATTATAGTTTACTTATGGTCTTGCCTTCCCTGCTAAATAAAATTTTATCTAATTCTGATGATTCTTGCTTTATGCCCCATTCCTTTTTATCTTTGCTAAATTTAGAT
Organism: Arizona elegans; assembly: GCA_022577455.1. NCBI lineage: Eukaryota > Metazoa > Chordata > Lepidosauria > Squamata > Colubridae > Arizona > Arizona elegans. The sequence goes on from JAKOOJ010000004.1 coordinate 31,063,700, forward strand.
TGAATTTGGAGATATGCCCACCATTCCAATTTGATTCCTTCTTCCTTTAAAGTATTTCTCACTTTTAATTCTCCTTTCTCATTCAAAATATCTTTATAGGTGACAGCTCCCCCTCATTTTGTCAAATTTGGATGTGTGTACATTTCTAATGTTGACACCCAATTAGGAATTTCCATATAATTATTTTTTTTTTTTCCAAATATCCAATAGTGCTCTCCTAATATAATGCCTCTGGAAGTATTGATGGACTAAATATTTTTCCTCCCATAGAATAGCATGCCACCCTGTCTGTAAGTCATGACCTTTTAGTGCCTATAGTCTTGTGTTTTTAAGATGCATCCACTCAGTTAGCCAAACTAACGCCGCTGCCTGATAACACTTTGTCAGTTTGGTAGGCCAAATCCTCCTCTTTCTCTAGCATCTTATAATAATTTGAATCTGATTCTCGGTCATTTCCCTTGCCATATGAATTTTGAAATGAGTCTGTCCAAATTTATAAAGAAATCTTTTTTGAGTCGAATTGGTATGCATTGAAATAAAAACATTTTTGGAAGAACATTCATTTTGATGTTGTCTATCCTGCCCATTAGAGATAGCTATAATTTTCCCCATTTTTCCAAATCAGATCTAATTTGCGCCATTAATTTGTCATAGTTATCTTCTTTAAATGTAATGCATCTCGCTCTCAATTGAATTCCCAAATATCTTATTTTTTTCATAGTCTGAATATTTATCTTTTCCTCCAATTCTTTTTTTTTTTTTTTTTTTGCTCTTCAGTCATGTTTTTAACTATCATTTTTGTTTTATCTTTGTTTATTTTCAGGCCTGCTACTTCCCCATAGTCCTCCAGCACTTCCCTCAGCCCACAAATGCCTGTACCTTAAAACTTTCTTTTCTTACTTTTAAACCTTTGATTTGTTTGTCTTCTCGAATTGTCCTAATTAAAGCTTCTAGTGATAAAATAAAAAGCAATGGTGATAGCGGACAACCTTGCCTTGTGCCTTTTTGGATTAAAAAGTTCTTTGTCGTTTCCCCGTTTATCACCACTCTTGTTTCTTGTCTGGAGTAGATTGTTTTAAACATCTTTATAAATTTTCCCCCAAAATCCATATATTTTAATTGTTCTAATATGAAGTCCCATTTGACATTATCAAATGCTTTTTGCACATCGATGAATATCAACGCCATCTGTTTTTCATTGTGGACTTCATAGTTTTCTATGATATCCAAGATAATCCTAATATTGTTCCTTATATGCCATCCAGGAAGAAAACCGTTTTGATCAGTATGAATGAAATTCTGTAAAATTTTCTTTAGTCTGTCTGCCATAATTGTCATGAAGATTTTATAATCTGAATTTAGTAGGGATATCAGCCTATAATTTTTAATATAAATCAAATCGGAATTTTCTTTGGGAATCAATGTGATTGTTGCTTCTTTCCACGATTCAGGTATCTTAGCTTCATTAAGTACATCATTGTACACCTCTAATAACAGTGAACTTAACAATTCCTGGTGATTTTTATAAATTTCTGAAGGTAGACTATCTGGGCCAGGAGCTTTGTTACTTTTTTGTTTTTTGATTGCCTCAGATATCTCCCATGCTGTTATCTCATTTTTACCTTCCTCCGAGATTCTGGGCAATTCTCTTTTTTGTAGGTATTGCACTATCTTACATTCTTCTATCTTCTCCTTATCCTCGTATAGGTTTTTAAAAAACTCATACGCTACCTTCCTCTTTGCCTCATTTTGATAAATTAACTCTCCTTCATTGTGTAATTTACTAATCTGTTTCTTTTCTTTTCGTTTTCTTAGTCTATAAACCAGCCATCTTCCTGGCTTATTTCCATTCTCAAAAAAATTTTGTTTAATGCTTTTAATTTGTTGGATGCACAACATTTTTCATGCAACTCATTAATTAGTAATTGTGACAGCATATTCAGAATGGTGAACTTGGAATATCAACTGCCCTGTTTTTAATTGTCCAAAACCAAAATTCTCAGAACAATTATAATCCAAATTTCACAGACACTTGTAATAGACTGGTGATTGTCTCCCACAGGACAGGGTATGCCTAATTCAAGCTCTCTTCTCTCACTACCAATATTCATACTGTTTATCAAAGTATCAGATTATAAGGAGAAAGAAAATGATCAACCATGAAAAGTTAATTGGCACAAATCAAGACCACAGTCTAATTTAGTTGCCATGGTTAAGAGACTGACAACACTGTTTTCTGAGCCTGCTCTATAGAAATTGTTTAAAGCTTATACTGTGGAACATTGGGACTTTCCTAAGTATTTTCCAATACCTCTTCTTTCTTGTTTGGAAAGGCCAGAAAAGAAAACTAGGGAGCAAAATCCTAGTACTTGTGAGAAGGAAATTAAGTCCTTCTGCCATACAGTCTTCTTGCCAGGGTAAATGGTAAAAATTACAATGGGGTCAACACAAAGTTTAAATGCTGCAGAAAACACCAATTTCTAATCAGGTGAGCATTCCTTCCAGGCTGAGCTTAGCTGGAGGTCTCTTTGACTAAATAACAGATTCTTTCCCTCAAGAGATTGTCATTTCAATAAGCAATGCTAAACAAGTGAAAAATATAACACAGGAGGATACCTGACTGCAAATGGTATTTTTCTGTATAAAGACTTTGAGGGATCAATAGGTGCAACTGCCTTTGAAACTTGATTTTCTACATTGCATTTTTGGAAATAAATCTCACATCTGGGACAAGCAATTCTCCATGTGCTTTATTCCTGGCATAAAATGTTCCCAGGAAGATTTCTTTCTAACATAGCAGTAGAGGACCCAGGGAAAGACTTAAAAATGTTTCCTTCTCCAAGAGAAAAATAATGTTAAGAGCAAATCAAAATGTGTAGAATTTAAGGTAAATTTTACCTAAACATAAACTTCTTTCATTAGAAGTGTTCAAACCTACATTTTTTTATATGTTGAATTATTATTTTCTTGATTGGGACTGATATGTGAAACCTTTTTTTTGTGTGTGTGTATGTGAAGACTGTAGGTAGAGATCTGTGTTGGTACGTAAAAACAAAAAACATTACTGCCCACAGTCACCTTGTAGAAGAGAAGAGAAGCATAAAAACAAACAAACAAACAAACAAACAAATAACCAAACAACCATTAGGAGGACTAGTGGACTAACCTTTTGGGCTCAGTGTGTCAAAAAGGATTTACTTGACTCTGCTACTATTTTGCATACATAGACACACCTGAGCAAAAAAACCCACCCAATTATTTACATATTCATTTATTTTTTTAAAAAAAATGCAGTTCAAATCAAATCAAACCTTTATTGTCAACACACAACATGTGTACAATGAGATTGAATGAGCTTCCCTTGGTGCAGCCCCTCCCCCGAAACACAGAATATGTCACAATAATTCAATAAATAAAAGAAAAGAAATTCCTAAACCCAAATAAGTAATAAGTAATACACATTCCCATATACATATATGTATATAACATTATATTATGTTACACCAGTATGAACATGTTGCATGTTGCACCGGCCCTGCAAGTCTAGCATATTAAACCTAGTTGTAGTGTTATGTTGCGTTCAGATGTCTGACGACCAATGGATAAAAGCTATTTTTCATCCTATTCGTTCAGCTGGCTATGCTTCTATATCTCCTGCACCAGGGATGGGTTCTACTTACGTTTACTACCGGTTTGCATTGTACCCATGCATGCACTTTTCTGCGCATGCACAGATCGCTTCTGATGACGTCCGGGTCAGTGGGCGGAGCCTCCTGCCAGTTTTATAGAACCAGTCTGAACCGGGGGCAACCTACCACTGTCCTGTGTGATGGTAAGAGAGTAAAGAAGTGCTGACCAGGGTGTGAATCATCCCTAAGTTGTGTGATCCCCATGATTTTTCATATATCACTTACCTTCAGATAGCATTCTCTTTCTATTGACAGGCCCCTGCAGCCTATACAAGGCAGCCCTGGGGTGCACAAGGCCTTCATTCTTGAAGTGGCTTTGGAGTATACTCTTCTGTGGCTGCTGCAGGCCTCATTCTTAAATAATTTTGCAGAGGCTCTGAAAGCCTAAAAAAAGTATACCTTATTTTCACACATCCTTTGCAGTCTCCTTGGCCTAGACTCAAGTAGGATTTAAGTTAGGATGAGGGCGAAAGAGGGGGGAAATGTAGATTAGATGTGAAAAGAATTATAGGCACTTTATCCATTATCAATTTATATGTTTGTTGACAACTTTTGAGATATAGTCTGAAATCTTTTGGTGTATGTGAGTTGGTATGATTTCTTGCTTTATAGTGTAAAAATCTCATTTTTCCAAAATGGTCACTTTGAGATTTGCAATAAAATGTGCTGAGACATTGAAATGCCCTTATATTACATTGTCCTTGTTTTGAATCCTGAAGTCTTTTAGTGATATCCAGTAATTCCTTTGCCCCATATGTCTTACTGCAGAATCCAGGGGGAATTGCTAGTAGATATGGCATAATATGATTTTCATGTTAGCATCATTGTCCTGTTGACAGATTTCCAGAAGTAACAGGAAACACAAGACAATGAAGAAAACTAGCTTTGTAATACTAAATCTGGATCAGAGCCTTAGAAGGTCCCAGGTTACTGGATTGGTTCTGGGATTGAGGATACGGTATAATTGCTTATTTATTGTCCTTACATCTGAGAAGTTTATAAAAAAAGCCAGGAGTTTCTGGGACTAAACAAAGATGCCATTACATGAAAAGACATTGAGATCACAGCAGCTTGCCCATTTTCATATTACAGCATTCTGTGCTGGCCTTACACATAAATAGGGCTTATATGCATTAAAACTCTACCAGAATTTTATAACAAGGAAATGATTCAAAATGCAGGTGGTAAATTTATCTATTACTTCAATTATTTATTTTAATGGGATTGTTTAAAGTAGGCTTTTGTTGTTCCTCATGGTTTGCTGAAAAAAAAGCTGTTTGAATAAATACATTTTTCTATTGCCAAGAATCAAAAATCTCTTTATTTTTGGATGTTATCAGAATTAATGTATAGCAGTTCAAAAGTCTTCATTAACCAGGACTGCTGATTATTTGTAACACCACTCACTTTTCTTCATTCAGCACTTTTAATCACTTATTCCATAGAAAATGGCTTTGAGGATTTTCTATTCCCTCTTTCACTCACCACCAATCTTGGGTCAAACCAAACCATTTCTGTGAAATTCAATTAGAATATCATGACAGTTCTCCAAAAACTTCATCACTTTAAACATGAATGGTAAAATCTTGAAAGGAATACTCAGTAACTGCCAGACAAGGTTTATTAACACTTTTGTCAGAAAAAAAGTGTTTGTTTTAGACAGATCAATCAAATCTATTTGAAATGATGTCCTTGAGATCTTAATGGTTTAGGTCAAACATTCATATTATATAGAGAACAAAAAGATGAATATTGTATTTTAATATTTTAGTTTTAAAAAGTAAAAGCAAACTAATTTATTATAAGCAGTGCTTCCCTCCTTAAATCTGAAGTAAATATAGGACATTCAATTTTCACACTATTTGCATTTTCACCTTGTTTCAAGGTACCAAAGCTTTGTAATGGGACAGTCTGCCATCTTTGAAATACTCTTTTTATACATAAAAAAACCCCTCAACCTGAGGGCATAACCAATTCTTGCTGTAAATTATCTGCAAGAATAGACAGTTGTGCTGATAATATCTGTGGAATCTTTAATCAAAATAGGAGTAGGGCTCTATAAATAAACACTTAGAACTCCTCTCTCTTTCTGCTTGTCCTGAGAGATTTTTATCTCAAATCCAAATACCATGCCATTTTAGGCTTATATAAGTGGTATTGTTTTCATAATGTGCAACTACTCTAGGAAGAGATAGTTATTATGGGACAATACTTCTGATGAATTCCTTTTCCTTTTTTCTTCCCCCAATTCCTAATTTGTAAATAAATCCTTTTGCTCAGGTTTAATGCCTATGCTGGATAAAAGAAAGAGAAGAATGAGTAGGCATCCTTTTGAAGAACTAATTGCATTTCAGATGAGGTCTGGAAAACTGGAATAAAGTAGATATGGAGATCTTGCATGAGGGTCCCCAAATAACACACAAGACAAGATAAAGCCAATCCAATTGTTTATTATTGCGGCAATAAAGAAGTATGTATTTTTGGGAGCATGCTAACTGCTCTTCACGTTAGCCTTTTATTTAATATTCAAAGAAAGAAGGTTTGACACTTGGTCTGAAAAAGAAGAAAGAGAAGAAAGACAAAAACCAATGCGATTTAATTCTTCATTCTTTTGTTCACATTTCTTTAAATACAAATATATCTAGAGTTTATTATCAATATATTATAATAATAAGCTTCCCATGAAACAAATGCTAGAAAGCCATAGTTTCACCATGGCTTTCAGTCAACACCACTCCAACAGTTGTTATTTTATCCTTTTAAACAACAATTTTAATTTGTTAACAGGGTCAACCAGTTGTACTGACCACTCTGATTCCTTTTTCTCCTCTTCCTCAGGAGGTGGAACATATCTCCTCACTTCAGAGTGGTGGATCCACTTCTTCACTCCATCCACCTTCACGGACGCGAAGGTGATCTCAATCACTTTGAAAGGACCATTCCATCTGTGCTGAGTGGAATCAGCCGACCACCATTTCAGAACAACCAAATCTCCAACCTTGTATGGATGCAGTGGAAAGTCAAGCTCAGATTCATCTGGATCATTGACCTGTAGGCAAATAGAAAGGCAAGATAGGACAGCAGACAGTAGTAGTAAATAAATTTCAAGATTCTCAAGCATGTTGAACATTCTGGCTACAAGAAGCCTGATTCCTGGGGATGATTTACTATAGAGAATTTTAAAACGATTTATTCCCAATCTCTTTTTTGAAGTGCTGTCTTATTAAGATAATGGGGAGACCCTGCAGCCAAGGCAATTGGGCTTCCTTACCTTAACCAGCTTTCTTTCCAAGAGACCATTAGCCCATTTAATTCTCTATTAAGATTGGGGAGGATAGGTAGAACATAGCTTCTGTCAGGTTTCCTTATTGAAAAAATAGGTGTGTTGAAAGGTGACTGAACTACTTTAATAAGTCTATACCTCTGAAAATTATCTACTATTGATTGCATGCCTTTTCCTGCCTCTATTTTAATGAGATATTGATGGAGGCAAGGAATTGTGATATCATTCTTTAATGGACTATTATTGGCTCAACAAATTTTGCCCTATCAAGTTATCTGGTGGCCCATACCTAGGCTACTATTGCATCTCCAGTTTCCCTTATTATTATTTTTTCATTGGAAGGTTGTATTTTAATCTGAGTAGTTTTAATACATACTTGGTATTAAAACTACCCAGAATCATCCTATAGTGGAGATGAGTGTTATAAAAGTTTAATAAATTAATAAAGGAATAAAGGAATAATTGTTCTCCATGCCTCATGTTTAGGAATTTTCATGGTCTTGATCCCTAAGTCAAAATCAATAGTTGCCTGTAATTTATTAAGTAAATTCCTACCAAATAAAAGAACTAGAAAATTGACAAATAGAATATGGATCAATTTTTCTTGCTTATTTTGCATTCTATAGAGCCCAAAAAGGGGTCTTGTTTTTTTCCCCCAAAGGTTTTGGTTATTGTTACTGTCTCAGCAGCTGGGGCATTATTTTCCTTTTAACAACTGAATGTGATGTCCCAATATCTACCCAAAAGGGTTTATTTTTGTCCCCTATCCCCCGGCAGCCCCAGGGACCAAAAAACTGTTAGCTCCTTTTGACCCTAAATCTTCTTTTCTCAGATTTAAAGTTTGTCCCTAAATTTTGTTAAAGAAAAACTCTTTCTTCCAATGACCAAACCCCTTGCAATAGACACATTGATTCTGATGTAGTCCTAGCCTCTAATTTCTTCTTAATTGTGTCGTTTGATCTACAGTTCCTCTTAATTGCCCCTTAAAATCCCCTTTAAGGCTTCCTCACACCATCTCTTACAATCTTCTCTATTTTGTTGTAAGACTTGAGCAAGGCATATAACTGTCTCTTTTCTCTCCATTTGGTCCTTTCCTAAATTTTATCTCTGTTAGTATACATTTGGTAAAATATGTCTACTAATTCTGAGATTGGTTTTCCTCCTACTCCTTCCACTTTTTGTAACCTTCTTCTATATACCAATAAAGGACAATTTTTGCAACTCAGGCCTGAAATGAAGTGTCCTTGGTACTTTCTGAGTTCTTGTAGAAGTTTCATTACCCAAATTAGTTAACATCATCAGTCCTTGATGATGTTATCTAGTTCGGGTAATGAGACGTCTCCAAAAAAATAACTAAGCACTAAGGATTCCTCATTTCTCCTTATGTTTTCTGCACTTTGGCTTAGAAGGGAGGGGGATGTTGTTTCAAGGGGAAAAAGCAAATGCTAGGGGTTTGTGACTAGTTTCTCAAATTATGGTGATGAGAAGGCTGTATTTTGGGGCAAACCTTTTCCTCTTCAGTATGTGTGGATAGGGGCCCTGCCAAATGATGCCTTTCATGACAAGTGTCTTGTGGATGGGTTGTTGGAAGAGAGGGATATAAAAGGTCTATATGCAGAGGTGGTGCAATGTCCTCTCTATTTCTGGAATTACTTTCATTTTTCCATATTCACTCTTACACTCATTCTCATCTGCCTACATATGTTCCTCCCATTTCTCAGTTCTTCTACAAAACAACACTGTAAAATTTATAATAATCTAGACTTCTTTCATATGATCACCTTTTTCCATCCTCTCATGCAGAGGTCTTCAAACTTGGCAGCTTTAAGATTTGTGGACTTCAACTCCCAGAAGTCCCCAGCCAGCATAGCATAGCATAGCATAGCATAGCATAGCATAGCATAGCATAGCATAGCATAGCATAGCATAGCTGTCTGGAGAATTCTGGGAGTTGACGTTCACAAGTCTTAAAGCTGCCAAGTTTGAAGACCTCTGCTCTAATGGATAGATAAGCCAATCATTGTGGAAATGTGAAATTAACTGTGACTTAGTTAATGGACCTCCTCTGCCCAATTGGGCAAAATGTTTTAATACATACCCTACCCACCTTTTTTTTTTTTTTATTCTGGCCAGAGCCTCTATTCCTTTTGTACTGCCACTCTGGTTTTTGCTGACATCCCTGATTTTTCAGGGCCGGTGGTTTTATTGACCATTCTAAATTTTAGAGGAACAATCTCCTTTCTTTGGAGAATTTATTGTGATTAACACTTAACAATTTTTTTTTTATTTGATTTATATGCCACCGTTCTCCAGAGACTCAGGGCGGCTTACAATGCATTAAGCAATAGCCTTCATACTTTTGTATATTTGTACAAAGTCAGCTTATTGCCCCCACAATCTGGGTCCTCATTTCACCTACCTTTGAAAGGATGGAAGGCTGAGTCAACCTTGAGCCTGGTGAGATTCGAACTTAGAGTAATTGCAGACAGCTGGTGTTAATCACAATGCTTAGTCTGCTGAGCCACCAGGCCCAATGGTGGCTCAGGCCTAATGATCCCCCAATGGTCCCCCAATTATAGGTCTTTATATGGTGATGGTTTCTTAGCTACTTTCTCATTTCCCATCTTTGCTATTTCTCTTCCTGAAACCACCTTATCCTACCCCATTTATCTATTACACATAGGCTGTTTTTTCAGCTTTACCATTTTTGTTTTCCATTCTTTTTCCTGCTCAATTGACTCCAAGAATTTAAGTGTATGTCACTACATCATATTTAGGCAAAATTATTTTGTTAAGGTAACAAAAACGTATGTATGGAGCATATCTGGAATTGCAGTCATCCCTAAAACTTCATTGTGCATGCAGTACCATCTTTAACTTCCAGGGATTGTTCATTTTTTATTTCTATAATAGCTTAAATGCTAAATATTATTTCCTCAGTGTTTGCTAGTTTCTTCTTCACTGCCATTTCTCAGTGGCATACTTTTACTCTATTGTTGCTCAATGAACTCCAACTCCTTTCTCTAAAGCTAGTATGGACACCATCCAAGTTAATATTGACTCTGGGAGGTGTCATTGCAAATACTATTTAGTTAAGAGATCTTACTGGCAATAATGGGTTGTAATGTTTGACATGTCTTGGCTGCCCTCTAGTGATCATCCATATGTGTGTAGCCAACATTTGCAACCACTGGAAAATGGTTGAAGAAATGTTTTTAAAAGGGGGTCTTGCTGTAAGGATTAGGATGGAAGCTGCAAATATCCTGAACAATGTAACATGAGGAAAGATTTTTTTAAAAATAAAAAGACTCAGGGTTTTCCCTGGCAGCAGAGAAAGGAGGATATCCTATCTCACAGTTTATAGAGATAAAAGAGCACAGTTGGCACTTTAAATTACAGGGAGTCCTAGGCTTACAACTACAACTGAACTAAAATTTCTGTTGCTGTTCAGTGAGCCATTTACGACCTTTCTTGCCACAGTTGTTAAGTGAATCACTGCAGTTGTTAAATTAGTAACATGGTTGTTAAGTGAATCTGGTTTTCCAACTGACTTTGCTTGTCAGAATGTCACAAAAGGAGTTCACATGATCCTGGGAAACTGCAAATGTTGTAAATATGAGCCAGTTGCCAAGCAACTGCATTTTGATTATGGGACCATGAGGATGCTGCAGTGGTTGTAAGTGTGAAAAACAATCATGTTACTTTTTTAAGGGCTGTTGTAACTTCGAATGGTCACTAAATGAATGGTTGTAAGTCAAGGACTACATGTAGGTGCTTTAAGCCAAGGATTGGCTAGTCAGTTGCAGATCTTTGAACTTTTGACTATTGGTCAGCAACAAAGATAATTTTGCATCTGTAGGCTGCCTGCTTGATTGTTTAGTGGGTCAACAGATCAGCTGCACAAAGAGACCAATGGGGAAAGACATGCACAATAACCAAAGCATCAGAATTTTCCACTTGTGCTTTCTGTTGTTTTGTGAACCTAAATTTATTAAATGTGAAGCTTGTGCCATATAAAAGTGATATTGCCCAAGCAGTTCTAGCAATGGAGAAGGAAGATTTTAATAAAACATATATGTAATTTTATTATTATTGTTGTTGGAAAAGGGCTGTTTCAAATAATTGCTTTTCTAATCAAACACCCATGATCGTGTTGGCTTTGCAGGATAAGATGCTGGAGAAATGGAATACTGTGTTTCCCTGAAAATAAGACCCTGTCTTATATTTTTTTGAACCCTGAAATAAGCGCTTGGCCTTATTTTTGAGGAGGTCTTATTATTTTGAAGCCCGTGGAGCAAGACGGGGCTCCTCTTGCCGTCTTACTGGTTCAGCTCTGTCTCCCTAACCCTAAACAGAGGAAATGGTGGGGACCAGCTGTGCATGGATTTAAATATTTTTGGGGAGGGCTTATTTGAGCACATGAACTCAAAAGCCTTGTTGGGCTTATTATCAGGGGATGTCTTATTTTTGTGGAAACACAGTAGAACAAAACCTACTGCACACAGTAGGTTTTGTAAAACTCCAAAAAGAATGGTTAGGATACTGATAGTCACCTTTTTGATATTTTATTCTGCCAAATGTTTCATAAAACTTCTGCTTTGCAGCCAGCTTCCCAGGATTTATGCTCTGCTGGTTATTGTTCATTTCACTACAATATTTGTTATTCAATCAACATAGCTGCTTACTTCTACAATATGTTTTTGCCTCCAATCTGATGTCGTAGAGCTTCTGAATTTAACACAAAATAATTGTAATAGCCCAAGGGCCCTTCTCCTGCTTTGCCTATCTAGTAAAGCGGTTAAGATCAGTGTTGGCTATTACAGAAATGTCTTCCTACCAAGAGAGTGTATTTGATTTGCACTCTAAATCTTCCTGATCCGTTTAATCATCTGTCTAGTGACCTAGAGGTGAAATAGATAAGATCAGTAACATTTAACCTTTATCTGGCCCATCTGGAGAACCCAGTTTAATCATCATCATCCCTGTTTCTAATTCTCTGTCTTTCTCAGGGCAATGTTACCTATTTAGTAGTCATTTCTTTTGCAAGAAGGAATCTGTATTTCTGAGCTAGCAAGCAAAATCAAAATTCAGCATAGTTTTTTTTAATTTCCTGAGTGAATCTACAATTTTCAGAATGGAGGACGAAGAGATCCATGATTTTTTTAAAAAAATACATAGACCTCAACTTAAAACCGTTTGTTAGTGGCCATTCAAAGTTACGACATTGGAAAAAGTGACTTATGACTGTTTTTCACTGTTATGACCATTGTAGCATCCCTGTGGTCACATTATCAAAATTTGGATCCTTGGCAACTGACATGCATTTATGACAATTGTCATGTCACTACCTTTGTTGACCTTCTGACGAGCAAAGTTAATGGGAAGCCAGATTCATTTAAGAAATAGCCTTGTTATCAAAGTAGCAACTGCGGTGATTCGCTTAGCAATTCTGGCAAAGAAGTTGTAAAATGGGGCAAAATTCACTTAACAGCTGTCTTGCTTAGCAACAGAAATTCTAAGCTCAGTTGTATCTATAAGTTGAGGACTATCTAGAGAAGTGATGGCGAACCTGTTCAGCACTGAGTGCCCAAACTGGAACGTGCATCCATGCATGTACATGTGCACATGCCGGAGCCCTGGAAACCCAAAACCAGATGGCTGGCGCACATGCACATACTGACCAGCTGGTCTTTGAGTTTCTGGCATCCACATGCGTGCTGGCCAGCTGGTCTTCGCACATGCTGGAGCACCAGAAACCCAAAGACCAGCTGGCCGCGCGTGTATGCCTGTATTTTGGGCAGTTTGGGACCAGTTTTCAGGCCATTTTCAGCCTGGTTTTTGGCCATTTTTGGACAAATAAACACCCCCAAAAAAACAGCCTGAAAACAGCTCAGAATACAGCCAAAAAAATGGCCCAGAAATGGCTCCCAAAAAAACAATCTGGTTTTTGGTCATTTTTCAGGCCGTTTTCAGACCGTTTTCCAGCATTCCGGAGTCTATGAAGACCAGCTGGTGCGCCGGAAACCAGAAGAGCAGCTGGTGACAGTGCACATGTCCACAAAGAGGGGTCTGCGTGCAACCTCTGGCACGCATGCCATAGGTTCGCCATCACGGATCTAGAGTATACATTAACATAGCATCGGCTGCCATTTTGTGGCTAGGACTGCATATTTTCTTTAATTGCCAAAAGTAGAGGAAAAAAGAGCAAATTATTTCCATGAAGAAACAACAGTGGGAGCAACCCTAATTTCATTCTATTTTGTTATTTTTCTGCAATAAGTTTTATTAAAGTTTGGTATAGAGAGAAGTTTGGTGTAGTGGTTAAGTCACTAAGGAAAAAAGCAGGAGACTATGAGTTCAAATCCAGCCTTAGCCATGAAAGCCAGTTTGGTGACCTTGGGCCATTAACATCCCAATCTACCCTACAGGTTTGTTGTATGGGAAAAGTAGGAGGAGGGAGAAGTATCAAGTATGTTTGCCTCCTTGAGTTATTTGTAAAAATAATAAAGGCATGATACAAATAAATAAAATAACTAATAGAAATACAAAGATAAAAACTAATACCGATACAATTCTTTTTTTTTTTTTTTTTGCACTGTCTTATTTTTCCTATTTATACTTTTTAGGGATCTGTTGCAGGTTTTGGAGGCTTTTTTCATAATTTTTGGAGAACCGCACTATAGTTACTTAATATTTTGCTACTGAATTCCCATGACATGAATATATTAATTTCCAGGAGATTCAGAAACAAACATCAAGGATCTCATAGACCTGTGATGGTGAACCTATGGCACACATGCCACAGGTGGCATTCGTAGGCATATCAGCGAGCATGCCAGCTTAGCACTAGCACACATGCGTGTGCTGGCAAGCTGATTTTCGGGCCTTCTGGGCCCACCAGAATTAGGGTAACAGGCTGTTTCCTGCCTCCGGAGAGCCTGGGGTGGTGGTGGTGGGGAAGGCCCATTTTTCTTTCTCATCTGGCTCCAGATCTTCTCAATGAACCTGGGGGAGGGCGAAAACAGTCCTCCCCACCCCTCAGAGGCCCTCCAGAGGCCTGAAACAGTCCATTTCCCAATTCCCAGTTGGACATGCAGAGATGTTTTTTGCTGCTCCACCTCCAGAGACTCCTAGAGAGGCGGGTCCAACCGGGAGTTGGGAAATGGGCCATTTTAGACCTCTGGAAGGCCTCCAAGGGGGTGGGGAAGGCTTTTTTCACCCTCCCGAGATACATAGAGAGGATCTGGAGCCAGGTGAGAAAGAAAAACGGGCCTATCAGGCCATCACATGCCAGGAGTGGGGGAAGGGAGGTTGCGCATGCATGTACAGGGCATGGCACATAGAATTATGGGTGTGGGCACGGACATTCCTGAACCTCCCCTGCCCCACCTCCTGGCACGCAATGGCAAAAAAGTTAGCCATCACTGTCATAGACCATAAGCCGAGGCACATCCCCAGGACGAGTAAAAAAATAAATAAAATTCAAGACCTCTTTTTACATGTATCAATGAATGTAATCTTCAATCTCACAACTATAGCTAATATCTTGACTTTTTTGACTCCTTTGGGCATGTGGTTGTGTGTTTAGGTTGCATCTTCACTGCAAAACAATTTTCCCTGACTTATTGCACTCTAAAAGCAAGTTGCATTGTAAACTTGTCTATAGAAGTCAGCTTGTAGATTGCCGTATTTTTCAGAGTATAAGACCCACCTTTTTTCCCAAAAAAAGAGGATGACAATCTGGGTGTGATTTATACTGAAGTGGTTCGGGAATAATGAGAGGCACAAGCAAGCAAGTGACAACAGCTCTTTAATATACAGTGAGACTTCAGCAAAAACTCAGAGGCTGCAGCCCTCCTTATATACAATCCTGGAGGGACTGTCAGCCAATCAGAAACGTAGGCAGGTTTGAAACTCCCGCTTAAAAGTATCAATACATAACACCCCTCCCTTCCCAGAAAGCACTAACATTCAGAAATTTACATATGTACACACAAAATCTCGCAGGTGCCTAGGACGAGTTCTCGCTCTAGTTGACCTGCGCAGTTCAGTGTCTGGTGGGGTGTCAAGCTGGTCAGAGGGACCTTCAGTCTCTCCTGGCTCCGCCAATGGAACCTCCTGGATTTTGTCCGGGGCGTGGTTATCCCCGGCTGGGAGTGGCGACTCGCTGGGGCAGCGCTGGAACCAGGGCTTGTCAGCTAAGTATTCTCGCGAACCCGGGCTTGAGTTAGCTGTTTTGGGAAAGTTGTTGTAGTTAGGTTCGGAGATGTCTAAATTAATGTTTGCTTCGCCGACTACCCTTTTTCTAAGTTGGTCTATGTGGCGCTTCCAGAGTCTGTCTACCCCTACGTCTACCGTATAAGATTTTGGGCCTGTTATGCCCACTATGGTTCCTGCAACCCATAGAGGTCCGCTGGCATAATTGCAAGCGAACACCGGGGACCCAACCTGAAACTGTCTTAGTCCCGAGGCTTCTCCCTTGAAATTTTCATGCGAGTAGTTAAGGTGAAGCCTGTCTAACACGCACCGAAGCTTCCTGCCCATGAGAAGCTCTGCTGGGCTTCTCCCTGTGGCTGTGCATGGTGTGGCATGCTGGACAGCTAAGAATTGGTCTATCCTGGCCTGCCAGTCCCCGTTATCTAGTCTGGACAGTGCCTCTTTGGCCGTTCTTACAAAACGTTCAGCCAATCCGTTAGAAGCCAGGTGGAACGGGGCCGATAGGGCATGGCGGATGCCCAGTCCGGCCAAGTAGCCCTCGAACAGGGTCACTGTGAATTGAGGGCCGTTGTCAGATACTAGAGTATCCGGTAGGCCATGTGTGGCAAATAGCTTGCGAAGGACTCTAATGACTGCCTCGGCTGTGGTAGAGGGCATTAGGATTATTTCGAGCCATTTTGAAAAGGCATCGACTACGATTAAAAATGTTTGCCTGTGGAAGGGACCGGCAAAATCAATATGGATCCTCCCCCATGGCCCCTTTGGTTTCTCCCACTCTCGGACGGGCGCTACTGGGGGATTGGGATGAGACTCCTGGCAGGGTCTGCACTTCCCCACCCACTCGGAGATGACTTGGTCCATGTTGGGCCACCAAACATAACTGCGGGCTAAGCTTTTCATTCTGACAATGCCTGGATGCCCTTCGTGCAGCAATTCTAAGACCCTTGTTCTTAGTTTTGTTGGTACTACCACCCTGTCACCCCACAACAAGCAACCCCCTTGCATAAACAGTTCGTTATGTTTGTTAACATAACCTTGGTATTCCCCCCCGTCCACTTTGACCGGCCACCCCTTCAGCACCCAACCCATTACAGTGCGAATGATTGGGTCTCTAGCCGAGGCTTTTGCCACCTCGCAAGAGGAGATAGGCCCCAAAGTCAACGTGTCCAGTAAAAGAATGGAGGCTTCTGGCGTTGGGTTGGCAAGTAGGTCAGGTAGGGGGCAATGGCTGAGGGCATCAGCGTGACCCAAAATCCGTCCAGGTCAATGGACAAGGTGATATGATTAGGCCGATAGAAAAATGGCCCATCTGGTCAAACGCGGGGAAAGAGCAGCGGGGGTGGGCCTATCGCCTGACAAAAGTCCTAGCAAGGGCCGGTGGTCAGTCACAAGTTCGAATTGTCGGCCATAGAGGTATTCGTGGAACTTTTTAACCCCCGCAATTGCAGCCAGAGCCTCTCTGTCCAATTGGCTATAGTTCCGCTCTGTGCTTGACAGGGTGCGAGAGTAGAACACAATGGGCGCCTCTAGGCCGTTCGGCAGTCTATGGCCTAGGACGGCACCAACTCCTATGGGGGAGGCATCGCAAACCAATACAAGGGGTAGCGCTGCGTTGTATTGGATTAGGAAACTGTCTTCAGATAGAAGTCTTTTTACTGCCTCAAAAGCGGCAGCTTGTGGTTTCCCCCACACCCATGGTACATTCTTCCCCAAAAGTTTGTGCAGGGGATCTGCACCGGTGGCCTTGTCCTTCAGGAACATTGAGTAAAAATTGAGGAGTCCAAGGAAGGCTTGGAGCTCCGCTTTGGTCTTGGAGGTAGGTGCGCTCTTAATAGCTCTCACCTTGCTTTCGGTAGGGTGGATGCCAGTGCCATCCACCCTGTACCCCAGAAACTCCACAGAGGGAACAGCGATCATGCACTTGTTCTTTTTAAGTCTAAGTCCCGCTTCTCTAAAACGGGAAAGGACGTTCCTTACTCGGTCCCCTAGCTGACGTTCGTCCTGAGCACTAACCAGAACGTCATCAAAATAAGGCACCACCCCTGGGAGCCCTTGCAACAGGCGCTCCATGGTGCTTTGAAATAGGCCGGGTGCGATGCTCACCCCAAACTGGAGCCTGGTGCATTTGAATGCACCCCTATGAGTTACAATTGTTTGCGCCTCTGCCGTGGTGTCGTCGACTGGTAATTGTTGATAGGCCTGAGCTAGGTCCAATTTGGCAAAAAAATTTCTGGGCCCCAGGGAGTGTAGTAGATGATGCACGATCGGCACCGGATAGGCGCTCGGCTGCAAAGCCTTGTTGATTGTGCACTTGTAGTCGGCGCAAATCCTAATTGAGCCGTCAGATTTTACTGGGGTCACTATGGGGGTCTCCCATTTTGCATGATCAACGGGGACTAACACCCCCTGTTTAATTAATTTGTCCAGTTCCGCATCGATCTTCGGTTTCAATGCGAAAGGCACCCGTCTGGCTTTAAGTCTTATTTGGGCTACGTTGGGGTCTAAGTTTAGTGAAATAGGGGTCCCCACATACTTGCCCAACGTGTCCCCGAAGACGTCCTGGAACTCGGTCAGGAGACTGTCCTTTAGTGTTGACTTGGACATCAGGTGGACGCCGGTGAAACCCATGCTGAGAGCTCGGAACCACCCCATGCCCAGAAGGCTAGGAAGCTGCTTCGTGATGATGGTCAGTGGCAGGTCTCTTTCGTAGTCTCCGTAGGTGACTCGGAACGTGCCCACGCCTTCGAGGGGGACTCGGTTTCCCTGGTAGTCTAGGATGCGCAGTCTCTGCTTGGAGAGCTGGTCCTTCCGGAACGACGGTAGGAGGGTCTTTAGAGTCGCCCATGACATTATGGAGAGAGCTGATCCGGTGTCGATCTCCATCGAGCATGGCTTGCCGTTGATTTCGACCACCGTGCTGACTTTGTCCTCGATCGCCGTGCTGGCCTGGTCTATGTGTATGCTGCGGCCATCTCGCGGTTCAAATTCGTGCCGTTTTTTCACGCCGCCTTCTCTCGTTGGCTGCTTCTGGTGCGTTGATTCTGGTTGGCTGCGGCGCTCACGTGGTTGGTGTTTTCTGGGCAGAATGGCTCTACAGACTCGCGCCAAGTGCCCTTTTTTCTCGCAACGCCTGCAAATGGCCTCTCTGTATTTGCAGGACAGTCTATCATAGTGCCTGCCACAGCTGGGACAGCTTCGCCGGGGGCTGCCAGTGTCCTTTCTCTGGTGCTGTGTTCGGAAGACGTCCTCATCCGACTCGGACTCCGAGCTGGATCCGGCGTCTTCTCTGTGAACCGGGGCAGACTTGGGGCTGTCTTTGCTGGACAGCGGACGCTACAGCGTTTCTGCAGCTTTTGTGGAGGCTTCATGAGCCCTGGCCTTGTCTAGGGCTCCCGCAAGCGTCAAATCAGGCTTGGCAAGCAGGCGCCGTTGCAGCCTAATGTCCCGAACACCACAGATAAGTTGCTCAAGCAACGCATCATCCAAGTCTCTACAGTCGCAATGAGTTGCGGCTTTGCTCAGGCTGGCCATGTACGCGCTGACCGGTTCTCCCTCTCGTTGAACGCGCTGTCTGAGTTGGTATCGTTGCACAAACTTGGAGGGGACGGGAGCATAGTGAGCCCGGAGAGTTGCCATCAGGGTGTCCCAGGATACGGTTTGAACCGGCGTTGGCTCACACAGTGACTCGGCCATCTCGAACACGTCCGGTCCGCAGTGGCTTAGGAAGAGAGCTCTCTTTCGATTAGCGGAGAGACCCTGCATATCGCTGGCTTCAAGCGAGCATTCGAACCTTGTTAGGTACGAGACCCATTTTTCGTGGGTCGGATCAAAAGGCTTGGGCGGAACGTAGGCAGACATGTTTGGCATGCCTCCTGTAGTTCGCCTCGTCGCCTAGCTGAAGCTCATGGTCTCACTGGTTCGCTTCTTGTGGCCTCTATCCCACCTTCGTCGCCAATGAAGTGGTTCGGGAATAACGAGAGGCACAAGCAAGCAAGTGACAACAGCTCTTTAATATACAGTGAGACTTCAGCAAAAACTCAGAGGCTGCAGCCCTCCTTATATACAATCCTGGAGGGACTGTCAGCCAATCAGAAACGTAGGCAGGTTTGAAACTCCCGCTTAAAAGTATCAATACATATACTCTGACTGTAGCTCTGTCCAGCTTCTCAAACAGAAGTTTCAGAGGCTGAAAAAAGCATCAGAAATGAAGCTTCAGAAAAAAAGTCCCCAAAAAGAGCTTCAGAAAAGAAGCCCCAAACAGAGCTTCAGAGGCTTTTTTTCTGAAGCTGTTTCGGAGGCTTTCAGAGGCAGAAAACAAAGCAAAAAAAAGCAAGGCACAGAGCTCACAACCAAGGTAAAATTCACCTCTGGGAACAGCTGATTGGGGGTATTCAGGGAGGCCAATCCATCTGCCAATCAGTTTTTTTCTTATTTTCCTCCCCAAAAACTAAGGTGCGTCTTAACTCTAGTGCATCTTATACTCCGAAAAATATGGTAAATATTATAAATTGTAGTTTACTATATTTTAAAGAAAACAAGATCGATGTATTCTGATGTAGATGTGGCTTTAATCATCATCTTCTTCTAACTTACCTGTATCTTTTTTTAAAAAAGAGTCATATGACTGAGTAATCTCCCCCAAATAACTACCTTCCAAGACCAATAGGGATTGTAATGATTATTTTTTAAAAGACCACATTGCTGTTTAAAATAAAACCAGGGTGAAAAATAAGGGAGGTGAAGAATTGGTATTATTTGAAGTAGACATTCTAAATTTCCAATATGAATTTCTCTTTTTCTATATTAATTCTACTAAATTTTTATTGGTCACACTTGCATGCCCTTTTATAATGTTACCTTAAATTTGGCCTCTGTCCTCTGAATGCATAATACTGCAGTTTGTTTGTGAAGTGTATGCAGTTTCAATGTTTTTAATGTTTACATGGAAGTGTTGTGTATTGTTATATCCTAGAGTCACAGTCAAGTTCTGCCAATTGTTTTGGTTTTATTGTACTTACCTGAGAGGCCATGGTGAGAAGATGTCAAATGTGTCCTTACACAAAGGATTCTTTAACCTTCACTATTCAGGGCCACACCTGTAATTTTTTAAAAAGTAAAAGTTTTACTATATATCTTATGTATTCTATGTATAGGTACCATAAAATATCAGAAATAAGAAACAATAGCCAATATAACTTTTGCAATATAGGTTGTCTTTACTCTTTCCTCAGTCCACTATAAAACATGGGTGAATGACAAGGACCAAGGGTCTCACTATCCTCTTTGCTTGGTCCTAAACACTTACAAATTCAAGGCCTAATTTGCATCCATCCCTGCGTGCAGCCCCATTAGGCAACATGAGCCTGGCAGCTTTCTGAGGATATGAACAGCTGCCAGTCATGTGTTGTTTAATGAGGCTGCTTATGAAGATGAATCAGCTTTTAAAGAGCCTCATTAGGCAGAATAAGCCAATACATTGCTACAGCCTGCAGCCCGTTGTGCCCTTGTGTTGCATCTAGTTGTGAGAGGTACTTTTGTGTGCCCTTACCCAGTGCCATTGAACAAATGTCACACCAGTAACAATATAATAATAACTTTGCTGGGTAGCCAGTGTGATAAAAACAAGAGTTTAGAGGAGTGGAAACTTCTCCTCCTGATCAGAAAGGCAATAGCTTGATATGTAAATCCAAGGACCACCATAATCAGTGCCGAAAGGAGAAAAGGAAAGACTGACCAGAAATACCCTCCAATTCCAGACATGGACAGAGAGCACACATGTAAGTAATCTGGAAGAAAAATTTAAGCATCTCTGGAAGAAAGGGTAATTTGTAGACTAAAAGGGCCTTGCAGGAACTCCACAGGGGGATTCTGTTCTGTTTATGAAAGTCTGGTTGGTTTAATAAATGCAGCAATGGAAACTCAGTGGTCATACTATGCCCAGGGAAGGGGACAAATATACTGGACAACTTTGATGAGAAAAAAGGTGGTCACAGTAGGGGAGTCTGAGCATAGTCTGAGTACAAATTGAGAGGGTTTAAAAAAATCTATACCCATTACTCCTTTCATTGTTCTGCTGACCCTGACTCCTATTTCTGAACGGATAAGGAAGACATGATTCCAATCTTCTTTTCTGCAGGGAGGAGTCTGAGGTAAAGTAGAGTGGGAGTGTTAAACCTACAATTATGCAAGCACTTCCACCTATATAACCTTCATTAATTGGAAAAGAAGCTACAGTATATTCAGCTCTGATACAACAGATCAGATATCTGAGAGAGAGTGTATGATCATGGAGGGTGATAGCCTCAGAAGTTTCCATTTTGTAAGAAAATCAGTTAGACTGCAGACAATGATCTCTCCCCCCACCATGTTCCCCCGCACCAAAAAAGCCTACTATAAAGTGCTAGAAGTAGCAGACCACACCACAGAAGCAACTGGACTGTTCTCTTTCAAAATTGTATTATAAGCTTATTTATACAAAGCTTGCTTGCTTGCTTACTTACTTATTATGGAAAAATTCTTCCAGGTTCCTGAAACATCTTAATTCAACTTGGAATGCGTAAAAAAATATATATAGAAAAATATTTATTTTTCAATAAATAATTTTTTATAGAGATTTTTGGATAATTATGGTGAAATTATCCAGATTGGACAACTTTTAAATTGTTTTGCAAACTGAGATTTTAAAAAATAATTTTGTGTGTGAAAAGAAATAGTACAAAACTGGGCTACTGCATTGTGAGGCACAATTTTCAGATGAAATTTCTACCAGAAATTCAGCAGCTAATTGTAATATTGTCTCAAGATTGTTTGGCCAAGAAGCAAAATTAACCTTATTAAGAGTACTCAAAGAAACACAATTGTTCAGAGCTCTGAGGAAATTCATGATGCATTTCACACCATATATTGAAAAAACGTTGAAGCATAAGCAGCTCAGTGTTAAAAGAAAACTGAAAATGAAATTTTCTTGAGATCACATATGCAAGTAATAGAACATCCTTATTTTGTTTATTTGTCTCCATGTTGATTGAATTTCATATAAACCCTTTTTTCTTGTCCCAACTGAGGAATAGGTAGGATGAATTTCTGTCTGTTCAAGGCTGCTATGCAAAAAAGAAGCAGGGAGCTGTTTCAGTTATATTGTTGATGTTATGGCATCGGTGAGTTTTGTTTATTTGTATTTATATAAATGTGTATAAAACAAAATGACAGGATGAAAACCTATTGAGTTATACAGAATAAGGTTGAAAATTATGTTTGTCCCCTTAAAAAGCTGGGAGGGGGGTTGTGTATGTGGGTGTGGGTGTGACCACACCCCTCATCCACCATTTATTCTGGTGTGTGTTTTTTGTGTGAATCTTATGAGAAATTAACAAAGCTGAGAGGTTTCTATTGCTTTTCTATTATTTATTGTTTGAGGTGTATTTTCTTTTTATACACCTTCTATAGCCTTTCCCAGGTTTTAAAGCCTTTCTTTAGATTTTTAAAGATTTGTTATTACCATATCTGACTCTTGTTTGTTGGATACATTAATTGAAGGCCACAAAGTGTGGGGGGGGGGCAGGGAGACAATACAAAGCCTCCATAGAACTGACTCCCCCCTCCTGTTTCAGTTTTTTTTTTAATGCTTTCGATACACACACATCAAATTCAATCTTCCCATTTGCACCAAAATTTCAGGGAGTATCTGTGCAGAGTGCAAACCATGCAAAATTATAGTCCAGGCATGGATTCTTTTAGACTACATTTTAAAAAACCCTTGTTTTATACGGGACTGAGTGCTTGCTTGATAGCAACAGCATATATCTAAAAGAGAAAATATTGTGTTATAGGTATCTCTGCTTGTGACGTCAATAGGAGAGATCCATGAAAGTGCTGCTGGAACAAAAAGGTCAGAGAGAAAAAGTTCAAAGCATTTTTAAGAAAAAAATCTCATTGATTGCAATGGATGAAAGTGATATAGAAAGATATAGAAGGACAAGAGAATCACAAAATAATTTCTGTTTTCCCCTTCTAAACCCTAGTTGTGATGGGAGTGGGAGAAAATAACCTTGATTATTTATGGCAGGAAGTGTTGTGTTTTGGGGGAAAAAATGCTGTGTAAATGAGAACTGAAAGCATGCGCTTTTAACATGTTACATCAAAAATTAATCCTTGCAGCCATTATTAGTTTTTAAGAACAAGGACTGCTGTCTCCTATTGTTTTGTAACTCTTGACTTAAAAGTTTTGGAATGAGTGGGTTAAATCTTTTTTGTTGTGGATGTTGTTCCTAAAACCCAAAAGAAGACTGACTGTAAATGGTGACTCAGTATGTTGATTCCTTGTTCTGTGTGCTGATAACTCCTGAGCATGTACAAAGTACAGGGTATGCTAAATTTCCTTGTTGGGACAATCTGTACACTGAGTATTATGAAATACCTCATATTAACCAAAAATTATTATTTACCTGTTTTCAACTTTTCCCCAGCACAAAAAGTTGCTACGTAAATAAAAAGACTATTTTGCAGGGTAGCCGCTACCTCCCACCTAAGGCGAGTTGCAGGGTTTGGACTGGTTGTCAAGTCCTTATCTAAAGCTAGCCAAGAAAGAACTTTTTTGGCAATTAAAACAAAAGCTCATAAAGGGAGGTAAAGATAGAAGCTGCTTTGGTGTTGTGTGTGGTTTTGGTGGGAGAGGGGTTGTTTTGTCTTTTGGAGAGAGCAAAATTTTTCACTGAGCTAGACTTGGCAAATGCTGTTTTCTTTCTCTGACTATAGAATTTTTTTTACAATTTACTAGTTTTTTATTTTGGGAGACCTTGTACTTGCATGCCCGCAAGGATTGGTTTTAAGCCCAAACTCATTTTCAATGACTCTTAAAAAATGTCTGCTATCTTCGGCCTGTTTTTTTATAATAGCAGGGAAAAATGCTAATGGGGAATTTTAAAAAACATACCCCGTTTTAAAGGGGATTTTAAATTTTACTGTAATGATACTAGTTTTATCATGGGGGCGGGAGCATGTAAGACAGAAGATAGGATTTGCGGTTTCTCCCCTCTCCCAGAACAGAACCCATGCCAGATAGCAGACCTATATGACAAAGGTAATATAGAATTAGATGCATTAGCCCAGAAGCATATTTAAGCAAAATTGGGCAAGGAAAAAAATCATACATAGACCCAGGCAATAGCTGGCAATTGTATGATTTGTTTAGCCCACTTAAAAGGGAAGAAAACTGAGACCACATGGCTCCTGGTTGTTTAGCGTGTGGTACCCTTTCCAGATGATACAAATTGATTTTGCTGACATGCCCTCATACTTCCCATGACATTTCTGGCGAGCAGAAGCTCACCTTTAAATGAGCTGAAATGTTGTCTCTCTATGAAATTGTATATGGGGAAACAGTGCTTTAGCCTTTGAATTAATTCCTCTCCCAGAAGGTGTTCAACCTGACTCATGGTAAAATTATTTACATACTATCCATTATCCATCCTTTTCAACAGGACCCCTGCCAAAAACCCAAGGGTGAGTAGTCTCCTACATTGTAACCAGAACGGGCTACATCAGACTACATCATTTAATGAGTTGCAAGCAGGAGATTGGGTCCTAGTGCAAAGAGCATCAGAGAAAAGGCTCCCAGGAAAAAGCACAATAATGCAAAACATGAAGGTTTGACTTGGTTAAGTTTCATCTAACTCATCTAAGGTGTACTCCTGCTCCAGAAATCCCAGAAGCAAGCCCTATTAAAGGCATTGTTCCAAATTCCCAGAAAACAGCAGAAGAAAAAAGGTGAAATTCTGAATACAAAATCCTTAAGAACTCTGAAGATAAGTTTTAATGAACTTTGAGGCATTAGTCCTCAGAGCAGTTTAACTTTGATATTTAGGCTCCTGCAATTATTATTATTATTTAGCTTGTTTTATTGTGCTACTATTGTTTTATTGTACTGCTTTTTTTTTCTGAGCAGCGGCTAGGCTAAAAATTATGTCTCTGTTAGTAAATGTGATCTATTTATAATTGCCGGGGAGTACGATGCAAGCGTCCCTGAGCTGGCTGCCTACCAATAACTTTTATTTAATATTAGTCCGTTCCTAATTCATTATGTCTGAAACATCTTTCTGTATAACCGGGAGGACAAATTGAGGTTTCGTGTTCAAAAGCTACTGTGTAAATTATCCCAATGCAGCCTCAATCACTAATACTCCTCTTGTATATCCACCAAGTTTTATTTAGGGTGGAAACAAAGGCAATTTTGCCAATTGTGCAAGTGTTTAGTTGTTATGACAAAAAGATATTCCTTTTCAACCTATAATTGAAAATGACCCACAATAATAGAATCTAGATATGTTCAAATTCACCTGTACTTACCAAAGGAATAGTATTTTTGTGTGAAAATTGAGCATTTGGGCATTTAACCTCATTTCATGCAGTACCAGCTGCCCAAAATTACATACATCACAAGTCAAAGGGGGTGAACAGAGGCTGGTATCTAATTGAGAGCTACCTGCTCACTATCCCCATAATTGGCACCCTAGTCTTTGCAGCCTACCTTGATATATATGTATGTATGTATGTATGTATGTATGTATGTATGTATGTATGTATATATATATATATATATATATATATATATATATATATATATATATATATAATATTAAAAAACATTTTAATAATTAAAAATAGTATAAATGAAACTTTAAATAACATAGCTCTCATAAATGAGAAATAGGAATAGTAAAAGCAGCAGCCTTGCAAATAAACTGGCCATTGACTTTGTGTTATTTCAAATGCCCCAATGGCTATTAAGAATTTCCAAATAAGTAAAAATTATTTGCAATTATTTGTAAAAGCCACTATGTAAGATATAAGGGGTCTGGTAGTGCTCTGTGAAACTGGCTTACCTTGTAGCTAGCTGGCTGGCTGCAAAATATGGCTCTGGATTGTCCCCTGGCTTGTGGAGATCTTGTCAAGAGTTGTTTCCAGAAGAGAATGAGGCTAGATTCTGTCGTTTCAGACACATATCTCCCCCTCCTAGAGGTCAAGGGGTGGGGAGAAGAGAATTATGAGGAAAACAAGTTTTGGAGGAGGAGTATGTAGACTAATCGAGAAAACCTTGAAGTCCCCAACTTACAGTATGTTTTGAGTTCTCAGTACATTTTATCAAAATTGTTATGGCAGTATAACTGATAATGGAGTTTTGTTTTGTTTTTAATTAAGACTCTTTCTTGAGAATAGTTAACTGTAAAAGGATGGGAAAGTAACTTAAGGTTTGTTCATTATGAATGTTTATACTTACTTCATCTATTACCTATGCTTATGTATGACTATCATTTTTTCTACCTTTACTGAAATGTAACAGGAGCATTTCCTTTCAGCAAGAGTCTCTCCATTACTTTTCTGGAGTGAACTTCTCCAGTGTGCACTGAATAAATCATTACTGCAGTGAGCCTTGATTAACTGGTTTTTGGACCTGCATTTGATTCCACACCAGTCCAGCATTATGATTCTTCAATGGTCAACCAAGTATTCTGAGAAATCTGTAAGCAGGACAAAGAGCAAGAGCATCCATAGGTTCATGTTCCTTACAGTTGTTGATCCACTCACCACAATAAGCCATGCATTCTTCAGTCAGTACCATGGCTTTTCACTCACCATGATGCTTGGACCAAAGTCTGTTCTACTATAGTCTACCCCATGCAAACAAGAGATGTCTTTGAAAATACTTGCTGCATAAAGAGACATAACTGAATGTACTATGTTTTATTAGGCACCCCATACGGCTATTGGAGAGAATGCTTGGCATACCTCCATTTGAAGCATTCCTGGTGAGGGGGCAGGACATGATGGCTGCAGTGTCCTGGGGTCATGTGATCAGCTTTTGCAAATTTTGGACAAGCAAAGTCAGTGGGGAAGCCAGATTCACTTAACAACTGTTGCAATAACAGTCTTAAAATGGGGCAAAACTCACTTATGTATGTCTCACTTAGCAACATAAATGTTGGGCTCAATTGAGGTCATAAGTACCTGTACATGTTTGTGTACTTACTCTAAACTATGCAATGTACTCTTCTTGCAGAAGACAAATACCAATTAGCCAGCTTCATTCCACCATCAGCAAGTGCTGAAACATTTTTTGCCCTGTGTTATTTCGGTCTGGAGTGCAAAGCTTTACCCCATAGTAGGACAAATTGTCTTCAGCCAGATGGGTGACTTTGGGCCAGTCATTCTCTCTCAGCCTGGCCTACCTTGCAGGGTTGTTGTTGTGAGGAAAATTAGAAGGAGGAAGGTGAGCTGGATAATCTTGAGGTATTTGTAAAATAATAAAGGCAGGATACAAATAAATAAAACTTACCATATATTTAAGTACTTAATGGCTTTTACAGTAATTCACTCCATTCATCTGATGAAGTAGGTTTGGTCCATTAAAACATGCATCATAATAAAAGAGATCAGTCTTTAATGTTACACTATTTTATTTTTTTATATAAATCCAACAGAATATATGAGTCTCCAGTCAGAAAATTATTTTCAACAGCCAAAGAATACCAAGTACCACAAAAGTGCTGCGTTCCAAATCAACTATCCAGAAATACATTTTGTATAATACAGTTTTAGTTGGGAATTGACTCCCATTAATTTTATTTTTGTTTCATCTTCAGAATGTTGTTCGTTTGAATGTGAATATGTCTTTTTCTCCTACAATCCTTTAAAAAGACAATTTACTAAGACCATCAGTTTTAGGCTGAAGAACTCCATATGTGGTTTTCTACTTTATAATCTATTAAAAAGGGGGAAAGAAAAACAAAGCTTACTTAAAACTACTGTAAATAGTGTGATAATTAAATTTAAATTTAAAATAAAACACTCAGCCTATGTTTTACCAGATGTGTTTTGGGAATAATGTTTTTTTTTCTGCCATATTCCCATGATTCTGCTTTCATCTTATATTCATCCCAAATAAATATTAAATTTGTGTTGACTGTAGATGTACCAATGGTTAAAGCAATGTTTCATATTATTCTGACACCCTCCAAAGGTAAATTCAAAATTTATAAAATCTTTTTAACCTCATCACTTTTAGTTTACAGAGAATTCAAGGAAGTCAAAGTAATACCAGTGAAGGGGACAGCAAGTTTTAGATTGGTAATGTTATGCTGATTTAGGATTGGGGCGGGTTCCAAATCCCTTCGCTACCAGTTTGCTTGTGCGCGCTCTCGCACGGCACTTCTGCACATGCAAGAAGCATCCAGGTGGGTGGACAGAGCCTCCCACCGCTGCCACTACCTGTTTGCCCAATCCAGTGCAAACTGGTAGCAACCCACCAACTCACCAAAGCAGTTAGGAAAATCTGTCATAATCAGGAGTGGGTTCTACTTACCTTTACTACTGGTTTGCAGTGGGACCATGCGCGTGTGCTTGCTTCACGCGTGTGCTCTCTTCTGCTCATGCGCAGAAGCATTTTGGTGATGTCAGGGTCGGTGGGCGGGGTCTCCTGCCGGTTTTACTACCGGTTCTATAGAACCGGTGTGAACCAAGGGCAACCCACCACTGGTCATAATGTACATTTTTCATACATTATATCCAGGTGCAAATTTCTTTGTTTCAGCAACCAGAGAAAAAAAGTAGTCAAAGAAGGTTAAGGGAAGCCAGTACTTTATTCACCCATAATGAAGGATGCCTTGAAAACTGTTATGTTCTTTTTTATGTATGCTTATTACGATTTTCCCAATTATGAAAAAGGCAGGAAATTATCCTGATCTGTTTTGTTATTGTTTTTTTTCAAATAGGCTTTGTTCTAGTTTTGTAAAGCGGGATTCAATGCAATGGGAAGTACATTAAAAATTCTGAGGTTGTGAGCCAATTTGGTCTAGTGCTTAAGGCACCAGGCTAGAAACCATGAACTCAAATCCTGCCTTAGCCATGAGAGCCAGCTAGGTGACTTTGGGCTAGTCATTCTCTTTCAGCCCAACTCGCCTCACAGGGTGTGGAGAAAATAGGAAGAGGAAAGTGTATGGGACATGTTAGTCTCCTGGAGTTATTTTTAAAAATAATGAAGATGGGATGTAAATAAATGAAAAAACCTGTAAATGCACCCCAAAAAGTATAAAAAGCCAGAATGAATAATCACAATTGTAAATTACATTAACGTCAAACTGAGGTACATCCTGACATTTAGGAGATATTATATCTTCTCTGGTATTTTGCTAGGAAATTGTCAAGCTACAGATAGTCCAAAGTTCAGACTAGAAGGCTCGCATGCAAAGACTCAAGGATATCACTCTCCTAAGATACTTGAGAGGCAGACACAGGAAAAAAAGACATAACAATGAAAAGAATCAGCTATTGCCACTCAAGTACTCTAACCCTTCACTTACATCTCTTTCACTCACTTGTATATTATAACTCTCTGCTCATTTCTCAGAAATAGATGCAAACACACTGGTTTGTGTCCCGGATTAGTCTCAATCTTCTGCTTCCAAACTTGCTAGCAATATTTCTCTCAGCAATGGGGTCCATAATGTTTCAGTGATAATCTGAATGCTCAGAACATTTTAATTAAGAATTTAATAAATATT
Organism: Arizona elegans; assembly: GCA_022577455.1. Classification (NCBI taxonomy): domain Eukaryota; kingdom Metazoa; phylum Chordata; class Lepidosauria; order Squamata; family Colubridae; genus Arizona; species Arizona elegans. The sequence goes on from JAKOOJ010000004.1 coordinate 31,093,444, forward strand.
TTAGCAAAGAGAGAATGATTTTTTAAAAAATTAGGTGATGTCCCAGCTAGAAGGCCAACTGCCCTACACATGTTCACATTCAAATTAATGTATCAAGACACCTTTGCTGACCCCAAAATCTATCTATGCCCGTGTGTGGTAGAAATGGAAATTTAACCCTACCAACAGTTAAAGCATAGTTAGTTGCATTAAGTTCCTAATAAAATGAAGGCCTGAAGGGCAGACAAGGAATAATGAATAGAAACTGAACAAGGAGAGGTTCAACCTGGAAATAAGGAGACATTTTCTGACAATAAGAGCAATCAACCAATGGAACAGTTTGCCTTCAGAAGTTGTGGGAGCTTCATCACTGGAGGTTATCATGAAGAGATTGGACTGCCATCTGTCAGAAATGGTGTAGGGTCTCCTGCTTGAGGGGTGGGTGGGTTTGGACTAGATGACCTAGAAGGTTCCTTCCTATTCTGTTAATCTGTTAATTCTGTTAAAATTATAAGGATTGGGGGACCAATCCCCATTGATAATGATAGAAAACAAGAGCTCTGCTTTGTCAGATGACACAAGACTCAGTGCTTTCTCTGCTCTTTTTTAACATCAATGTGAAGCCACTGGTTGAGAGCATCTGTCACCATGGAATGATGTATCACGGGTACCCAGGTGTACATTTCTATCCCAGGTAAAATAACTGATGCTGTGGATACCATTTAATGGTGTTTGGAGACTGTGGGTCTCTGGATGGAGAATAACAGGCCTCAACTGAACCATAGTAAGAGGAAGTGATTGTGGGCTAGAGCACAGTTAGCTGCATTAAGTTCCTAATAAAATTATAAGGATTTGGGGACCCATCCCAATTGGCACTGATAGAGAGCAAGAGTCCTGCTTTGTCAAGTGCAGGAGGAGGAGGAGGCTTGTTCATGGATGAGGTGGCACTCCCCCAAAGGGACCTTCTGCATGACTCCTGCTCAAAGACAATGTGCTTTTAACTTGGTACACCAAAAATGCAATTCCACTTACAATGAATAATCGAGTCAACCTTTACACCAATAATTAAGTTTTTAAGAATGTGTTCTGTTGCTTTACAACTATTGATTTAAAAGGCTTTTGGGGGTGGGTGGGAGGTGCATCTTTTTCTTTTAGTTCTTAAAGCCCAGAAGATTGTCTGTGAATGACACAATATGTTGATTTATTATTGTGTTCTGATTACTCCTGAACATGTACAAAGTATAGAGCATGCTGCATTTCCATTTTGGGAGAATTTGCATAATGAGTATTTACCTGAGTTTTCAACATTCCCAGCACAAAAAGAGTTGCTACTTAAATAAAAAGACTATTTTGCAGGGTAGCTGCTACCTCCCACCTAATGCCGATTACATTCCAGAGTCTGTACCAACTATCAAGTCCTTATCTTAAGTTTCTTAGGGAAAAACTCAGACTTTTTGGCACTTAAAACAAAGATTCATAAAGGCAAGTGAAGATAGAAGCTGCTTTGTTCTTTTGTTTTTGTTAAACAAGTTAGAGAAAGAGAGAAAAAAATTTTTTTCACACAGCCAGACGTGGCAAGGTGGAAGTCATGGCTAGGAGAGCATTTCCTCAACTTTAGGTTGTGTGCCATTTAATACCCTTTCATGAATCAAGAAACCCTTCTTTCAATCACTCATGCTCTGGTCATCTCTCCTCTCTAGCTGACTGCAATGCATTGGGGTTATCCTTGAAGAGTACCCAGAAGCTGCAACTAGTGCTATTCATATCATGATATTTGATATTTGATATTTGCAATATTGCAGGTAGCCTAAGCTTGTGCATGTAACACCTCTACTCTGCAAGATGCATTAGGTGACAGTTTGCTTTCAGGTACAATTCAAGGTTATTACCTTTAAAGCCCTTCATGGAATGGGATTTGGTTACCTCAGAATGTGTTTTATCGCAATCACATTGTCCCATTCTACCTGGTCAGGCAAGGAAGGTATTTTGTAGATCCTGTTGGTTAAATAATTTTGACTGAGAGGATCCAGCAAGAGACCCTTCTCTGCTGTTGTCCTTCCCCTTGGAACAATGTACCTCCAGAGATGAGGAGGACCACAATCTTCTGGCCTTCTGAAAGAGCATCAAAACCTTGTTTTGCAAACTGACATGGGTCTATTGAACGATGAGAAACCCTGGGCATGGATAGTGGCTTCAGGATGCTTCCCCCATTTCTTTTAACTTTTTCATTTTAATCTTGTTCTTAATTCTGTTTTTATCTCTGTTTTTTAACCATGATTTTTATAATACTGTATATTTTTATCGTAAACTGCCCAGAGTCACATAGATGGACAAGACAATAGGTAGAGAAAAGAAGGATTGGACCAAAACACAGCTACAGTAGTCCAACTTTTTTTTTCTTACAGTTGTCAACAAAGACAACTAATTTCCATTTGGCACTATACTGTCCTTTGATTCCAGGTATAATTATGGTTCCACAATTAATAGTTATTGAAATCCACTTCTTCCATGAATGTATCTAATCCTCTTTTAAGGCTGCCTATCACAGGTGAAATTCAGCCATTATCACCAGTTCGCCCGAACCATTACTAAATTGCTTAGGTAGTTCGGAGAACCAGTTAAAAATAAAGTGAAAGAGAGATTTTCCTCTCTCTCTCTCCCCCCCCCCCCTCTCTCTCTTTTTCTTTCTCCCTTCAGTTAATACCTCTGCTTAACACTTACAGCTGGAATGCAACCAATACACGCTGAATCAAGTCAATAAACAACAGAAACTGACAGGATTAGGGCAGGAAAACCATCTAGGGATGGGATTAACCTCTTCCCTTCAGGAAGAAGGACAAGATTACAAACATTTTCATTATAAAGAGTATTAAGTAACACTTCTGTGATCAGGTGATACTCCCTGGAGTTTCCCAAGACCTTTTATAGCTGCTGCAGTGGTGTCTACTTCTTGTTTCCTCCTGGGGGAAAAGATACAGGAGGGGACAATAATGCAACTTGATCATGCAGACCGTGAATTTAATGCATGTGTGGTCCAGCCATCTGTATTGCTTCTGCTGTGAAGCACCCAATTTAGAACATAGAGAACATAGAATAATAGAGTTGGAAGGGTTAATGACTTTTGGCAGCATGGCCAGGCTTTCAATTAGCCTGAACAGTTGCTCTTAGTTTCCCTCTCTTGCTTTGGGTTTTTTTAAAAAAGGGGAATGGCTGTTTTAAGTTTCCTGCATTGTTTTAATGGTTCCTGGCACTATCCTTTTGGGGTGTACTTCTCTCACTCTTTTTGAAAGCTTCTAGTGATGGAGCTCAACTTCTGAAGGTAAGCTATTCTATTGGTTGATTAGTCTCATCCTTAGGAAATTTCTCCTTAGTCCTAGGTTGCTTCTCTCTTTGGTTAGTTTCCATCCATTGTTTCTTCTTGTGCCTTTTGGTGATTTGGACAATAGATTCACTCCCTATTTTTGTAGGAGCCCCCCAAATTACCTGACAGAACAATTAATCAGTGGAACAACTTGCCCCAAGAAGTTGTAAATGCTCCAACACTGGAAGTTTTTAAGACGAGATTGGATAATCATTTGTCTGAAGTGGTGTAGGGTTTCCTGCCTAAGCAAAGGGTTGTATTAGAAGACCTCCAAGGTCCTTTCCAACTCTGTTATTCTATTCTATTCTAAATATTGGAACAGTGCAATTTTATTGTGTTATTTTATTGTGAATTGGACTAAGGAGAAATTTCTTAAGGATGAGACCAATCAAGTTGGCCATGCCCACCCAGTCACATGACCCATTTCCCACAGAAAACACTGGGAGCCACAAAATCTGGGCAGGTGTGGCTGGGGGGAGTGTCATGTGACTGGGTGGGAGTGACATTGAGTTGGCCATGCCCAACCACCCAGTCACATGACCACCAAGCCATGACCACCAAGTGACGCCCACCAAGCCCTGCCCACAGAACAAGTAGGGAAAAATTCTGGATTTCACCACTGCTGCCTATGTTAGGTGGCAACAGTATATTCTATAGAAGTATGTGTCATAGTGGTACCTATGCATGTGAAAACTATCCTTGATTAGTCCTGAATCTTTCATCCTCACCATCCTTATTTCCCAACCCAAAAATCAAATATCATGATATGAATAGCACTGTGCTTTTTATTTGAACACCAGAGTGTTTAAATTCTCCCTTATCCCTCTTCCCAGATTAATTTCCATCAAGCCAAAGGGACTTCCCATGACAGCTAGACTCTCTGCTTCACCTCACTTTAAAATAAAAAGAGGATTCTTCTAATTTAAAAAGAAAAGTCATGGAGAAACTCATGTTGTAAACTTATAGCATTATCTTGATTTACATGAATGCCTATGAGGCCCATGAATGTCTATGATGCTCTGTTTTATGGATATTTTATAGTAGGTATTCTTACAAAATAAATAGGGGGTTTACTGAATTGTGTCTGGAAAAGGAAGGCACAAATTATGGAGAATATCTAGGTGGGGGTGGGGGGTTATAGCAATAAAATTTCTAGTTTGTATTTTATGGAATGAATGTTTTGTAATTGACAATGTTGGTTACTTTATGATTAGAACCCCCCCTCCCACAAAAAAAAAAGATAGCCATGATTAGAATATATGTCCAGAAAGGTTTTTATTTAAAAATTCAGACCAAAATTTAGATGTTTTTGCCATTAATTAATACATATTCTGGTCACTGAATTTAGTGCAATTTATAAAGTAAGGCTTTACTGTTTTTTCCTATGTCTCTTTAAATCACATTATAGAACCTGAATACGTTTTATAGAACTAAACATATAAGTATCTTTAATTTGTTTTTACTAAAGTAACAGAAAGATTAATTAAGTCTTAATATATTATTTGGAAGGATGATAATACATGTGATAAAAACACTACAGTTGTCTTAGCATACTGGGGATATTTCACTGTTCCACAAAAATTACCAATAAGGATTGCTGATGCAATGTCTTCAGGTCCATTTTAGGCCATTTTTATCCTTCACAAGCTTAACAAAATGATTTTGTCTCACATTAAAAGTTTACGACATTCAGGAACAGAAGAACAATTCGATTGTATCTACAACTTTTTCTAAGGAAAGCTGGGATTTCTCTTTATTTTAAATATGTCCATAATACATTATTGAAAAGATCAAATCCACTGTCTAAGCTATTTTTCCATGGAGGTGCACTAATGCAAATTAGACAGAATGACTTTTTCAGATATAATTGGGCTGAAATGAGGTGGAAGGAACAGAAAGACAATTAACTTTAGGGTTTCCCCCCATTTTCTATTTTTTTTCCCGGTACTCTATAGCAGTTTGGAGTAGGTTTTAGTGCCTGCTGGTAGTACACTGTCAGGGCTGCCAGGAAGAATTATTCAGAGGCCTTCAAGGGCTTTGTTTATCTCATTTTTCAATTAACCTCTGTGTTTTAACTTCATCATAATGCCTGCACCAATTCACACCAAATAACAAATAAAAATCCCCCTTTTCTGTCATTGTGTCAAAACTAAGGTTCCTGTTGTTTTCCATAAGAGAGAGGGAAATAATAATAAATATACATAAAAAAGACAAATCTGCACATTAGAAGAGACCAATGCAGGTTATTAAAGGTGTAATATGATTGCTTCTGCCTTTATGTTTCTTCTCTTATTTTTTTAATATGCAAAATATATGAAAAAAATGAATGAATTGAGATGAAGGGAACGACCAGGAAAGTTGTGTTTGGATGGGGTTAATGAGATTCTCAGGACATAAAGAGGCGAGAAGTTTAAAAAACAGAAAGCAATATATTGGCATATGGATGTGATAGAAGCAAGAGTCATTTGTAAGAACAGAAAGGTATTGAAAAGTATGAGTATTTTGGAAACTAGATTTAGCTATATTTCCATTCTTATGTTAGGCTTTTAATTTATTTGTTCTGCTGTTTTCTATCCCTTTTCTGCACTTGGCATATAACATAGCTTATCCCAAAAGGGAATAGTGTTATCATGTGTGTGTTTGTGAGTCAATTCAGTTATTTCACATTATTTATTACAAAGCTTTTTTACCATATAATTAAAACATTAAACAAAAACTAAATTTAAGCTTCATATAGCATTTAATACATTTAATACTACTATAGAACTAATATTCTAAATGGAAAATTCTCTCCCCAAATGGAAAAAAAAATAAAAAAAATAAAAAATGGAACAAAAGATCCCTACATAGAAAAAAAAAGCAGACTACATATATCTAGACAAACTTTCTATGTCCTTGGAAATATCAACTCTATCTTCAAGGCACTCCCTGATACTTTTCAGGGCTCCCAGAGCTAACAATACAGGAATCTTAAGGTCAAGCAGAATTCAGAGAAAGAGGAGATAAAATAAAATAAACAATATTCCCCTCAAAAGCAACAAAGCCAGCTGTGAGTCTCTTCATGATGTCCAAAAACAAAGTTAAGTTCAAAAACACCACCCAAAAAAATGAAAGTTATTTTCAAAGATTCTGAAAAGATCGATCTTGGAGAATTGCTGGGAGTGGAATGGCATATAAAATTAATACATTATTATTAAGAGAACAACTTGAGGAGAAGACAACTTTTGGAAAAATACAAAGGGATTAGGAGATTTTGCATGGAATGATCAAAATCTGCAAGATAGCGGGCACACCATCACAAAACAAGCCTCATCTTGTACATTGGTGACATTGACAGAAGTTGACCTTATATCACAATGCTGTAATTACCATATTGCAGTTTTAGATCCATACACAGGTGAATACTGCTGCATCAGATTTTGGTAAGGCATTGAGACCAGGGGTGAAATCCAGCAGGTTCTGACAAGTTCTGGAGAACCAGTAGCAGAAATGTTGAGTACCGTATTTTTCGGAGTATAAGATATTTTTTTCCCTCCTAAAAGAGGTTGAAAATTTGGGTGCATCTTATACTCCGAATGTAGCTTTTTTGAAGCTTTTTTTCACCCTAACGAGGCGCTAGGGACCGAAGCAATCTCTGCTTCCCTGCTTTGCCTGCTCCCTCCGACTCTCAGATGTGAAGCTTTTTTTTCAGCCCTAATGATGAGCTAGTAAGTGAAGCGATCTCAATGAGCGATCTCTGTGGTTTGCCTGCTTTTCTCATTGTTTCTCTCTCCAAAGATCAGTTATGCTTTAGAAGCTGTTTTTTATCCCCAAGTAGGGAACAAAAACTAGCAAACTAATGTGCTGAAGCTGACCAGACTAAGGATGCTAGCCAGATGAATACCTGGTAGGCAGATTTTTCTCCCCTATTTTCCTCCCCAAAAACTAAGCTGCATCTTATACTCCACTGCGTCTTATAGTCCGAAAAATACAGTAGTTCAGAGAACCAGCAAATACCACCTCTGGCTGGCCCTAGAGATATTTTGCAATATCCTTCCCCCAGGAGTGGGGAGGGAATGGGGATTTTGCAGTATCTTTCCCCTGGAGTAGGGTGGGAATGGAGATTTTGCAGTATCCTTCCCCTGCCATGCCCGCCAAGCCACGCCCACCAAGCCACACCATGCCCAGCAAGCCACGCCCACAGAATCGGTAGTAAAATTGGATTTCACCACTGATAAGACACATTATTACAGACAAGACCCAAAGGAACCCCGGGAAGATTCCATCAAGGATTTCAAGCTGTTGGGGGAAAAAATGTAGCCTTCAACCAAGAACCTTTCCAGTGAAACTACCTGCAAGTTATTATTACCTGCTGATTGGTAATTATGGTAGTTGAAAGTTAACATATCTGGAGGACACTAAGGGTGAGGCAGACAACAATTACTGCACCATATACATATACACATCCTCATTATGGATTTAATCATTGCTAATTGGGTATGCACTAATAAAAGCAATAACTTAATGCAGCAAAGATCTGGTGATAATCTGTTAAAGAATCCTGCATTGAGCAGAGGTTGGATTAGATGATTGCTTAGTCATTTCCAATTTGATGATTCTGTGATTCTTACAACACACCAGGGGTGGGTTCTAAATTTTTTTACTACCAGTTCTGTGGCTTATTTTGTGGGCGTGGCTTGATGGTCATGTGACAATTATTTTGATTTAGCAGAGGTACTGGTCTACCAGGCTTTTAACTGCTTGCAGAGCTGTACCAATCTACACATTTATTTTTGCAGGCACTGGTCTACTCATGTATTTTTGCAGGCACTGGTCTACCTATGTATTTTTGCAGGTACTTTTCTACTCATTTCTTTTCTTTTAACACTGATCAGCTGTAGGGTGGCCCTTTGAAGCCCCCCAACAAGAGTTTAAGCAGTTTTTTTTCCCTCTAGCCATCATCTGGGACTCAGGAAACAGCAATAGATTGGGGGTGGGGCCAAATAAAAGGTAAGAATAATGCAGGGGGTGGGTGGGGGTAGGGCAGGGGGGCAGAACCGGTTCGGTGATGTCAAATCGTCACCGCTACTGGCTCAGCAGAACCAGGAGGAACCCACCACTGCCGAAGTGGTTCGGGAATAACGAGAGGCACAAGCAAGCAAGTGACAACAGCTCTTTAATACACAGTGAGACTTCAGCAAAAACTCAGAGGCTGCAGCCCTCCTTATATACAATCCTGGAGAGGCTGTCAGCCAATCAGTAACTTAGGCAAGTTTGAATTTCCCGCTGAAATGTATCAATACATAACACCCCTCCCTTCCCAGAAGGCACTAACACTCAAATATTTACATAAGTACACACAAAATCTTGCAGGTGACCTGGGCGAGTTCTCGTTCTGGTCGACCTCGCAGTTCAGTGTTTGGTGGGGTGTCGAGCTGGTCGGAGGGACTTTCTGTCTCTCCCGGCTCCACCAATGGAACCTCCTGGATTTTGTCCGGGGCATGGTTATCCCAGGCTGGGAGTGGCGACTCGTTGGGGCAGCGCTGGAACCAAGGCTTGTCAGCTAAGTATTCCCTCGAACCCGGGCTTGAGTTAGCTGTTTTGGGAAAGTTGTTGTAGTTAGGTTCGGAGATATCTAAGTTGATGTTTGCCTCGCTGACTATTCTCCTCCTTAGTTGGTCTATGTGGCGTTTCCAGATTCTGTCTACCCCTACATCTACCATGTAAGATTTTGGGCCCGTTATGCCCACTATGGTTCCTGCAACCCATAGAGGTCCGCTAGCATAATTGCGAGTGAACACCGGGGACCCAACCTGGAACTGCCTTAGTCCGGTGGTCTCTCCCTTAAAATTCTCATGCGAGTAATTAGGGTGAAGCCTGTCTAACATGCACCGAAGCTTCCTGCCCATGAGGAGTTCGGCTGGGCTTCTACCTGTGGTCGTACAAGGTGTGGCATGCTGGACTGCTAAAAATTGATCTATCCTGACCTGCCAGTCCCCGTTATCTAGCCTGGACAATGCTTCTTTGGCCGTTCGTACGAAACGTTCAGCAAGGCCCTTAGAAGCCGGATGGAAAGGGGCCGATAAGGCATGGCGGATGCCCAGTCCGGCCACGTAGCCCTCAAACAGGGTCGCTGTGAATTGAGGGCTGTTGTCAGATACAAGAGTATCTGGTAGCCCATGGGTGGCAAATAGTTTCCGAAGAGCTTTAATGACTGCTTCGGCTGTGGTTGACGACATTAGTATTATTTCGAGCCACTTTGAAAAGACATCGACTATGATTAAAAATGTTTGCCCGTGGAAGGCCTCGGCAAAGTCAATACGGATCCTCCCTCATGGCCCTTTTGGTTTCTCCCACTCTCGGATGGGCGCTATCGGGGGATCGGGGCGAGATTCCTGGCAGGGCCTGCACTTCCCCACCCACTCGGTGATGACCTGGTCCATGTTGGGCCACCATACGTAACTGCGGGCTAAGCTTTTCATCCAAACTATCCCTGGGTGCCCTTCATGCAGTAACTCCAAGACCCTCGTTCTCAGTTTCGTTGGTACCACCACCCTATCACCCCACAATAAGCAACCTCCTTGCATAAACAATTCGTTACATTTGTTAACATAACCCTGATAATCCCCACCGTCCACCTTGACCGGCCACCCCTTAAGAACCCACCCCATCACAGTACGAATCACAGGGTCTCTAGCAGAGGCTTTAGCCACCTCGCAAGAGGAGATAGGTCCCAAAGTCATAGCGTCGATCAAAAGGATGGGGGCTTCCGGCGTGGGGTTGGCAAGCAGGTCGGGTAGGGGACAGTGGCTGAGGGCGTCCACGTGGCCCAAAGTCCATCCGGGTCAATGGACAAGCTGGTACGAGTAGGCCGATAGGAAGATGGCCCACCTGGTCAAGCGTGGGGACAGGGCAGCGGGAGTGGGCTTGTCACCGGCCATAAGTCCCAGCAAGGGCCAGGGGTCTGTCACAGGTTCGAATTGACAGCCATAGAGATATTCATGGAATTTTTTAACCCCCGCAATTGCAGCCAGAGCCTCTCTGTCCAGTTGACTATAGTTGCGCTCTGCGCTGGACAGAGTGCGAGAGTAAAACGCAATGGGCGCCTCTAGGCCGTTCGGTGCCGGCCTATGGCCTAGGACGGCACCAACTCCAAAGGGGGAGGCGTCACAAACCAATACAAGCGGTAGCGCTGAGTTGTATTGAATGAGGAAGCTATCCTCAGATAAGAGTCTTTTTACAGCCTCAAATGCAGCTGCCTCTGCTTTACCCCAGACCCATGGAACATTCTTCCCTAACAGTTTGTGCAGGGGATCTGCGACGGTAGCCTTGTTCTTTAAAAACATAGAATAAAAGTTGAGCAGTCCAAGGAAGGCTTGGAGCTCCGCTTTGGTTTGGGGGCTGGTGCGCTCTTGATAGCTCTCACTTTGCTTTTGGTGGGGTGGATGCCTGTGCCATCCACCTTGTACCCCAAAAATTCGACAGAGGGGACAGCGATCATGCACTTATTCTTTTTTAGTTTAAGTCCTGCTTCCCTAAATCTGGTTAGGACGTTCCTCACTCTGTCCCCTAGTTGACGTTCATCCTGGGCGCTGATTAAAACGTCATCAAAATAGGGCACCACCCCCGGGAGCCCTTGCAAGAGGCGCTCCATGGTGCTCTGAAATAGGCCAGGTGCGACGCTCAACCCAAACTGGAGCCTGGTGCATTTGAATGCACCCCTGTGAGTCACAATTGTTTGCGCCTCTGCCATGGTGTGGTCAATTGTTGATAGGCCTGTGCTAGGTCTAATTTGGCAAAAAAATTTCCCGGCCCCAGGGAGTGTAGTAGATTATGCACGATCGGCACCGGATAGGCGCTCGGCTGCAAAGCCTTGTTGATCGTGCTCTTGTAGTCGGTGCAAATCCTGATTGAGCCATCAGATTTAACTGGGGTCACTATGGGGGTTTCCCATTTCGCATGGTCAACGGGGACCAACACCCCTTGTTTAATTAATTTGTCCAGTTCTGCATCGATCTTTGGTTTCAATGCGAAAGGCACCCGTCTGGCTTTAAGTCTTATTTGGGCTACGTTGGGGTCTAAATTTAGGGAGATAGGGGTCCCCACATACTTGCCCAACGTGTCCCCAAAGACATCCTGGAACTTGGTCAGGAGGCTGTCCTTCAGTGATGGCTTGGACATTCGGTGGACGCCGGTGAAGCCCATGCCCAGGGCTCGGAACCACCCCATACCCAGAAGGCTGGGCAGCTGCTTTGTGACGATTGTTAGCGACAGGTCTTTTTCGAAGTCTCCGTAGGTGATTCGGAACGTGCCTACTCCTTCGAGGGGGACCCGGTTCCCCTGGTAGTCTAGGATGCGCAGTCTCTGTTTGGATAGCTGATCCTTCCGGAATGACGGCAGGATGGTCTTCAGGGTCGCCCACAACATTATGGAGGGAGCTGATCCGGTGTCGATCTCCATTGTGCATGGTTTGCCGTTGATCTCGACCACCGTGCTGACCTTGTCTTCGATTGCCGTGCTGACCTGGTCGATGTGTATGCTGCGGTCATCTCGCGGTTCAAATTCGTGCCGTTTTCTAGCACCGCCTTCTCTCATTGGGTGCTTCTGACGCGTTGATTCTGGTTGGCTGCGGCGCTCATGTGGTTGGTGTTTTCTGGCCAGTATGGCTCTACAGACTTGCGCCAAGTGCCCCTTTTTCTCGCAGTGCCTGCAAATAGCCTCTCTGTATTTGCAGGACAGTCTATCATGATGCCCGCCACAGCTGGGCAGTTACGCCGGGGGCTGCCTGCGTCTTTTCTTTGGTGCTCTGTGCGGAAGACGTCCTCATCAGACTCGGACTCCGAGCTAGATCCGGCGTCTTCCCTGTGCACTGGTGTAGACTTGGGACTATCCTTGCTGGTCAGCGGATGCTGCAGCGTTTCTGCGGCTTTTGTGGAAGCTTCATGAGCCCTGGCCTCGTCTAGGGCTCCAGCAAGCGTTAGATCAGGCTTAGCGAGTAGTCGCCTTTGCAGTCTTATATCTCGAACGCCACAGATTAGCTACTCAAGCAGCACGTCGTCCAAGTCTCTATAGTCGCAATGTGTTGCAGCTTTACGCAGGCTCGCCATGTAAGTGCTGACCGGTTCTCCCTCTCGTTGCACGCGCTGTCTGAGTTGGTATCATTGCACGAACTTGGAGGGCACAGGAGCGTAGTGAGCCCAAAGAGTTGCCATCAGGGTGTCCCAGGAAACGGTCTGGAGCGGCATTGGTTCACACAGTGACTCTGCCATCTCGAACACGTCTGGTCCGCAGTGGCTTAGGAAGAGGGCTCTCTTTCGATTAGCGGAGAGTCCCTGCATGTTGCTGGCTTCAAGCGAGCACTCAAACCTCGTTAGGTACGAGACCCATTTTTTGCGGGTCGGATCAAAAGGCTTGGGCGGAACGTAGGCTGACATGTTCGGTATGCCTCCTGTAGTTCACCTCGTCGCCTAGCTGAAGCTCGTGGTCTCACTGGTTCGCTTCTTGTGGCCTCGATCCCCCCTTCATCGCCAATGAAGTGGTTCAGGAATAACGAGAGGCACAAGCAAGCAAGTGACAACAGCTCTTTAATACACAGTGAGACTTCAGCAAAAACTCTGAGGCTGCAGCCCTCCTTATATACAATCCTGGAGAGGCTGTCAGCCAATCAGTAACTTAGGCAGGTTTGAATTTCCCGCTGAAATGTATCAATACATAACAACTGCAACCCACCAGACAGAGAGGGAGGGAGGGAGGGAAGGGGAGAGAGAGAGAGAGAGAGAGGGGGGGGGGGGAGATGCTAAGCTTTTTAAAAAACCCTTTAGCCTATAAGTTAAAGGCTACTAAACCTCTGTTAAAATACCCATTAACACTCACAATCTTGTTTAATAGATATAATGAAGAACTCCATTTGTCTCTTAGTTTTTTGGTCCTTAAAGACATAATAATTTCTACTCTAAAAGCAAGCAAGATCTTGGAAGCCGAGGTTTCTGCTATCTAGTATACTAGGATCAAGTTCAGCAGGCCTGCCTTCCTTCCTCCCTCTTTCTTTCTTTCTTTCTTTCTTTCTTTCTTTCTTTCTTTCTTTCTTTCTTTCTTTCTTTCTCAGACAGTTTCTTTAATAGTTATAACAGAGATCACCAATAGCCTTGGGTTCAGAGATGAACTGAGTAGTGATATCTCTTGCAATCCCTGAAGAAATCCCTGAACAAGGAGGAGGAAAAGCAGTAAATGTTGCAAAAAAGAACAATTGCATTATGTTTACAGGTAGATCGACTTACTAACTCAATTGAGCTCAAAATTTCTAAGACACACAGTTGTTAAGCCCCATTTTACTAATTTCCTTGCCGGAGTTGTTAAGTGAATCACTGCAGTTGTTAAGTTAGTCACATGGCTGTTAAGTGAATCTGGCTTCCCCATTGTCAGAAGATAACAAAAGGTGATCCCTGGACACTGCAGCCATCATAAATATGAACCAGTTGACAAATACCCACATTTTGATGATCATGGGAATGCTGCAACAGTTGTAATGTGAAACACAGTTAGAAGTCACTTTTTTCAGTGCTTTGAATGGTGACTGAATGAATAGAATATTTCCCTCCTGTCCCCCAACTCAAGGATATTCTTTAGCAGGTGTCCCTGGGAAAGTTGCAGAAAGCAATATGCTACGACTTAAAAACAGCACATGTTTAGATGATATCATGAGCCAAAACAAAACAAATCACATTATGTTTTAGTTTACCTAAAGCCACCTGGTGAGTTCTTCCAAGCAGAGAGATTTTCAATATAAACTACATCTGATGTTATTAATATTATGAACCAGGCTTTGTTTTCATGAATAAGCTACTGAAATAAAACATTTCAGAAGATCCTACAGAGTTATTCCCTTGAAGTGAAAAGTCAGTGCAGGAGGAAGGGGGAAATTCTGATTACAGTAGCTAAATCTTAATCCCTTTTCTCTGATGTTGGCAGAGAATTCTTAGCAAGTAAATCTATTTAAATAACTACCCAGAATTAATCCTTTTGGTTGCTAGAGGCATGTAAAAAAAAAAGAGGTAAAAACAAAGAATTCAGAAAAGTGTATGGGTATTTTATAGAATCCCCCACTTATAACAAAAAAAATTACCCCTCCCCTTTATTTTGAAGTCCAAGATGTTCTTTTTTTACTTTGGCCTTTCTTTTAACAACAATACATTTTAAGTATCTTATATTTGGAAGAGGTGACTTTAAGTGCTTCTGTCATTTACAATAGACAGTATACTACTGATGCAGGAAGAGAACATTGGAGCATAATTTAGTAGTACATAAAAAGCTTTACTCTAATCCTCATTTTCTGTAGTAACTTGGTAAATATTCTAGAATCATTCCAGACAGGGCAATCATCTGTTTGAGTTCTTCTTAAAAAGAAAAGTCTTATATGACCACCTTTTTATTATTGTTTTATAAAACATAGCATATTATATTCTTATGTCATGTTTATCATTATCTCCTTAATCTCTTTAGTAATCCTTGTTAGACCATCATTTTAACTACCATGTTTCCCCAAAAATAAGACCCTGTCTTATATTTTTTTGAACCCCAAACTAAGTGCTTGGCCTTATTTTCGGAGATATCTTATTATTTTGGGGCACATAGAACAAGATGGGGCCCTCTTGCCGTCTTATCTGATTTCCAGCTCTGTCTCCCTAACCCCAACCCGAGGAAATGGCGGGGACCGGCTGCACATGTGTTTAAATATTTTCAGGGAGGGCTTATTTCTGGGGGGGAGGCTTATTTTAGTGCATGCACTCAAAAGCCCAATTGGGCTTATTATCAGGGGATATCTTATTTTAGGGGAAACAGGGTAATTTCAAAGAAAGAGATGTAGAACTTACTAACAGTTTAGAACCTGCCACAGAGAGGCACAAAGCAGCTCCTCATATTACAAATTGTCAGTTTTAAGTTAATTATAATATAAATGTTAGTTTCAGAATTAAAGCTTGTACAGTTATTGAATATATAAATGGGAAGCTGAATCATGCAGACTATCCTCATCTTTAACCTCTGATCCCTTTGCAACTACCATCAATCCTACTAGCGCAAATATTGGCAAAGGGAAATATCCTATTTTTTGGATTGGAGATACAAAAAAAGTTTCCTTAGTGCAGAAAATGTGTACATAAAAAATCACAAAAGAATATCTGCATTTTCAGACCTCCATATCAATATATAGAACTTGGTCTACTTTGTAAGCAACAAGTTGCCTAGTTAAATTATGGAACTTGGCTATTTTACAAGAAGAAGAAGAAGGAGTAGGAGAAGGAGAAGAAGAAGAGGAGGAGGAGGAGGAGGAGGAGGAGGAGGAGGAGGAGGAGGAGGAAGAAAAAGCAGCATAATCTTGAGTTGTTGGGGAACTCAAATGTGTACTGAGAACTTGCTTATAAAACAAGGTAATGTTTTTCCTTCAAATCAGCTTTCCTTCAAGATGATTATCTTTATGTCAGATGGGTAGAAAGTCTGGGTAGCTATCAAGACAGGTTTGGTGCTGAATTAATGTGTGTAGACAGAAGCAGAAGTTGCTACCAATATGGTTCCCTTATTTTATTCCCATGCACACTGAAATACAGTTTAAATATAATAATAAAAGGGTCCTTATTTTAATCTTCAAAGAGGTGTTTTACATTGTACTACATTGACTAATTGTGGTACTTTTATCAGTATAAGAGCATAGTAGTACATTTTTAATGAACATATTGCAACCATTTTATTTATTTTTTTAATTTGCAAATCTGGCCACTGTTATCGTAAGTCAAACTACACAAGTAATGTAGAATTTCAGGAAATGTTAAACTAGTCTAATAGACAATTTGGCAATTGTCTACCATTGTTCTGTAACATGCTTAGCATAATAGTTAATCAAGTTCTGCAGGTTAGCAAATACAATGAGTCAATAGAACGTTTTTATTAACTGCACCACAGATATTGCACCAATCCAGAGAAAGACAGGGTTCTTCCTGAACTAAGCAATTACCCAAGATTGTGCAGTGTTAAGTGCTAACACATTGCCCAATCAATATCTACCACAGAAAAATGGTTGATTTATGTCACAGCTGACCTAGACAGTAGATACCAAAACACAGATCAGAGGAGAGGTCTCAATTTGGTCTATAGAAGATGAGCAAAGTAATAGAGCACAGTGTGGAAAGGAAAACTTGAGTAATTGCTTAGACAATGATGTTTTGACTGACTGTGTTATTTAAGCACCAGCCATAGGTCTTAATTCATTAGAGGTACAGTAAAGTATGGTTTCTACAGTTAAAAATGGCACATGAAAATATTTTATTCTTTTTCATGGCTGCTGACAGCATCACACAACATAGTTAATACAAGAAGAAAATAAATTCCACTAACAAGCCTCATGCTTTGTAGTCTGCTAACAAGCCTTATGCTTTGTAATCTATTAAATCAGTCTGTCATCCAGAATTAAGAAACTGATTGTGCAGGATTTCCATTTCCAATTAATAATAACCAAGTATTAATAAAACAATTTAGGAAATGAATGTACCAGGTAAGAATTTATGGACAAATGAAAGTTGTGTTATTGCAAATAATGTGAAATGGAATTAAATTGAAGACATTTTACAGCTAAAATGCTTGGTACATTTCCTTACATTCTGCTTCATTCTGAAATATATTAATGGAAGTAGATTGGAAATCCAGTTTTACCATGGAAAAATAAAAGTTCTAGATTGTATTTTCCAGGAATAATAACAAATCCACTTGTAAACACTTTTCAGTTGGTAATCTATATACATGTGATCGGTGTTCATAAGCAATGCAATCTATTAACAAAATACTCCAACAAAGAATGTGTTACCGTATTTTCTGGGGTATAAGACGACTTCTTAACACAGGAAAATCATCTCAAAAGTCGGGGGTTGTCTTATACGCCGGGTACCCGAATCTGAGTTGCTGGCGCTGACCGATGACGCTACGGGAGCGCTGACAACATTGAGGGGAAGCTGTGCCGATCTTGACAAGGCTGCATGCCGCTGAATGCTGGACCCAGCTGGTTGCTACGCGGAGCTTCCCCTGCCGTCCCAGGCATCCAGGGAGATATTACCAATGCTCCGACTTTCCCAGCTGACCCCCAGTGATGGCGAGCCCCACCTGTCTGGGGAAGTCGGAGCGTTGGTAATATCCCCCTGGATGCCTGGGTAAAACTCCGCGCAGCAACCAGCTGGGTCCAGCATTGAGCGGCATGCAGCCTTGACGAGATCGGCACAGTTTCCCGAATCTGAGTTGCTGGCGCTGACTGATGACGCTATGGGAGCGCCGACAACATTAACAGGAAGCTGTGCCGATCTCGTCTTATACGCCGGAAAATACGGTATTTAACATGCATATGTGCTTTTATGTGCATGTTAACCAGGCTATTCTACAATAAGGCTGCATGCCGCTCAATGCTGGAACCAGCTGGTTGCTGCACGGAGCTTCACCCAGGCATCCAGGGGGATATTACCGATGCTCCAACCTCCCCAGACAGGTGGGGCTCGCCATCACTAGGGGTCAGCTGGGGACCATCCGGCTACTCCTCAAACCTGATGCTGTTTACCGCTCCAAGTCCCAAGCAGCAGGAAACGAAGGCTGCCTTGCACCGCAAATATACCAAGGCGGAATCCTGATGCCACACTTACAGCAGAGAGAAGAAGCTGGATTTTGCTTTCCCTTGCAGACACCAGATTGGCCCCCTGCAAGCTCTCATCTCTGGAGGAGCCCAACCAAAGTTTCCAGTGCCACTTCAGGGAGCGCTCCTCGAAAGATGAGATCTTGCAGGGGGCTGATCTGGCGTCCGCAATGGAGAGCAAAATCCAGCTGCTCCCCGGACCAGTCACCATTTACCGCTCTGAGTCTCAAGCAGCAGGAAACAAAGGCTGCCTTGCGCCGCAAATATACCAAGGCAGAATCCTGATGCTGCACTTTCAGCAGAGAGATGAGGGCTGCCTTGGCCATCGGCTGGCGCAAACATACCAAGGCGAATGCTCATGCCTCACAAGTTCAAGTAGTGCTTCGCTGCCACACTTCTTCTGGCCCTCAGTCTCTCAGGGAGATGCTTGACTTCCTCTCAGCCCCAAGACACTGGCTGGCCCATGAGATGAGAGAGAGAGAGAATGAGAGAGAAAGAGAGAGAATCAGAATGAGTCAGAGAGAGAAAGAGACAAAGAATGAAAGTGAGAGAAAGACAGAATGAAAGAGAATGAGAGAAATAGACAGAGAAAATCAGAGAGTGAGAGAGAGAGAATGAGAGACAGAGAAAGAGACAGAGAATGAACGAAAATCAAAGAATCAGAGAGAGAATGAAATGAAAGAGAATCAGAATGAGAGAATCAGAATGAGAGAGAGTGGGGGGAGAGAGAGAAAGAGGGGGAGAGAGAAAGAGAGAAAGTGAGGAGAGAGAGAGAAAGGGGGATAGAGAGAAAGAAAGAATGAGAGAGTGGGGGAGAGAGAAAGGGGAAGAGAGAAAGAGAGTGGGAGAAAGAGAGAGAGAAAGAGAGTGGAGCAAGAGAATGAGAGAGAAAGAGTGGGAGAGAAAGAGAAAGAGAATGAGAGAGGGGGAGAGAGAAAGGGGAAGAGAGAAAGAGAGAGTGGGAGAAAGAGAGAGAGAAAGAGGGTGGAGCAAGAGAATGAGAGAGAAAGAGTGGGAGAGAGAGAGAAAGAGAATGAGAGAGGGGGGAGAGGGGGGGAGAGAGAAAGAGAGAATGAGAAAGAGTGGGAGAGAAAGAAAGAGAGGGAGAGAGAGGGAGAAAGCGAAAATGAGAGAGAGAGAAAGAGAGAAAGAGAGAGAAAGAGTGGGAGACAGAGAGAGAGAGAGACAGAGAGGAGGGAGAGTGCCTGAAGGACCCCATCCTGTATTGGGAGTCCAGGTGCTTCAGCAAGCGGCGCACTGGATTCGTATTAGTGGTCCGCGAAATTTAAAATTATGAAGTTGGTGGTCCCTGAGGTCCAAAAGGTTGGGGACCCCTGGCCTAAGACCATTGGAAAACACATATTTTTGATGGTTTTAGGAATAACTTTATCGTTGGGGGTCACCACAACATGAGGAACTGTATTAAAGGGTCGCGGCATTAGGAAGGTTGAGAACCACTGCCTTAGCTGCTTGCCTTGCTTCGCTTGCCTGAATCCATTCCATCAGCAAGCAACTCCCTGCCTGCAATCAAGCAGGCAGGGAGTTGTGGACTTCAACTCCAAGAATTCCTCAGCCAGCAAAACAAAGCTGGCGGAGGAATTCTGGGAGTTGAAGTCTACAAGTCTTAAAGTTGCCAAGATTGGAGACCCCTGTTCTATTGGGTAAGTTTTTTTTCCCCTTTGGGATCTTTAAAAAAATAGTTAATTGGGGTTTTTTTTTAGTTGTTCTTTTTTAGACCTAGCCATTTAAAGTTTAGGAAGTTTTAAATTTAGCTTTCATATAAAAATAAAAATAAAATAATATTTGTGCAGCTTTCTGAGATTTAGTGTGTTTTTGTAGTGTTTCTCTCTAACTACACAAACACACAAAATCTCACAAAGCTGTATGTGGAATTTTGTGTGTGTAAAGTGTGATAGTTGTTTTTTGGGCTTTTTATGGCTGTGTGAGGTTCCTGCTTGTTTCAGGGGCCATTTTGGGTTTAGCACAGCTGCTTTTACATTGTGGGTGAGCCAGTTGATGTTTTTTTAATTTTTATTTGGTGTGTGTTGGAAGAGGGGTAGTCTTATATGGTGAGTATAGTCCAAATCCTATATTGTAACAGGAAAATTCGGGGGTCGTCTTATGCGCCCAGTCGTCTTATATGCCGGAAAATACGGTATTTAACATGCATATGTGCTTTTATGTGCATGTTAACTAGGCTATTCTACAATAATTATAGTCATTACTTCTCCATCATACTCCAAAATGACTATTTTGCTAATTTTTGATTGGTGAAGAGTTCCACAAGAAAAAATGCAAAGAACAACAACTTATAGTTCTAGCTGAAAGGAAGAAGTGGGGGAAAGAGAGAGAGGTGCATAAAATCCATTCATTATGGAATGTTGTATGTTTTCCATTCTCCCAAAATGGGAAAATTTCAGTAGTATATGAGTATGAGTATATTTGAGAAATAGTTTGATAGAGTTGTTGCAGGCATTGGGTTAGAAAGCAACATATTATAAGTTCCACTCACATTTTAGCATAAAGCAAGGCTGGCAACTTTGGATTAGTGATTCTCTCTCAGTGCTAGAAAAAAGGCAGTGACAAACCATTTCCAAAGAAAACTGCTTGGGCACCAAGAATTAAAACTGACTTCAGGGCACATTCAGCCCCAAAGATTGCATTTAGTTTCATGGAGATGAGAAAAGACTGGAATGAGAATTTTAGAATGAATTAATGAATGAAGATATGTGTATGATTTGTGCATGCTTTGAAACCCAGAATAGTGTAGTGATCAAAGTTCAAGATTAGAAGAGGAGAAATCCAAATCCTAGTCTTCCTTAGGTACAGACGCTTTTCTGGGTGGCTTTGGGCCAGTCTTTCTCTTGTAGCGCCAGAATGGATAACGGAAAAACATCTACCTGTCTGTACTGAACCAGTGGGTATATTATAGTCCATAACCTTCAATGAAAAGGGCTTCATCTCATTTTGGACTTTTTCTCTATGGATTTCATTTATTAATATTCATAGTATTAAAAGTTGAAATTGATGCATTTGCTGTCACTACCACTTCTCACAACTGTTTGATGGAATTTTAATTTTGTATTCCTATACAATATATGCTGGCAAACAATTTTGATTTGATGGATCCTGAAAAGGTCTTTGGAGACTCAGAAGTCTTCAGGCCACTTTAAGAAACACTGTTTTCTTTTAAACAAACTTTATTAAACATATAAAAGCAAAATACACCATGTGTATACAAAACACATCTATATCTATATAAACAACACTACATAAAAAGAAATTATTGTTATTAGGGAGAATAGCAGCGATAAAAATGAATGTTCTGCCAAAGCTGCTTTATCTATTTCAGACAATTCCAGTAAAATTGGACATTTTTTTTTTTTTTTTGTAAATCTGAATAAAATAACCACAAAATTTGTATGGGAAGGAAAAAAGGCAAGAATTAAATTAAGTATACTGCAGGATGACAGAGCCAGAGGTGGATTTGGATTACCAACATGGAAACATATTACAAAGCAACGAGTTTGACATGGATTAGGGAATGGGTGAATTTGAAAAATCAAAGATTGCTAACCTTGGAGGGACTGGATTTGATGGTGGGGTAGCATGCCTTCTTATGGAACACCAGGAACAAAACACATAGGCATTTTTGTAATCATATTTTAATAGATTCATTAATTCATACATGGCAAGAAATCAAAAGTGGCCCTATTTACAGATAAAAACAAGATACAAAAAAGACCAAGAGGAAGGAGGAATTGAATTAAAACCAAATTGGTTGGATAAAATTTTAGAAGCCACAGAGGAAAAATTGATTTCAAAAATTTATAAATATTTATTGGAATTTGATTTGGCAGAAGATTTAGTAAAGGACAAATGATAGCATGGGCAAGAAACATCAGACATAACACAGAACTGGAGGATTGGGAAAGAGTGTGGGAAAATAATTATATTATGACAAAATCAGTGGTCTATAAAGAGAACCAGTATAAAATGAGGTATAGATGGTATCAGGCCCCTTCGAGGTTAGTGAAAATATATTAGAACTTAAGTCCAACTTGCTGGAAATGCAAGCAGGCACAGGGCACTTTTTTCCATGTCTGGTTGTTTTGCCCCAAAATTAGGAAGTATTGGGGAAAAATAAGGATTTGGCTAATAGAAATAACGTCAGAAAAAATAGAACTTAAACCAGAAATTTTTTTATTAGGAATGATTAAAGAAAATTATAAGAAAGAAATAAAGTATTTAATACTACATATAGTCACTGCAGTCAGATTGGCACTAGCTCAATTTTGGAAAACTGATCAACTGCCAACAGACCAACTAATAATTCAAAAAATCTATAATTATGTAGAAATGGATAAATTAACATTCAAATTGAAAGATAAGGCAGACTCAAAATATTGTATAGTATGGAATAGATGGTATGATTGGATAACTAGGAGAAATGAGGGTAAATGCAAAATTCTGAATGATAACAAAAAAGAAAAAAGAAAGAAAGAAAAAGAAATGCACCGTCAATAAGATAACTGGTATGTGACTAAAGTCACTTTTTCTTTTTATGTAATGTTGTTTATATTGATATAGATGTATAGTGTATTATTTTGCTTTTCTATGTGTAATAAAGTTTGTTTTTTAAAATAAAAAAAAAGAAAAGAAATACTGTTCTAGAGAACCCAAGACCAGATGTTATCAATTGCTGCAAATTGCCATAAAATGCAATCCCTGCATCAAAGCCAAATGCCAAAAAAACTGTGATTCTCAAGAACTAAAATCTTTAAACTAACTTTGAACAGCTTTACTAACCCTTCTCCCCCCGCCCCAACCCAATGTTAATAATGATGATGCTTCCTCCTCTTGGCATGTTCATTTGAGGCCCATTTTACTGGAGAAATTTTTCTTTTTCCTCTTATAGGAAACATGGCCTTTTTCACAGCCAATTAAGAGAAAAGACTAGGTTAAATTTCAACCTTGCCAATTGCCTTCCATCTATAATTTCAGGTAGCAGCATCCTGGGCCTTAGGAGCTTATTTATTTGATTAATGGCTAGAAGCAGAGCATAGAAATTTATGAATAGGTCTAACTATAAAGTTTTGATACAAAATATAAGCATGGCAAAAATTTCTGATTATTCCCGATAATATATAGTTTCTAAATTGTAAGCCAATTGTGACTAAAGTAGGAAATAGAAATAAAATATTTTTTCTCCCCCCCCCCAAAACAGCTCCTGTCACAGCTCTCTATTTCTGCTTCCACAATTCTGTTTAAGAAGGCGGCAATACTAATAACCATCTGGTTATTCAGCCTTATTGAACTCTTCTTTATACTCTTTCTAGATCTCCATATCTTTTTTATATTGTGGCAGTATTCCAAGGATGATCTTACAAGGGCATTATAAAGCAGTACTAACACTTCATGTGATCTTGATTCTATCCCTTTGTTAATACAGCCTAGGACTGCATTGGCGTTTTTGGCAGCTGAACCACATTGATGGCTACTATTTAATTGACTGTCCACTAGCACTCTAAGATCCCTTTCACAGCTACTGCTATTGAGCCAGGTACCATTCTATACCTATGCAATGGGTTGTTCTTGTCTAAATGTAGAAGTTTATTTTTCTCATCATTGAATTTCTCACCATTGAATTTCTTGCCATTGAATACAAATTGCTCTGGAGAACTACTTTAGCAGGTATTAGCAAGGATCTGTTACATTACTCTACTAACAATAAGGATCTTTCTAGAAATCCAAGTAACTCCTGTTTCCTGTTTGCCTGCCATGCACGACTTGACAAAACCTGGTATGACTATAATGAAGCAAACATAAATAATCATGATCAGAAGATTTTGTTTGCTTATGCCTTTAAGGCATGACAGATTATATGCCTATTGTGTGTTCTGCTATATAAACTATATTGAAATAATTATGCTCCTATTTTTGATTCATGAAAGAAGCAATATGAAACTAGCAATATGCATATTCATTATCACTCCTATTTTTTTTCTTGCAGTGAAAGGTTAGTAGTGTTTAGCTAAACATTTTATTGCTCCAAAGGATGCAAATATGGGGGTTGGGCAACACCTCCAGTGATATGCATTTAGAGATATAATTATAATGACTTCTAGAGTTGGCGGAGGACAAAGCAAGGTATAATTCTCCAAATGGTTACTCCTTTCCTGTACTCATCATTTATTTTTTACCTCTGCTTATGGGCCTTAGCCTTTCTCTTATCTCTCTATTTCACAATGGCTGGTTTCTGGCAATATGCTTGTGGGGAAGCTATCATTCTCTGGCAGTGCAAAGAATGGATCCACTGGGACAGCCATTGTTGGTATTGTTGTGCCTAGCAACTCTTGTGCTTCACCTCAACAGACCAAGCAGTGCTCAAAATGTTTTCTACATTCCTAAGAATTAGAGATGTCCTTCTCTTCTAATGATGGCAAACAGTAGCCATGCTCACTGACCCTTCTCCCCAGCTACAATTACATTTTTTCATCAAACGTTTTTAGTCTTGCCTCCATTGTTCTCTCTGTGTGTGAGAGATAGATCTTTTAATGTCACTGTGAAAAACAGAGTAGAAAAATAATATGAAGACTCAGTGATGGCTCAAGGAGTCTTCCTTTGCCTCCTCTTTTTTCACCAGGAAAACATTTTTAAAAATGATAAACCCATTAAGAGAAGTAAGTTTAGCTCCATCAAGCTGCTAATAAGCACACTATATGGCACCTCATTCGGTTAATATCTACATAGATGTAACAATAGATTGGAATAGGAACAACGAGGCTTAAATTTTAAAATCGGATATGCACTTAAATCCAGAAAAGTGTAATGCTTTAAAGATAATTTGCACAAGAGTTTAAACTGCCATAGGAACTGATTTGATTTTTTGTTATTTGGAATACATAGAAATACCATATTTTTCAGAGTATAAGGTGCACCTTTTTCCCCCTAAAAGAGGCTGAAAATTTGGGTGTGTCTTATACTCCAAATGTAGCTTTTTTGAAGCTTTTTTCCAGCCCTAACGAGGCACTAATGAGGCGCTAGCAAGTGATCTTCCCAGCTTTCCCTGCTCCCTCGACTCTCCACTGTGCTTTAACAAGGTGCTAGTGAGTGAAGCGACCTCCATGCTTTGCTCTAACTCAGCTGTTCTTTAGCTTTTCTTCAGCCCTAACTAGGCACTAGCCGAGGGAAGCAATCTCCCTGTGCTTTGCCTGCTTTTCTCATTGCTGCTTCCTCGCAGCTGTGCCTTAGAAGCTGTTTTTTATCCCCAAGCAGAGGATAAAAAACCAGCAAACTAATGTGCTGAAGCTGATCAGACTAAGGACGCTAGCCAGATGAATACCTGGTAGGCAGATTTTTTCCCCCCCTATTTTCCTTGAATTGTGGTTGCTAAATTAGAAGGTGTAATGTAAAACCTGCCTGGAAAACATTTGATTCAAGGATTTCCAATAAACGACCATTACCAATGGCTGTCATCAGTCACTTTGAAACTCCTGACACTCCTGCTCTTTCAACTGGGATATTCTTCTACTTCAAACATCTCTTCTCAAATACAGCTCACCTGTCTGGAACCCGCACTGCATATTGGACATTAATACAATCCAGCACATCCAGAAATATTTCACAAGAAGAGTCCTCCACTCCTCTGCTCGTAACAAAATATCCTATGCCACCAGACTTGAAATTCTAGGTTTAGAAATTTTAGAACTACGCCACCTTTGGTATGATCTAAGCATAGCTCATAAAATCATCTGCTACAATGTCCTACCTGTCAATGACTACTTCAGCTTCAACCACAACAATACATGAGCACACAATAGATACAAACTTAAAGATAATTGCTCCAGACTCCATTGCAGAAAATATAACTTCAGTAACAGAGTTGTTAATGTCTGGAATGCACTACCAGACTCTGTGGTGTCATCCCAAAACCCTCAAAACTTTAACCTAAAACTGTCTACTGTTGACCTCACCCCATTCCTAAAAGGTCTGTAAGGGGCGTGCATAAGAGCACCAACATGCCTACCGTTCCTGTCCTAATGATACCTTTAATTGTATTCATTTTATGTATTCAATTCGTGCTTATACTTATATATATTATCTAATATGTACTCGACAAAATAAAATAAAGAAAGAAAAGAAAGAAAAGAAAAAAGAAAATAAAAGATTTGGGGTTGACTGAGAAAACCTTTGAAGAAACAAAAACAAACTAATTTTAGTTATAGTTGTTAGTTATAGTTTATTAAACTTCTATACCGCCCTTCTCCCGAAGGACTCAGGGCGGTGTACAGCCATATTAAAACAAACATATACTCACAAAATTTAAAAACAATTTAAAATAAATATATAAATTTGGCCCTTATGTTAAAAGCTATAAACACCCAATTTAAAATTCATTTTCTAAGCCAGCCCAGCCTGTTGGAACAAAAGAGTCTTAAGGGCACGGCGAAAGATACGTAGGTCGGGGATCATGCGAACCTCCAGGGGCAGTTCATTCCAGAGGGCAGGTGCCCCCACAGAGAAGGCTCTTCCCCTGGGTGTCGCCAGTCAACATTGTTTGGCCGACGGCACTCTGAGGAGTCCCTCTCTGTGTGAGCGGACTGGCCGGTGGGAGGCTATTGGTGGCAGATGGCAATCTCGTATATACCCAGTCCAATTTTCTGCCAATCCTGAAATAAGAGCTAGCTATGTCACCATTACCGTTCCATTTCAGAAAGGGTTGATTTTATGATAAATCCCTTTCAAAAATGATTAGTTTAATACATAGTTATATTAAACTATAGGTATATAGAGAACTGTGATAACACAGTGATTAGAATGTAGTATTGCATGCTAATTATGCCAACTGCCAACAGTTCGATTTTCACCAGGCCAAGGTTGACGCAGAGTTCCATCCTTCTAAGGTCAGTAAAATGAGGAGCCAGATGGTTGGGGCAATATATAAACCACTTATAGAGGATTTAAAGCACTATGAAGTGGTATATAAGTCTAAGTGCTGTTACTATTGCTAGTTTGGAGGTAAAGAGACATGCATGCAAGACAAAACTCACAGACATAGAATAGCAGATAAAATTAATAATCTTAATTTTAGTTAACTCTAATAATTTAAGACATTCTTGACTAACTAATGTTTTAGCACATCTTCACTGCAGAGAAAAATACAAGAAAGATAATCTGTGTTAGTTGTGGTTTGGATTTCAATCAGCACTCACTATGGATGTTGGCAGGCTATTTGAGGAAATAATAGAATTTCATCTATTCAGGTCTCTCAGGATAGACTATGCGTCACATGTTTTAGGTGCGCTGTTTGCCATACCAAAATTAGGATGTTGTCCTAGAAATGGATCTAATCTATAATACTTATTAACATTTCATTTGAAATCTCTCTCCCCCTCTTTCTCCAATTGAACAGTTTGGAGTAAGATTTTTCATAAAGCTAGCATTAATTGGTACCAATCACCTAAGAATTAGAACCTAAATATTAGAACCATATT
Source organism: Arizona elegans (assembly GCA_022577455.1). Classification (NCBI taxonomy): domain Eukaryota; kingdom Metazoa; phylum Chordata; class Lepidosauria; order Squamata; family Colubridae; genus Arizona; species Arizona elegans. Next base: position 31,120,922 of record JAKOOJ010000004.1, read on the forward strand.
ATCAATTTATTTTTTACAACAAACTATTTATAAGCATTTACAAATACACTGTTTAAAAACATTGAAACTGAGAACTTTTATTGTGGAGAAAAACTGATCCCCCCCCCCCCATCATTGTTATTCTAGCTTACTTTTGTCTGTTTTACAGTTAGTGTATACACTTAAAAACAAATATATATCTCAAGAAATGTTCTGAGAAATAAAGCTGATGCTGGAGGTTGATACTTTGATAATGCCAGGTTCCCTTGTTTGTCTGCTCTGAGAATTAAAATGACCTCTTTTTTAAAACAAAGGAAACCAAGGGAGATATATGCACAAAAATTGGTGTCAATGGCACCAATCACTGAGGGCTCACTGAAGAGGCTAATAGAAAAGGCAATGTAATTAACAAGTTAGCCATATTTTCAGAGTGCATGGAAGGAACTAAGTATAGGCAATTTCCCTATAAGGAATTTCTTTTTATACAAAATAGATTCTGTAAATTTTTCTACTTTTTAATGTTATTTTACATCAGGAAAAATGGTTCCCATATATTAATTATGAATCTACTAAACTTCTTAGTTCTCTTAGTTCCCTAAATTATACCATATTTAGTAAAATGGATAACTATCAATTGATTAGATAACACATAATGTCCTTTATTACCCTTCTGTTCTATCTAGTTTTGAGTTCAATTGGGGATTAAACTGCCTGATGCCCTACATATTAATAATTGCTCAGAGTGACATTTTGGGGACAATCATGAAAAATGAGGTGAGATTTCACAGGAATGTCATTTAAGAAGCTGGATTATTTGCTGGCATGGGCAGGTGGCTGTTAATAATGAATTAAAATGAAGTTCCATTAATTGCTACTCAAATATCATCCCTGTTCTGGCAAAATTTAATAAGATTATCAATTGCCCACTTTTCATTGCATTTAGTGGAGATTTTTTGGATTCTCATGCATACACTTAAATAATATGCAATATTTTCATTGTAGTGAAATATTTGAGTGAGGAAGGGAACTGTAATCAAAACCATCTAATTTATGCAAAGACAATTCAAATAGATGTTTAAAATGTAATGATGCATCCTAATAAAAGATCTTTCACCCCACTTCCTTTGATATTGATAATCAATGATTTCCGTATGTCAATTCTAAAGTTATAATTGTGAAAGTAGGTGTACTTGCTTGGCAAGCAAAGTATATTCTTATCTCAGAACTTTGTATTGCTGACATTACTAAAATAAAACTGAAAACGGATAATTGATTGCATACATTTCTTGGCTGATTTTGATGCTCATAATTTCAGATGGTAATTTTCACATTTTGTTTTATCGGAGGAAAATTAATTGATATCTTTGCCTAAGATTCCAATTACCTATCAGGGAACCCTACCTTTTAGTAAACCTGACCAATTTCAATAATTTTGGGGTAAATATAATAACCATAATTTGGCACAATTGTGATCCAGTTCATTTGGAAAACATATGACATTGTTACAGAGAATTTGGAGATAGAATATGAAAAAATAATCTTTCCTAAGTCCACAGTTATTTGCCATATAATAAAACAGCCTTGTGGCATCTAAAACCTAACAAATGTGTGTTTATATTATTACATATTGGAATGTATCTTTCATGTTTTATATTCATCTTTGGTTTGATCCAGTATATATATCTTACTATTGATATAGAATTCTGTTTAAATCCATTCTAGCAATTCATCAAGGTTCCAGCTGGTCCAGAATGCGGCCAGGCAGGGGATTATGGGAGCGACGGGGCGCTCCTATATGACACCTCTCCTGCGCGAGCTGCACTGGCTCCCGGTGGTCTTCCGGGTGCGCTTCAAGGTATTGGTGACCACCTTTAAAGTGCTCCATGGGATATGGAGGGGTATCTACGAGACTGCCTTCTGTCACCAATAGCCTCCCACCGGCCAGTACGCTCGCACAGAGAGGGCCTCCTCAGGGTGCCATCCACCAGACAATGTCGGCTGGCGACCCCCAGGGGAAGAGCCTTCTCTGTGGCGGCGCCCGCCCTCTGGAACAACCTCCCCCCAGAGATACACACAATACCAGACCTCCGGACTTTTCGTCGGGCCCTGAAAGCTTATTTATTTCACCTAACCGGGCTGGCTTGATCCCATTGTTTCGGTTAAATTGAATTAATTTTAATTGGGTTGTTTTAAATTGTGGCCAAAAATATTTAATTATTTTTAAACTGTTTTTAAATTTTTAATGTTCTGTTTTATTCTGGCTGTTCACCGCCCTGAGTCCTGCTGGAGAAGGGTGGTATACAAATTAAAATAAATAAATAAATAAATGTATTACATTGGGAATATGTCCATGATGAACAAGATAGTGATGGTGTCAAGCTGACAGCAAGCACAATGGAACCTTCAATTCTTTTTTTAACATGTGTTATGTTTAATGCCTGTAAAAAAAAAAAGCAAGGCTTCAATCATGTAGTAATGGACATTATTTGATTTTTTTATCTCTTTCTTGGATACCTTTGGGTTGTACTATACTACCATACATGGAACCTTTTCTAGATTTGATTAAAGGAGCTATAAGTAAAATGGAATATATCATTCCATAATGATATATTCAATGTAATTGTTTTATTTTTCTAATTCTCTTACAATTCTCTGTCACACACCCATTTCATGCCTACACATGTATGCATTATTACTACACATTTTCACCTTTACTGCAGAACATAATATTGCATGGATGGCAAATCAGGTGATATAAAATTTGAGTTGATCTTTGCAGTTGAAGAATAAGAATCATCTGAAAAATAAGTCCTGTGAACATAACTCTTAAAAAATAAAAGTGGCAATATAAAACTCAATGCTTTGATCAGTATGGGACAGAATTCAAAACACCTACCTAAGTTTTTTTGCAGAGAAAAAAAAAATGGTGTCCCCCCCCCCTTTCAAATGCTGATTTTTTTTCTTGGGTTTAATTCTTTTGCAAACTGAATTTTCAGACTGAAAATATTGTAGACTGGCTTTCTAATGTTTGATATTATTATAAATTTAAGTTTCCTACATAGTAACATTCTATTCAGAAGGAACATTGAAAGGGAACATTAAAATGGATACATAGATATAGATTCTAAAAGCCATGAAATTATAGATTGACAGGACAATAAAAAGCCAAAATAGCATGGAGTGCTGCCATCTTTTGGTCATACAATTTACTGTTGCAAAGCAGAAGCCAGTCATAATATATTTGAAAACAGACTGTAGTGCTCAGTAATAATGCTTTTACAATTTATAGCCATATATTTGAATCACGATGATGTAATCTACATGAAGTTTGCATGCAAAATGCAATATTTACTTAGGTCACTTTGATTATTATGTAATGCTATCAGAAACTAAACAGAATATTTATGAGTAAGAATAATTGGCAACAGATGCACAGGAAATTTCAAGGGTATATCTAATATGAGAGTAACATCCCTAGGAAATTTAAGTATCTGGAAATTAACAACAAGAGGAATCAGTAGAAACATCAGAAGCTTATGCAAATTTCAACAGCACAATAGGAGACATAGTCACTGGTCAGTGGTGGTAGATAGGTTGTGGTTAATATAAAGACAGATACCTTTCAAAGAGTCTCACTTTCACCAGTACTCTTTGTCAGTGCACCAATTCCTCTATCAACCATAATGAATAACTCAGTTCATGCAGTGATGGGATTCAGCCAGTTCGCACCACTTCAGGAGAACCGGTTTTTAACTTTCTGAACAGTTTGGCAAACTGGTTGTTGGAAGAAATCATTAGGGCAGAGAACCGGTTGTTAAATTACTTGAATCCTACCACTGAGTTCATGTCTATCAAACATCAAAAACCTCTGCAAGCCCTATCCCACCTCATTTAAATCCACAATCTAAAGCTGTATGGAAATATGTCATCTGAAATAGAATTGCTGCTCAGCTGTCCATATATACTGCCAAGATACTGGAATTTGGACTGGAAAGACATGCCACTTTTATCATCAATAGTGAAACTGAAAGAATCAAGATGCCTCCTGGAAATATCAATAACCTGGATGAAGATCACTAGGCATCTGGGCATCTTTCAAGCTGGCAATAACATGCATATTGAAGTCATGAAGAAGGTTAGAAGTAAATACAACATGAGAAAGAATAAGATATTAAACTCCAGTGAAGGGAATACTATCAAAACAATGAATACCTGGGCTATCTGAATAATTAAATACATGGGTTGAATAGTGGACTGAATTCAAGCACAACTGAAAATCCTGGATAGGAAGATCAGAAAAATAATGGCAAATAATCATGCCTTTCATCCATGCAATGATGTTAATAGACTATTTATTGAGAAAAATAAGTGAGCTTAAAAGGCAATTGAAGAAAAAAAAGGCATTGGATGAATATCTGAAAAACAGTGATGATGATGCACAGAAGCTAGTATATCATGACGACTTACTGAATACTTTAGAGACTAAACTGAGCTACAAAAAAGACCAATGAAGGATACAAAAGAGACATGGCAAGGAAATACATTACATAGCCAGTGCATTTAAAAAAGCTAAGTAGATAATAACAAAATCTGATAATGGTTAAGAACAAGAAAGTTTTAGAAAGAGACAGAGGGACTAATTCAGACTCATAAGACCAAACCTTAAGAATAAATGTATATAAATCTAGAATTGAGAAGATAGCACCAGACAGCAATACAGTATTTACAAAGAAATTAAAGAAAAGTATACCACTTAGTTAGCTACTGCAAGATGATCAGCCAAACTGACTACAAACAACAACATAGCAAAGGAGCAATGAAGCGCATTGAAATTTCTACCACTTGCCAGCAAGCAAAAACTGGCATTTTGTGGCAAGACCACAAAATGGATAAAGTAATAGATAATATAGAAGATAAAGTACTCTGTGACTTTAGAGGGGTAAGTACAAGCCCTTACCACATAACTTCCCAGAATTTTGATAAGAAAGGCAAAAGAGTTTAGATAGTGGATATGGTATGCTAGATGAAGCAGAATATGAGAAAAAAAATGGACAAAATAAAATAAAAAATACAAGGACCTACAAATAAAAGTGACCAACTTTTATGACAAAAGAAACAGTGGTGGGATTCAAATTTTTTTTACTACCAGTTCTGTGGGCGTGGCTTGGTGGGCATGGCATGGTTTGGTGGGCATGGCTTGGTGGGCGTGGCAGGGGAATGATATTGTAAAATCTCCATTCCCTCCCCACTCCAGGGGAAGGTTACTATAAAATCCCCATTTCCTCCTGATCAGCTGGGACTCAGGAGGCAGAGAATAGATGGGGCCAGGGCCAGTCAGAGGTGATATTTACCGGTTCTCTGAACTACTCAAAATCTCCGTTACCAGTTCTCTAGAACTGGTCAGAACCTGCTGAATACCACCTCTGAAAAGAAATCAAAGATTGTATCAATAGTGATTGCCTTGGATGCAATCCCAAAACAACTGGAGCACCACTTGAACATCATCTGCATTGATAAAATCATCAGTCAATTGCAAAAGCAGCTTTATTTAGAACAGCTTACATTCTACAACAGTATCTTTAAAGCCATCAGATATCAACATCTGTGTATTCCAGGTCCTTAGGTTAAGGACCCAGGCTCAATAAATTAAAAATGCCAAATCCAGTCTAAACCCCTGACTGATTATGCAACAAACCGTAATAATAATCTATTTTTAAAATTATATTCAAAATCTTAAAATTCTTTATTTAGCATTAGCTTGAACATTATGTCCATATGAGGGCTAATATCATATGGCTGTTACATAGTTTTAGGAATAATGGGAACTGTAATCTTTTAGTAATGTTTAGTGCAATGGCCAACAATTCGCTGAATTTGCATTGTTATAAATTTGTTTCCATTGTTCTATTGCTTCTACAGCTAATGTGTTGATTTTAATATTTGAGATGTAACTTCAATTCACAGGAGTGTTCAGTGTAGAGACTGTACTGAGTGACTGGCAAATCACTTTTTCAAATGTCCACAGGCCATGTATTTCATCTTGCCATTATAAAGTTCCAATTGAGACATGTTCTTCTTTTCTATATAAGAGGTTACAATCTCACACATGTGACATTTTAGTGATAATTTAGACCAATTTCTGATTTTATTTCCATAGACTTGGAAAGGAAAATGCAAGTATATATTTTCTTGAATATATTAAAAAAACCCTTCTTTATATTTTATATTTATATTATATTCTTTATATTTATATTACAGTTTTGAATATTAAAGCAGTTTTCATCAAGCTAAAAATGAACCCATAAAAATCTGACAAAACAAAGGAATCATTTGAAGCCAACCTATTATTAACTTGACAACCATAAGCTATACACTTGCATTTTACAAAATAAAACAAAATATAGAATTAATGTTCTGGTTCTTTTTAATCTAATCATAGCACTATTCATTCCTTTGACCCAAGTAGAGAGCAGTTGTTTACATAGGTTCTTGGAAATAATAGCTATTGTGAAAAAATGAGGAAACATAACTGTCCTATGTCTTTCTACCTTCTTTATAATCCAATTGACTACATAGCCGAATTATTTTTGCACAAAGCCCAAATCTACAAAAAAGACAGATCATGGAAAGAGATAAAACATATGTCTTAGCCTTCAGCACTGAGAGTAGAAAGATGAAAAGTCTTTATATGGTTAGAAGAAAACTGAAGAAATTTGGTAGATTTATGGCACACCCCAACAAAATACTTATACTGACATGGCACAATTCAAAAGCTTAAAACAGAGTTTAACCTAGCTTTTGTATAATCTGCTCTCAAAACTTCTATCATGCTCTCATGCAAATGTATCTGTATTAGATCTATGCTTCTTCTTTTTTTAAGAAAATGAATCAATCTTCTTGATTCAATCTTTAAGAGATTGCTTGTGATCTTGAGTAATTTTTTTTATTGTCAACATTATCATGCAAATTTAAATATATGTACTGCTTTATTCAAATTTAAAATGTATTTTGAAGCATTTTAAAGCAAATTTGAAGCATTTTATAATCAAGAATTGACCTCACAATTCTTAGAATAAGTATAGTGAACACTGTCTATCTCCAAGCTTACATCATCATCATCATCATCATCATCATCATCATTATTATTATTATTATTATTATTACTATTATTATTATTATTGATGCCACATTTACTCTATACTATTTTCAAAACTGCTATTCAGTCTCCCATGCTTGGGTGTTTATTTCTGGTGCCCACTTTTCCTTTTATAAAATAAATCCATATCATTCTTGCTGATTCTGTCCTCCCATTATTATCTCCTTGTTAGAGTAACAACAATGCATGTTGTTTAGTTTCCTTCATTAATTTTCTCATTTATTGGAGGCTTTCTCATTTCTTCAGGAGCCTTTCAAATTCCTAATAGATCAGGATTTATTTCTTTTATGATGTTTATTACTACCTCTGCATGTTGTTAAATAAGTTTAGTTCCTTGGTTTTTTCACATTATGGTTCTGATGATGTAGTTATATGTCTTCAGTCAGTGGTGGTTTTGAGTCACGTTGTTCTGCTTGACAAGATTTTGCAAGAATAAGGCTTCCCAGATGCAAGAAGATGTAAGATCTTAACTACATTGCTTACATGATCATCTAAATCTACATTTTAAATTAAATCATTCCTGAGTGCCTAGACATCAGCCCAATTTGTTCATCTAATAAATAAACTACACATTTAGTTGAACATCTGCTGGTCTTTAGTGTGTAGAAATTTTATTTTTCCTAGCAACTGTTACTAGGTAGAATGGTGTTTCAACTAAGAAGCCAACAGAAAAGAACAGTAACCTTCTTTTGCCAACCTCTTTTTTCAGTTACAGATATGTACACAGATGCTATAAAAAGTCACATGAAGAGCAATGTGTCTTGATACCAGAACATATGCTGCTTGATGGACAACTCAGCCTATAGGTTCAGCAGTAAAGCAAAGAGATATATTTGCACATGACATATTTACACTACTGGTGTGCTTTCTAAGCATCACACACAACATTTATGCTGAAAAATTATATTCCCAGTATAAGGAATAAGGATATCACTCACTCTCCTAAATGACCTTGTTAAAAAGAGACTTCCATTTTATGTAATATGGTTGTCCTGATCACCATGAGGTGTCTTTTCTCAACATTATCATGTCCAGATACAGGCTGAATTCTCACAAACCAAAATGTAGAGAACTTTGAATAACATAATGTTAAAGAGAGATTTTTAGACTCTTGAGTAAAGGACATAACTTCCATTAAAAAATACAGGTATTTTTACAGGTATAAGTCCTCGACTTATACCTGAGCCCAACTGAGCCCAAAATTTCTGCTGCTAAGTGAGCCAGTTCTTAAGTGAGTTTAGTCCTGTTTTACAATCTTTCTTGTCACAGTTGTTAAATGAATCACTGTCATTGTTAAGTTAGTGATATGGTTATTAAGTGAATCTGACTTCTCCATTGCTTGCCAGAAGGTTGCAAAAAGTGATCATCTGACCCTGGGACACTATAACCATCATAAATATGAATCGGTTGCTAAGCATTTGAATTTTGATTACATGATCCTAAGGATGCTGCAAAGGTCATAACTGCGAAAAACGGTCATAAATCACAATTTTCAGTGGCATTGTAACTTTGAACGGTCACTAAACATACAGTTGTAAGTCAAGGACTACTAGATACTATTCCAGTATCTAATAAAATTTGTAAAAAAGAATCCATCCTGAGAATACATATAAACATGACTTATGTTCTATTGCTCTAGTGTCTGTTAAGTTTTTTTGTTCGCAGTAGACAGAAAGAAATAGAGATGTAAGAATATAATTATGATTATAAACAATTTTTGTTTTGAAAGATCTCAGAGTAGCATACAGCATAATAATAAGAAATTATCACTGAAAAACTTTTCAAAAAACTAAAAGAGATTACTTTACACCATCCTTGCAATTGAACATCACAATAAATATAATCTTGTGAATGTCTACTTCTTCCAAAGAGGCTAATGGGAATGGTAAACATAATTACTAGAAATAAAGATCCTTGGCAGTTCTGTTTTGGAATGGTAGCTTTTGTCAAGTTTGGCGAACATAATTTTATTAGTCAGTGAAATATTACAAAGCTTTCTCTCCTCTTGCTCGTCACCCCCGTAAGCCTACTTTTAATAATCAGACATTACAAAAATAGAGAATAGTAAATGTGTCCATTAACTCAATTATAGATGAGTTGAGTATCTTGAAAGCTGTTTTCATATAATCTTTTAACAGACTTTTCTTTTTAATTTCTTCCCTTTCTGGGTGTCTGTGTTGAACTATTCCGTTTTCCCTTTGTTTCTGCTTTTTATGTAATGGCTGGCTCTTTGATTTTCTTTACCAATTCAAAAGCCATCCTTTTCATAGCATCACTAAAGGACAGCCACAAGGACACAGAAATTGCCCTATGAAGCTTTTTATTTCATTGTTCCTTTCATTTTTGCAACAAATAACGGAAACTGCAGTTAATCACTGCATATTTTTGGCTCCCAGGATACTCATGGAGTTCTCCATATGGTCTCTTCAAAATGGAGGCATTTGGCTCAATGAAATATAAATTATGCAAAGAAATGAGATCAGGCAATGAAAGAGACTAATAAGAACAAAATAAAGAGGGGGGAATCACTTAACAAAATTATAAGCCTGTCAGATAATCAAATTACATTCCTAGGATCCTAGAAGAATGCACTAAATATATTTCTCTTAACCAATAAAATCTTTATTGCCTTTAAATGCTCTTGCTTCTTGCAGAAAGTCCAGCAAGGAACATTACTTTTGTTTTTTCAATCTATATTTGCCATTTTCATTTTGAGTTCACCTTATGTTCTAGTATGTGTGTGTGCTTTAATTTTGTTTTAAATTACTTCTTACTTTGGTTCCCTTCTTGAAGTCTTAGACCTACATTAACTTTTTGTTACACTCTACAGTAAGCCAATATAACACACAATGCTTGGGGTCCAGCGTTGCTGTACTGTGGACCTTTTCCCACTGCTGAGTTGAGTGCTACCCGACCATTGCTGAATTGGCAGAAAACTATAGTAGCATGAAATTTGTTTTTCCCATTGCCAATTCCTATCTTGCCTCTATTGCCTCTGTTTCAAGTCACTGCAGCTAAGTGATTTCCTTCCAAGAAGATGGGTGTCAAAGACTAACAAAATGTTACACACTCTGAGGTTGCATTGCATAGTATTGAAGTAAGTGGGAACCAGAAAAATTCACCCTGATATAACAACTTAAATCTGCCTTACGCATCAAAAAGGGATGAGATGAAGGACATATAGTGGGACATGGCAGAATAGAAATGCGGCCAGAGCTTATTAGTGTTGTAGTAAGACTTTTTTTTTTTTTAATGATTTTAATTAAACTTGTGGAGTATTTCTGGACTCTTGAGTTCTTACTCAATGAGCAGGTGGCAGTGTGGCCAGGAAGGTTTTGCACAGTTGCACAATTAGCAACTGGTATGCTAATTGCACCATTTCCTAAATTGGGGGTAGGGAATGCTGATAGTCACATGTTCTTTTTTTTTTTTTAATTTGATTTATATGCTGCCCTTCTCCGGAGACTCAGGGCGGCTTACACTGCGCTAAGCAATAGCCTTCGTCCTTTTTGTATATTTATACAAAGTCAGCTTATTGCCCCCACAACTGGGTCCTCAATTTACCTACCTTAGAAAGGATGGAAGGCTGAGTCAACCTTGAGCCTGGCGAGATTCGAACCTGCAGTAATTGCAAGCAGCTGGTCTTAATAACAGGGTGCTTTAGACCACTGTACTACCAAGGCTCTTAGTACCTTGGCACCTCACAGCTTGACATCTGAAATGCTTTGTTGTTGCCCTTAAAGAATGTCTAGTAGCTTCTGTTGGTCCAGAATGCAATGGCATGGGCAGTAATGGGCACTGGTTATCAGGTTGATTCTCAGTGTGATTTAAGGTGCTGGTTATTAACTATAAAGACCTATATGGTCTGGTTATTTGAGGGACTGCCTGTCTCACATAATATATGCCTGACTAATCTGATCTGGCAAGGATAGTGGGCTCTGAGTTCTTCAATTAATGTCATCTATCAGAGAAGTATGCCTTCTCTGTAGCAGGAGTTTCCCCTGGAATGAAGATTTCTGTTATGTTCTGGGCAAAGAATGGAGGCGAGGCCAGAGTGATTTCTAACAGTTCTTTATTCAATACTGTTGCCACGCTGCCAGTGTTAGGATGCCCCTCATCCCGCTGGCCAGCTGGTCTTCAGGTCTCTGATGTGCATGTGTGCATGTTCATGCATGCGCACATTCACGTGCCCACACACATCTTTCAGTTTGGGCATACGCACGCACAAAGTTTAGGCACTCGATGTCTAAAAGATTCGCCATCACTGACCTAGGCCTTTGGTTAGAATGATTGGTGTTCCCTTTCTTCCTTTTGCTTGTTCCATTCAAGTGTTTTCTCTGCCACTTCCGTGTTTGTTTTGTGTCGTTTCTGGATTTTTTGTAACATTACTTATTTTTAGAAGTTTTGACAATGTGCAGACTACCCAGAGTCAAATGGCATATAAACTTTATAAATTAAATTAAGCGGGGAACACTACAGCTCTACAGAAAAGTTGAGGAAGTTGCATAACATTGTCAGAGACTCTTCCCATCCTGCTTACAATCTTTTTGGACTATTGCCTTCTGGCAGAAGATGCAGAACAATTAAAACTCAGACCACACATTTTCTGAATAGTTTTTATCCCAGAGCTATAATTGCACTCAACAATGAACTAAAGGGCCACCATCAGTGAGCTGTTGGACAGCATTACTTGGTCTGGTGTGTGGATGTTTGGGTGGGGAATTGTGGTGGGTGGGAGTGTGTTTGGGGATTGTTATGTGTATTGGACATGGTCTTTGGGTGTTAAGTGAATTTTGGTATATGGGTATACTGTATATAAACGTACAATGACAATAAAGTTGTTGTTGTTGTTGTTGTTGTTGTTATTATTATTATTGGTTAATCTTTAGTGAGATTCACAGCGTTTGAGGCTGGTTAATAGCTCAGCAGCTCGAGTCCTAACCAAGGACCTAGGAACTGTTGAGGTATCGTCGGAGGATGTAAGCTGTTCCGAGTAAGGTGGTTTTTTGTAGAGTCAAAATGTTCAAGTCCGGCAAATTTAGAATTTCTAAATAGCGAGGTAGCCCTTTGGGTATTGTTGGCAAGCAGGTGATTGGTCTATAGTTTCCAGGGTCCTTTCCTTTTTCTTTATCTTTTTGGATCAAAAATGTCCTTCCAGTTGTCATCCATCCATCATTTTCAGGTGTTTTTAGGATCTGGTTCATCTGGGTTGCCAATCTTTTGTGCAGACTTGTAAGTGCCTTTAACCAGAAGCCATGCAGCTCATCCGGTCCAGGTGCACTCCAGTTCTTCACTTTTCTTGACTGTCTTTGCACCATTGCTTTTGTTATTTTCACGTCTTCCATTTTATGCACTTTAATAGAGTCCTCAACCTGTTTGATCCATTTTGCATTTCTGTTGTGCTTCTTGTTGTTTTCCCACAAATTCTTCCAGAATTTCAGAGCTTTCTCTTTATCAGGCTTTTCATTTGTTGTTACTCCGTTTCCATTTTCTAAATTCTTATAAAACTGGTGCTGATTTGCTCTGAACTGTGAGTTTTCCTTGAACTGAGTTACTCGGTTTTCATACCTTTTAATCTTTTCAGTGATGGCAACAACCCTCTGCTTCAGCTCTTCAATTACTACTGCAATCTCCTTATTCTTTAGATCATATCTTGCTTCCAGGCTGCTTTTGACCTGCTTGTTCTTTAGCTGACCTTGCCTTAGGTTCTTCAAGTTGCTCAAATCTCCACGTACTTTTTTGATCTTCAATTCTAACCGAATTTTCCACTTAGGCTTCCCCTTCTTGCCTCTTTGGTTCTTTTGTATTTTCAACCCCAGTTCTTTGGTGGTTATGACAGCTGCTGCATACATCAGTTGGTTAGTTTCGGCTAATGTAGTGGTTCGAATAGTTTGCACAGCCTCATTGACCTTTTTTAGTACATTTCTCAATTCTTTCCGGTTCACTTGGTTCAGCTTTGGCATTATCCTCTTCTTCCCTTTCTTCCTCAATTTGCTTTTGAGTCTGGAAATCATTCTTGATGTTACTCTTCTTTGTTGTTGTACTCAGACTATTAATTGCTTTCTCTTCTATTGCTTTTAATTCTTCTGTAGTGAAAAATTTGTGGTTTAGGATTACACGTCGTTGGTCCATTAACCTTTGGTCACTGGTGTCACAGTCCGTATGGTTCATCTTCCAAATCTGATACATTCTTTTTTGAAATCCATGTTTTGCTGGCTCAGACTGATAGTAAGCTTTCATAATAGAGGTGTTTTCTTCCCTGGTCCAGATTTTTCACTTTTTGGGTTTTTCTTCCAGTAGCTTGTCAGCTCCATGCCCTGGTTGCCTAGCAGAGGGAGTTGAGCCCTGTAACTCATTTTGCGTAGAATGCCCAGGAGCCATAGCATCCAACGGAACCCTTGTTAATCCGGGCGACGGTTCAGCCGGCATAAATTTCATTTTTTCTGTATTCACCATGTTTGAATGGGTTGTGGAGCAGATTTTGTCTGGCCCTTCACCTAAGGTCTGTCTGATATGGTTGCACCTGTTCAGCATAGCCCTTAGATCACTAGAGCACGCAAGCCCCTCCACCACAACAAGGTAGAGCTCCTCGGAGGGGATATTATTATTATTATTATTATTATTATTATTATTATTATTATTATTACATGAATGGAAGGATTTATCCTGAGTATAGAAGGCTCATTAATAGAGACTTGAAAAGAAACAGGATTTTGTTTTATTTTGGGTTTTTTTTTGTTTTTTGGGGCGGGGTTGCATTCCCTTTATTACTGGAACATTCTCAGTTACCATTAATGTTCAAAAATCCTCAACTTTCAGGAATAAATCATCAGGGAATACAGAAGACTACAAGAAAAAAAATGGGGGGGGGAATTAGCAATTATTTACCCCCCCTACTGGAAATAGAGTTTTCCTTCATGCAAGACCCACAATTTCAGAGAGGCTTAACTTGAGTTCCTGTTCGTTTGCATTGCCTTTGATCTTTACAGCTTGATTCTGTAGATAAAGATTTTATTCCAAAGGTGCAGTCTATGAATATCTTTCATACTTAATCATGTTGTAATAGTTAAATCTATAAGCAGAAAACTTTAGCTTTCCTAATAAGAACAATACCCTTGTAAAGAATATGAATACCTGCCCAGTTAAAATGCTTTTAAAGTTGTTACTCATGAAGATAGTTTCACTATAGAAACATTGCAGATGCTTCTAAAGAGGTTTGAAGATCATATTTCTACATCTTCCTTTCTTCTATCAGATCCTAAGTAGGAGCAAAATTATGGAAGATTCATTGTCTTGAAGTGATGCTGTAAGTGAAATTGCCTTTGAAGGAGTGACATTAAAGGGTTTCTTTCATTTCTTAAGGGGACTGGGAGACCAAAGGTAGTAATTTGTTTTGATTTTGTGCTTCATGTTTCTTATTTACTGAAAGTGTCATATGCCACATAGGCATTGTCCAAGTTTTTCCTAGGAGAACAAGAGAAGACAAGAGAAACCACAGAAACTATTGGAGTGCAATAAGGAAACTTCAGGTTGGATAGTTGAAAGGTATCCTTGAATTGAGTCCTTTTTCCATATCTTCAGATTGTTTGTTTTCTCATCACATGGTGCTACTTTTAAATGAAAGATCAGATATACAGAAGAGAGCCCCACCTGACTTAGTACCAAGAATTGGTTAAATTAATCTTGTCTATTTGGATACCTGGTCTGAGACTAACCTAACTGAATGCCAAGATAGAGGTTGCTATCTCGTGAGATTGAGTTGACCTCATATTCTGCCCTAGCAGTATGTTTGAGAGAAAATATGAAGCCAGAAATTTAGATTATGAATTATTCACAGGTCCCTAGCAGTGGTAGCTGATTTGTCACATAAGTCAGTTACCTATGGGAAATTTTCACACTGCATTAACATCATCCTGATAGTGCCAATCAGGATTTCATGTTCACCATCACAATTATGGTTTCTTTCCATCATCATTAACCTAAAACAGTTTGGGTCTTAGAACACATCTATTTTGTTTTGCTTTGTATAATCAAGATTGAATGGACCAAAGTGATTAGTACAACATTTCGACCTTGAAATTCTTGAGAACAATATACCTTCATAAATACCTCAGAAATAAGATATTTGAGAGGATGGTGACCAATGAACTTCATGCATTTATTATTCATTTATTTTTATTTTATTATTCATATTTCTATGCCGCCCACTCTCCGAGGACTCTGGGTGGCTTACACCAAAGACAGTATACTAAATAGCATATTGCCCCCAACAATCTGGGTCCTCATTTTACCCACCTCGGAAGGATGGAAGGCTGAGTCAACCTTGAGCTGGTGAGATTTGATCCACTGATCTGCTGAACTAGCAGTCAGCTGAAGTAGCTGCAGTACTGCATCCTAACCACTGCGCCACCTTGGCATTCTTCAAGGACATGGATTATCTGGAACCATTCTAGTCAGATTCTAAACCTGGCTTTAGCACTTGGCTGCTCTAACAAATGCTCTAGTCTGGGAGAAAAATAAGAATGTCCAACTCTCCAGAAATCTCCAGTAATATCACTACCATGATATATTGCTTAGTTGATTATTTGAAACCATTGTGGTTCTCTTCCTACCCTCATGATTGCTACACTATGGAATCCCAAAAAGTCCATTACTGTTAAGCAACAATAATCGGGTCTATATCTGTCAGGTATGGGGAACCAAGAATGATGTGATGAATTACTTAGCATAGTTTATTTATTGCTGTTTGCCTATAGACAGAAATCTCGCCAGAACAAAGCACATTCTGCATAACAATCAGATAAATACTATGAGGATTTAGGGAAGATCCTACTGGTTCTCTTTCTGCATGCTGAGGATTCAGTGCTGATTTGCTTCTTCACTTCTCCAACCTGCAACTCAGTATCAGGTTCTATCACAGTCCATCACAGTCAAGTTGCAAGCATTGGACTGATATTAGAATGAAATAATAAACTGGATAATGAACAATAAGGTCTGGTGGCAATAATTCTTTTGGAACTGAAATAGTCTGGTAGTTATAATCCATGTTCTGGTAATCTCCCATTTGGATTGCTACCAAGCATCCTACATAAATCTGTTCTTGAAAATGATCCAAAAGTTGTGAAGCATAAAAGACTATTATCTGAAAAACCTTTATAAAAATCGCACTGGCTGCCAATGCAGTATTAATCCAGTTTAAATATTTAAATAATTATATTTGAGTGATTAAATGATTTAGTACTCTAATATTTAAGGGAACACCTCTCCCTATGCAAATGTTAACTTTCTAAGAGGCTTCCTCGGCATCTTCTGTTCTCTGGAGATGGAATGCTCTTCCCATGGAAGTCAGTCCTTTCAATAGTAGGTGAAGTTCTTGTACTTTTATGCATTTGAGACTTAATGTTGAGAACCTAACTCGGCCATTTTTCTCTTAAGTGTTGCTTTATTAGCTTTAATAAAATCTATGTATCTTGTGGTCAGGTTTGGCAAAAAATTGATATTGAAATATAAATCAGATTTTCAGTAGAGATTTCACTCCATGCCTCTGAGAAGCTTCCTCAGTACAGTAATTCAGAAAGGGATCATTGCACTAAGGGCGTACCAGAGATGCATGGGGTGAAAATTTGCATAAATCTGCCAAGTACTTTGATACTAATCAGAGAATCTGATCACAAGGTATCTGTATACTACTAACTACTAGTGACACTATACTCATTGTGTTTATCTGTTTATCTGTTTGTGCATTATGTTGTAACAAATTTTTAATCAAATCCACTAACATGAAGATTGCTTTAAAACACGAGGACCCATTACTCCTGTAGAATAGAAATTTTCTGGATGTTAAGATCAATTCCATTTGCAAAGTTGCAGCTGCTGCAGTATCTCAACAGTTACATGATTGTGATTTCTGACTCTCCCCACCAGCAAAGTCAATGGAAGCCAGCAGGAAATAAGGAATTGCTCCCGTTTCCCACTGCTTTTTTGCCTGCCCATGGTCATTCTGTTTATCTGTTTAGGTAAGTAAATATTGATTCATTATGGAAGTTCATTTGCCACTGCAATTATGTTTCTATTTATGATATATACTATTTTTAAATGATCTCGGGATCATCTAGCATTGAGGTTAAAAAAAAAAATATGGCCAGCCTAAAGTTTAATGTTAATTCTGTTTCTATCAGACTCCATTACCTTTCTCTGAAAGGGTGACCCAACGTTATCTAGTATTCAACAAATCTGACTTGCCTGTATTCCAAAAAAAATCATTAGGTTTATTAGTATGTGTTAAAACTGGATAGTATCCCCTTCCTGTTTTAACTTTTAATATTAATTCATTGGTAAAGCAAAATCCAGGCTTCATTTTACAACAGTGGCTAACAGAAATGTTCTTACTTTGTTATAAATTGATGATGCGGCCATTTTTTTCACTTATAGCTACAGCAGTGAAAGGAGCACTTCAGGCTTCTGGCTCTTGCTGTTCGGAAGATAGACTTGCCATTAATTACCCTTAAAACCAAAATCATGATCTTCTCTAATTGTTTAATGAAGTATAGCCAGCAGATTAATAGATGTAAGATAGAACAGTTTAAACTCCACAGACATATTGGTATTTATTTACAGGCCATGGATTTCTGGAAGTCTCAGATTGCTTATGCTATGGAATCTGCCCAGAGACATGTGACCATGATACCTATAGATTTTTGTTTTCTTTGTTACAGATTTGAATATTGTAGTTATTCTCTCTGCAGTTGCCGAGATGGTGACCACAGGAACTTTCCCCTCCTGGAGACAATTTAATCCATGTTTTGGGTATCATGGGTTCCCAACATTGCCTTCTATTTGGAGGCAAGATCTATTTCAGCAGAGACTCAAGTCTGAATAAGTAAGATGACTTAATGTTTAAATTGATATTTGTCTTGGCTAAATAACTACATAACGTCGATACTGCATAATCTGTAGGGCATTCACTTTAGCGTCTTTGAATATTCTGCCTTCAATATTACAGAAAAGAAAATTCTCTCTGCAGAGAGGTTGCCTTTATAATACTCCAAGTTTAAATATGTTTATGGCTTCTATATTCTATTTATTTGTCTCATTGCAAATCTTAAGGATATATTTTTTTAATGGCCAAATTTTGCTTTTGAGTTCAATTACTAGGAAACAAATGTTGAAATCTGGTAATTTTATCTATTTTACAATACAATTCATAGAGTTATTTAATTTTGTTATAAGATTTTACAAAAGTTTCAATTAACCAACAATTACAAACAGATTGTGAGCTAAGTGATTTTTTTTGTCTTAATAATAATATGGTCTAATAATGTCATAATAAATACAATCTAGTTTTTTAAATTAGAGGAATGTATATTCATTTTATTTTGCTTCATTGTTTTATCTTGACGATTTTTTTAATGTAATCTGCCACAAGAAGCTCTGGATAGTAAGTATATGCATGCAAGGATAATTAAATAAATGTACATTTAAACTGACATATAGAAATGTCAATAAAATTTTGTCAAGAAAATGCCAGCCCAGGGAACTGATTCCTTTCCTTTCCCAGTTATGCAAAATCCAGATCTGAACAATTGACTGCATTGATTGTGCAAAAGGACGTGTGAAGTCTCAATTCATTTTAATTTGTCTCTTAAACCCTCAAGCTCCACTTTTTAACCTATTGATTCAGAGTTCTGTTAGTATTATATGCAATTAAATTTAGGTTGCATGTGGACGGTTTCTTTTCAAATTGTTGGGAGCAGGATTGAAGAGCCCAAGCATTTTAACAGGTTTTTTGTAAATGCAACTTTTCACCTTTAAGAATAACCAATTACCTGCCATTTTCATGCTTATAAGTTTGTTTGATGACCTATGTGGCCTGAATCATGATGTGAGACTGGGGAGGCATAAAAACATTTTAAATGACAATTAATGCTGCCTTCACATCCAAGGAGAAAGCATAGCTCTCTTTCCCAAAACAGATGAACAGCAACCTGCTGTAGGGGGTCTCAAGGTTCAATTTCTACCAAAGCTGATATGTGTGTATATTTTTAAAGAGAGCAATATTTAGTCTGTAAAATCTCCATGCTCTCTCATAAGGTCATGCATCTCACTCACAATAATTCTTTCTTATTAACTGCTTGGGTACAATTTATTTTCCTCTCAGGCTATGAAGGCAAATCCAAGTATGGCAGGTTCTGGCTGAAGCTGATAAGCCATCCTCTAGAAGCAATAGTGCTAGCCAGTCAAGTTTGTTAAAGGAAACACTGTTCGATTGGCTCCAACATGTCATGTAATAGATCAAAGCTATCAGCACAATATCTGCAAAACAATGGCTGCAAAACATTTTTCAGCAACCTCAGTAGCTAGAAATGTTTTTTTAATCCACTTTTTTGTTAATGATTTTATTTTGTTTAACTTTATCAACATACAATGAAGTTGAGATAAATACACTAGCTGAAAGCATGCTATATCTAACAGAATAATAGAGTTGAAAGAGACCTTGGAGGTCTTCAAGTACAGAACCCTGCTCAAGGAGGATACCCTATACAATTTCAGATAAATGGTTGTCCAATCTCTTCTTTAAAACCTCCAGTGTTGAAGCACCCACAGCTCCTGAAATCAAACTGTTCCATTGATTAATTGTTCTAATTGTCAGGGAATTTCTTCTTAGTTCTAGGTTGGTTCTCTTGTTGATTAGTTTCCATTTATTGCTTCTTAACCGGCCTTCAAGTGCTTTGGAGAATAGGTTGACCCTCTCTTTTTGTGGCATCCCTTAGATATTGGAACACCAATGTCATATCACTCCTTGGTGCTTTTTTAAAATTATTATTAAACTATGGTAGACATACCCAACTCCTGCAACTGGTCTTTATATGTTTTAGCATCCAGTCCACTAATCATCTTTGTTGTTTTCTCTACACTCTTTCTAAAGTCTCAACATCTTTTTTATATAGTGGCAACTAAAACTGGATGCAATATTCCAAGTGTGGTCTTACCAAGGCATTATAACATGGTAACATTTACGTGATCTTGAGTCTATCCATATGTTAATTCAACTAAGGACTGTGTTGACTTTTTTGATAGCTGCACCATATTATTGGCTCATATTTAAGAGATTGTCCACTAGGACTTCAAGATCCCTCAACATTTACTACTGTTAAGCCAGGTACTACTATTCTAAACCTGTGCATTTGGTTTTTCTTGCCTAAATGCAGAATTATCTAAATTATCTTGCATAATTTTTCTGAACTAGCTAAAACAGATGACTCTGCAGGATTTTTCCCAAATTGGGTTCTTTATTACCAAAACTATCACAATAAAAATGAAGATTATTTTAACAAGATTGCATTAGAAAACTGGAATCAATTTTTTTCTCCCTGTTTTTATTGAAAGTCTTGCTTCATGTTAGATACAGAGATATTATCACCACACCATGTGAGCTCTCCCTCAGTTTGTAAAATGAATTTAAACAAGTATGTTTCTGAATTAAAAAACAAATGTTTCTGAAAATAATATGGATGTCTCTAAAATTAATACATCAATTTACTGAGTATCAATGTACATGTGTACAGATAAGAATTAGATTCTTGCTAGTAACATAGGCACACTACCTGTCCTTATAATGGTATATCTATCTTGTAGTGATTCTTGCTTCTGTTTTATTGGCTATAGTTTCAATCAATTACTCAATCAATCAATATGTATGGCCACCCTTCTCAGCAAGCAACTCTTAAAAGTAAATTAAAACAAATTTCTATTATAAAGAAAAATACACAATAACTGATGATGATGTCATAATTTATGGTTGTTAGCACAACCAGGAGGCAGACCCTTCATGCTCTCAGAGCCCCAGGCCCAGACAGGTCTTTGGCCTTATAGAAGATCAACAGTGATAGGATGAATTTGATCTCTGGATAGAGAATAGTTCATAGGACAGATACTATGGCAGAAAAGGCTCTATGGAGCATGCCCATCTTGCTGGATCAGCTTGAACAGGTAAAAACAACTGGTAAAAGAAGTCCCTTGGGTAAATTTTCCTATGTACTGTGCTCAAAGTATGGAAGTCTCTGTCATGCATCATATGTGAGATTTTCTGAATCAGAATCATTATTTCTGGAGGGGAAAACAATTGAGCTAGATCTATTAATGACTGTGATGGCAAAAATAATTTAATTTGAACAAAACAGAAATCTGATCTATCCTATCACTCACATATCATACTGGATTACATGTTGCATTTAGTGTCTATCCCGTCTTTAGTTTTTACAACTTTAGGCAGCACACATAATAATCTTATCTGATTTTCCCCTCTACAACTCTGTGAGGTGGGCCGTGACAGACTGACTGCTCCAAAGTCCAGCTTGCTTTGATGCCTGGAAATCACAGGCTCATATTTTGATGTGTACCATTTTTTTAAAAATTATTTTTATATGCCGCCCTTCTCCGGAGACTCAGGGCGGCTTACAATGCGTTAAGCAATAGCCTTCATACTTTGTATATTTTATACAAAGTCAGCTTATTGCCCCCACAAACTGGGCCCTCATTTTACCCACCTTAGAAAGGATGGAAGGCTGAGTCGACCTTGAGCCTGGTGAGAATTGAACTCGCAGTAATTGCAGGCAGCTGGATGTTAAATGCTGCCTTAGTAGGAGGCATTAGCCTCCTACGCCACTCAGGTACCATCTTAACCATTACACTGAATTGGTTCTCAAAAGGTCCAGAATGACCTTTTATACAAAAAGATTTTTTTCCTTCTTTTCCTGGCATAAAGACATCACTGAATAGAATTAAATCATTTTAAACATTTGAGACAATGGACTCAGTCTTTTATAAACCTTTTGACAAAAAGTATCCTATATTAAATGTTATTTCTGCAATATTCTAAATCAAAGTTTTATATAGAGAAAACACAATTTTTCTCCCTTGGAGCATAGGGGCTAAATTGCTTAACCACACATCTAAGATTAGCAAGTATCACCTTTCCTCTAATATGTCCTTTCTATACATATACAAGTATATCTGCAGGTTATGGTCAAAGAAATCAAAATGGTGGCCATTACAATGTGATTAAAACACCAGCTATTTTTTATGAGCATTACTTGTGCTTTGATAGCACAGTCACATCTTGATTTTTCTTTTTATCATGCCCTGTGAACACCTTGCACATTTATAAGGTTTTTCTCAAAAGAAATTATCTGACTGGAGCTTTCAAGATATTATGTTTTTGCTTCTTGAATTCTGACCAATTGAGATGTCTTCTTTACATTTTAACATGCTATCTACTCATCCTTGAACAAAAATCTATATTGGCACAAATTTTCATATTGTGTTCCCTCATTCCTATCATCTGTGAGCTACTAAGCACTGACAATCACATGTGAGAGGCACTTTAAAATAGAAATTTTGCCTCCTGGTTTGTGCAGACATCAGTGAATTTTATGACAGAAACTGTTAGAGTTTCCTAATTTGATTTCATTGTATTGCCAGAACATCTGAACAAAGTTATTCTGTCCTATTTTAAACTGCTTTAGGGGTCTGGGAATAAAAAAAGGGAATATCTATTCAACCTATTTCTTGAGTGTTTTCAAAACAACCAGGATTATGTGTCATGATTTAGACTATTACATCAACATTATTAAATGAATATGAACTTTTCTCTGGTTGGAAGATCTATATGAGCCCCTTCCCCATGCTCATTCAGATCAAGCAACTGGTGCGTAAATCATCTTCAATAATACCTCTTCAGAACAGAATAACTCCTATTATATTTAAAAGATAGAATTACAAACTAGAAATAGAGCTCTTATGTGTATTGCCTTCTTGACATTGTGAAAAGTTCCATTCTTCTGAGTAATTGTTTCCTTCTTCCTTTTTTGGTTCTCATTTATCTTCTTTCAATGGTTATGGAGCAGAAGTTACAATTCTTTTGTAAAACGAAGTAGCAATGTCTGCTGGAATGGTCATAGATTCCAGGAACCCTTTCTATTCTTAGCTTTTAAGTCTCTGTCTTTTTTTTTATAGTATTGTTTCTTCTTCTGCGATGAGATGAAAAACATTAAATCATACCAAGGTTCTGACCTCTGAAATACTGACAGTGAAAACTGAAAAACTACTGATACTGTTTTGGAAGGTAACCCAACATTTTATAGTTCTGTCTCTTGCCTTCTTCTTAGCATTAGCACAAAAATGTTCAGAAAATTTAATAAAACTATGAAGAAAAAAGGAATAATTTTCTGGGCTTTGGTTATGTGTTCCACATTGCTTTAGAAAGAGACAGTGTGGAAGAACTGGAACTCTCTTTCCAGTTCCAGTTTCCAGAGGATGAGAGAGGGAGGACGAGGGCTCTTTTACACCAGAATGTTGTGAAAAGGGACTAGAGAGACTTTTGTTTCTCATGCTTATATTATCTTTTACTCTTTATTTTTGTTCAGTTTATTGAAAGATTCGTTTTTACTTTTTCAAAATAAAAACCGCTCAGAGTCATTAGGAGTTGGGGACAAATTTAGGATGTACAGTATGTACATATAAATATAAGAGTGGGTAAGCTCCTTGGTAGCTCTTTCCCAAAGATGATATTTTTATTTCAGACTTCAGCAGTATTGACCATTGACAGTCCATTTGAACAATGGCAAAATGATATTTCTAAATTCATATGGCAAAGAAGAAACCTAGAGTTAGGTACATATTACTTCAAGATGCCAAAGAAATAGGAAGTTTAGGTTTACCAGATTTAACTTGGACTTTGATGCTTCTTGATCTGATTAAAGAGTACGGGACTCTCCAAATCAAGAGATTACTTGAATTAGATGGCCATGAATTAAGATATGCATGGTATAGCTGCTTATGGTATGACAAGGTTTAGACGAATATTGATTGTAAGAATTATTTTGTTAGATACCTCGTCCTAAAAGTCTGGAATAAATATAAAATAAGATTCTCCATGAAGTACCTCTTTGGGTATCAGCACAAGAAGCTTTTTTCAGAAAAGGAATGATGACGAGCCCAGACTGGTGGACTTATGGTCAAATAATAACTTTCATTCAAGGTTATTATCTCTTAAATCTAAAAAAGGATTAGCATCAGAAGGATGAATCTGTCATTGGTTTACATACAAATTACATACAATTGGAAAAAAGTTTTAAAATAGATGGGTTTGACTTTGCAAAAATCAGTTTGAAATTGTATTGTGTGGTAATTATGAATAAGTAATTGCCAAGGTTATAAATTATTATTAAAATTGAATTTTGAGAACGAACAATTGAAGCAATGTATAATTCAATAGGCAAGATACTTTGGTTATAATATAATGTTTGAACAATGGGGGCACATGAGGATGAAGTTTTTAAAAATTACATTGAACTATAAGTCAAAATTTTTTTTTAATAAAATTATGTAACATTAATATTTAACATTTGATAAATTGTCAAACATGTATGAACGTACTTCAAATGTATGTTGGAAATGTAAAAGAAGGAACTTTTTAACAGCTTCATTGGATATGTGCCAAGGCAAAGAAATATTAGGGCAAGTTTCATATTTTAATACAGAAGATTCTTAAAACAAATATAAAATTAAAGCAGATACTTTTCTTCTAGGTTTAATGGACAAAGGACTTGAGAAAAAATGAAACTTTGTTGCAATACCTATTTACAGCAATGAAAATGCTTTATGCACAGAAATGGAAGGATATGTTAATTCCCACAAAGGAAGAATGGTTGGAGAAACTGATTGAATTAGCAGAAATGGCCAAACTTTCAGATTTACTAATTCAACAATGTTTGTTGTTTTTATAGAAATGACTGGAGGCTAAAACATATGAAGAATGGTTGCAGGAACTGGGTATGTCTAGTTTAATGAAAAGGACTAGGGGAGACATGATAGCAG
This sequence comes from Arizona elegans, assembly GCA_022577455.1. Classification (NCBI taxonomy): domain Eukaryota; kingdom Metazoa; phylum Chordata; class Lepidosauria; order Squamata; family Colubridae; genus Arizona; species Arizona elegans. The sequence goes on from JAKOOJ010000004.1 coordinate 31,145,934, forward strand.
TGTTCTAATATCTCAGGGGTCGCCACAAAGAAGAGGGAGTCAAGCTATTCTCCAAAGCAATGAGTGGAAACAAATCAAGGAGAGAAGCAAGTGTCTACTGATCATGCTGTATATGTTCACTGGTAATTCGGGATCCTAGACCATAGAAAGTGTTTATCTACCTTGAAAATGTCTACTGTACTGGATTTGAATGTGTGTTGCTTACCTGCCCCGATTGTTTGCTTGGCCTGATTAATTAACTCAAATACAGAAATGATGTTTCAAGCTCCGTTTCTCACCAAAGGAATTTTGACTGAGGTATAAATGGAAAGAAGTTAGAAATATCCTTCTCACTGGAGAGAAATTAAAGAAAAAAAAGTCTCTCCAAGTCCATCCCAAGAAGTAACGTGTCGGCTATTTTAGCTACACAATCTATGTGTAGCTACACAGCTATGCACACCAGTAATATGATACCTCCTTCTTATTCATTTAATATATTTGTTATTGTTCAAGGCAATGGAAGTACTAGACAATTTTTAGAAGGATGTTAGAAAATAAGAGGCCAATTACCTTTACGTTTTATGCATTGCTTGCTCTCTGTGTTTGTCAAGACAAATAGACTTGCCTACTGTGAGTGACTCAGAACAGAATCTCCATATCAATCACCCACCTAGCTCTACATAAATTCTGTAGGGCATTCAGGACATTTTGCTGTCTATGAATATTTTAGACAAGAAGAATCCCTGAAAGCTTTCCAATGCATTAAGATGGGAAAGTGGGACTTGGGCCTTGTTTTATAGCTGTTTGCCAAAATGCTATTACTATTACAGCTCTTTGGTGAATGTGTGTTTCCTTGCAAAATAACTAACAGCATGGTTGAATACTACCAGCTCCATTCTTCACAAACAAATGGGAAACAATAATACTTAATCTTTTAATGCTACATGAACTATACCAAAGAAAATAGGACAATGCATAGAACATTTTCATATAAAAGTAATCTTTAAAAAATATAGAAGAAACAAGGAATGGATTTATTTCTGAGTTGGCCATTCCACTAGGCCAAACAGGAACTAAATATCATTACTCATGATTAAAAATTCCAGTAATAAGGATCCAGTAATAAGGATTAAAAATTCCAGTAATAAGGCTCTCCAATTAGTGGGGGAGGGGCACTTTATCTGATATAAGTAATAAAAAGAATTTCAAGAACACACAATGTTCTAATATTAAATACACAAAAAAAGGAAAAATACTGAATAGACTGATAATCCACCCAGAAAAACTGTTAATACACACTAATCCTATCCCAGAGAACCATTTTTTAACCTTCCTGGATATGTCCATCACTGAACTTGAGATGTCCTTTATTGTTTCTGTACATGCTTTAACGATCAATGGCCCACTGTTTTCATAAAAGTTGCATATGGCAGAGAATGATAGACACTGCTTTCTGTTTTGCAAATTTCCTTGATATAGTATATAGTATAGACCAGTGGTGGGATTCAAATTTTTTAACAATCGGTTCTGTGGGCGTGGCTTAGTTGGGGGTGTGGCTTGGTGGTCATGTGACTGGGCGGGTGAGGCTAGCTGGTCATGTGACTGGGTAGGCATGGTTAGCTGATCATGTGACTGGGTGGGCGTGCCAATGTGCATAGGGACTACTCAGAGGGCTGAAAAAACTCATTTCTGACTGATCCTTGCACTTTTGACCATTCCTCACACTTATGATTATCCTCACATTTATGCCCATTGCGGCATTCTTAACAACTGTGTCAATCATTTCACCACTACTTCTCTTCACCATGGTAACAAGATAGAACGCAAAACATAAAATGTGAGGACAGTCGTAAGTTCAAGGATTGGTCAAAAGTGTGAGGACCGGTCAAAAATAACTTTTTCAGCCCTCTGAGTAGTCCATATGCACATAGGGACTACCCAGAGGGCTGAAAAGAGTGATTTCTGACAGGTCCTCACACTTTTGACCGGTCATTATTTATGCCATCATTTATCTTCTAGTCCAGACATCTCCAACCTTGGCAACTTTAAGCCTGGCAGACTTCAACTCCCAGAATTCCCCAGCCAGCTATGCTGGCTAGAGAATTCTGGGAGTTGAAGTCCACAAGTTTTAAAGCTGCCAAGTTTGAGGACCTCTGAGCTAGGGCTTTGGGGCCAGCCTTTTGGGGAGGGGGTCCCATTCGGAGAGACCCCCTGCCTCTCAGGAAGCATCAGGCCTAGGCAGAGAAAGTTGCCAAGGTTGGAGATCTCTGGACTAGAAGACCTCCAAAGGTCCCTTCCAACTCTGTAATTCTGGTATTGGCAAGCAAGCACAGTTAAGCTACTTAAATCTTCCAGAGCAGGGGTCACCAACCTTTTGGACCTCAGGGACCACTAAGTTCATAATGTTAAATTTTGCGGACCACTAATACGAATCCAGCATGTCGCTTGCTGAAGCACCTGAACTCCCAGTGATGGGATAGGGTCCTTCAGGCACTCTCCCCCCCCTTTCTCTCTCTCTCCCCCCCCTCTCTCATTCTCTCTTTCTCTCCCCCCTTTTTCTCTCTCCCCCACTCTTTTTCTTTTTCTCTCATTCTCTCTCTCCCACTTTCTCTCATTCTCTTTCTCTCTTCCCTCTCTCTCATTCTCTCTTTCTCTCCCCCCTTTCTCTCTCTCTCTCTCCCCTCTCTCTCCCCCTCTTTCTCTCTCTCCCCTCTCATTCTCTTTCTCTCCCCCTCTTTCTCTCTCCCCCACTCTTTCTCTCTCCCCCTCTTTCTCTCTCCCCCTCTTTCCCTCTCTCTCATTCTCTCCCCCCTTTCTCTCTCCCTCTCTCCCCACTCTCTCTCTCTCATTCTCTTTCTCTCTCTCCCCCTCTTTCTCTCCCCCTTTCTCTCATTCTCTCTCTCCCCCACTCTTTCTCTGTCCCCCCTTTCTCTCTCCCCCCCCTCTTTCTCTCATTCTTTTTCTCTCTTCCCCCTCTTCCTCTTTCTCTCTCTCTCCCCCACTCTCCTCCACTTTCTCTCTCTCATTCTCTTGCAGGGGGTTGATCTGGTGTCTGCAATGGAGAGCAAAATTCAGCTTCTTCTCTCTGCTGTAAGTGCAGCATCAGGATTCCGCCTTGCAGCGCAAGGCAGACCTCGTTTCCTGCCGACTCGGAGCGGTAAACAGCGTCTGGTTCGGGGAGTAGCCGGATTTTGCTCTCCATTGCTCTCTCGGCCCCCTGCAAGCTCTCATCTCTCAAGAAGCCCAACCAAAGTTTCCTGCACCACTTCAGGGAGCGCTCCTCAAGAGACGAGAGCTTGCAGGGGGCCGCGAGAGCAATGGAGAGCAAAATCCGGCGCTCCCCGAACCAGACGCTGTTTACCGCTCCAAGTCCCAAGCGGCAGGAGATGAGGGCTGCCTTGTGCCACAAATATACCAAGGTGGAATCCTGATGCCGCACTTACAGTGGAGAGAAGAAGCCAGATTTTCCTCTCCATTGCAGACACCAGATCGTATTGCACCACCCGCAAAAATGCAAAAATTTTCAAATGTACCCCTGCCCTCTAACAGCCCTCCTGATGTTGTCTCTCAAGGAGGATACTTGGCCATCTTTACGCTTGAAAGGATTCTACACTGTAACAGCAGATGTCTCCCTCCTTGGCAGCTTTAAGACTTGTGAACTTCAACTCCCAGAATTCTCCACAATTCCCCACTAACTCCCGCTAGGCGGGAGTTGAAGTCCACAGGTTGTAAAAGAGTCACAATTGCCCAGCCCTGGGCTAGGGTAGGCTGACGCCACACAGGTGAGAGGCAGGGCAGGGCAGGGCAAGGGACGGGCGAGCCAGCAATTTAACAAATGGTTCAGTGTGCTGTGAGGCCAAGAAATTGCAAAAAAACACCGAAACGTTTGTTAAATTACTGGCTCATCCGCCCCTCGCCCCACCCCGCTCCCACTATTTATTGGCAAGAGGCGGGGCAAGCCAGCAATTTAACAAACAGTTCGGCCGAGCCGCCTAGAACCGGCAGAATCCCACCACTGGTATAGACTCTATAGAGACCTTGTCACCAGGGCACCTAAATACGATTCAGATCATATTCTCATTTACATTCCAAAGAAACTTTTTCTCAACCCCTAAGTGATATTGTCAAATCAATATCCTTTCCAGCAACTGAAAGAACTAAAAGTTAGGCTATAGTTTAATGGGTAAATTATGAGACACTATAGTAAAAGAATATATCCAATTTGTATATGAATTAAGACTGTCTAACTGATTTCACTTGTATTGTACTATAATATAACTCAATAAAAATTTATATATATATATAAAAGGTTAGGCTATAGTTTATTCCTATGTCATATATTTTACAAGCATATTTATCTACTTTTGCCATTACAATTACATGCCCCAACCATAGAACCAAAAAAATCCATAAAATAGCAATGCATTAAATAATCAACAACTTGCTTTCTCAAATATAAAAATGCAGAAAATTCATTATAATAATAGGCAAGGGAAGGATTATAAACTTTTGTCCCAAGTTATGACCAATGGAATTCATTAAACTTTGATTTTTGGAATCAGAACAGAATTTTTTCTGCTTTTCCCAATGTCTGCTGCTGCTGTTTCATCTAAGAGAATTGTCCTTGAAGAGTAGGCTGAAATAACTGGTTTGAGAGTCATAGTATTTTTGCTCAAAGTTAATCATTTATAAATGCAAAATATTTTTTCTTGATTAGTCAATTTATTTAATGAGCCCCTGCTGGTATTTGACCATTTTTTTTTGTTTTGTAAAATGCAAATAAATCAAGCCCAGCCCAATAACAAAGTCTACACAAATGACTGCATGCTAGCATTTTCAAAGGAATTGATGGGATTTAAAATGAGTTTCCTGGTTCAAAAACTGTTAAGACACATTAACAGGTCAGGCAGATAGATGGATGTTACCATACAAGTTACCGAAACTTAGTACAGTTACTCCTCGACTTATGACCACAATTGAGCCCAACATTTCTATTACTAAATGAAACATTTGTTAAGTGAATTTTAACCCATTTTACGACCTTTCTTGCCATGGTTGTTAAGTGAATTGCTGCAGTTGTTAAACAAGTAACATGGTTGTTAAGTGAATCTGGCTTCTCCATTGCCTTTGCTTATCAGAAGGTCGCCAAAGAGGATTACATGACCCCAGAACACTGCAATGGTCATAAATATGAATCAGTTGCCAAATATCTGCATTTTGATCACATGATCATGAGGACACTGCAATGGTTGTAAGCGTGAAAAATGGTCATAAGCCACTTTTTTCAATGCGGTCACTAAATGAACTGTTGTAAGCCGAGGACTCCCTGTATCCTACTCCTCTGCTTAACCAAGGAACCTTTGGTGTTCTAGCAAAAGAACCCTAGGGACATTCCCTTTCTTCTTTCGCTCTCTGCCACTATTACTTTGCTGAGGTTGCCTATTCATCATCCGTAGGCAGCTTCTCTACTTTAAGTAACATAAGGGCCCAGGACAGAGTGCAATCAATATACATTGATTTCTATTCTTGCTTCAAGCTGAGCTTTCTTCAGCTTATTGCTTTAGTTTAAAACAAGATATGAAATTGCATGGATTTGAATCATCTCACACTCATATCTTGAGTGGCACCAAATTACTTCCAGTACTGTTTTATCTACAATGACTGTAATATTGGAAGAAGATAAAACACAGTTACCAAAAGACTGATGAAGTCATTTCCTGCTATTCTTTACTCTTTTTACAAGCTGAGCCTGCCTGTGATTTCTTTTTTTCCATGTAGTCTTTGTTGCATAAATTTGAGGATCAGACTCAATAAATGATCAGGAACAAAGTATGAAAAACAAAGTACTATTTATTTACAGTAGGCATTCTATATTCTCTGAATGATTGCAGATAGAAGCAAGAAGGAGGTGCGTACATCCCCTTTTTATAACAATGAGGCGGAGTTATAGGTAGGAGTGGTTACATATGAATACATTAAGAAAGGAAGGGTGGATTAACCCCTGATGTTCTATGAACATATATTATCTCCATTTGAGAATAAGGCATTTACTCGTGACAAATCCCCCTCTAAATGCCGATTCAACATACAACAGTAATTACACTCAGATTCAGAACAATATAAAACTTGTAGTTTTGAAGTTAAATATTTGTGTTGTTTTGATTGCAAAGGCTTAGTCAGTATGTCAGCTATTTGTTCTGAGGTTTCGCAATGAATAGCTTTAATGAATCCATCTTGAGATAATTGTCTTACATGTTTGAATTTAATATCTATATGTCTAGATCTTTGACCAATAGCATCAGACCTAGATATCTCTATAGCAGCTTTGTTATCTTCATGTATAATAAAAGGTAATGAAGGGCTCTTCCAGACATCTGATAACAAATCATTAAACCATACAAGATTATTAGAGGCTTTAGACAAACAAACATATTCTGCCTCAGTAGTTGATGTGGCTACTAGATCTTGTTTCCCAGTATACCAGTAGACTGGACAATTGTTAAGAAAAAATACATAGCCTGAAGTGCTTTTTCTGCACTTAGTGTCACCTGCCCAATCTGCATCAGCGTAACAAGTGAGAATAGGTTCATTAACATTGTTGGGTTCCAACAGTAGACAGAAGTCTAAGCTGTGCTTCAGATATCTTAGTATTCGTTTAATGGCTTCCCAATGATACATTAAGGGTTTACTAACGTATCTAGATAATAAATTAAGGGGTAGAGCAATATCAGGTCTAGTCCAATTAGATATATACAAAAGGGAACCAATAACTGATCTGTAAAGTGTATTATCATTAAACTCAGGAGATGATTCATTCATATTTCTTAGAAAATCAGCTTGCATTGGGGTATCACAAGGCTTTGCATCATTCATATTGCATTTGTTCAAAAGTTCAATAATCTTATCCTTCTGAGACAATCTAAATCCTTTTTTAGTTTTACTAATTTGAACTCCAAGATATTTATTTACTTTCCCCAATGATTTTAATGAAAAATGTTCTCCTAATTTAGTTACAAATGTATCTCTTTTCTCTTTATGTTTACCAATATATAAAATGTCATTCACATAAATTAACACAAATTCTAGTGAATCACCATCCTTTCTGACAAAGAAACAATTGTCTGCAGTTGTAGCAATTGAAATTCATAGTTTTGAGTACATTGACCAAACATTCATACCAACGTTTGCCGGATTGTTTTAGTTCGTACAAACTTTTGTTCAATAACCAAGTTTCATTCCTATTTGTATATTGACTATGAGGGGCTCTTACATATATCTCTTTATCAAGCTTTGCGTGTAAGTATGCAGTTTGTATGTCATATTGAAAGACATCAAGATTAAGTGCGGAGGCTATAACTAAAGCTGTTTTAACACTTTCAGTCCTTACAGTGGGAGAATATGTATCTGTATAATCCTCAGGATACTTTTGAGCATAACCCTGTGCAACTAATCTAGCTTTATATAATGTGTTGCCTTCTTCCAGATTTTTAATTTTGAATATCCACCTGGTGCCTATAATTGTTTTGTCCTTTGGTGCAGGTGTTGGTGTGAATACATTTAATTCTCGTAAACTGTCCATTTCTTTGGCCATAGCTAATTCCCATTTTTTTCTTTCTTCAATGGGAAGTTTTAATACTTCCTCGTATGTGTTGGGTGTTGATGCTTCATTATTTATATACATTACGTAGTCCTTATATTTGCTTGGTACTTGATTTCTGTTACTCCTAATTGTTTTTTCTGGTTTACTATCGTTATCGTGTAAATATCTTGCTTCCTTTTTAGTTAATGAATCTGTTTTTATTCTGGGGTGATTATGCTCTTCCTTTTCTGTCCTATCTTGGTTTTTAATGTCTGTCTTTGTGATGGGAAATATTTCATTAAGATGTATCTTAGACCAATTGGCCTGTTCATGAAATACAGCTGTTCTAGAAACTATGAATTTGTTATTATTATCAATAAATCTGTATCTTTTTGTACCTGTTTCATATCCCATGAATCTAAGTCTTCTGGATATGTTATCTCCTTTACGTCTCAATTGTTTTGATATGTGTACATCCGCTGTAACTCCAAATATGTGCATGTGGGTTATTTTAGGTTTTTTATCGTACATTAATTCATATGGTGTTTTGTTTATGACACTAGACCAGGTTCTGTTTAGGGTATAATTGGAATATAATAAGGCTTCTGACCAGAATTGTTTTCCTAAGCCAGCATCTTCTAATGTACATCTAATCATGGTTTGTAGTGTCGAGTTTTTTCGTTCTACCACTCCATTTTGGAATGCAGAAAATGGGCTAGATGTAAAGTGTAACATTCCTTTGTCTTTTAGCCATTGGGAGAATTCTTTTGACATGAATTCAGATCCCCTGTCTGTCATGATTTGTTTTATTTTAATATTGTGTTGTGTTTCTACACGTTTGTAAAATTCTTTAAATCTTTGAAATGTTTCATCTTTGTGTTTTAAAGTATAGACAAATCCATAACGACTATAGTCGTCTACAATAGTAAGAAAATACCGTTTTCTATATGTGATTGATGGGGTTAATGGGCCAACTAGGTCCATATGTACCAGGTCAAAAGTGTGATTAGATGATCTTGTTGCTTTTTTTGGTCTGGGGTTAGTTCTGAGTTTTGAGGATTTACATACTGAACATTCCAAATAATTTTTACAATTTTTTATTTTAACACCTTCAGCATGTTCAATCATTTTCTGTATTACGGGAAAGCTAGCATGTCCTAATTTTCTATGTAATATATGTGCACATTCATCATGAATTGGTTTTCCAATTGTTGGTTTTTTGTTATTGAGTGTATCACCAATAGATGTATTTTTGTGATTATGATTTATTTCATGTTCCTCATTGTCACTATTACTGATGTTTTCATTCTCTATGTTAATGTCATTTTCCATGTTTGAATCAATGTTGTGTAGCCATTTTTCTTCTGTAATTAAATATGGTAGGCCTCCTTTGATAATCACATTTCCTAAATTTGTTTTGTTTTTCTCTAGAGTTGCTTTTCCCTTTGAGAACACTATATTTATGTCAGAGTCCCTGCTTAGCTTTATTACACTAAGTATGTTATGAGGTATTTTGGGTATTAATAATACCCCCTCTATTTTCCCTAGACCGGGTAAATTTACACTTCCTTTCCCAATAACTTGGACTTCTTCTTGATTGGCTACCTTGATTACAAATTTATCTTCTATGAAGGAAGGTAGTATTTTCTTGTCATGTGTTGTGTAATTAGTTGCCCCAGAATCAATGAGCCAAGCATTATCTTTTGAATTTTGTTTGTTGGTTATGGTATGTTTATCTAATCCGTTTAATGATCCAGACTTCCTATCTCTTGAGTTATCTCTGCCCCCTCTATGTTCTCTAAAATTTGGTGAGTGTCTATACCTGTATCTATCAATAGATGATTGTCTGTTGTGATATCTGTTTCTATAGTCTTGTTTTTGTCTTTCTTTAAGAAACTTAGGACAATCTCTTCTACAATGTTCTTTGGATCCACAATTATAACATTCAATTGATTCTCTATGTTTTTCTTGAAATACTACTCTCTTAGTCTCTCTATGTTCCATGTATGTACTTCTGCGGCTTCTTCTTAAATTATCCTCAGCTATTAGTCTATTTGATAAGTTCTCTATGGATAGGTATCCCAAATTAATTGTGTCTAAATGTGATATGTAGTTATCCCATGATGAGTCTAATGAGTTAATGATAACACTTTTCATTGTTTGGTCTGATATTATTTCTCCCCTTAAATGAAGTTCTGCTCTGATTTTGTTTAGTGATATTAAATGTTCACTTACAGTAGTCCCAGGTTTTATCCTGGCTGAGAAGAAATCTTTAGACATTCTCGTTGTAGTTGCTACACTTTCACTATGAAACAATTTAAACATGCAATGAATTATTTCTGAGACAGTCAGATTATGCTTAATACTATGATACATAGCAGGAGATATGCTAGATATTAATAAGTAGAATGCTCTGTGATGCAGGCAGTCCAATTTTAGAGTCCAAGGTTTTTTGGGAGGGTTAGTTATAAAAAAATAATAAATTCTCTTTTAGGAAAACAACCTGAAGTTGTTGACACCATTCTTGTAAAATAATACTGTCTATTCTCAATTTTGGGAAATCATTAGGCAAGTTCCCAATATTATTTGTTGCATTACTTACAACTGGAGGCTGTCCATGATCTTGTAAATGTTGAAAGTTGCAGAATGGTGTAGGAATGCTTGCAATCAGTCTGAATGGTTCTCTCTGTTCTTCATGGCCTCTGTAGTTGTCTGCGTGTGTTTGCGCATGCGCGTTGTTCATTTCGTCCCTGAAGCTGTCGGGAGAGGTTCTCGCCGCTGTGGCTCTTGCGTAGCGTTCTTCCTCTGATGACTCGGTCTCCGGTTCGACTTTGGGTGTCCAGGCGACGATTGGCGCTTGCTTCCTTTCACCGAAGTTGTCCTGGTTGAGGTCTCTGGCACTTGGAATCATCTGCGGCATTGGCGAGTATTTGCAAGATTCTCTGGGTTCAGGAGTTGGCGTTCTTGCCGTCCGGGTAAAAGCGGGTAGATTCTGAGACGTTTGCTTGCTTGCTTGCCTTTTCTTTATTTTTTGATCGGCAGCTTTTGTTGATTTATTTGTTATTTTCAGATTTGGGCCAAAGGTTGCAAAAAGCGTTTTCATGGCTGATTCTATTTGCAGCTCGATTGGAGTTTCTTCGATGTCTGTATCAGATTCTTCTGAAGAGTAGAATTTTTCTTTTTTACTTTTCACACTGTGCAGGGCTTTTCGCGCTAGACATTTTGAATTCTGTTTTCTGATTGGCTCTGCTTCGCTCATCTTAGTGGTTTGTTGAAACCAAGATGGCTGCCATTCAAAATTTTGCGCGGGACCGTTAGTCTTTCTCTTTGTTATATTTTCATCTACAGGCAATTCGCTCACCGTTTTGAGGTCTTTAGATTCAGTTGCTACAATGTGATTTTCTCTCGCTGCTCCGCTGACTTTTATGATGTCTTGGAGGTTCGCGATGAGTTTTTTGTCGTCTTTTTGGCTTTTCAGCAGTCTCAGTATCTCTGATCTGAGATCGTTGTTTTCTATTTCATTCTCTTCTTGGTCATCAGATTCATCGATTACCTCTTCGTTGTCTGTAGTGCAGTCTTCAGATTCTTTTGTTATTATAGTTGTAGATTCATTGATCATTTCTTGATCTCTTTCCATTTCTTTATTATGTGCCCTGGTGTTGGGTCTTTCTCTTTTGTTTCTGGAGTTTTCTTTCTTAGGCATGTCTATTTTTATTGAGTCAGTTAACCATCCTCTGCTACCAGTTTGTTGCATAAATTTGAGGATCAGACTCAATAAATGATCAGGAACAAAGTATTCAAAACAAGGTACTATTTATTTACAATAGGCATTCTATATTCTCTGAATGATTGCAGATAGAAGCAAGAAGGAGGTGCGTACATCCCCTTTTTATAACAATGAGGCAGAGTTATAGGTAGGAGTGGTTACATATGAATACATTAAGAAAGGAAGGGTGGATTAACCCCTGATGTTCTATGAACATATATTATCTCCATTTGAGAATAAGGCATTTACTCGTGACAGTCTTTCCATTCAACAGGAAGCAGAGGGCCTGCTGGCACCTATCCTTTTCATGGCTACAACATACTTGTAGGGCTGATATGGAGAACAGAGATATTCTTGGAGAGAATTACGTGCTTCAACTAATGTATGGTGAAGCCTAAATTGGGCTATACTGGGCTCTTAAATAAGCCCAATGAATGAAAATATATTGGTAGTTTTATTGTTTGTTTAAAAGCACAACAGTATTCCAATTAGGTTCTTATTTTGAATCTGTGATTATGATGGTGAGGAAATGACCAAGCTGAACCCGAGGGTCAAATGCTTCATCAGTCTCAAGTCTCTTCATGCCCATAAGAGATCTAAGTCCAACCCACCTTGAATTCCCTTCACTCTTATCTTATCTATCACCAATTTGCTTTGACTGTTAATAGTTCAGATTATTGTAGCATGCAATAAACCTGTGTTCATTTGAACTGCTCTTACTCCTGGTTTCTTATGCTTAACAAATGGAAGGGGGTGGAAAGAGAATATAGATACAAGAAAAAAGGAGGTAAAATTGGATTTCAACTTGCTTTTGGCTAATGTAGGGCCAGCAGCTTCTTATTCTCAAATGTATATATTCCTTGATCCAAACGAAAAAGAAAAATGTTTAGCTTTCGTCAGCCATCTGCTGACATCACCAGAGTATTAAACTACCATTACAGATATCTCTGCCTTTATATGCCATTAATCAATTTGGCTACTGCACGTAATAGGCCCTTCTAGCCGTCTACCACTTGTAATTAGTGTGTTGTTTTTGCTGTCGTCATGCTGGTTGATGGAGGCCTAATTCCTATTGTTTCCTCCCTCCTAGCCTGCTTATCTGTGGGGGATGATGTTAGCCTGTCAACCTTCACAATTTGTACCCTTGTCCATGACCTTGTGGTCAGCCCAGTTTGTTTCTCATTAACCCTATCTGTTATAGTTTGAGACAGCCCTGCCGGGTTGCTCTGTGTTTGGTCAGAACTGACTATGCCTTCACAGACTGAGTCTGCATGCTCAGAGGTGGGGGGAGGGTGCCATTGATCTCTGCTCCCTGATGGAAAACCATCTCTATTCATCCTGCAGGGTCTTTCCTGGTGTCTCAAAGCCTGGTAGGCCGGTGGCAGTTCAATATGGCTGTTGATTGAATTGTTATTGGAGAACCAGGCTTCTTTTAGTAGGCATCCTTCTTTAGTAAGCATCCTCCTGAAGCAATAACTTCAGCTTCTTGAAAATCAAATGTGTGGTTGTACTCCTTCATATGCGTCCGCATCTGGGAGCGCTGTTCCTTGCATCGGACAGCCAGTTCATGCTCGTGTACTCTGGTCTGTAGCTGCTTGGCCGTTTCCCCTACATAGTTGCTTGCACAATTACTACAGTTGATGCGGTAGACTATTGAAGATGTCTCCTCCTTAGGTAATGCTTCATTTGGATGCATCACTCTCATTCTCAGTGTTTGGTCTGGCTTATGCACCATTTTGACTCCATGTGCTGAGAGGATGCATGCGGCAGTTTTGGATACCCCCTGTAAATATGGGAGCACCCTCCACATTGCAGTTCCACTGGCACCTTCAGTAGACTGCCAAACCCTAGGTATAGTACATCTTCGGATAAAGGCTGACCAAAGTTTAGTAGAATAAAATTTCAATTATTTTAGTTCCAGTGTTCGCAGAATGTCTGCTTTTCTCTTTACAAATATATCTGAAACTCATATTTTTAGAATAGTTTGTAATCTATCTTTCTTTCTTTCTTTCTTTCTTTCTTTCTTTCTTTCTTTCTTTCTTTCTTTCTTTCTTTCTTTCTTTCTTTCTTTCTTTCTTTCTTCCCCAGATAGGGCACACAACATTTTATATTATTTATACATAGTAAGAACAAGTAAGAAACAATAATGAAATATACCATTTACATTTTTGCTCCTTTTACTTGTCTTCCATTATTGGCTGAAATAGAAAAATGGCTACATATGAATAACATGACTTTGCCTAAAAGTTGCTAAGAGATTAGTATGGGTGCATAATGATAGCATTACTATGTACATAGTAATGATTAAGAGATAGATTGATGCTTAACAGGCAAATGATACTTCAAAAAATTTTAACCATATTTCTATTTTAGTTCAATGATGAGTTTTCTGAATAACTGAATAAATTTTATATAGGTATTAGGATGGATATGAATGCATTTCTTGGCTTTTTATTAGTGCCCAGTCATGAATTCTTGTCATATCCAAGAATCTATCAGAATGCAATTTTTATATAGATATACATATTTACCATTATGATGAATCCATCAGAGAGATATTTGTGCAATGGAGAAGTATAATCAAAGTAAACAATAAAAACAACATGGATAAAAGAAATCTAGCACATATTAGAACATGCTTTCTGAGTGATGGGGAAATTACTATTTCTTCTATATCATCACTAATATTTCCACCCCCAAATAGCAAGTGTAAATTTGAAATGAGCCTATTGTGTTGTTTTCCCCCTTAAAATTCATATATATTATACATTTCTTCCAAATTTCAACCTGCATAATGCATTTGACAACATTATATAAAATAATGAAAAGAACTTTCCAAATTTTTATCTTCAAGGTGCGAAATTAGTTTTGTATCACAAATACATTTTTGATTGTTCAGGCTATGGAATATCAAGCAACTTAATCACTGGCATCATAATTGCATCTACTATTCTGTAGTCATAATGTAGAAATATCACACCAACACACACACACAAACACACATCAAAAACACACTTACACATATATGTATATATACATGTGTGCATGTATACATAGTTTATATACATAGATACATACGGTACATATTTGATGAAAAATAGATGTTACAGTATCTGCCATGTAAAATTTGTGATTTTTCAAAAGCCAAGTATTGTGCATAAAATATTAGTCATCCCACTTATTTCTGCTAATTTTTCCTGAGGCTTCTTTGCATTCCTGTTATCACAAATTCTCTATAATAAGAAGATAGTTTTATTTACGAAAGCATAATCTTTCCAATCATTTGCATCACTAATATAATTAAGTACTTTTGAATACAATAATGAGTGTCATCTCATTTTCATTTTTGTACAACAGTTGAAAATACATAATTCCATCTCCCGTCTTAAGCAAATATTAGACCATTGCTATATTCAGAGCAGTTGAAAAATCCAAGCTGAAGAGAATTATTCTGTTTTAAGCAATCAACTAAATAGCAAAGTTATTGCCAGTTTAATAAAAAGGAGAAAATATGAAGACAGAACAGAGTTCAACCACTCCATTACAGCTATCAGTTCTATGGTCTGCAAGGAAGAAAGGAGTCTTGATACACAATAAATATATCATCTCTTAACAGTCTTGATTCTTCAATCCACCAAGCCAAATTTCAGTTTCAGTTATAGCATTTAACAGTAAAAGAAAAATCTATCTGACAGAATGAGGCTGTAGAATGTGGGACAAAAAAGATATATGCTTAGTGTATCTTCATTACATCCGTGTTAGATTTGTTTGAAATGCATGGAGGTAACTCTGGTCTAAGAGTCATGGTGGCATAGTGGTTAGAATGCAGTATTGTGACTGCTGGCTGCCTTCAATTTGGCAGTTTGAATGTCACCAGCTCAAGGTTGACTCAGCATTCCATCCTTCCGAAGTCGGTAAAATGAGGACCCAGATGGTTGGGGGCAATAAGCTGACTCTGTAAACCGTTTAGAGAGGGCTGTAAAGCACAGTGAAGTGGTATATAAATCTAAGTGCTATTGATATTGCTTTGGTGAAGTCACCAAGCTAGACATCAGGAGACTGTGAGTTTTAGACACGCCTTAGGCATGAAAGCCAACTTGGTGACTTTGGACCAGTCACTCTCTCTCAGGCCAACCCACCTCACAGGGTTGTTGTTGTGGAGAAAATAGGAGGAGGAGTGTTAGATATGTTCATCTCCTTGAGTTATTTATAAAAATAATAAAAGCAAGAGATGATAGACATACAGATAATAAAAAAATAAAAGATTAAGGGTGATTAAAAGATAATTTTATATTATCTGCAATACTGCTTCAAAATCATATGCAAGGTACCAATTTCCGAAAGGGGGCATTTCATTCTTACTGGCACACATCGCTGATAGACATCTGATGTGCCCCTGATATACAGGAGGTTTCATGGAATGCAAGTTTCTTTATTTTTGTCACTGTAGCTGCTACACAGATTTTAGCAGAATGTTAAAATATTCTGCCAGAAATCTTCAGGATACTCTGTAGCATAAATACAAAGATTACATTTCAATAACCACCATTTAACTGACTATAGCAACATTAATGTATGGAAGTATTTAAAATATATGATTTGTCTTTTGCATCCTCTCTACAATATGGTTTGATAGGAGAAGGAAAGATAGTGAAGGAGTGAACAGGAACTGCTTTTGGCCTTGAAAACACTATGGAAACTCACCCTTCTTTCTTTCAGTATACTATAGGTAACAAGGTCTCACAAGGCAAAAAAATTGGTTCTCATCAAAGTTGATTCTATCTGCTTTATAACTTATTCTTTAGCAGTTGCATCAAACTTTGTGGCCAACAACTAAAGAAAGAAGGAGAAAGAAGAAAAGGAAGAACGAAAAAGAGAAGTTGAGAAAATACCTTGATTATTGAATATCACTAGTGGAAATTAATTTGTTTGTAATAGAATTGCTTACACCTAGCTTTAAATTATGTGTGAAAAAATCGTATTAAAGCTTCAATTGTGCAGTTTAATATGCTTTCCTTTTTCTAGCCTTTCTCTAGTTTTCTATATATTTTTAAAAATATGAAATGCACTCAGAAACATTTTTATTAATGTTAGACATTGAAATGTTAATGCCTCAATATAACCTAGGATTTATATGTCAGAAACCAGTCAGTTTAGACAATTTTAGGAATACAAGCTACATACATGTCCTATGCTAACTTGGAGACACATTTCCTGTGTACAACATTACAATTTAGGGTAGCATATTTGAACAAAATTTATCCATAATTTCCCAAGCCATGCTTGTCATTCAAGTTTCTGGAAGAGATAGACCTTAAGCCTTACTCTTGATAGGTCTGGTTTTTCTGAAATTTGCTGCTATTGTTTGGAAGATATTTAGATATATTTGTGCCATGCTAATAAATCACACTTTACCTACATGATTCAACTCTACCACCTACCAAATTGAAAAATGTCTGATTTCTTAGAAAATTTCCTTCTCTTAATTTTCAGTAATCACACACATACTTTTTAAAATTACGTAGTTATATGTCACCATCACCGGAGTAAGGACAAATACTACTGCCTTTTCTAAAGTCACATTTTAATTGATGACTTGTGTTTGTATTAATTTTTTGTACCTAAAGGACATCTAGATATATCTTGATTAAAGAACCAGGGTGGTTTTTTTTTAAAGTAGCATAGGAATTACATGCCCTATAGTCACTTGTTTTGCAGGTTCATGCTTTTTAAAAACCAGACCCATTTAACTCCTTTTGACGTTTTCATTCCTCTTACTACCATCTGCCATATAACTAGCAATACAGGGGAGGGTAGGAAACCGTCAATCTGTGCTCCTAGATAAGTATACTAGATTTTTAAGTAGTCCATCGTTTATATAGAAAAGACAAGAGGTGAAATGGAAAGTTGCAGAAGAAAACACTCATAAAGTGGGGGGGAAAGTGCTAGATAGCAGCAAGATGACATAACATCTATCAGTAAAATGAAACAGCTGCCACAGGCAACAAAGATAAACAGCAAATGCCTTTGAACAGAAGGAACTCTGAGTCACCAGTAAGGGTTTGAACTAAAACATCCCCTTTAGAAAGAGGGTAAATTCAGTCTTATATGACTGAATGTTAACAAAAGGTGTGTGCAGATCAGAAGATCACTCTTGCATCTGCTGTCAGTTTTACTGTAAGCACTTCTGTGTACTTTATGAAAGAATTTCTGTCTTCATATATGAAACTGTATAGACATATTCTGTTTAAGAACCTCACTTCAAACAATGATAATTTTATAAGCACCTTTCATGAATCAAATAAGCTCCTTCATAACAAAGAGGGGGGGAAAGCACAAGATTGCATTGCAAAATATTGCAAAATGTTACCAAAAAAACCCTTTTTCTTAAATGTTTTCATAAAGCAGAGGTTACAAACTCAATGGTTTGCTTCATACAATTCTCAGTTATGGTTTAGCACAAGTGAAAGCATTCACAGTGACCATATTCCTGGGTACTGCTTTATTTCCTTACATAACAGGGTTAAATAAAAGGTCAAATTATCAGAGAGTGAATTGAGACACATTAAAACAAGTAAGCTAAAGAGTAGTAAATTACGTCCCTGTATTTAAAAAAAATATATAATATGTCCCACAATGTTGTTTGTGCTAAAACAGATTTATTCTCATGTTTTGTTATTTAAAAATATGATTTATTTAAATCATTCCTCCTATTTATTTTGTAGCCATTGCTTTCTTCAGGCCTTTAGACTTTGCAAATGAGAGAGAGATGGAGATATGCCCTCATAACCCTTCTATCTGCACTCTCAGCATGTTGATGGGAAAAGTCTGCTGAGAATTTGTAACTTTATTCCACTCACCTAGTTATATTGCTTCATAGCACTAGGGATGCCATGTATTCTGAAACAGTTGAAGTGGACTATAGCATGAGTTCCAAACTGGTCCCACTATTAATTTGAATATCCTTGATTAATATTCTAATTTATTTTAGTAGGTGCACTTCACTGGATGACAGCACCTAATTAAACTTCACTGGGCTTGGAAGGTAAAAATGGACAGGTTTGGTTAACGCCACCCTAAGTCTCAAGGAATATCAAGGGAGTTAAAAAGAAAAAAAATCCAGAAGACTTAAGCAATGATTAACCTCTTTCAGATTATTGCCAAGAAAAATAAATTGTTGTTATTAGTTGTGAAGTCATGTCTGACCCATTGCGACCCCATGGACAAAGTTCCTCCAGACCTTCCTGTCCCCTCTCATCCTCTGGAATCCATTTAAACCCATGCCTACTGCTTCAGTGACTCCATCCAGCCACCTCATACTCCGTTGTCCCCTTCTTCTTTTACCCTCAATCTTTCCCAGCATTAGGCTCTTCTCTAGTGAGTCCTTCCTTCTCATTAGGTGGCCAAAATATTTGAGTTTCATCTTCAGGATCTGGCCTTCTAAAGAGCAGTCGGGTTGATCTCCTCTAGGACTGACTTGTTTGTTCACCTTGCAGTCCAAGGGATTCAGAGGAGTCTTCTCCAGTACCATAGTTCAAAGGCCTCAATTCTTTGGCGCTCAGCCTTCCTTATGGTCCAACTTTCAGAGCCATACATTGCAACTAGAAAAGCCATAGCCTTGACTATGCACACTTTTGTTGGCAGGGTAAATACATGGATACAGTCAAATAATTTAAAGAAGACTTTAACATATTTACCCAACAACCCCAGAATTATCAGTTGAGAGCCATCCCTTGAAAACAACCAATTCCTATCTCATAATTTGAATTTTCTAAGAGACAATTATGTTCACAATTCCAAAACCTAAAAGCTGCTTTAGTTATTTAAACAAAAAATATATATTTGAGTCTTTTGATTAACCAAATATAACTGTGAGCAACCAACAGTCCAGACTTCACTCTTAGCCTTTTATTATTTTTAACCTGTATATTGGCAGACTCTCAAAAGAATTTACAGAATAAATAGGGGCTTAGAATGTAAAATATATATAAAAATAATAATGTGCAACATATAATCTACAAGGTATCCACCCTACAGTCCATGAACAGGCAGGAATTTCATAATTATAATTTAGATGTCAATTTTTGTGAATTAATTGCCTTCCTAAATACCATCAAAGAAAGCATCATCCTGATTTCTAGGAGTAGGCCAAAGGATGGGACCTAAGTGCAAAGTTTTGTCTTCTTTTCCCCAGCTCCTCATTTCACCGATATACATGATTCTATATGGCACAAATATTCTGAAAAATTCTTGAGCATTGAGCCGTGCAGGGCCTTATTATTAATACCTCAACCTATCTACCTATTCTGAAAATAACATAAGGAACAATACTAAAAACATTGACCTTGACTCTGATAGGAAGGCAAGCTATAAAAGGCCACAATTTTTTAATCATGCAATAATTACACAATATTACAAAGAGGACTTAAAGAAATATTCAGCTTTGGTTTATTTAGGGTTCAAACTTTTAAAGCTATGGCTGCAATGCAATAGGCACACAGGAGAAAAAGGAAAAAGACTCATCTTTTCCTTCTGATAACAGTAGGTCACTGCTGTCAGTTATGGCCAATATATACCCAAAACATAGGCATAGAATAGGATATATAGCCGGAAGCCCATAGTTGCATGTAAGATCTGTCTCCTTTGTGACTCCGAAACAGATCCTGTTTAAATTGTGACAGTGAACAGAAAGAATGCACTATAATCCATTTTAGCAAAATTACATACATACATACATACACTCTATAACAGATTAAGCTAAATAATCATATTTTTTTAAAATTATGATTTTGAAAGTGGTTATATACAGTGGAAAGAGGAATGATAGAATGCAAGATTATCTGGTAGAGTTGACTACAGGAACATTTATCGAAGTAAAAAGAAAGTCTTATTTTCAGTGGGTGTTGTTTTTTTTTTAAATGATACAGAGTCTCTAATGACAACCAATCTGACAGTTCAGGAAAAGAAGATGAAACAAATTCAGGAAAGGTATTAGTGACTGCTTATCATGATGATTAAATATTAACTCCACTATTAATTGTTTATGTGAGTTTATATTCCATTTCTGTTTTTTACATAGAATTCTAGTTAGCCATAACAAAAACAAAATATTTGACAAAATAGGTACTTTATCTGATCAAGCATGGTTCTAATATGTATTAATAAAATATTTTATATTTTATTAATATAAGTTTTGCTAAATGATTAATCTCTCAAATTATCTACAGAGTAGTGGGAAAATGTTTATTTCTTTAACGGATATTATTAATAGACAAAAAAGCAGGCCTTCAAAAATGCTGTGCTGTATAGACAACATACCTTTGTGCCACAAGCACAAAAATTATTTCCTAACAAATAGATGTTGAAAACTAGATGTTGCAGAGCCCAGAGGCCAAACAGTTATTACTGTTTCTGTTCTATATATTTTCTGCTCAGAGCCTTTTTGAAATTGAGTGGCATATCAACTGCAGAAATCAATCATTCAATAAATAAGGATAAGAAAATGAAAGAAGGAAAAGGTTTAGAAAAAACCAAAACCCTACTCTAAAGGTAATAATCACAACTTTGATTTGGGCCTGGAAGTCTTCTGGTAGCCAGTGCAGTTACTTCAGAGCTGGTGTTGATTCAGCTGGGATTCTCCAGATTATTCTACACCAGCTGCATTTTTTCTAGTAGCCCAACACATATTGAGACTCCAAACTAGGGACTTTCTACCCTACAGAAACCTAAGAAATCTGATTTCCTCAAGCCAGTCACAACTTTCTTTGAACTAATTCACATTCCTATAGTTTAGGCTGCATTTATTTATTAGAAGATTTTATTGAACTACAAGAGATACCCAGAATAATTGCATTTTATAGTGGCAGATCAGAAGGAAGCTGGTAGCATTTTATAAGACCAAGGCATAAACTGCGGCAAGCTACGTCTTATTGCATAAGATTCATAAAGTAGCTTAACAGATATAGCATTAAAATGCATTTCAATAAACAAGAGGAAAATGTGGGAAGGAGAGAGAATGATCAGATGAAAGTATCATTGGGGACAGATTACAGACATCAAACCAGTGGTGAAATCTAAAATTTGCTACTACCGGTTCTGAGGGCGTGGCTTGGGGGGGCGTAATGTGACTGGGTGGGTGTGGCCATTTTTTATTTTTACTTTTAAAACCATTTTTTACATGTAAAACCATGTAAAAAAATGCTTTCAAAAGGCTCTGACGATCAGGCAACTCAGCTGGGATTGTTAGAGCTTGGATCGTCAGAGCCATTTAAAAGAAAAAAATCTTTTTTTCTTTTAAATGGCTCTGACGATCCAAGCTGAGTTGCCTGATCTGCAAGCAACTCAGCTGGGATCGTCAGAGCTTGGATCATCAGAGCTTGGCTTGTCAGAGGTATTTAAAAGAAAAAAGTCTCTGATGATCTCGCAGCTCAGCTGGACATGGGGGCCGGGAGCCGGGATTTTTGCTACTGGTTCTCCGAACTGCCCGCCGCCATCGCTACCTACTCGCCCGAGCCGGTCCAAACCAGGAGCATTTCACCACTGTATCAAACCAATTAATAATTATAATCTGTTAAAAACCATTGAATTTCTTCAGACCATCTGACATAGCTTGAAAGCTATTGATGTACATAAACTCAGCTGTCTCATGTTCAGTTGTGCTGGTCCAGTTGCTATGTTTCAAAACTATTCATTCTGAGACCAGTAATGGGATTTCCTGGGGTTGGGGTGAGGGAATTAAAATGCTTTTCCATTGTGTTTCTTTGTCCTAATGCCAAATTTACATCCATGAATTATTTTTCATAACTCCAATATTATAAAGAATTCAGAAGAAGGGGAAAAAATTGTTTAAAGCATTGCAATTATTAATTGATAAGGTACATCTAATCTGTCCATATTAGAATCATCATCTGGGAAACCACCAGATCTTCCTTTTTCCCATTTCATCCCAAAGTATTTACCTCCTGATGAGCTTAATTTATTATATGTCATCAAGTCAATTTACTCTTAGTAATCACATAGATCAGTGGTTCTCAACCTTCCTAATGCCGTGACCCTTTAATACAGTTCCTCATGTTGTGGTGACTCCCAACCAGGGGTGGGTTCTAAATTTTTTTACTACCGGTTCTGTGGGCATGGCTTATTTTGTGGGCGTGGCTTGGAGGTCATGTGACCGGGTGGCCATGGCTATGTGTATAGGGACTACTCAGAGGGTTGAAAAAAGTCATTTCTGACAGGTCCTCGCACTTTTGACTGGTCCTCACACTTACGACCATCCTGACATTTATGCCTGTGCAGCATTCTTAATAACCATGTCACTCATTTCACAACTGCTCCTCTTCAACATGGTATAAGATAGGGCAAAAAAACGTAAAATGTGAGGACAGTTGTAAATTTGAGGACTGGTCAAAAGTGCGAGGACCAGTCAAAAATAACTTTTTCAGCCCTCTAAGTAGTCCTTGTGCACAAAAGGACTACCCAGAGGGCTGAAAAATGTGATTTCTGATAGGTCCTCGCACTTTTGACTGGTCTTCGCAGTTATGACTGGTCATCATTTATGCCCATTGTACCATTCTTAACAACCGTGTCACTCATTTCACAACTGCTTCTCTTCACCATGGTGACAAGATAGGGCAAAAACATAAATTGTGAGGACAGTCGTAAGTTCGAGGACTGGTCAAAAATGCGAGGACCAGTCAAAAATAACTTTTTCAGCCCTCTGAGTAGGCCAATATGCATAAAAGGATACAGCAATAGAGAGGGATGAAGGAAGGGAAGGGAAATTAGTGTAGGAGTGAGGGTAAGAGAGGGAGGAAGAGACGAGGAGAAGGAGAAAGAAAGAGGAAGTAGGGAGAAGAAGAAGAGGGGGTGGGAAGAGAAAGTAAGAAGAAAAGAAAAGACAGAGGTGGTAGGTTTGAGGAGAAAGATTGCTGTACAATAAAAAAGATGAAAGGGAAGAAAGCCAACCCTAAACAAATATAAAGATATTAAGATAAAGAATGAATTGTTAAACTTTAAAGAATAAAAGAGAACAAATAGCAATAAATAGCAATAATTAGAAACACACATACAAACATACAACGTATTTTCTTTGAACAGAGTATTTGGCCGGTTCACAAATTTAAACAGTTGTAGGAGGTTAGCACCCACCCCTTTCCTAGAAGAATGAAATAGTTTGGGAAATATTAAAAAGGCAGAATATTATATTTCCCTGGATGAGAAATGAAGAAGCATATTTTACAGACAAAGCAGCTCCCACCTTCCTGCCCCCCACCCTTTGTTAATGGGCCAGAGGCAGAAAGTCAATCCTTTGTCAAAGGACATTTGCAATACAATAGCAACAGAAACTAACACAATGGGCCCCATCTAGCAACCGAAACTCACCACACGTGACCTGAGAAGCATGTGACCTGGGAAGCACATGTGACCATCAGCCAGCAAGGCTAGCTAAGATCCCCACCCCCTGGGAGTCTGACAACCAATCAGGATACTCTTTCGGGGCCCCAAGAAATTCAAAGCCAGAGAGAGCATAAAAACCCGAGGATTTACTGTATCTGCCCCTTTTCTGTTCAGGAACTCAAACCATGTGATCCTGTCCACCATTAAACCATCTTTCCAAGCAGTCTCCATGTTTCCAGTGTCTTTTTCCCACTTGGAGCAGAACCCAGAAGGATATTTCTTCCAACGCAGTGTTTAGTCATTTCAATTAAATTTACAATTTCTATATTTCCTTTTTACCATATTTATTTCTCATATATTTTTGTAAAAAAACCAATATTACCCTTCATCCTCATCTCTAATCTTAATCAAATTCAATTTTTCCCTTCTATTCTATATTATACCCCTTCCCATTGTCATCTATTTTTATATCCATCCTCACATTGGTTAATTATGTAATTATGTAATACAGTTGTTTAATACAAATTCAACATTTTAATATAAATCAATTAGTTATATAACTATCTTTTTTGTATATCAATCAATATGAACATGAATATTCCAATTATTTCCATGCAATCCAATTTCTTACAAATCAATTATATTTACCAATAATAATAAACCAAATAATTTCCCCCATATAATCCTCCAAACCACAATTTAACCATTTCTGCTTTCAACACAATATACAATTAATAGTATCTCAATTATTACAATTCCCTAGTTAAATAGAGCTTTTTTGCTTTTGTGTTTTAAAATCTTGAACCTCCTCTTTTGTCCTAAATTTCCCATTGTTTGCAGTTTTGCACTTCCCTTTTTTGGTGAGGAAAAAGAAAAAGAAATCTCTCTGCCTCATTTTGTCACGTTGCAGCAAAGACCCTGCTTTCTTACTTTCAATTTCACTTTTTCAGCATAGCTAGGGAGAAAAAAAAATTTGCTCCAGGAATTTACCTCTTTGCAGCTAGCTCTTTGAAGCCCTGCGGCAAGAATTTAAAGGTTTTTTTTTCCCTCTAGCCATTAGCTGGGACTCCGGAGGCAGCAATAGATTGGGAGTGGGTGGGGTAAGCAAACGACGACCGGGTGATCCAACAGAGGCAGAGGGTGAGGGTGAATGAAGGTGGGGGGGGCGAGAAAGGGCTTTGGCGACCCCTGTGAAATGGCCGTTCAACCCCCAAAGGGGTCGTGACCCCCAGGTTGAGAACCGCTGACATAGATAGATTTTCATGGGGATTGAAGTGAGCCAGAATTCATAAAAATGTGTGTCTTATTATCAAATTTTCTAGTTTTAAAAAAGTAATATCAGATTGTTTCTGATTTTGGGTTATCATGGACAATTTTACAGTGGACAAGCCACATTTATCTACAGAGAAATTACTTCAGTTGTAAAGCTTCAATGCATTTTTCTCAGCAAATTATTTTCATAACTGACTGAAGTCTCTATCACACTTATCCCAGTCTGACCATGTGTACAATATTTAGACATGCTAACATTACCACCCAACAAAAAATATGTTTTATTTCTGGTTCCTCTTATAAATTTCAGTGTGAGGTACTGTTGCTTCCATTTAATTCATAATAATATTTTTTAGTAATTGCTTAACTTTATATTAGTTACATTCTTTGAGCTTTTATTATGGAATATATCACTAAACAAAGTACTGAGCAGGCTCTTCAGATATTGCTAGAGTTCAGTGAGAATGGTGAGAATTATGTCCAGAATAATAATTCCTGCCCATTTTCATAATCCTGAAATGGAATAGGAAAAAGTATTGAATTCACTATGCAGGTTGCCCAATCTGCAGTGGAGCTACAATTGTCACTTCTGTAAATTTTTATAGAGCCAGAAATTCTGTTTTCATAAAATCTTTGGAAAGCCAGAGGAAAATTAATTGTTTATTTCATGCCTTTTAACAACATAGCTCAAGATGTTTTGCATGTTCTTTTCTTGTTATATTAAATTGTACATGAATCAATTCACATTGTAAAAATGTATTCCAATTTCTGAGGTAATTTCTCCTCTGAAACAGCCTTATGTGATATTTCAGATTGAAAGCTTTGGTCTTTCAGACATGAGCAATAAACAAAGAACATTTACTCATCTATTGTGCAATACCAAATCATTCCTCTGCCTGTTTAACTACATCAATTTCACCATTTGAATTGATTTGTATTTGATTGTAATTAAAAAAAAAACCTTGGAGACCATTTTATTTTTAAATAACTTTATTGTCAAGCTCTTTGAGCAGTTTTTCGTGGAAAGGAATAAGGAGACAAAATGAAACATCAAATGACATAGAGCAAAGATTTTAAAACATTAAATTTATGAACATCAAAATAAGAGGGCAGCAATTGAAAAGTATCCTATAGTATACCTGACACGAGTATACGTTGTAGTTATAATTATACGATTCTAAGTTGGAGTTGTGTGTGCACTATCACTGGAGGTTTGCAAGATAAGATTGGACAACAATTTGTCCAAAATGATATAAGGTCTTTTACCATAGGTAAGGGGTTTGGACTAGAAGACCTATTATCCCTATGATTTTATAAGCTCTTTGGAATTGAAAAGTTTTCATTGCCATATAAAAGCTTTTACAAAGCTTTTACAACTGAGTAAGAACTACTGTTTTTAAATATTATTAAATAATTGTACTTTTTCATAATATTTCATATGAATGGAATATGATGAATAGACAGTGATTAAATTCACATTGGAAAGCTAGTTTGGTGTAGTAGTTAAGGCATCAGACTAGAAACCAAGAGACTGTGAATTCTAGTCCTGTCTTGAGCATGAAGGATGACTGTGATTAATCACTTTCCGTCATCTCTAAGGAGGAGACAATTGCAAATCACTTCTGAAAAACCTTGCCAGGAAAACTGCAGGGACTTATACAGGCAATTTCCAAACACAGAATATGATGAACAGAAGAAAAAAAAATTGCTTAGAATGAGTCCTTACATCACTTTGTCTATTATATGTGAATTTATGAAGGTTAGAGGAAAGCCTGTATGAGGCTTGAAATCTCTGATGGTGTTTCACCATGGCTAGTTTGGTTAAACATGGTTAGCTGATTAAGCCGTAAGTAACTGTGTGTTACAAATATATTAATTCCTAAATTATTACTTACAAACTAGAACAACTGAATTCATACAACATAGTAAGTGAATTCTTTTTCATTTTTTCCTGTTGAAATATAGCTTTAACAAATAGGATTCTTGTCATGTCAAGTCATTATTTTTTAATTATGAAATCCCAAAATTATAGCCATATATCACATGACCTTATGTGTACTGTGAATGTATATATGGGCTTGCCTGCATATACAATCAAGTGAGAAAGTGAAATTGAAGGAAACATGAAACACTGCAAGCTTTTGCCTGAGATATAGAGGCAATTGCTATGCTACTGGTAGCATAGTTCCTGTAGGAAACAGCTGTGCAACATCTGGAAGTATTCCTATAACATTGGTGATGGAGAAGAAATCATATACAGTAGTGCAACAACTGAGAATGTGCCAGCATATTTAATGTTAAAAAGTTAAAGCCAGGGAAAATTAGATTAGGTTCATATATCACATCAAGCCATGATATAATTTATTTGGCCTCAGCTTTGTATGCACTATAAATCCATTCAATTGTGTCTCAGTCAACCACAAGTAAACAAACAGTAAAAAACAGCCTTTTTAAATTTATTTTTGATATTAAAATAAAATGCATTTTGGTACTTAAACTCTGCTCAGTAAGATTTCTTCTTGGTGCAGAGAGTCTCTTGTGCAGATGTTAGGGAAACATCTGTAGATAGTAAGCATATAGCTTATACTTTTCATAGCATGTACTAAAGTCATTTGCTTAGCTCATATAGGATACTACATATTACTACTAATGAAGCGGTAGTGCAAGTTATTGCTTATTATGTGTATCTTTTGGATGTGGCTACCTATCTATTTTTAAAATAAAAAATTCCTACTATTAAAGTTCAGAATACAATAGCTAACTCTCTGCTTACAAAGCATTGCATTGTGGCATGGCATCTATGCATATTATTCTTGGCTGTCAGTTTGTTATACGAACAACTCACGATTAATATAAATGAGCTTAGATTGATTCTGATACATTAAGAATTGAAGAACAATGGCTTTTGCACGCAAGAGGGGTGATTAGTATTGTTCCTCCAGCATGATGAATTATACTGCATCACACATTAATACAATGAATTGTCCTTCAAAATATGAAGAACTTCAGCAATGCTTTATGATGTCAGATGGACTTTTGTTTGCTCTAATAGGAAGAGAGTTTGAAAACCTGTATAAATCTTCAGGAAATTATTCAAATGGGCATTGTTAACTCTTCCACTGCAGCTCATTCAAGGGGGGAGAGGGCTCTGCATCAACCAACTCAGTATCTTAGCAGTAGACTGGAGTTATTTCACAGGGATGACATTCATTCTGTGTATCCATCCTAATTATTCCAAATAGTCACCTAGTCGATACAGTATTCCTCAATTTATGAACACAATTGAGCCAATATTTCTGTTGCTAAGCAAGAAAGTTATTAATCCATTTTTCCCCATTTTACAATCTTTCTTGCACAGTTGTTAAATAAATTATTGCAATTGTTAAGTTAGTAACATGGTTGCTAAGCGAATCTGGCTTCCTCATTGACTTTGCTTGTCAGAAGGTCACAAAAGGTGACCACATGAACCCTGAATACTGCAACCTTGATAAATATTAGCCAGTTAACCATGAGGATGCTGCAAAAGTTGTGTGCTAAATGGTCAAAAGACACTTTTCAGTTCCATTGTAAAACCAAGGTGGGAATAGAACTCATGATATCCTTGTTTTAGCCTTATGTATTAAACTCTGTACCAAACTGGCGTTTATGAGCAAATTCCTAACTTCTAATATATTTCTAAAATATGCACAAAACTGTCCCTTGCTTTGAAGAACTGCAGTTACGTCTAAAATAAAAATTGTATATTTTTATCAGATTTACAGTTTCTCATCTCAGCAGTTAACTCCCTGTAGGGCAAAATGGGAGTAGACTACTGGAATCTTTGTCTTCTCACTTGGAAGTTGTTCTAAAGGAAGGAAATGCAGTAGCACATAATCTTTCTTGATAAAGCTGTCATCTCCTTTCTTTTTAAGGAAGCTTTGGAAACTATCCAAAAGTGGCTAGTTTTATCATGAGACTCTTTACAATCCTCCACAAAACGTGCTAGATTTTTTTTATATCAGCTTCTTTTTTATACAGTTACTTTTTACAGTTAGAACTCAGAGATAGAACTCAGTAAGACTATAATTTATGTTGTTAAGCAAGATAGTTAAGTAAATTTGGCCCCAATTTATAATATTTCTTGCCACAGTTGTTAAATGAATCACTGCAGTCACTAAATTATTTGTTGTTGTTAGTTGCGAAGTCGTGTTCAACCCATCTTGACCCCAAGGACAATGTTCCTCCAGGCCTTCCTGTCCTCTACCATCCTCTGGAGTCCATTTAAGATCACGCCTACTGCTTCAGTGACTCCAACCAGCCACCTCATTCTCTGTCATCCCTTTCTTCTTTTGCCCTCAATCTTTTCCAGCATTAGACTCTTCTCCAGTGAGTCCTTCCTTCTCATTAGGTGGTCAAAGTATTTGAGTTTCATCTTCAGGATCTGGCCTTCTAAAGAGCAGTCGGGTTGATCTCCTCTAGGACTGACTTGTTTGTTCGCCTTGCAATCCAAGGGACTTGCAGGAGTCTTCTCCAGTACCATTGTTCAAAGGCCTCAATTCTTTGGTGCTCAGCCTTCCTTATGGTCCAACTTGCACAGTCATACATTGCAACTGGTAAAACCATAGCTTTGACTATATGCACTTTTGTAGGCAGGTGATGTCTCTGCTTTTTAGTATGCTGTCTAGATTTTTCATAGCTTTCCTCCCCAAGATCAAGCGTCTTTTAATTTCTTGGCTGCAGTCCCCATCTGTGGTGATTTTGGAGCACAGGAATGTTCAGTATGTAAGTCCTCAAAACTCAGAACCAAACCCAGACCAAAAAAGGCAACAAGATCATCAAATCATATTTTAACCTAGTACATATGGATCTAGTTGGTCCATTAACTCCATCAATTACATACAAAAAACGATACTTTCTTACTATTGTAGACGACTATAGTCGTTATGGCTTTGTCTACACTTTAAAACACAAAGATGAAACATTTCAAAAGTTTAAAGAATTTTATAAACGTGTAGAAACATAATACAATGTAAAAATAAAGCAGATTATGACAGACAGGGGATCTGAATTCATGTCAAAGGAATTCTCCCAATGGCTAAAAGCCAAAGGAATGCTACACTTCACCTCTAGCCCTTTCTCTGCATTTCAAAATGGAGTGGTAGAACGAAAGAACTCGACACTACAAACCATGATTAGATGTACATTAGAAGATGCTGGTTTAGGCAAACATTTCTGGTCAGAAGAACTATTATATTCCAATTATACTCTAAACAGACTTTGGTCTAGTGTCATAAATAAAACACCATATGAATTGATGTATAGTAGAAAACCCAAGATAGCCCACATGCATGTATTTGGAGTTACAGCGGATGTACATATACCAAAACAATTGAGACGTAAGGGAGATAATATATCTAGAAGGCTCAGATTCATGGGCTATGAAACAGGCACAAAGGGATACAGGTTTATTGATAATAATAACAAATTCATAATTTCTAGGACAGCTGTATTTCACGAACAGGCCAATTGGTCTAAGATACATCTTAATGAGATACTTCCAACAACAAGACCAGACATTAAAACTCAAGGTAAGACAGAAAGAGAAGAACATAACTACAGTACACAAAAGGGCAACAACAAAACATGATGGGAAATTGTCCCAAAATCAAAACAGATTCATTAACACAAAAGGAGGCAAGATATTTACACGATAACGATAGCAGACCAGAAAGAACAATTAGATGTAACAGGAACCAAGTACCAAATAGATATAAGGATTACATAATGCATATAAATGATGATACATCAACACCCAATACATATGAGGAAGTATTAAAACTCCCCACAGAAGAAAGAAAGAAATGGGAATTAGCCATGGCCAAAGAAATGGACAGTTTGCGAGAACTAAAAGTATTCACCCCAACACCAGCTCCAAAAGACAAAACAATTATTGACACTAGGTGGATATTCAAAATTAAAAATCTAGAAGAGGGCAACACGTTATATAAAGCAAGACTAGTTGCACAGGGCTATGCTCAAAAATATCCTGAAGATTATACCAACACATATTCTCCCACTGTAAGGGCTGAAAGTGTTAAGACAGCTTTAGTAATAGCATCAGCCCTTAATCTTGAAGTCTTTCAATACGATATACAAACTGCATACCTACATGCAAAACTCGATAAGGAAATATATGTAAGAGCTCCTCATAGCCAAAACACAAATAGAAACGAAACTTGGTTACTAAACAAAAGTTTGTATGGATTAAAGCAATCCGGCAAACGTTGGTATGAATGTTTGGTCAACATACTCAAAACTATGAACTTCAACGCCACAACTGCAGACAATTGTTTCTTTGTCAGGAGAGATGATGATTCACTAGAATTTGTGTTAATTTATGTGGATGACATTTTGTATATTGGCAAACATAAAGATAAGAGAGATACATTTGTAACTAAATTAGGAGAACATTTTTCATTAAAATCATTGGGGAAAGTAAATAAATATCTTGGAGTTCAAATTAGTAAAACTAAAAAAGGATTTAGATTGTCTCAGAAGGATAAGATTATTGAACTTTTGAACAAATGCAATATGAATGATGCAAAGCCTTGTGATACCCCAATGCAAGCTGATTTTCTAAGAAATATGAATGAATCATCTCCTGAGTTTAATGATAATACACTTTACAGATCAGTTATTGGTTCCCTTTTATATATTTCTAATTGGACCAGACCCGATATTGCTCTACCCCTTAATTTATTATCCAGATATGTCAGTAAACCTTTAATTTATCATTGGGAAGCCATTAAACGAGTGCTAAGGTATTTGCAACACAGCTTAGACTTTTGCTTACTGTTAGAACCCAACGATGTTAAAGAGCCTATTCTCACTTGTTACGCTGATGCAGACTGGGCAGGCGACACTAAGTGCAGGAAGAGTACTTCCGGCTATGTATTCTTTCTTAACAATTGTCCAGTCTACTGGTATACTGGAAAACAAGATCTAGTAGCTACATCAATGACTGAAGCAGAGTATATTTGCTTGTCAAAAGCTTCTAATAACCTCGTATGGTTCAATGATCTATTAT
This sequence comes from Arizona elegans, assembly GCA_022577455.1. Lineage (NCBI taxonomy): Eukaryota > Metazoa > Chordata > Lepidosauria > Squamata > Colubridae > Arizona > Arizona elegans. The sequence goes on from JAKOOJ010000004.1 coordinate 31,177,992, forward strand.
CAGATGTTTGGAAGAGTCCTTCATTACCATTTGTTATACATGAAGATAACAAAGCTGCAATAGAGATATCTAGAGCAGATGCCATTGGTCAGAGATCTAGACATATAGATATCAAATACAAGCATGTAAGACAATTATCTCAAAATGGATTCATTAGAGCTATTCATTGCGAAACCACAGAACAAATAGCTGATATATTGACTAAGCCTTTACAATCTAAACAACATAAATATTTAACTTCAAAATTACAAGTTTTATATTGTTCTGAATCTGAATGTAATTACTGTTGTATGTCGAATCGGCATTTAGAGGGGGATTTGTCATGGGTAAATGCCTTATTCTTGAATGGGGGAAATGTATGCTCATAGAGTATCAAGGGTTAATTTATTCTTCCTTCCCTAATGTATTCATCTGTAACCACTCCTATTCCCTAATCCTGCCTCATTGATATAAAAGGGGATACACGCTCCTCCTCCTTGCTTCTATCTGCAATCACTCAGTGAATATAGAATGCCTGCTGTAAATAAACAATACTTTGTTTGAATACTATAATTCTGAATTCTTTATTGAGTCTGATCCTCGAATTACGGCAACAATGCTGCCCTTCTCCGGAGACTCAGGGCAGCTTACAGTGCGTTAAGCAACTGTAACTTAGCTTGTCAGAAGATCACAAAAGGTCATCAGGGGATTCCAGATGGACACTGTAACCATCATAAATACATGTCAGTTGCCAAGTGTCCAAATTTTGTTCAGATGACAGCAAGGATGCTGCAATGGTTGCAAGTATGAAAAATGCTCATAACTCGTTTTTTTAATGCTGTTATAACTTCAAATGATCACTAAACCAATTGTTGCAAGTTGAGAACCATCTGTATATTTTTCTTTTTTTTATTGAAAAAGTTTTTCAAATACAGATTTTTTCCCCTTTTTTCTCCCTCCCTCCTCCCTAACCCCCCCTCTCCACCCTTCCCCCTGTGACTTTTTCAAAGTAAAATCCAAATTCATAACAGATTATATAATACTTTACCATCCCCTTACTCCGTCCCCCAAATACTGACCCTTTCTCTCTAATAATATTATTATATCCCCCTTTTACTATACATTTCAAAAAAACATTCTACTATAACATTATGTAACAACTTCTGGTTTAGCATAGTAATATTATTATAACTCCCATTTTAACAATAATCTGCCCTTTTTCTCCTCCCCATACATATATCTCTTAAATCAAACCTTGTATGTATATTAATATAACATTTCAAAACAACCTTCCACTTTAAGACTATATAATAAATCCTAATTTAACATTTAATCTTTTGTGTATATTAATATAACATTTCAAAGCAGCCTTCCACTATAAAACTATATAATAAATCCTAATTTAACATTTATTCAACTCATAATCTGTCCATTTCCTCCACCCCCATAAGTATATCTCTTAAACATCCCTTTTCTTAAACTAAACAATCAGTAAACTAGCCTGTCTTCACCCACTTCCCTACAAAATTTCCATACTTAACAATTCTTAATATCTTTATTCTTCTGCCCACCCTGCTGAAAAAAAATATTCCCTTATATAGATAAAATCAATGACTTTAAACTTGTAATCCATATAATGTCTTCTTTGATGTCTTTCCACTGGATTGTTAAATCCATCACCCATATTAGGGTAACATAACATCCCAATTCCAACAGAATGTTCAGAATCCTCAGTTATTATCTGCCCCCATCAATAATAAGTATCTTCATGTATATATATATATATATATATATATATATATATATATATATATAAAAACAACCACCCGAGTGACATTATAATTGTATTCCATATAGTATCTGTAGTAGTGGCTTTCTTCAAGATTATTAATTCCAACCATCATAATGAGGTAACAACCAGATCTTCTGCATGCCCCAACGTAACTCTCTTGCCATATAACTCAGCATAAACGTAATACATTTATCAAAGAATCCAAAACAGATCATTCCAATCCAACAATTTAAGGCCCTTTTCACATCCCAAAATTACAGCATTACAGAGGTCTGTCACTCTCCTCAGGATAATATTAACCAATACTTCGCCTCAACTGTCTTTTCATGTATTCAATCATCTTTTAGATAACTGGCCTCACTGTTGCCTAGTTTAAAAATTTTTGTTTTTGTGAGACCTATTTCTTTTTTTCTTGACTTTTTGTGGGTTTGACCTCCATCCTAATTTCCTTTCTACGAGTTGTATATCAACTGTTCAATTTTCGTTCTGATCTATAACTTGATCTTGTTGGTTTGCTTTTGTGGCTTAGATCGCCATTCATATTTCTTTTCTATAAATTGTGTATCAACTAATTGATTTCCATGCTTGTCTGTGACTTGATGAGTCATCACATTAAAATCCAATACCACTTCTTTCTTATTTATAGGTAATCCAACTGAGACATCTAAAGGATCCAAAGACGATTCATCTACAAAAACCTCTGTAGCTCGATGTTTTTCCATTATTTCCAACTCCTTCTGCTTATCTTGTGTTGTGCATGAGAATGTTGAGCTCATTTTCAAAATCTTATGATAAAATTCTTCCGCTTTTTCAACAGTATTTAATTGGTATCTTTCTCCTTGATATCTCAATATTATACCAACTGGAACATCCCACCTAAATAAAATATTTTGTTTTTTAAGCTTAGTCACCAGGAATCCAAATTTCTTTCTATCCAATAACATCTTAGGCGGTAACTCTTTATATATCCAAATTTTTCTTCCATACAGTTGTAAAGTAGAGTTAAAAGATTTTTGCACAATATTATTTCTTATTTCTTTATCTGTAAAGTAAATCACCACATCTCTAGGCAGTTGTCTTTGCTTTGCAATCCAAGAATTTATTCTGTAGACTCTGTCAATCCTGCAAAATACTTCCTCAGGATGAAACTTTTAAATCCCAGCCAGAATTTCAGCAGATATTTTCCTTAAATCATCTCTGTTATTTTCCTGCAATCCTCTCAATCTAATCGCAAATTCTGTAAAGCTGTGTTGCATCATTAAAACTTCTTTTTCAATCCGTTGTTTTATATTTTCTACATTGCAAGTCTTATGATCTGCTTCCATTTTAGATTTTTCTTCTAAGCCATTGTCTTGAGTATTTATCAAATCATTTTCAATTCTTTGTATTTTATTGTCCAAATTATAAATCTTGTCATCAATTTCCTCCATTTTAGACTCTAATAAATTAATATTTGTATCCAACTTTATAGCAATTTCTGAAAAACCATTAGTCATTTTTACAATCTTTCGTTGCAAATTATCATACTTTAATTGTACCAATTCTTTAATTTCCTGCTTGAATTTTTCAAGGTTCTGGTTCACAATCTCATCCTTCTTACAATCTCCTCCAAAAGAAATTCAATTAAATTAAAATCAGTTTTCTGAGTCTGTAGGTTTAAAACTTGTTCATGTAGTTTGTAGATGGGGGAATCCCCCCCCCACTGCTTGTTTGTCTGGCTTTGTTAGTTTAAACGCCATACTTCCACACAGACAAACTCTTTTTTAAGAACAGAAAAGAAAGCTTCTTTCCAAACAAGATCAGTATCAGATCTCCAGGAAAAAGAAAACATAAAAAATAGAACTTTTTCTTGAATTGTAGCCAGCAGTATTTATTCCGCTACTTTGTGGCTTATTAAGAAACGGAAGGACTTTCCCTTTCAGCTTTCCCGTCTCAAGTCTCGGCAGTCGCCATTTTAAAATTCTTTTTTCCTTTCTTCAATATCTTTTATAAAGTAAATGAAAATACTTGTGATTTAGGGTCACAGGTCCAGATCTCATCCTCTTTAATTAATCTGTTAATTTTCTTTAAAAGGCTTGTTCTCGTCGCCTGGCTCTGCAAAAAAGCAGAGGTCTCCCAAAGCCCGGAGCAGCGGCGAGGGAAATAGGGAGCCTCATCTGCTTCGCCCCCCGAGAGTAAAAAAAAAACAACTCTCGGGGCTTCGCAGAGAGCTCTACCTGCCCTCACCTGCTCTGTCTCACATTTCCTTATGGAAATGGAGTTTTTCGAGCCGCCTTTCAGATGTAAAGGCGGCTCTTTACAGGTAACGGGGCTGGCAGTCCCGAGGGACTATCTGGCAGCGACAGAGAGCAAACAGGAAGTCTCAATCTGTATATTTTTCAAAAAAATAAAGAATTTCAAATGTCCTAAAGATTATTTATGTCTATATTGACGTTCTCAGGGTTGGGTTCTAAATTTTTTTACTACCGGTTCTGTGGGCATGGCTTATTTTGTGGATGTGGTTTGATGGTCATATGACAATTCTTTAGGATTTAGCAGAGGTACTGGTCTTACCAGGCTTTTAACTGCTTGTAGAGCTGTACCGGTCTACCCATTTATTTTTGCAGGCTCTGGTCTACTCATTTGTTTCTGCAGGCACTGGTCTACCCATTTATTTTTGCAGGCACTGGTCTACTCATTTGTTTCTGCAGGCACTGGTCTACCAGCACACTGCCTTTTAACACTGATCAGCTGTAGGGAAGCCCTTTGAAGCCCCACAGCAAGAGTTTAAATAGTTTTTTTCCTTCTAGCCATCAGCTGGGACTCAGGAGACAGCAATAGATTGGGAGTGGGGCCAAATAAAAGGTAAGAATAATGCGGGGGGAAGGAGGGCAGGGGGTGGGGGGACAGAACCGGTTCGGTGACGTCATATCATCACTGCTACTGGCTCAGCAGAAACCAGCCAAACTGGGAGGAACCCACCACTGGATGTACTATCTTGTTTTTAAGAGGAATATTTTTTTCTAAAACAAGGCTAAGAAACCCCTGGCCCTGTTTGGTCTAAATTGTTGGATTATCACTCCTAACATTCATTACCATTGTAATGTTGCATAGGCTTTTGAGAACCAGAGTTCATCTTCTTTATGACTTTCTTTCTGGTCATTTTCAAATCTAACACATAAACTTTACTCATATCTTTGTCCACATAAGTATAATGTTTATGTTAGCAAGAATATAAGGGTCAATGGATTTATTAGAGTCAGTTGTGCAACAGAAAGACTAAATTTGTGTGTGAAAATAGTAAACTTAAAGTTAGGTAGCCTAAAATATGAAAATAGCAATAAGACAAAAGAAAGATTTTTCTTTTATCCAACTGGTCAGTTCACAGCCCTACCAAGAGTAATTTGCTTCCATTTTGATCAGCTAAGCAGGGAGAAACTAAGAAAGAAAGAAGCTAGTAGTCAGAAGTCATTTCCTGCTTTTTTTTTTTTTTTTTGGCCTTACCCCAAATTATTGGCAGATAACCAGTGAAAGAAAGAATGAAGGCCACTAAAGAAATAAAGTTCTCAGCAACCATAACAACAAAATTCACATCTCTTGGGATTATGTGTTGCAAGTTTCACACAGACAGTTCCTGATAAAAAAATTCAAAATATTTATACATGTTTTAAATCTTCCAGCAAGATCAAAGCTTTCTATGTAGAAAACATTCATAAAGTTTACTTTAGCAAAATAATCTGGAGAGAAAAATCTCAAATTCAGTAAGGGTGGTCTGTTTCCAATCTGATATTAAACATAATTCAGCAATAACATGCAGTCACAGATCGAAAATTTAAAATTTGTATCAAAGAGCCAGTCATTCTAGAGGTATCAAACTCACGCTGTCATGTTGTTGTCATGTGACATATCAGGACTTCCCCCCCTTCACTAAACTAGGGTGGGCGTGGCCAGCACATGACAAATCCGGCTCGTGGGCTGTGAGTTTGACACCCTTGCTCTAAGCCATTTTCCTTTCATTAGTTTGACTAATTAGCAGAATCATGCTTCTTATTCTCAAATTGTGCCTTGACTTCCTTTGCTCTTCTCTGTAATTTGCTAGAGGTTTGTGGGCTCAACATCTTACCTAGTTTAGGTTTTGGATCAGCTATGCCTGTATCTCCCAAGTGTATTGTCTTCAGCTATTTACTTATGGAGAAAGCTGAGGCTGAAACTGGTCAAGCTCTTCAGCTTCTTTACAGATCAACTTAGACTAATTCCTAACGTCTTTATTATATCAATCATATATACGAAAGTTGTTTTCAGCTAGTAGCATTAAAATCAATCCCATAACTCTTTTATTATTCTAATGCAGAAGTTACGGAGAGGTGGGGGACCAAAGGTATTGTAAGGATGTTGAAGGAAACAAGACCTTGGAAAAAAATATGAATTATGGCAAGGAGGGTTAAAATTCAAGGACAAAAAGCATTATAATCATTATAAATGACGAATGTGGGTATAAAACAGGAGATCTAATTCAAAGTATGAACCTAGGTCCTTAAAACCTGCTGTTAATGTCTCTATTGATCTGCCAACTTGTGAGTTAAGCCAATTGGTGAATCATAAACCAATCACAAGTGTTGTGCTCAGATGATACAGCTAGTAATTGTGATGGATTTTTGTGATTCAGTTGGTCACATGAACCAAGTTGTTACTAGAAGTAGTATTATTTTTTATTTTAAAGTTTTGTATGTATCTTGTATAGCTTGAGCAGATATCCAATAATTAGTAAGACGGCATCCATACATTCCAGAAAATCCAAAAATCCATTAGATGGTAATGCCACTTAGAAGTACTCCTTAACTTATGACCATAAATGAGACTGAACTTCTGTCACTAAGCAATATGTTTGTTAAGTAAATCATGTATGATTTTAAAGATTCCATACCATTTGCACTATTCAGGTGACCCTAAGAGCACAGATAAACTTCCATGTGGCCTGAACAACACTCAGAGAGACTGCTAACCACCAGATGGCTGCAAGAAATATAAATCCTTTCATTCTCCACCCTCCAATTCTAACTGAAGAAGCTTCTTGGATGAGAAGCAAAAGGTCTTCAACAAAAAACAAAGAAAACCACCTTTGGGACAACCGTTACCTGAATGATTGAATATCTCCATAGAGATATGAGTTTAAAATCCTTTTTGCTGCAGTTTTTAAATGAATCATACAATTGTTAGGCAAATTTGGTTTTCCTCATTGACTTTGCTTGTCAGAAGGTTGTAAGTGGCAATCATGTGACCTCGGGATGCTACAACTATGAATTGTCAAGCTCATTAATTTTGATCATATGACTATGGGGATACTGTAACAAACATAAGTTCAAGGCCTGGTTATACATCACTTTTTTCAATGCCATTGTAACTTTGAATGTTTGTTAAACAAATGCTTGTAAATCGAGGGCTAACTGTATTTCATAGCATAAAAGTAGTCCTTATATACCCTGTTTCCCCCAAAATAAGACATCCGCTGATAATAAGCCCAATTGGGCTTTTGAGCACATGGCAAAAAGGCCAAGTGCTTATTTCAGGGTTCAAAAAAATATAAGATAGGATCTTATTTTTGGGAAAACATGGTATCTACCCAATTGAACTTTAAGTCCAAGTTGCTAAATAGCATCCTTCGCCTGGCCATTCAAAAGTTTCCAGAATTAAGGGAATATAAGTACATTAAAATGGTATCGAAGCTACCATAACATTATCTTAAATATAATGCGGAAATATCATATTCATATTCTCAACATTATAAATTTAAGAAATACTTATTATATTATTGATGCAAGATTTAAAATAGGGAAACGTGTGTAAGTGATAAAAATAATTGTTGAAGATTTCCAAGATGAATTACATCTACATGTTGTGAGTTTGTATTAAAATAAGTGCACATTTGTAAATTATATGATATAAAATGATTTATGTAATATGATATAATATTCCAATACGGCACATAATAAGCACATTATATGCCTTATTGGAATATTTAAAAGCAACTGGAATGATATGGATTTAACATCCCAATACTGTGATTATAATACAGTAATCCCAACAATATTATTTTTTTTAATAATAATGTTGAAGTTTCTAAGACTCCAAGGATGAATAAATTAAGAAAATAGAGAATTGCAACTATCAGTATGAGCAATTATGGTTCACATATATATAAAATCACAAAAATGATAGTTTGTACAAAAAATGGTTTCTGCTTTGATCATAACATCAAAAATATAATCCAAAAGTCTAACATGAATTTTTTGTCTGGTTATAATACATTTAGAAAAAAATGTCTCATTATAATACAATGTTAGAAAAATACAATATCACTATTTCATAAAAGATTCTTGCCTCCAAGAAAGTAGACATTATTTGCCTAAGCCTTTACTTAAAGTATATCAACCTAGGAGGAATATAATATTGCCTGAAGTATACTGCCTTACTTTTAGTAGGAAATTGATAATAACTAATCAAAAATCAAAAATAATAATGGTAATATTTTCTTTATACAAAGAAAAGCTACAGGGTTCATAGTTGCCATGAAATCTCAAAACAGTTTGAGATAAAACTTTAAGATTCCTATAAGGTGTAGACACAGAAAGATTTCAGCCAAAGACCAATAAAAGAATGGACAGTGTGAGGGTAATAATGTCCCCTGCTCTTCCTAAAAGAAGATAGTTTGGGCAATAGTGCCAGTTATTACAATGCACATTTCCATACAGAATAATTGGGAGAGGGGAGGGGAATGCCCTCTCACTCATTCTTCAAACTAAAGGTTAACAACCTTGTTTGAGGGAAGGTTTTCATTATGATTAGTATGATTAGTTGTATTTGTACTTGCTTATCTGTCTCTCCTATCAGATTAGAATACTTCAAAATTCCAAAGATATGTTTTCTTGATGTGTTTTCTTCTTAAATCACCCAAAGCATGTCTATTTTGCCTGAAGTTTTCTTACAGGTTAACTCTAGCAGTTCATTAGCTATTTGTCCAAAGCATGGGCACCTTTCAACTCAGTCTGTTCAAGAAATTCATTGTCTCAGACAGGATCTCCTGAACAAGTTGTACTAGTTACCAGTAGATGTAATATATATAATTTGATGATTGTGACTTATGAAGACATACATGGCATCAAGTCTGCATACTTACCTTTATCCTCCTGCCTCGGTCCACCCAGTAAGATTCAAAAGGATGGGCATACTACAAGTCTTTTCTATTTAATAATGTCATATTGTGAAATCCAAAGATATGTGTTCTTTATTCATGGTCTTCACAGCTGTAATCTTCCATGTTTTCAAGAAAACCTTGAAGATCTGACTCTTACCACGGGCATTTGGTAAGGACTATTTCTATTCCTACCTTGAATTGCTTATATTTGTTATTTTTAACCCTTGTTAGCCTTCCCAAGATGTTTTCGAGTAGGCAGTCATAGAAATCAAAATTATAAATAAATTAAAATGTGCTTTCAAGAGGTATTTTGCTAGTTTTTTATAGTGTCATCTCAAAAGTACTATCTCAGTGTTTCTGCAGTCACTTCAGTGTGTGAATACCAAAAATAACAGGAAAAGAAGGTCCTTGTTTTGAAAATGTATGAAATTGATTTTTGTTCTGAACATGGTTATTGCTCCTGCATATATTTTCCTTTTGATGCTTTAACTTTTCATATATAAACATAATTTAACTGTACCTACTTATAATAACATACATATCTATAAAAGTTAGGGTACAGAAGAGTGTAGGAGCTGCAAAGAGACAATGAAACTCTGAGAAGGGCATGTGATAGGAAACATCCAGTGGTGGGATTCTGCCGGTTCTAGGCGGTTCGGCCAAATGGTTTGTTAAATTGCTGGCTCGCCCCGCCCCTTGCCCCGCTCTTCCGCACCACTGGGAGGGATGGGCGAGCCAGCAATTTAACAATGGTTTGGTGTTTTTTTATAATTTTATTGGCCTCGCAGCTGCCACAGGACTTCAAAGGGCTGCCCTATAGCTGATCAGTGTTAAAAGAAAACAAATGAGTAGACCGACGCCTGCAAAAATAAATGGGTAGACCCAGTGGTGGGATTCTCCTTCGGTAGAACCGGTTGTTAAGTAGTTAAGTACTTAAGCCAATGGTTGCCAAAGTGGGCAGTACTGCCCCCTAGGGGGTGGTGGAATGCCTTAGGGGATGGTAAGAGGCAAGGAGGGGTGGCAGGAGGGGCTAAGTGGCAAAGAAGGTGGCCCCCACCCTTGGGCCTGTGCCTCGCAGTACTTACCTCCTTGCAAGCAAACAGCAAGAAAAAACAACCCCTTCAGCTTCAGCATCATTAGATTGGCCTCCCGATTCTCAGCTGATTTGCTCTCAGCTGTTTTGCCAGGGCTCTGTTGCTATCTGCAAAGAGTGCTGGAGCAGATTTTTTTACCCCTAGCTATGCTGAAAAAGCAAAACTGAAAGTAAAGCAGGATCTTTGCTGCAACATGACAAAATGAGGCAGAGAGATTTCTTTTTCTTTTTCCTCACCAAAAAAGGTAGGTGCAAAACTGCAAACAATGGGAAATTTAGGGCAAAAGAGGAGAGTTCAAGATTTTAAAACACAAAAGAAAAAAAGCTCTATTTAACTAGGGAATTGTAATAATTGAGATACTATTAATTGTATATTGTGTTGAAAGCAGAAATGGTTAAATTGTGGTTTGGAGGAATATATGGGGGAAATTATTTGGTTTATTACTATTGATAAATATAATTAATTGATTTGTAAGAAATTGGATTACATGGAAATAATTGGAATATTCATGTTCATATTGATTAATATACAAAAAAGATAGTTATATAATTGATTTATATTAAAATGTTGGATTTGTATTAAACAACTGTAATATTACATAATTAACCAATGTGAGGATGGATATAAAAATAGATGACAATGGGAAGGGGTATAATATAGAATAGAAGGGAAAAATTGAATTTGATTAAGATTAGAGATGAGGATTAAGGGTAATATTGGTTTTTTACAAAAATAGATGAGGAATAAATATGGCAAAAAGGAAATATAGAAATTGTAAATTTAATTGAAATGACTAAACACTGTTTAAATTTGTGAACCAGCCAAATATTCTGTTCAAAGAAAATACATTCTATGTTTGTATGTGTGTTTCTAATTATTGCTATTTATTCATATTTGTTCTCTTTTATTCTTTAAAGTTTAACAATTCATTCTTTATCTTAATATCTTTATATTTGTTTGGGGTTGGCTTTCTTTCCTTTCATCTTTTTTATTGTACAGCAATCTTTCTCCTCAAACCTACACCTCTCTCTTTTCTTTCCTTCTTACTTTCTCTTTCCCCCCCTTCTTCTCCTCCCTACTTCCTCTTCCTTTCTCCTTCTCCTCCTCTCTTCCTCCCTCTCTTAACCTCACTCCTACTCTAATTTCCCTTCCCTCCTTCATCCCTCTCTATGGCTGTATCCTTTTATGCATATGGATTACACAGAGGGCTGAAAAAGTTATTTATGACTGGTTGGTCCTCGCACTTTTGACCAGTCCTCGAATTTACAACTGTCCTCACATTTTATGTTTTTGCCCTATCTTGTCACCATGGTGAAGAGAAGCAGTTGTGAAATGAGTGACACAGTTGTTAAGAATGCTACAATGGGCATAAATCATGACCAGTCATAAGTGCGAAGACTGGTCAAAAATGCGAGGACCTGTCAGAAATCACTTTTTTCAGCCCTCTGGGTAGTCCTTTTGTGCATATGGACTACTCAGAGGGCTGAAAAGGTTATTTTTGACTGGTCCTCGCACTTTTGACCAGTCCTCGAACTTACGACTGTCCTCACATTTTACGTTTTTGCTGTATCTTGTCACCATAGTAGAGAGAAGCAGTTGTGAAATGATTGACACGGTTGTTAAGAATGCTACAATGGGCATAAATGATGACCAGTCATAAGTGCGAAGACCAGTCAAAAGTGCGAGGACCTATCAGAAATCACTTTTTTCAGCCCTCTGGGTAGTCTATTTGTGCATATGGACTACTCAGAGGACTGAAAAAGTTATTCTTGACTGGTCCTCGCACTTTTGACCAGTCCTCAAACTTACGACTATCCTCACATTTTACATTTTTGCCCTATCTTGTCACCATGATGAAGAGAAGCAGTTATGAAATGAGTGACACGGTTGTTAAGAATGCCGCAACGGGCATAAATGTGAGGATGGTCATAAGTATGAGGACCGGTCAAAAGTGCGAGGACCAGTCAAAAATGACTTTTTTCAGCCCTCTGAGTAGTCCTTATGCAGAGAGCCACGCCTACCCGGTCACATAACCAGCTAGCCACACCCACCCAGTCACATGGCCAGCTAGCCCCCCCCCCTTTTCTTGAATGGATGATGCTTTTTAACTCACTATTTGCTTTTTAAAAGACTTTCTGCCTAAACTGATTATATTTTGTATTGATTATGTTTTATTGAGTGAATAGTGAGGCTGGCATTCCATAAAGTAACACATCAGTTTCTGGAATTTTTGTTTGCTTGTTTTGCAAAAATGCCCCTCTACCTCACACAGACCTCATAATTGTTCTTTTATAATAAATCTAGCAGTTTGTTTGAAAATGTGCTCTCCTGTCTAAAAAAACAACAACACCAAATACCAAGTTCATTCTGGATGAAACGAGGGTGCAGAAGGGAATACTCATCCTTTTTCTTTTCTGACTGTTCCACTGTGATTCACTTTAATAGTTTGGCATAGCAAGGCTAGTGCTGGGAGAAAGCCAAGTGAAGTCCAAGATGAATAGCCACTTTGACGGCTTAGTCTGTATTTTGAAGCTGATTCGTTTTCAGACTACTGTAGTAGCAGTCTAGTCCAAATAATAATCAAGAAGAAGTGGTCCATGCTGTTGGATATACATGAAAGAAATTCATAAGATTATTTTAGTTTCAATGAACCCTGAGGGAAGTTGAAGGACGAACATAAATCTACAAAGCAGGACATTTCTGGGAGGTATTCCCTAATGTAGGAAGAGATAAAAAAAAGACTTATCTCCAAATGGATAGGTCTCATGCAAGGAAGCCAAGGTAATTATGTCATGATAGTACAGGATGGGAAAATGACCAGGCCACATTCTAAAAAAAAACCCAAACTGTATTGAAAACAAAATGCTTTTGAATGTAAAACTTGTAAGACAACTGTAAAATGTAAAATTTATAAGACAACAGCAAAAATAATACTGATCACAAATGAACACAATGTACTAGGTATGATTGTAAGTAATATAATCCTCTCAATGCCACTCATTGCTAAATAAATGTCTATTTACCTGTTGGCTGTCCCTCATTATTGCAGAAATGTTAGTCCCCAAAAGTCATTAATACACAAGAAGTTTTAATCTTGCCAGTTCTTAATGATAGGTGCTCACTCTGCCTTAACTGCAGCTATTTCAGCTTTGCCTCTGATCTCATAATCTTGGAGAGGGCACAGTTTCCAGAAATTCATCAACCCCAGTGATATGAGTTTAGAAAACTGGTTACCTCAAACAATTTCCCAAAATAGGATGGGATGTCACTGTCTCTTGAGAGTCTTGGCCTTGAAGAGAAACCAAATTGTTCTTACTTGTGGCAATGATAACTCCAGTTTACCTATTAGGAAATGGATATTTTGCAGCATTGGAGCTGATTTATGAAAAGCAAATTCTTTTCAGTCCCACACTTATTTTTGAGAATTTCTACATGTTCTCAGAATTCTAAGGAGGCTACAAGGCCTCTATATAAAGAAGAAATCTAAATGAAAAGTCAGCAGCCTTCTTTAGTGAATTCTGTATTTACTCATTAACTTTGAGAATGGCAAAGGTCTATCTACAATTTTTCATATGCTCCGGACAATAGCAAACAGGATGATGGAAGATGAGATGCAGCACCATTTGGAGGACTTAAAGGTCACCCAATTCTTCTTTACCTCATCAGGAACCATACTCACAATTGCCACAGAAACCATCTTCTGAGGAAAAAAAAAACTGAGTTGAAGCCATTTCAGTTTCATCTTAAATTATAGTACACAAGATAGACAGGAAACATTCAAATTCTGCTTGTGTAGAATTTTGTACTATTTAAATTGTGCCTGCCCTTCCCCCACTCTCCAGTCTATCACTAGTTTCACATAAATTTGGTAACAACCTGACTTTAAATCTGCTATTGTAACATTTACCTTGGCCCTAAATTGGTCCATTCAGACTATGCAAACTTCATCTCAATTTTACCGTTTGTTCCAAAAAGTAATTTAAAACTGTTGGCAGATTCATTCTTCCTTTCTTCGTGACCTAATTCACGCTGCATCCTAATAGTACAAAAAATAAATGAATCACATTTCTATCTAATTATTTTATGTGCACTGAGCTATCATTTGCATTTTCCGTCTAGAAATGCACAAAGACATGCCTCAGAAAACACTTCATTTCTTTGCTCAATGTGGGAAAATGTTCCTCTCTTTCCCAAAATAGAAAATGAAAGAAAATCAAACAGGAAGGAATTTATTTTATTTACGTATTTGCTATTCTCTTAATTTGTTCTTTGGGACAAATTCAAAATACTGTCACATCAAAAAATTATGGCACTGGGCACAATATCCACAAATGATTTCAATTATTAAGATTTATTTATTTATGTAGCCCCAACCATATTTTTATTGGTGTTGTACAACCATGAGAAGCCATTTGCAATCTACAGATTTTCTAAACTGTCAAGACTACAGATCATAAGTTTATTCTTTATTCTTTGAAATGTAGATGAGATATGTTAGGTTACTGACCCATTGTATTTAACTTCAGAACAGGGGATTCAGAATCCAGAATCCCTTAGAGATGAAGTAGCACTGATTCTTTACACCTTTTTCTTAGATGTTAGACAGAGACAGAAAACTAGATAAATTTGTTTCATGTTCTTCTACTTTTTCTGCATTTACAATAAAAAGATTGAAAACTCTCGGGCTCTTTGCTTCAGTTTAACTTCTACAGGCAGAGTAGAATGGCCCAAGCTTCTTTCCTATTTTCCCCACTATGCAAATAGAAACTTCAGAAGTTCAGACCTCCTGTTAGAACATTTACTTTACTTAAACATTACTTGTCCTTATGGATCTTAAACATCAGTCCACTGTAGAGGCTTGGTTCCAGTCATATCTTTGCTCTGCTAAACTAAGGGATTTCAACAAGGATTATGATAATATTTTCCCTAGAGAATCCATATTCCATTTTTCCCCCTCCATGTAGTGGGGGCTTCCATTTTTCTGCTTCATTTTAAAGTGCTACAGAAGATTTATAGCACTGTCCAATATATTTTATTACTGCAAGATCTTACGAGAAGCTGAACAGGCTGAAAACCAGGGGTGTCAAACTGGCAGCCTGCAGGCCGAATGCATCACACCCAGGCCATGCCTATCCCAGTTCCTCAAAGGCAAAAAAACCATCATGATATCTCATGTAATATCATGTGATCCGATCAAGTTTGAACCCATGAACTAGATCATTGTCTTTAAAAACCCCTAGCAGAAACCAAGTTTATGAATACTTATATTTAAACAGTTGTATATACATCCTCCTAATATAAGGTGACCAGATTTTAACATTGGTAAAGCGGGACACCCACCATTTTGTGGGCATGGCTAGCTGGTCATGTGACCGGGTGGCCATGGCTATGTGTATAGAAAAAAGTCATTTCTGACAGGTCCTCGCACTTTTGACTGGTCCTCACACTTATGACCATCCTCACATTTATGCCCGTGCAGCACTCTTAACAACCATGTCACTTATTTCACAACTGCTTCTCTTCACTATGGTGATAAGATAGGGCAAAAAACATAAAATGTGAGGACAGTCGTAAGTTTGAGGACTGGTCAAAAGTGCGAGGACCAGTCAAAAATAACTTTTTCAGCCCTCTGAGTAGTCCATATGCACAAAAGGACTAACCAGAGGACTGAAAAAAGTGATTTCTGACAGGTCCTCGCACTTTTGACCGGTCCTCGCACTTATGACTGGTCATCATTTATGCCCATTGTAGCATTCTTAACAACCGTGTCATTCATTTCACAACTGCTTCTCTTCAACATGGTGACAAGATAGGGCAAAAACGTAAAATGTGAGGACAGTCGTAAGTTCAAGGACTGGTCAAAAGTGTGAGGACCAGTCAAAAATAACTTTTTCAGCCCTCTGAGTAGTCCATATGCATAAAAGGATACAGCAATAGAGAGGGATGAAGGAAGGGAAGGGAAATTAGAGTAGGAGTGAGGGTAAGAGAGGGATGAAGAGAGGAGGAGAAGGAGAAAGGAAGAGGAAGTAGGGAGGAGGAGAAGAGGGGGGAAAAGAGAAAGTAAGAAGGAAAGAAAAGAGAGAGGTGTAGGTTTGAGGAGAAAGATTGCTGTACAAAAAAAAAAAGATGAAAGGGAAGAAAGCCAACCCCAAACAAATATAAAGATATTAAGATAAAGAATGAATTGTTAAACTTTAAAGAATAAAAGAGAACAAATATGAATAAATAGCAATAATTAGAAATACACATACAAACATACAATGTATTTTCTTTGAACAGAATATTTGGCTGGTTCACAAATTTAAACAGTGATTAGTCATTTCAATTAAATTTACAATTTCTATATTTCCTTTTTGCCATATTTATTCCTCATCTATTTTTGTAAAAAACCAATATTACCCTTCATCCTCATCTCTAATCTTAACTTCTCAGAAATAGAACAAATCCATCCTGTTTCAAAAGAACAATTACAGTTAGTCCTTGACTTACAATCACCACTGAGACCAGAATTTCAGTTGATAAGCAAGATGGTTGGTTAGTGAGTCACACCCAGTTTTACAACTTTTTGCCATGCAGTTAAGCGAATCATGTCATTAAGCAAATCTGGCTTTCCCAATGACTTTGGTTGTCAGAAGATAGCTGGGAAGGTTGCACAAATGGTGATCAGATGATCCCAGGATTCTGCAACCATCATAAATACATGCCAGTTACCAAAAGCTGAAATTTTGATCACATGATCATGGGGATGCTGTGATGGTTATATATATGAGGAATAGTTGTAAATCACTTTTTTTAGTGTCACTGTAACTTTGAACAATCATTAAATGAATGAGTATAAGTCAAAAACTACATGTAGTTTAGTGGGTTATTATAGTGCCATTTTCCAACTTACATTTTTATAATGAAATAGTGTAGTTAGAAAAAAAATATTTCCGCATTTAATTTGATAAAAGAATCTATACACAATTAACATAATTTTCCTTCAGTATCAAACACAAGTTCATGTTAACTTTCTATTATTTGATATGCTTAATGATATTTCCTTCTCACTCTTTTATACTATTCTATAAATACTGAAACCATTATAAGCATGTTATTTATAACATTGTTTAAGATGTGATCATTTGGAAAAGACTGTATAGAAGTTTTTTTTTCCCCCTTGTAAGGACAGGTAATGTTTTTCTCTTTAATTAACTCCCTACTGATGCTTTGTGCTATAAGCATAATGCAGCTAGATTGTCCAGCAGCTGGCTAGCAAACCCTAAAACATAACTTTGCAATTAATCATTCTTAAAATATGAGTCAATTTAATCTTATGTCTTTTTAGGAAAAATTCTTTGAATATTGTCCAAAGTACTAATCACTACAGATGTACTCAACCATGGCAAAAAGATGTACTCAAAATAAAAATTATATTGTTTTGAACTTGGAACAAAATGACCTCTTCAGAACATTCTATCACAATATTCAAAGCTGGTGGTATTTTGTCCAGAAAGCTTGGGACAGTTTGAGTGCTCCATATTCCACAGAGATTACACTTGAAGCATTATACTATTCTAGATGTCAGATCACATATACAGTTGGAAAAGATCAAGAAAACAAAATCTATTAAGATAGCTGCCTATAAACAAACAAACAAACAAACAAACAAACAAAACCAGCTGGTTCTGTTCAGCTGCAGAAGTGGAATTTATATATCACCACAATACAAAAGCCACTCATTCCCAAATTCTTCCACCAAACTCTGCTATCAGACTCTGCTATTTATATACAAGTATTTTGTATCTGCAGAACATAAACCAATGCTCTCTGTTATATGTTGGTAGCAAACATATAACACATATTTTCAATTCAGAATTTCAATGCTATTCTGAGCAAATTATGTGTAAGAGACCAGAGCATGTATAAATGCATACACACCAGAGGTGGGTTTCTGCAGGTTCTGACCAGTTCTGGAGAACCAGTAGCGGAAATTTTGAGTAGTTTGGAGAACCGGTAAATACCATCTCTGACTGGCCCCACCCCCGTCTATTCTCTTCCTCCTGAGTCCCAGCTGATCCAGAGGAAATGGGGATTTTGCAGTTACCTTCCCCTGCCATGCCCACCAAGCCAAGCCCACCAAGCCACACCAACAGAACCGGTAGTAAAAAAAATTTGAAACCCATCACTGATACACACCAAAAAATTTCTGCAAACCCCAATTTTTCTTTGCATACAGATCAGTTTATACTTAACAGCTTCTGCACTAATAGTTCAATCATAAGTCTCTCACGTTTTATTAGTTTGTTTAATATGTTAGCCATCCGACTTCAATGGTCTTATTCCTCATTCTATTGTAAGCTTTCATAATAGTTGAATGAGATCATGAATACACCTTCCTGCTCTCCAGCGCTCCATGCCCATACCAAATTATCCCACTTACCCTCAGTCAATAGCAATAGTTCTAATGGTAAGATATAAGATAATCATCAAATCACCAGGGATCAATAAAGAACACCTGTAAATGGGCACATTTTGATCTGAATTCAGAACTAAACACTATGTATTGTTCTGTTCTCATAATCTGCTATAGGTACAACAGGTATTTTGTTTCAAGAACAAACCACTCAAAATGGCTTATGTTTGAATCATTCTGGATGCCTCTGATTTATAATATAACCCTTCATGCATGCTGACAAGTTTGTCCTTTCTGGCTGAAAGTCCTTCTCTGCTATCACTACAGTGACATTTCCTGGATCATAGAGCAAAGTACATAAAGCTCTCTGTTACAACAGAAAGACATATTTTATTATTGTGTTAGCAATAGCTTAGCAGATATGAATTTAAAGGTTAGGAGCATATTTCCTAGGTTCCACATCTGAGAGCAGTCTTTTAGATTTACAAAACAAGCATGCTAATATCACCATATTAGATTCTATTAACATTTTGACAATGATTATACTGTTTTAATTTATATTGAGAGGTTTTCTTTAGATCTTTCAGATGATTTTATTGTTAAATTGACAAAATGAGCCAATTATTAATCATATTCTGATTTCACCTTCAGAAAAATATGGATGTTTCAGCTATCTCCCTTAAGAAAATTTGCAGATTTACACATAGGACACAAGGGAAAAAAAGGTACTAACACAACACTACTATTCTTGGCAATGACTTAGATTCTTTTTAAAATATGGATAGGAAACTTATGCATAGCATTCAGAATTTTCTGAATTAGAACATGTCTATTAGCATGCCTACAATGGAATGTATAGATTGCCTTGGGGAATCAATGGCTTAAAGATCAGAAAAAGAAAATTAGGAAGGACTTTTTAATCAGAACATTAAAAAGTAGTAGCGGGAAGTTTGTACCCTTCAGACATGCAAAATTGTGTTAGTGTTTACAATAAAATAGAATTAACTCATCTTATTATGTTTTTTGTCTGGACAGCTAGCAATGGTCAATAGTAAGAGTTAAGCAACATTTGGAGGCTCACAAGTTTATTTCCAATGTTTAAAATACAAAATTGTATTTAATGAATACATGAAAAGGTTAGAAGCCCAGCACTTCAATGCTTTCATATGAAAATAATATAAGGTTCTAGGAATAAATAAAGGAATAAAAAAATAAAGACTGGAAATGATACAGAAAGGGACATAACTTTCCATGAAAAATTACATCATGGTATTTTGATAATTGTTTCATTTTCAGGAAACTTTCTGGTAATGGAAACACATTGTGGAATAATTCTTTCTAATTTAAAAGATTAACAGAGTTGGAAGGGAATTTATTGGTCATCTAGTCCAACCCCCTGTTCAAGCAGGAGACCCCATACCATTTCTGACGAATGGCAGTCCAATCTTTTCTTGAAAGACTCAAGTGATGAAGCTCCCACAACTTCTGAATAATAATAATAATAATAATAATAATAATTGAAGGCAAGCTGTTCCATTGGTTGATTGTTCTCACTGTCAGAAAGTTCCTCCTCATTTCTAGGTTGAATCTCTCCTTGGTCAGTTTCCATCCATTATTCCTTGTCTGGCCTTTTAGGTACTTTGGAAAATAGCTTGATCCCCCTCCTCTTTGGAACACTGCTTTCATGTCTCCCTTGATCCTTCTCTTCTCTTCACTAGACTAGCCATGCCCAATTCATGTAACTGTTCTTCATGTTTTAGTTTCCAATCCCCGTATCATCCTGGTTGCTCTCCTCTGCACTTTTTCTAGAATCTCAACATCTTTTTTATAGCGTCATGACCAGAATTGGATGCAGTACTCTAGGTGTGGGCTTTATAGAGTGGTATAAAGTACTTTACTTGATTTTGATTGTATCCCTCTGTTAATGCAGTTTAGAATTGCATTGGCTTTTTTAGCTGCCTCTGCACACTGCTTGCTCATATTTAGCTGGTTGTCCACTAAGACTCCAAAATCCCTCTCACAGTCACTGCTATTAAGCCTGGTTTCCCCCAGTTTATATGTGTGCTTTTGGTTTTTCTTACCTAAGTGTAAGGCTTTACTTTTCTCTACATTGAATTTCATTTTGTTAGATAGGGCCCAGTGTTCAAGTCTGTCAAGATCCATTTGGATCTTATGCCTATCTTGTGTTCGCTATTCCTGCCAGCTTAGTATCATTTGCAAATTTGCTGAGTTCCCCTTCTATTTCCTCATCTAAGTCATTTATGAAGATATTGAAGTGTATTGGGCCTAAGACGAAACCTTGTGGCACCCCACTGCTTACTTCTCTCCATGTAGACTTAGACACATTAAGGACTACTCGTTGAGTCTAGTTTGTCAGCCAGTTGCGAATCCATCTGGTGGTGAAGCTATCTATCCCACTTTTTTCTAGTTTATGAAGAAGTAGATAGTGGTCTACTTTGTCGAATGCCTTGCTGAAGTCTAAGTATGTTACATTGACAGTATTTTGCTGGTCTACTAATTTAGTCACTATGTTGAAGAATAAATTAAGATTGGCTTGGCATGATCTGTTTTTAACAAATCCATGGTGACTGCTAGTTATTACTTTACTTGTTTCTAGGTGTTGGCAGGTCTAGGTCTGTTTTTTTATTATCTTTTCCAGTATCTTCCTGGGTATTGATGTTAGGCTGATTGGTCTGTAGTTTCCTGGGTCTGTTTTTTTTTTTTCCTTTCCTTTTTTGAAGATGGGAATCACATCAGCTCTTTTCCAGTCCTCTGGTAGTTCCCCGGTGTTCCAGGATTTTTGAAAGATGTGGTGCAATGGTTCTGAGATGACATCTGCCAGCTCCTTTAGAACTCTGGGATGTAATCCATTAGGTCCTGGTGATTTCTATTCATCAAGGTCAGATAGGTGTTCTCTTACTATTTTTTTGCTTATTTTAACTTTTATTTCCAGTCTGTTTTTTACAGATATATTTCTGGTAGGTTGGGCTATAATATCTTTTTGCTTGAAGACCAATGCAAAGAATGAGTTAAGCAGCTCTGGTTTCTCTCTATTGCCTGCTACTTCCTTGCCATCTTCTCTCTTTAGTGGACTGACTGTTTCCTTGATTTTTTTTCCTTGTTATTTATGTGTTGGAAGAAACTTTTTTTGTTATCTTTGACTTTTGTTGCAAGTCTTTGTTCATTCTGAGCCTTTACTTTCCTGACTTCGTCTTTGCAGATTCTGGCTGTCTGCTGATATCCTGCCTTAGTTATGTGTCCCTCTTTCCAATTTTTGTATTTGTCCTTTTTGTCTTTTAATTGTCAGAGAGATCTTTTTGTAGCCATTGATTAATTGATTAAATGTTTACCTGTTTCGGCATCTAGTATTACATTATTGCTCCCCACATAATGAAAGACATACTACTGTCATGATACTATATGTAGTTGTCTATCTATTTATCTCCTAAGCCTAATAAAATTAAAATATTAATATAATTAATGCAAGTTACAACCGCCAAAATTAAATTATGTTCTAAATGAAGTTCTTTAACCTGTCCTGATTTTTTACCATTGCGCTTTACTAGCTGAATGCGTCTAGCATTATCAAAGAAGCTATTTTGTTACTTTCAAAATTCTTCTTTCGTATGTACCCATGTTATACCTTAGACAAGATCACAAAAACTTCAATTATTTCTAATGAAGAACCTACATAGGGACATCATAATAATTCAAAAATTGCTAGAAGTGGTGCAAAAGAGCTAGATATGTCTGTTTGCAGACCAGTCTGTTTATGACAGTTCTTTGTGAAGTTCTGCTTTATCCAATTCTGTAACAGGTGAACCATTTGGCCCCATTCATTTCTATTTCTACTAGTGAGTTATATGCACACAAGCCATAATCTCAATCCTTACATGGACTACTTAGCAAAGAGATCTTGTAGTAGATAATTAAAGAGATAACTATTTGGGGCTATGAAGAGCTTTTATTAGTCCCAGAAGTCAAAAAGTACTACTGCTTCTTTTGTCAACTTTTAAACTTCAGACCACACATGAAAAGGGACCCTAAGATAACAGCATCAAAGTATAAGTATCAGCGAGTTTCAGCTCATTTGTTCCAGCTCCACAGAAAAATGTGACAAAACAGTTATATGATCTGAGAAATAGAGTATTTGTCATTAAAAAAACAGTACTAACCATAATGGCATTCTTGTACCAAAGATAATAAAGACATACAGTATATTTTCTTAAAATGGAATGGATCATTCACACAATTTCTTTTTATGTTTGTAGATGTATAAGAAAAAAGGACCCCCAAATTAGGTGTGCAAATAACAATGCAAGATACGTGAAAGATGCTGCTTCCTGATAAGAGAAATGCCTTCAGAAAGAGCAATAAAAATAAAATAGAACATTAATATGGAAACAGCATCCTGCAGAATGCAATGAGGCTCCTGCTCTCTAGATATAAATATTTCAGAATAAAGTTGCCTAATACTGTATGTCCTCTTTTGATATTCTCAATTCTGATTGGCTACAATTTTAACACATAGCAATAAAAAATTAGCATTATCAATAAACTGCCAACAACCCTGACAATTTGTGCAAGTAGTGCAGATAATCCCCTAATTAGAGTAAAAGCTCAGTCAAATTTCTCTTCTGCAAGACCTACAAAAGAAATGAAAAGCAGTACAAAAAAAAACCAAAAAACAAACAAAGAAACCAGGGGCAGGTTAGGGTTATACAGCCATGGTATCACATTCCTCCATGTTCCCATTATCTTCAACAGACATGTTCAATCAAAGCCTGTTGGGGTTCATTTAACAGAAATTTGTGCTGAACAGGAGAAATAGAATCTGGCTGTGTCCACATAATACATTTAACCAGATAAAGAAATAATATGCATTTGTACTACATGAACTTGGTTTAGGTTTCAAGAGATATGTCTTACTGCGCAGTGAGAATCTGGTCTGTTTGATTAGATTTTATGATTCAAGTATTGTATATTAATTGAAACAAATTAGATCCACAAAATCTATATATTTTATATCTGTCTGTCTGTCTGTCTGTCTGTCTATCTATCTATCTTGCCAATGAGAGTCCCACTTATCCTCTATTAGATAATTTGTCTGTAGGTAGTTGATTTCCTTTTCACAATGTTCTTTTTGAACATTGCCAAATTATTTTCTTTTCTTCCTCAACAGACCTGCTTGAATTGGGAAAAGAAAACACTTTCTGTGCAAAAGTGATTTTCTTAAATGTGGCCTTCTTTGATCTTATATTATTAATCATCCTGCCTTGACCTATGTCCTCAAAGGAAAAAAAAAAAATTCAGCAGGATAAGCCTGACAAAGTTCTGATTCGTGTATAGGTTCCCTTCTAGGTATTAAAGGAATAAGCATATATTTGAACAGTTACAATAGGGGGTGCTGTGATTGGCTAAAACAAGTTTTTATATAGAAAGAAAAATGTGACACGTCTCCATCTTTCCTAAAATATTATGTTCACCCGCTGCCATTCATCTATTACAATTAGCTCTAATGTGATTTCCTCCTAATTCCCTGGTCATCCTAACCCTCCATCCATCTTATAGAAGAAAAAGAGAGGGAGGGAGGGGAGAGAGAGAGAGGGAGGGAGAGAGCATTCTTGTTTGTATGTAAACACACTTAATTTCCTCCTCAAGAATCTTTTTACACACTATCTTACATTTATTTATTTATTTATTGTAATTTGTCAAACAAAAATGAAAACAGGAATAATATAAAAATACAATGACAGGGAAGATAGGCACGTTAATGTGCTTATGCATGCCCCTTTTATGGACTTCTTAAGTATGAAGTGAGGATCACAGAAGTCAATTTGTGACTAAAACTGAAAATCTGTAACTGAGACAACTGAATCAGGTAGAGCATTTGAGAACTCTATTACAAAAATCATTTTTTTAACAATTAAGTTTAGAATGATTTACATTGAGTTTACATGATTGCTTTAATTATGTGATAATTATTTGTAGGAAAATATTCTGATAAATGGGGCAGTTCTTTTTATGCTTATATATGGTACTTTGGAAACAAATACAATGGGACTCACTTTCAAGAAAATGTGTTGGAAAATGTGTTCTACCGCATAGCTCCCAGCGACCGGTAAGATCCCACAGAGTTGGTCTCCTCCGGGTCCCGTCAGCTAAACAATGCCGGCTGGCAGGCCCATGGGGGAGGCTTTCTCTGTGGCTGCCCAACTCTCTGGAACCAGTTACCTCCTGAGATCCGGACCATCCCCACCCTATTGGCCTTCCGAAAAGCAGTGAAGACCTGGCTTTTCCAGCAGGCCTGGGGCCGTTGATCTCGCTGTTGCGATCTGACGAGATCCGGCCATGAATGGTGTGAATGGGTCTTAATTGTTTTTAATGTTTTAATGTTTAATGTTTTTATATATGGCTTTTAAAAGCATTGTAAGCCACCTTGAGTCTTCAGAGAAAGGCGGCATACAAGTTGAACAAATAAATAAATAAATAAATACTATCAAAGATGATAGCAAGGTGATGCAGCACATGATTTGCTCCCTGGAGTAAGCTGATAGCTTTAACATCTTTCTATATAGGAAGAGGGAATAACAATAGAGGAAAAAAAGTTTCATATATTTATATGTTCATGCAATAGTTAAACAAATATTCCCAACTTCTGAAAAAAAAAAACTTAAAATAAGAGCAGAAATTATAGGAAATAGAGTCCATTTCTTACATAAATACATTTGAAATGTACGTATATACATGCACACATGCAGTTTAATAGCAATAGCACTTAGACTTTTATACCATTTCATAATGTTTTATAGCCCTTTCTAAGTGGCTTACAGAAACAGCATATTACCCCCAACAATCTGGGTCCTCATTTTATCACCCTTGAAAGGATGGAAGACTGATTCAGCTTTGAGCCTGACAGGATCAAACTCATGGCAGTGAGCAGAATTAGCCTGCAATTCTGCATTCTAACCACTGCGCCATCAGGGCTCCATAATAACTTCTGTCTCACATCCTCATCTTGGATTTTCATATGATTGAACTCTACTGGTACTTTTCTCCATATTACATAAGACAAACAGGCAAGAAGATATTGTGATCATTTATTCAGGAACTGCCAGTGATTTTTGGCTCCCTTTTTTCAATATTATCCAGACATTTTAAAAAAAAAAAGTAAGTAGGCAGAGAGGACCATCTAATAGATCATAATCTCTTCCTCTAATGGTCAGGATAAACTTTTTATTCTTTCATCCAGAGAGACAGAATACATGCTCTCTGGATGCATAGATACTAAAACATTCTAGGTAGGGCAAAATGGAGATATACAACCATAATTTCCCAAATTTTTCCAAGAAAGGAAAAAGCTGACTACTTTGTTAAAAACTTTCAAAATGTCACTTGAGTCTTAACAGATAAAAAGTGAGATGATGTTCCATTCAAGCCTCCCAAAATGTATCTCTCGTGGCAAAGAGGGGGGAAGTATCACATTAAAAAAATAATAATAGTTGTCACTGCAAAGAAAATTGCCCTTGTTGGAAGAACAATATTGGGTCATACTCTTGGATAGCATGGCCTTCATAATACTCCAGGCTATTTCTAAGATTCATAAAGAAGCAACTCTGCGATAAAGGCAAATGATCCATTATTTCCCCTTATTCTCCTTTGTGTAGTGTTTTAATTTATGAATAAAATCTGTCACAATCCTTTAAGTCATGAATAACGTATGTCACAAGGACCTTATTTAAAACTAAACAGAAGATAATCTGCCACATACTTGCAGACCCAGACATTTATGAATAACTGCCTCTGAGCAGTTAACAAAAAAGTACTAGTACAGCTAAAGAAATTTACATATGAATGGAAGTACCTTTTCAAATCATTCATTGGTGTGCCAAATCCATTCATCAAGGCAGCTATATTTAATAATGTTTTTAAAAACAGGTGGCAGGTTGGCATAATCTGATACCTTTATGGTTTAGCTGATAAAGAACTTATGGCAGGTCTGAAAGTTGGACAACCTGAAAAGAATTACTAGGGTCGCAACCTTCATGATAGATTGCAGCCTTAGGAATGCTCCATTCTCTGTGTTCTGACAGTTACTATGGAAAATATTTCTTTTTAGTTAGCAAAACATCGTTGTTCTTAGAGTCATTTCCATTTAAGTGTGGAAGGATGTATCAGAATATTTCTGAGGGGTGGATAATGAGATGTTTTGATGTAAGCACCGAGGCCTGTCTGTCTCCTTTGAAGCAAATATAGAATATGCCTGAAAGAATCACATTGTATGATTGCATGTAATATACAGCTGTGATAAGACTTCAGAGATAGAAATTTTGATCATCCTCTTTTTGATCAGAAGAGCTTAGATTAAGGTGTAAATTATGTGATAAGGAAAAGACAGAATAATTTGATTCTTCATCTTTGTACATGGAAGTGGAGACATCAAAAACTTCCTTTGAGAATGGATCATCACATGCCAGCATACAAAATGAAAAATAAGGTTCATAAATGACCTAAGTGTTATTGTGTGAAATAGTAGGTTTATGTTTTACAACAAAGTAAGAATCAAAAGGGGGGAAAAAAGGTTGTTTACTTGTTTCAAAGGGGTTTATTTTCCAACACTGAAGCGGATGCAAGGGAACTCCTGTCTTACAAAATTTACTTGTCTAAACAACTCACTGTTCTGTATGATGCTCCATTGAAGCCGTTTTCCCCATCTGCTTTGCTTCTCTGGGACTTGCCTCTTAAGAAACATGTCCTAGGGGCTGCCAGTCTCTATTCACTGAAATGTGCTGAAAATGACCCCTTTCCACTCACTGAACATCTTCTTTAATAAACATCAATTATATTTCTAAATGTTTTTTTTACCATTTTTCTGTATGGAAAGTACAATAAACATTGGAATCCTGTTGAATGCTAATATTTTATAGACTATCTTACACAATGGATTCTTATTCCACGAGTAACTCCCAAGTCTGCTCACTCAAATTAAGACCTATAAAGGACACATAATCTATTTTTGTTTGTTGTTCTATATAAAAATAACAAACGTACAACACAATGCAAGTGCAATGCAGTAAAAGATAATAACAAATATAGTTTTCCTTAGTTTAGCCACAACATTTTTTCCATATTATAGATTTATACATCTGTCTGAAAATTTCAAAAGATTTATGCAGAAAAATATTTTTTCTCCGGGTCAAATAAACATTCTGAATGAGTTAAAAAGCAGTATTCTGCAGTAGGTACAGCTGAATTCTGATTTGTATCTAATGCAATTTGTTAAGGCTGTGCACACATAAAAAAATAATTTGGACAAAGTACATTAGAGTTTGTATAAGTGTAGGAGAAAGACTAGCAGAGCCAGAGAGTAGAGTCAAAAAAGGAATCAGTCTAGAACCGTGTTGGCAAACCTATGGAACGTGTGCCAGAAGCGGCATGGAGAACCATTCCGTGATGAATGCACTGCCTTGCTGGTTCCTCTTCGGTGTTCCTGTGCACACACACATGCCAGTCAGCTGGCAGTCGTGTGCATGGGAGTGGCGAAACCTGGAAGAATGGCGTTCCGTCACGCATGTGCAAGATGGCACCCGACTTCCAGGTTTGCAACGCGCGCATGCACAATGGCCAGCTGTTCATCAGGTGCGCGTCCATGCTGGAAACTGGAAGTTTGGGTGCCAGCTCGCATATGTGCAATGGACTGCCGGTCTTCCAGGTATCGGCCCTCCCACACACGTGAAGGCCAGCGGGGCTGCGCGGTCCAGGAGGGATGGTTTCACGTGCCATTTCTGGCAGGCAGGCTGGCACGCATTGACGTAAAAGGTTAGCCATCACTGGTCTAGAGAATACATTACCAGAAACATATTAAGCCCAACCCCCTCCAGAATTCAGTTAACCCTTATCTAGCACCAAAATATTGTTAAATACTAGTTGACTAATTTCTTGTGCATAGCAATAAATCAGTTGAACTGGAATTTACTGTATGGCCCTGATCTTTGCACCTGACATTAATCTAGTCAACTCATCTCTCAAAACTTTTCAACAGACTGCAATGAAAATATGAGAATGGTATCTGACCCTCAGGCTGGAGCAGGAACTGACCCAAACCACATTGAATGGTGTTCTGTGCCACAGGGATGGTTCAGAAACCAAGATGTGAACATTATTTGGCACTATTTTTTCTAAATCAGAAAAATATGCTTTAGATTTGAAACAGCTGTATTAATGCATTTCCACAAAAGGGGTTCAAATGGTTTCCAGGAAGATTCAAGTGGTGCTTGAGTGGCACACTCCCCTCAACAGCAAAAGATGTTCAAAGCTTCTTAGGCTTTGCAAACTTTTATAGAAAGTTTATCCTATATGCCATCCATAAAGTTAAATCCTTACACAGTTGTTAAAGAAAGGAGTCAAATTTCTTTGGATAGAAACCCAGCAAGCAGCACATGAGGGAAAACTATTATTTGTTTGTTTGTTTGTTTGTTTGTTTGATTGATTATTTTTCACATTTCTAAACCTTCCATTTTCTAGAAGGCATGTTTGGTCCATAGAGATTGACACAGATTAAAAAACTAGAAATGTTGCACCAACAAATCAAGCCAACTCTCTCCCAGGCAATTGAGGTATACTATATGTCCCTGGCTTAAAGAACCTGATGCCAGCAGTGCTATCCTGTAAACCAAAATTCTCTCAAATACACCATGTACCTATAACAGCAAGCATTTTATACAACCTTATCATTTCAAACAAGTATCTGCTCAAGGGAAATCTGGGATATTAGAAGCAATTCAGCCACACCAGGACTTAATCACCAGAATCAAGGCACAGCAACCTCAAGATCAATTCTCACCCGACTTGATGAATGGCCTCCAAGAAGCCCACCAGGTATCATATCCTCATTTGCACTGGAGAGAGGGCTTTTAAAAGAACCTTTGAGAAAGAGCCTTTCACCTTTGAGAGAAAAGTTTTGCAGCTTTATACTACAGGTTATACTACAATAACCAGACAGTGGGGGAAGGGTGCGTGTTCAAAATGCTGCATAGAACATTGAGACTTCTTGGGTCCTTAAAATGTCAGCAGATATCAAGTGCTACATGGCATCTTGCCACATCTGCAGAAAGGCTAAATCCCATCATCAGAAACTAATAGGGCTGTTACAAATCCATCCCTGTGCCATCTTACAAATGGCATACAGTCTCTCTGGATTTTATTACTGATTTATCCTCAGTCAGTGACTACTGATCCATATTAGATGCAGTGAACCTTTTTACAAAGATGGCTCACTTCATCCATGCAAGGGATTGGTCAACTTATTTTGGGCTATGGTTTTCACTATAGAAGCATTATATCTAGACTAATTTTTGATAGGGGTAAATTTGCTTCCAGATTTTGAATGTCAAGTAAGCTTTTCTCTAGCCCACTCAACTCAATAATGAGATAGAGAAGACTAACCAATGGTGAAATCCAAATTTTTTACTACCAGTTCTGTGGGCGTGGCTTGGTGGGCGTGGCAGGGGAAGGTTACTGCAAAATCTCCATTCCCATCCTACTCTGGGGCCAGCCACAGGTGGTATTTGCTGGTTCTCCGAACTACTCAAAATTTCCGCTACTAGTTCTCCAAATGTTCTAATAATCCTTAAGACATTTCTATATCTACTGCAACGATGTGGTCATTATTGTTGCCCTTGGCAGAATTTTCATATAATAACCACATTGGCTACTTTGTATGTCACAAAACCCAAGAGCTTTATCAGAGAACCCTTGACTAGATTCCTGTCCACAGGCATGAACAATAAATCAGCTTAATTGGAACTTAATATGTGATCCTGGTCTTTTGGGCCCAACAGTAATCTCCTTATCCCTTTGATATTCATAAAAGAAGAACTTTTTTTCTAGCTTTCTGTTTTTAGTAACTCTTTTTAAGTCTGTCTTAATGCTTGATTTAGAATTCATATAATCTTGATGCTATAAGATTCAAACAACTGCCTATTACAAAATGTTACACTATCACTCCAATTGAAGGCTATAACTAATGTCCAAAGGCAGCCCATCTAGACTGTTTGACAAATGAATCCCATTTTTGATATTTTTTATAGTGGTCCAAAGCAGAAATTTAAACATAAGAAAAGAAATCCAACTCAAAGTATGCCTACCAATCTATCCCAAACTGGTACCTTCAAATTTATTGGGGCTGAAATTCCCAGCATTTCCAGGCCAACATGCATTTCCTTTAAGAAGACAATGAACAACTTCAAACCATTTTGAGTTTCTGAAGATTCCATTCCCACCTTCTAGAAGAATATTTTCTGGAACCTCTCAAGGTCATTAGGAAATAAAGCATTTAATTGTAAGCATATTTATATATAAGAATTATGCAGGGTGGATAAAAATCAATGATTTTTTTTAAAAAATAAAAAAACAGATTTTAAATTGCATTTTTTTATTTAAATTGGATTTTTTTTATTTTTATCAAATTTATTTTAATAAAAAACTTTTGCGGTAAAAATCTTTTCTAAGATAGTTTTCTAATTAAGATACATAAATAATTTAGTTTATTCAGCATGAAATGGAGCTTAGTTATGTAGCATGAGGCTGTATATTCTGTAACACTGGGACTATTGGTGAGTCAACAGTGGATCAAAGGAGTAGCAGAGATGACAGTTGCTCTTTAAAAATTATGATTTAAATCCAGTTGATTTAAATCAAGCCTTTTTACTAGTGATTTAAATCATGATTTAAATTGTGATTTAAATCAACTCGATTTAAATCAAATCCACCCTGGAATTATGTATAATTATTTTGATTGTGGTCAGATTATGAAAGCTGACTTTCATGAAGGTTTTCCTGAGGTTTCATAAATAATGAATAAGACATTGTTTATTAGGTGATCATCATTCAGTTAAATTGGAGCTTGTTTTGCATTTTTAAAAAATTAATTTTTAAAAGGAAAAGCCAAAGGATTCTCTATTCTGTATTCTTTCTTTATTTGAATTAATTAGCTACTGAACTCTCATGGAGCACGAGAAGGGTGGAATGCAAGAAACTAAAAAGCATAACATATACAACAAAATAAAATAATATATAAAAGGCTAAATAGTATAAATGCAAAAATCTAGAAATGATCTTTAAAAAGACTTGAGTCTAAAAAGACGGTTGGAGCAATCGATGCGCACAAAGTGGAACATGGCAAGATATTTTCCTTGTTAACGTTTGTTCTCAAATCACGAGTTCTTGTACTACATGCCTTTCCTCGATTATAAGGGTGAAAACACTCAAATAGTGTTCTACAGAAGCAGGACTGCGCACGCGGAAAAAGGGAGAGATTAGTAACAGCCACACCCACATGCGACTTCTCCAGTTTCCGCGGGTGCTGAATAGGAAAGCGCATTTCCACTCAAAGAGCGCATGCTCCTCTGAGCCAAAGACGGGCAAAACTTCGCGTTGACCCAGAACGCCTGCGCGGACTTTCTGCACACACGCGCAGCGAAATCACCCAGCGGAAGCGGCGGGTCTCAGGCGCCTGAGCGGGGTTTGGAGAGATGTGAAGTGCATCCGGGGCACGATTTCGCCTATTGTCTGGGTTACGGAATTGGCCTAGGGGATCGCGCAGCCTCCCATTCAGCCCTAGCGCGGTTGCGGTCTGAAGGGAGCGAAGCTCCCTGACGGGTAGAAGCGGTTTTCTGTATGCCCGGCAGCAGCTGCTCGGATACAGTGAGTAAGTCCAGCAGCATCCCTGCAGCGACTCCTCCTTGTTCGCTTCCCTTCGCCCGAAAGAGCCGCTGTCCCTTCGGGGTTCTTGTTAACGCAGCCTTGCCATAACTGGCAGCAAAAGCGTTTCTCCGGCCGTTGATGCCCGCATCTGCTCGGTATTTTCCTTCCCTACCGCATTAACTCCGGTAGTGGATTGCGGGCATCCCTTCTCCATGTGTCCTTCATATGGGGGCACTTTTATTGCGCTTCCCTTAGCTCCCCCGTCCCCGACCCTCGCCTTAACACGCTTTTCCCAAAGAGACGCAGCCTTCTTTCCTACTACCCACTCTTCCCATAAATTACATTGCTTTAATGGGTCTGGAGGGTTTCTCCCCCCTCCTCATGATGATGGTTCCCCTTCCCCATTAAAAGAGCCCCTAATCATCACCAAAACAAACAAACAAACAAAACCCTAAAACCCCCTCCCCTCATAAAACGTGCGTCTCTCCCTCTCTTTCTTTTTCTTTTCTGCAGTGGATCGTAGCTCGAAGAGGCGGCAGGTGAAGCCCTTGGCAGCTTCCCTGCTGGAAGCTTTAGATTATGACAGTTCAGATGACAGTGACTTTAAGGTTGGAGATGCTTCAGGTAAATAAATGCTTCTCCTTCTCATGTTTTAAAATAGTTTTAAATTGATTCTCATCCCATCAATTTGCCTCTTTTTTCCCTTTCCCTTTTAAAATAAAATGTCTTTTTTAAAAAATGTGTCTTAACTATTCCTCGGGGAAAAATCATGATATCTAGATAATACATAAAACAACTATCTTTTGAAATGTGGGTTCACACATGGCACTGAAATATAACATGCCTTGTTTGGTTTGGGTTTAGCAGACTATGGCAACCGAGCACAATTTATTCAATAAATCATAACTGAGTGCTGACTAGATTTACTCGTTGCACTAAGTCAATACATTCAGTAATGGTTTGTTGAATATGGCACTATAAGCTCATATATGCACATTTCACAAGCTAAAGTGACTGAGTTTATGCAATATATTGAATCAAACCAAATACCGTGTTTCCCCGAAAATAAGACCGTGTCTTATATTCTTTTGAACACTGAAATAACCGCTTGTCCGTATTGCCATGTGCTCAAAAGCCCAATTGGGCTTATTATCAGGGGATGTCTTATTTTGGAGGAAACAGGTTAGGACACAGTGAATGAATACAGAATAACTCTCAAGGAGTACAAGGAGAATAACCATTGAAATTGGAAAGCAGCTGTCTGACACTTACTTATGAAAGTTTGGAAATTGAGAGAAGTCAATAAGACAAGATAGAGAGGATCATGCTTTGATCTGTCTTCTACGTATATTAAAAGGTGAGCTGTAGGAATCTGATTTTTCATTCCACCAGGCTTTTTACAGTGCTTTTCTAGCATGGAAATAAGTTTCCATGATTACTCGCACACTGTCAGAATATACCTGATATGTTCAAAGCATGAGCAGTCTGGGTAGTTTTCTCCTCTCAGTGAAGCAGCTTTCATAATATTGGTACCCTCCTTCATTTGGTATACAAGTAGTCCTCAACTTAATGAACACAATTTAGCCCAAAATTTCTATTGCTAAATGAAACATTTAAGTTAATTTTGCTTCACTTTACAACCTTTCTTGCCCTAGTTGTTAAGTGAATCACTACAGTTGTTAAGTTACTAACACAGTAGTTAAGTGAATCTGATTTCACTGTTGACTTTTCTTGTCAGAAGATTATGAAAGGTGACCACAGGATCCTGGGACACTGCAACCGTTATAAATATGAGTCAGTTGCCAAGCATCTGAATTTTGATCATGTGACCATGGGGATGCTGTAATAATTGTAAGCGTGAAAAATGGTGATAAGTCACTTTTTTCAATGATTTGTATGGTCACTAAATGAAGTGTTGTAAGTCGAGGACTACATGTATAGTGCAGGAAGAAAGCTGGAACTGTTACCCAGAGTGCTCCCTATTGCATAATACTGTAATAATGAAAATAACCATTATTTTCTCAGCCATTTTCTTCCTTGAGTAATTGATGTTAGCCAGTTTCTATTATATCCTCTAGCAGTCCAGTAAAAGATTTATATAATTTGATGTTAGACTATTTTTATCTAGAGACTTCAGAACCTTCTATCCATCTAGCTTTTGATTTTAAAAATCTTTAGTTTAAATCTTTTTAAAAAAAACCAAAAATGCAAGAAAAAATTGCTGATAGGAATGTAGAAACTAAGCATGGCACATGGGTGTAGCTTGAAGTAAAAGCACAGAGTTGTATATTGTGCATTTCAAAATGTGATACAAAGCAAATAGAATGTATTTCCATCTGAAAAATCACAAAGTTGAACTTGAATTAAGCATGAAAAATGAAATTTGGACTCCCCTTTTAATAATTGTTTTGCCTTGTATAATGTAATGTATTTTATAAGTGCAGAGC
Source organism: Arizona elegans (assembly GCA_022577455.1). Lineage (NCBI taxonomy): Eukaryota > Metazoa > Chordata > Lepidosauria > Squamata > Colubridae > Arizona > Arizona elegans. The sequence continues at coordinate 31,212,574 of JAKOOJ010000004.1, forward strand.
TGGATACACACTATGAATCAGTTATGAATTATTCACTGCACTTTATGTATAAATGTATACAAGGAAATATTTCCAACCATTTTTATAGCTGGTAATGGAACAGATTGCTCGAAATAATAATGTTGACTCCAACAACCTTTTTATTGATCATTGGGCAATTACAAAATCATTATAGTATGACAAATACAGGTATTTTAAGAATCTCTGCAACTATAGAAAATATAGTCTATTAATCAATGAATATAAATTTGGATTAGTTCTATGTAAAGTAGATATTTTACTTATGTTTGATGTTATAATCTTACATGTTTTTGGTTTGTAAGGTGAGTAGAAGGTACTATGATCATGTCATGATAAATAGGTTCTATTTATTATTTCTGGCAAGCTACATGTCATTTTCATTAGTGAACAGTTGTTGGAGTATAACCAAGGTAAGTAGGGTCAAAGAGACTATGGGAGTTGCAGTGTTGAATTACATTTTCAGCATACCATTTATTGGGCACATTAGTTTGGATGCTGGGTGTTCTAGTTCTTTGGCATTTATAGGGGTAAAGTTTTTTCATCTGATATGTAACATATAACAACTGTAAAATTTATCAAGGTATGCTATATAACATTAAGCTAATTTAAATCTGATCAATATCTTGGTAAATAGTGTTTTTTCATGTTAGCATAAAGAAATAATTTCTAATTTTCTAATTTTCAACAGTTTGGCGAATGTATTCAAAGTGATCAATCAGTAATATTTAAATTATTAATTGAAATTAATTACCTCTAGTATATTCAAATATTAATTTGATAGTTTTTTTTTTAATTGGGGTGAATCAAGGTTCATCTAGACTATAACAAATCTAAAAAGTGACTGTGTATCTTACGTAAAGTTGGGTTATGGAATCTAGATTACATCAGATTTCTCCAGATTGACATCCTCTGTATGTATTGTGACTGTGACTCTCAGAATTCATGACCAGCGTTAGCAACATGATACTGCTCTAGGAAGTCTCTATCGAATAAAATCTGACTGGGCATTTTGAGAGTTATAATGATAGCACATTTGGGGATGTCAGGCTTTATAGATAACCATTGAATCAATGTTACTATCTAACAAATCTCCCAGATATTGTGGGGATATCTTCTCCCAAAAAGGTCAAAGCATTTTTATTGCCTAAAGTATAAATATTATTTTAATAAACACCAGAAGAATTGGAATATTGTCTGTATGACATTCAGATTGTTTACTACATTATTAATTTCATGAAAGTCATACTAGGTAAGCAGCTGGATTAGGGACTACCTAAATAGGTATTTGTACATTTGGATATCTGTACATGATAAGCTATTAATTTTAAGGAAAATGACTTGGAAGAAATCTATTCCATCTGAATATACATTTTTACTTAGGCAAGCACATTATGTAATCATATCAGAATTCATACAAGATATACATAATCATCCTTTATATCTTCACCAGTAAACACTCTAGCACTATAACAATTTTATATTTGAATCTACTTTTTCAGTGCAACAGGAAAAAAAATACCCATACTATAGTAATATATCACAATTTTCCTCTTTAGGTGTTTTCTTAAGCCAAAATGTTCATGTTACTGTGATAAGGTTCAGCTGGAAGTCACAAAGGTAGAACAGGTAGTTGTATTTTCATATACGTATTTTTCGGAGTATAAGACGCACCTTTTTTCCCCAAAAAGGTGAAAAAATTTGGGTGTGTCTTATATTCCAAATGTAGCCCCGCCCAGCTTCTCAAACGGAGGTTTTAGAGGCTGAAAAAAGCATCAGAAATGAAGTTTCAGAAAAGAAGCCCCCAAACAGAGCTTCAGGAAAAAAGCTCCCAAACAGAAAAGAAGTCCTAAACAGAGCTTCAGAGGCTTTTTCTCTGAAGCTCTGTTTCAGAGGCTTTCAGAGGCAGAAAAAAAAGTTTTTCCTGAAACGGAGTTTCAAAAGTTTCAAGAGTCAGGAAAAAATGCAAAAAACAAATAAACAAACAAACAAAAAACAAGGCATAGAGCTCACAACCAACAAACCTCTTGCTAAAATTCACCTTTGGGAATAGCTGATTGGGGGTTTTCCTGGAGGCCGGATCCACCTGCCAACCAGCTTTTTTCATATTTTCCTCCCCCAAAATTAAGGTGCGTCTTATACTCGGGTGCATCTTATACTCCGAAAAATACGGTATCTCTTGACAGATATGAAGTCTCAAATTCTTATTCTTGAAACTTGTTGCATGACTTTGTACAAATCATTGCTAATTTAGTTTGTAACATTTTTGTGAGATAAATTGCTAAATAATGCAACATTTAAATGTAAATTCTTGAAACGTGATGAGGACTTTTCCAACCTTGTGAACTCCAAATACATTGGATTACAACTCCTAGAATTCATAGTCTTGGAAGTCCTGGTCAGAAATTACAGGAATGGTAGTTAGAGATATATGGAGATAACAGGTTAAAGAGAATTTAAAAAACCTACATTACTCTTTGTGTTTTTTTAAAAAATTGACTAATCTCCTACATTTGGTTGATAAAATGCTGTTATTTGAGTATGCCTTTGTATTTTTTATAAAATGACTGAAATGCAGCATTTATTTTTTCTCAAAGGTAGTTTGATATGAACAAATAATGGTTATTGCAGATTGCCAGTGTTGATACATAAGAATGTTAAAACTCATCCATCATTTTCAGTTCTTCAAAATTCTGAAGTTTATAATATTGCAACAGTTTTCCTTGCAGTTTATGATGTGAAGCCTTGAATTATATTTTATTGGATGGGGAGGAACAAACTCAGACTCAACCCATCCAAGACCGAGTGGCTGTGGTTTCCGTCGTCCCGATATAGTCAGTTGGCGCCATCTCTGACTATTGGGGGCGAGTCGTTGGCCCCCACAGATGGGGTTCGCAACTTGGGCATTCTCCTGGACTCACGGCTGTCTTTTGAAGAGCATATGACGGCTGTAGCCAGGAGGACTTTTTATCAGGTTCACCTGATTTGCCAGTTGCATCCCTTTCTGGATCGGGACTCGTTACGCACGGTCACTCATGCCCTTGTCACCTCACGCCTGGATTATTGTAATGCTCTCTACATGGGGCTCCCCTTGAGAAGCACCTGAAGGCTCCAACTGGTCCAGAATGCGGCCGCGCGGGTGGTAATGAGAGCAATGTGGCGCTCTCATGTAACCCCCCTCCTGCGCGAGCTGCACTGGCTCCCAGTGGTCTTCCGGGTGCGCTTCAAGGTTTTGGTTACTATCTTTAGAGCGCTCCATGGCTTAGGACCAGGGTACTTACGAGACCGCCTCCTGCCACCAATAGCCTCTCACCGATCAGTTCGCTCCCATAAAGAGGGACTCCTCAGGGTGCCGTCGGCCAAACAATGTCGACTGATGGCCCCCAGGGGGAGAGCCTTTTCTGTGGGGGCACCTACCATCTGGAATGGGCTTCCCCCGGAGTTACGAAACATCCAAGACTTACGCATATTCCACCGTGCCCTGAAAACATTTCTATTCCAACAAGCTGGTCTGGCCTAACTCTCCCTTTTTAATTTGGCTTTTAAACTGGCTTTTAAATTGGGTTTTAAACCTCTTTAGATAAATTTGGATGTTCTTAATCTTTGAGCCTAAATTACTTAATCTGTTTCTTAATAGTTTTTAACTTCTATATGTATTTGTATTTATTATGGCTGTTCACCTCCCTGAGTCCTTCGGGAGTAGGGCGGTATACAAATATGAAAAATAAAATAAAATAAATAAATATTGGAGACTTGACAGGAGATTAATTACAATAAATAATCAGTATTTCAGACTAATTTAAGCAAATGTAGACTGGCATAGGCAATCTAAATTAGAGATTTGCCCTGAATGAAAATTGTTTCTTACCATTTTTAAATGGGAAACACTGTACATTATTACCTTTTTAACATTAATAATATATTTTGGTGCTGTTTATTTATTTAATAGGCTGCTGAAGTCCCAAAAATCTACGGGCAATTTACAACCAAAAACAAACATACAACTAATCGGAAAAGTAAAATACCAAAATAAAACAATACAAAATAAAGAAGTTACCAAATCACTCCATACTCAGACTTGGGAGACCAACTAGGTTTTCAACTGAGAAGTCCAGGATTTTGTCATGCTTTTTCTCACCCATCTTCTGTTTTACTTTGACATTCCAATTTGCCTCAAGAAGAATAAATCCATTGGGTTTATTACAATGGATTTACAGTAATTGATAATTCAAGAGAAAGACAATTTCTGAGACAGCAATAAATATACTAAATAACTATGTACAAACCAATTAGAAGTTAAATGAATTAAAGATTCCTTCCAAAGTTTTTAAAATGAGTTGAACAAACTATTGGCATTTTCCTTTTGAAAGAGAGGGAAATACATTTTCTTTAAATTTTTGAAACTCCTTTTTTCCAGCTGCAGTGATCTCAAAGAGCAATCTACTCAGTTTTGTGCATGTGTTAATAGAGTGAACCTCTTGCAAATTTACTTTTTGTCTCACAGGAGAAAATGGTATGTGGTAGGAGAAGATGGGTGACGAAGCACAGCATGTACCATTCTATACATAGCACATCGGTATACATACAATTAAATATTTTAATGATTGGTAATTAAATTATCCTTATGAACATATGAATATTATAGACATTACTTATCACAGAGTCAATATTAATACAGGTAACCCAGAAAAGTTTCATATTTTAATTACATTTCTTTTTACGAAAATCTTTTGAGAACCAATATATAAATTTATTACATAAGTAATAGTACTGCATCTTTTATTTAGCATACTAACATTATATATGTTACAATGCAGACGTTAGGTTTTTAAGGATCCTTCACATGCCAAATTATTTTTTTTTAATTTGCAAAGGCGAGAACATTTGGCAATAATAAAATGAGTGATAGGGACTGACTTTAGCCAAAAAAAAGAAGAAGAAGCTTACGATTAAAAAGTTGATTTTTAATCAACTTTATCAATAATAAAATATCCTTTTAATGAGTTCCATTGCTCTGAATCTATTGACATATTGCATCACTTCCTTGGCAGCAATACTGTATGAAAGAGGTTTGCTACTATTTTTTAAAATAATTATAAATAAATAAATTAGGAGTTGAGTTAGGAATACAGCCCTGATATTTCCTAGTGGACTCTCATCCAAACACTAATCAAGCCTCCTATCTGTTGAGACTTTTTCAGCTATTGTGATACATAAAAAAGTGCAAGCATCTGTGAGCGTGCATATAGATATATACTCCCATACGTGTGTTTGTGTGTGTGTGTGTGTGTGTACTTTCCATCTACATTTTAACAAGAATATTATCTTAGAAAATATATTTATACTTCTTATTTAATGTTATAGTTTTAGCTCCTCAATTTATACTCAGATTAGATGAAAACAAGACATTTAATATTTCTAGTAGCATTCAAGTTGCCTATCTAATTGTCCTGTCTCAATTTGCCTTTTTGGTTAATTGGTGCTTGTGATGGCTTTCCCTTCTCCAGTTTCTGTTCCTCAGCTTTCTCTTCTGATCCTAGAAAGCCAGGGAGAAGCGTCCTCTATATTGCCTTGAACTTTTGGAACATTTAGAAGCTCTGCTTCTTGGTTGAGAGAACACCTGGCTCCATTTTTCTCCCAAATATTGCTAGTCTTACATGTGTGTCAACAATTGAGTATATGAGGTTTCATATAATACTAATTACCATAATACTAATATAATATTCCAATTTAATATGGAACACTGGTAATTATCAAAGTATTTCATTAAATTCATGTTATGTTCTATTTGTCTACTGATTAGGTAAAATGCTTTATTCCAAAGAATAATGGCATATGCATATTAAAATGAGGAAAAAATCTAGGTTTTTTTAAATCAGATGTATAGGAAGTTATTCAGAAAAAAGATGGAGTATAGATGTGGAGCATCTTCTTGTAGTTCCATGCTGTCTTTCAAGTGAGTGTTTCTGAAGCTGTTTAACTTTCAGTGCTGTCATGCTCTGGCCTTTAGAAAAAATACGTAATTCAGATGACTCTCTCTGTTGCTTTTTTGTTACATGTCTTTTGAGAGCATTATAATTTTATCTATTCTATATATCTGCATAAAAGATGCACTTTTATAGTTACATTTATAACCTTAGTATATCTTATTAGTATAACATATTATTGGTTTTTTTCAATAGAAATATTCCCAAGTAGCCATAGCTAAGACACCTGTTCATGAGTTATGTTCTTTATATAACTGATATAGCATGATAACAGAGTTGTGTCCTGTTGTTCTAAAAAGGGCCGGATCAGCATTTTAGTTCCCCGGGAGCCAGCTGGAGGGCAGTGGGGGGAGACTGCAGCACTTCGCCGGCCAAATAGGATGCGGCGTGGCCGTGTGTAGCCCCTCCTGCACCGCGTTTTGGCTGGCAAAGTGCTAATGGAGGCCATCCAAGCCGAAATGGGGCATGGGGTGGACTACACACAGCGCCCCCCCCACGCCCTGTTTGGCTGCCAGAGACACTGCTGGCCGGTCCTTTGCTATTTTCAGCCGGCCTTGCAGGCCAGATTTAAGCACCCTGTGGGCCGAAACCAGCCTAGGACCTTGAATTTGACACTCCTGTTCTAAAACAACCAGTTAAAGATTCAAAGGCTAGAGTAGAGATTAAATATACCCAAATAAATCCTAATATTTTGCTTTATATGTTATTCTTTCTGTTCATTCAAAAATTTCCTGATAGCACCTTTAGAGAAAATAGAAAATAAAACTCAGTGTATATGTTGAACAAGTTAGATTTCTTTTACAATTAAATGCAGCTATACTATAATTTTTGTTTAGTGAAATGACAACGTACAAAAAGTTTGATATGATTGTTTTAAAAATTTCAAGAATTGTAATTGTTTTAGAAAAAATATTGTGTGAAATGGTTTATTGATCTGTTTAAATCACTTATTCAATTAGTTAATTTAGTAGAATTAAGTAAAACAAGTTGGGTGCTGAGCTGTACAATGGTTTTCAGCTCATGTTATAAAATAAGACAGAAACACAGCTTCTTACTATTCTAATGGAAAAAGAGCAATTTCCATAGGTTTTTATTATAAAAATGCTATTTCAAGGGGGGGGGGGAATTACCCAGATAAAAATAATGGCTATTAAGAAAATAATATTTAATTTGACTAAGCAGATTGCCTCAATCTTTCTTTAAAAAAATCTTTTTCTTTTTGGTACATTTTATTTTGGAATTCCTTTTTTAAATTCTCATATGCTCAACAGATTCTGAAGGCAGTGGACATGGCAGTGAAGATGGATCAAAGGATAGCGGAGAAGGTTCCTGTAGTGAATCAGAAGAAAACATATTGGAGGAAGAGCTGGCAGAAGAAGATGAAGAAGGGAAAAGAGCAGAGAAAAAACCTAAAAATTCAGGTGGAGGAGAACTGCCAGTAACAGTGAAAGGGACTATTAAAACTGAGAAAAAAGAAGAGGAGGAGGAGGAAGATAGAGAAGCAGAAGAGAAGGCAAAAAAGAAAAAGGAGAGAGAAAAAGAGGGAGAGAAGCCCAATGAAGGAGATGCTGGTGTTGATGAGCATACAAATGAGCCAAAAAAGTGGAACCTGAGAAGAAATCGTCCTCTTTTAGATTTTGTATCTATGGAAGAACTAAATGATATAGATGACTATGACAGTGAAGATGACAATGATTGGCGCCCAACTGCAGGGAAAAAGAAGGGGAAAAACACATTACGCAGAGAAGGAAGTGATGGTGACAATGAGGATGATGAAGATGATGGAAGTGGAAGTGATGAGGATGACAATGAAGAGGAAGGCAATGATGATGAAGATAGCAGTGCTGCTAGTGATGGGGAATCCAAGAAGAAAAAAACCAAAGCTCTTAGCAGAAATAGTGTTGATGAGGAGGAGCTGACAAATGATAGCCTGGCTCTTTCACAAAGCAAGAGCAATGAGGTAGAATAGCCAACTTTATATAATCTTCTGATGAAAAATGGAACCTACTCTGCAGTGTAATTCCTTTGAAATTATTCTTTAAAGCTATGCAAAGTTACTGAATAGTGATTGTATTAAGAGGCTCTTAATTGTGCTGAGTGCTCATTAAGATACCTTTGCTTCAGCTTTATTGAAATCCCATTAGAATTTTGGATTTAGATTTTCGGTTTTTACAGTATGAAAAACCAAATTTAAGTGTATTTCAGATGTAATTTCTAGTAAGAAAGAATTTGTTGCCCCTTTTACAGCAAATGTACAAAAGGCCCATGAAAAATAAGCATGCACAGTTTCATAGGCAAGATGACAGGTGCTAAAAATCAGTACATTCCCTGTTTTTCCAGGAGCTAGGGACTTAGATTCAATAGAAACACAACATACACAAACACTTGTCTATGTTGAAATTCAAGAGTGTATTATATTGTGAATTTTTTAAAAATCACAAAACTTCCACAAGAAAAAAGAGGCTTGATATCAAGCTTTCATTTATTTTCTTATGGTGAGACATTAAGATGACTTGCTTTACCATCATTTTATAGTCTTTAATGATCTTGTGTATAATTTTTTTGGTAAGGTTGTGTCAGCCTTTAAAAATGTTATGATTTAGTTGTATTTCTTGAGATGGACTTGGTTTTATTTTTTAACCAAAGAAATTCTTCATTATTGTTTCTGAAATTTTAAAATCAACCCATTTATTTAACCAAAGGGTTTTGAATTAATCCCATAACTGAACCCCATAATTGCATGTATTAATTCTATAAGTACATATTATTAAGATAAATTATCATTTGAAAGCTTTTAAACTTTTAGATAACATATAAATCTTTTCAAAATTTAAAATATAAGATATTGTTAAAACATGGAAACATTCTTTACTATATTAAAGTCATAGCCCAATTGTTAATATCTGTTGTGTTCATAAAGAAATTAACAGAGTAGCTCTGGTTAACTTGGCTTGCAAATAATGGGACATCCCCTATTCTTATTTAGAATTCTTATATTAATATAACAGTGTAGCATCAGATTTTCAATAGATTATGATTATCTGCTAATAATAAAAAAGTGATCCACCCAGTCATGTCCATGAGATAAATAGCCATATAAAGTTGATAAATAAATAGAGAATGAGTTCTATTTAAGCAACTCTTAAAAATTACCTTCAGCTAATAAAAGCTATTAGGATCTTGCTTAGGGTAAGTGGGATTTTTTTTTCAAATGTGTCACATCTGTACCAAGCACTTTCTTTCCAGTTACGTTTGCATAAAGCAATGCATTGCTATTGTTCTTTATAGCCTGACTATATGTGATAAAGGTAAAGTGGGATGCGGTGGCTCAGTGGTTAAGACACTGAGTTTGTTGTTTGAAAGGTCGGCAGTTCTGCTGTTCGAACCCTACTGCCGTGTAACAGGGTGAGCTCTCATTACTTTTCCCAGCTTCTGCCGACCTAGCAGTTTGAAAGCACTTAAAAAATGCAAGTAGAAAAATAGGGACCACCTTTGGTGGGAAGGTAACAGTGTTCCGTGTGCCTTTGGCATTTAGTCATGCCGGCCACATGACCACAGAGATGTCTTCGGACAGCACTGGCTTTTCACCTTTGAAACGGAGATGAGCACCACCCCCTAGAATTGGGAATGACTAGCACATATGTGTGAGGAGAACCTTTACCTTTACCTTATATGTGATAAAATAGATACTCTATCATTGTTGAATTATTTGATCTTTTATCAGTATAGCTTTTCATAGGAGTGGGGGTATGCCTTTGGACAGTTTCCCAGTTAAATTGCTCTATACATTTTACAAATATTAATCTTCTGAATATTTTAAAGTTTTTATTAATATTACGCCTACAATATCAAAAAGCAAAAGGAGGCTTAACCATGCTCAGCAAAATTGACTTTGAAGTTTTTATTGCAGCATTTCTCACCAACATCATTGGAAGCTGTTTTTAAGAACCAAAAATGCATCTTCACAGTTTTATATTATTGGAAGCTATTGCAATGAAATCTTCAAATATTTTGTGGCTGAGTATAAAAGTTTCTTTCTCTCTCTCTCTCCCTCCTTCCCTCCCTCTCTCTCTTTTTCCTCTCTCTCTCTCTCTGTCACTCACACTCACAAACTCACATACACACATATATTACTTTTTTAGACTGAAAGCTGCATCTGTGTTCTATTTTAAGGAATGAAAAAAACTGAGGGCCAAAGAGATTAATTGCTCTGAATCACATTGCTAAATGCTATGTGCAGTTTTGCTGATGGTAATCACTGCTGTAGTTTGAATTTCTCAGTGCAACATGTATTATAGTTAATATTTCAATCTGATTTTCTAAATTCTCAGACTTGGTCATTTATTATGTATCTACTTCCTTTGCTCTTGAAAACATGAAAAATGTGAAAAATTTAATAATTTTGATATCTCAAAGAACATATTAATCGTATATTTATATAATCTAAAATTTAGTATAGTAGTCTTATGTCTGGTTAGCATATGAAAAGGTATGCACCTGGCAAGGCCATGCTTTATTATACTAAGATAACTACCTTTTGTAACATTTTATATTTTGTGACAGTGTCGTCACTTAAAGTAACTATTTTAAATTGTCCCTTAAAGGAATTTAAGCATTATTTACTCCACTATTCATATTCATATTCACTGTTCATTTCTATGAAATGCCCTAATAACACTATTCATGTTATTAGGACATTTCATAGACATTAGAAATGTCCTAATAACAACCATGTTAATTTGTTAAGTTTTCATTGGGATTCAGGTGCAGTTAATTTTCCCAGATTAGGGTCAATTTTTCTTCTGTCTTTCATGAAATATTACTTAATGAACAACTTTCATAGTACTTTCAGCACCTATAATTATAAAAGGTTTGTTAATTTTCCTTGATGTGTAAAAATCTTTACACAGTATAAAAAAATAGAATGTGCAAAATATTGAACTGTTTTATGCACAAAATGTCCTATTTTTGGTGCAAAATTGCTGTTTCAAACGAGAAGTTGATGAGTATTTAAAGTCTGTCAAGGTTGCATTGAGTAATTCCTGTTGTGAACTTGGAATACTTCAAAGAAATGCTCAGACCAACTTGTTTCATATTTAAACAGTTGTTTAGTGCTGAAAACAAGAACTATTTCATATGTGGATCATTTGACACAGAAACATAGGGCTGGAAGGGACCTTGGAGGTCTTCTAGTCAAACCCCCTGTTAATTTGTATAGAATTAAATAGGAATCCTAAAACATCAGTGAAAAATGTATCTTGCTTTTTCAAAACCTTTGAGACCGAAAATGTGAATGTTTAAAATAGACACATTAGAAAGATAATTACCTTAATTTAGCAGCAACATTTTATATTGCCATAAAAGTCACTTTGAATTCTGTGAGGCTTACTCGAAAGCAGGTATATATATAAAACTAGGGCCCTAATATAAAATTATAGTTTTAATTTGCATAGTGTATATGACAAAAGCCAAACAATTTTAAAGAAAAAAAAATCAAGTTTTCACATTTTGTAAATATATGTGCATATAACAATATCATTTTAGAAATTATTTCTCTGGATGATATTACTCTAACATTTTGGTTAGGCAGTAAACATAAAATTAGTTCATGTACTCGGAAATATTTTACATTAGAGTTTTGTAAATAAATGGAAATTCTTCATAATACTTTAGTAGATCAGTTTTTTGCTATGTTCTAAATATCAGTCAATCAGAATAGAACTAACTCTTCTAATCCAACCTCTTGCTCAAGCAGGAGATCCTACACCATTTCAGAAAGACTGGCTGCCCAGTCTTTTCTTAAAAACCTCCAGTGATATAGCACCTACAACTTCTGAAGGCAAGCTGTTCCACTTGTTAATTGTCTTCACTGTCAGGAAGTTTAGGAAGAAACTGTTAGGAAGTTTTTCCTTAATTCCAGGATGAGTCTCTCCTTGATTAGTTTTCATCCATTACTTCTTGTCTTGCCTTCTGGTGCTTCGGAAAATAAGTTGACACCCTCTTCTTTGTTACAGCCCCTCAAGTACTCGAATACTGCAATCAATCACCCCTAATCTTTCTTTTTTCTAGATTAGCAATACCCAATTCCTGCAATTATTCTTCATATGTTTTTGTCTCCAGGCCTTTAATCATCTTAGTTGCTTATCTTTGTACTTTTTCCAAAATCTCATTACTTTACTTCTTTGTAATGTGGTGACCAAAATTGGATGCAATATGCCAGATGTCTTACTAAGGATTTATGATACGGTACTAATACTTCATGTGATTTTGATTCTATGCCTCTATTTATACAATCAAGGATTGTATTAGCTTTTTTGGCTGTTGCCTCATGTTTAAGTGATTGTTCACTAATACTCAAAAATCCCTCTCACAGTTGCTGTTTCTGAGCCAGGTTTTGCCTAATCTGTGCTTGTACCTTTTTTTCTGCCTAGGAGTATAACCTTGCTCTTCTTCACATTAAATTTCATGTTGTATGGGGATAATATTTATCATTCATGATGATATTGAAGAATACTGAGCCTAAGACGGAACCTTGTAGTACCCCACTGTTTACTTTCCTTCATGTAGATATAGTATCATTAAGGACTACTTTTTGAATAGTTTGTCAGCCAGTTACAAATCCATCTGGGAGTGATGCTGTCTACCCCACATTTTTCTAGCTTACTAAGAAGTAGGTTGTGGTCTATTTTGTCAAATGCTTTACTCCAGTCTAAGTGTACTATGTCCACAGCATTTTGCTGGTCTACTAATTTAATCACTGTCAAAGAATGAAATAAGATTGGTTTAACATGATCTGTTTTTAAAAATCCGTGTTGGCTTCTAATGATAACTTTATTGGTTCTAGATGTTCACAGATCTTTTTTATTATTATTATCTTTTCCAGTATTTTCCCAATATTGATATTAGGCTGATTGGTTTGTAAATTCCTGGTCCTGTTTTTTTCCCTCTTTATTGAAGATGGGAATCACATCAACTGTTTTCCAGTCCTCTGGTAGTTTCCTGGTGCTCCAGAATTTTTGAAAGATGTGGTACGGTGGTTCTGAGATAACATCTACCAGCTCTTTCAGAACTCTGGGATGTAGAGCCCGATGATTTAGTCATAAATATAAGAGAAGTGTTTTCTTACCATTTTCTTGATTATTTTAATTTTTATTCCTAGTCTATCTTTTACAGTTATGTTTTTAGTAGGTTGGGCTGTAATTTCTTTTACTGCACGGGTGGTTATGGCCGCAACTCGTTGTGCCCACATGACACCCCTCCTGCGCGAGCTGCACTGGCTCCTGGTGGTCTTCCAGGTGCGATTCAAGGTGTTGGTTACCACCTTTAAAGCGCTCCATGGCATAGGACCCGGGTACCTCCAAGACCGTCTTCTGCCACCAATAGCCTCCCACCGACCAGTTCGCTCCCACAAAGAGGGTCTCCTCTGGGTGCCATCGGCCAAGTTATGTTGGCTGGTGACACCCAGGGGGAGGGCTTTCTCTGTGGGAGCCCCAGCCCTGTGGAACGAACTGCCCCCGGAAATACATAAGATCTCCGACCTCCGGGTGTTTCGCTGCGCACTGAAGACCCTATTGTTCCGCCAGGCCGGGCTATCAACATAATAGTTTTAAATTGGGGTATGTAAATTTTCTGGGGTTTTAAATTTGAGCCAAATTTATTTAATTATTTTAAATTTTAAATTGCTGTTTTGTCTTGTGTTTTTAAATAGACTGTACACCGCCCTGAGTCCTTCAGGAGAAGGGCGGTATAGAAATAAAATAATAATAATAATAATAATAATAATAATAATAATAATAATAATAATAGTAATTTATTGGTTAATCTTTAGTGAGATTCACAGCCTTTGAGGCTGGTTAATAGCTCAGCAGCTCGAGTCCTAACCAAGGACCTAGGAACTGTTAAGGTATTGTCGGAGGATGTAGGCTGTTCCGAGTAAGGTGGTTTTTTGTAGAGTCAAAATGTTCAAGTCCGGCAAATTTAGTATTTCTAAATAGCGGGGTAGCCCTTTGGGTATTGCTCCGAGGGCTCCAATTACAATCAGGACAACACACGATTTCTTTTTCCACAGTCGCTCAACTTCAATTTGTAAGTCCTGGTACTTTGTGATTTTTTCTTGCTGCTTATCTTCAATTCGTGCATCACCAGGTATTGCAATGTCAATGAACCATACTTTTTTCTTTTCAACTATTGCTATGTCAGGTGTGTTGTGGACCAAGTGCCTGTCAATCTGAATCCTAAAGTCCCACAAGATCTTGATTTTCTCATTCTCTAAAACTTTCTCAACCTGATGTTCCCAGTGGTTTTTGCTATACTCAAATCCAAACTTCTGGCACAATTTCCAGTGAATGATTTTAGCAACACGGTTATGGCGTTGTAGGTAGTCAGTTTGTGAAATTTTGCTGCACCCACTGATCAGGTGGTCAACTGTCTCCTCTTTCTCATTGCAGAGGCGGCATTTGCTGTTGGTGGTAACATGTTGAATTTTTGCCTTCATACAGTTTGTGGCTAGGGCTTGTTCTTGAGCTGCCAAAATAAAGCTTTCTGTTTCTTTTTTCAGTACTCCTGATCTTAACCAGTTCCAAGTTAGTTTCTGGTCACCTTTGCCTTCAATACTTTTCAAGTATTGGCCATGCAGAGCTTTGTGTTCCAATTTTCAGCTCGCTGCTCAATTACTTCTTTCTTATATTCTGCTTTTGTTTTAGTTGTCTTTAAAAGGCCTCCTTTATTTACTTCCTTAATCATTGGTTCTTCACTTTTCTGGATGTAATCATTCAAGCTGCATTTTTCTTCTTCCACAGTCTGCTTTACTTGTAGGAGTCCTCGACCACCCTCTGCTCTTGGTAAATATAATCGGTCAACATCACTTTTAGGGTCCAAGGCATGATTCATTGTCATAAGCTTCCTTGTTTTTCTGTCCAAATTGTCTAATTCCATCTGGGTCCAGTCAATTATTCCTGCAGAGTATCTAATCACAGGTATAGCCCAGGTATTTATGGCTTTTATGATGTTTCCTCCACTCAATTTGGACATTAATATCTTACGAATTCGCCGAATGTACTTGGCTGAAGTTAATTCCTTGACTTTATTATGCATTAAGTCAGAGGCTTCTAAAATCCCCAAGTACTTGTAGCCTTCTTCTGATTTTACTGCCTTTATCATTTCTTCATTCTCTAATTCTATTCCATCCTCTTCTATGATCTTGCCTGCTTTGGTTGCTATTGTTGCACATTTGTCAATTCCAAACTGCATACCAATGTCTTGGCTGAATTCTTTTGTGTTTTCAATTAATAAATTCAGTTCAGCTTTTGTTTTACCAAACAGTTTCAAATCATCCATGTACATCAAGTGCGTGATTTTCAGTCCTTTCTTTGCAAGTTCGTATCCACAGTTCATCTTCTTCAAAATGATTGTCAGTGGTAGCATTGAGAGTATAAAAAGTAGGGGTGAAAGGGAATCGCCCTGGAAAATGCCTCGTTTAATTTCAACTTCACCCAGTTCTTCTTCATTAGCCATAAATTTTGTTTTCCAGAGGTTCATTGAAGATTCCATGAATTTTTGTATGTTGCTGCTGATGCCTAAGATTTCCAGGCATTTCTTGATCCAGCTATGGGGAACTGAATCAAATGCTTTCTTATAGTCTATCCAAGCCATGAACAGGTTGGTTCGTCTTTTCCTTGAGTTCTTTAGGATTAGCTTGTCGATCAGCAATTGATCTTTTGTTCCTCTTGAGTTTTTGCAGCATCCTCTTGAGTTTTTGCAGCATCCTTTCCTACAGGAAGCAAGTTATTTCTTTCCAGGTATCCATATATTTGGTTTGCAATGATACCAGTAAGAAGCTTGTATGTTGTTGGCAAGCAGGTGATTGGCCTATAGTTTCCAGGGTCCTTTCCTTTTTCTTTATCTTTTTGGATCAAAAATGTCCTTCTAGTTGTCATCCATCCATCATTTTCAGGTGTTTTTAGGATCTGGTTCATCTGGGTTGCCAATCTTTTGTGCAGACTTGTAAGTGCCTTTAACCAGAAGCCATGCAGCTCATCCGGTCCAGGTGCACTCCAGTTCTTCACTTTTCTTGACTGTCTTTGCACCATTGCTTTTGTTATTTTCACGTCTTCCATTTTATGCACTTTAATAGAGTCCTCAACCTGTTTGATCCATTTTGCATTTCTGTTGTGCTTCTTGTTGTTTTCCCACAAATTCTTCCAGAATTTCAGAGCTTTCTCTTTATCAGGCTTTTCATTTGTTGTTACTCTGTTTCCATTTTCTAAATTCTTATAAAACTGGTGCTAATTTGCTCTGAACTGTGAGTTTTCCTTGAACTGAGTTACTCGGTTTTCATACCTTTTAATCTTTTCAGCGATGGCAACAACCCTCTGCTTCAGCTCTTCAATTACTACTGCAATCTCCTTTTTCCTTAGATCGTATCTTGCTTCCAGGCTGCTTTTGACCTCCATGTTCTTTAGCTGACCTTGCCTTAGGTTCTTCAAGTTGCTCAAATCTCCACGTACTTTTTTGATCTTCAATTCTAACCGAATTTTCCACTTAGGCTTCCCCTTCTTGCCTCTTTGGTTCTTTTGTATTTTCAACCCCAGTTCTTTGGTGGTTATGACAGCTGCTGCATACATCAGTTGGTTAGTTTCGGCTAATGTAGTGGTTCGAATAGTTTGCACAGCCTCATTGACCTTTTTTAGTACATTTCTCAGTTCTTTCCGGTTCACTTGGTTCAGTTTTGGCAAACGTGTTCTTTCATCATCTTCCATTTGGTGCTTTTATTTTTCCAGATTATTATTATTATTATTATTATTATTATTATTATTATTATTATTATTATTTTGCGTTAAGTTTGAGTTAAGCAGCTCCGCTTTCCCTCCACTGCCTGTTACTTCCTTGCCATCTTCTCTATTCAGTGGATTAACTGTTTCCTTCACTTTTTTCTTGTTTTTTATATTGTGAAAGAAACTTTTTTTATTATGTTTTGTTGCAAGTCTTTGTTCATTCTGAGTCTCTGCTTTCTGACTTCATTTTTACAGATTTGAACTGCTGATATCCTTCCTTAATTATGTGTCCCTCTTTCCATTTTTTGTACCTATTCTTTTTGTCTTTCAGTTCATTAGAGAGATATTTGTGCAACTATGCTAGTTTCTTCTTGGATTTCTTATTTTTCGTTTTTAGTGATATTGTGCTGGACTAGGTTTTAATTATCATATTTTTCAGAGCTTCTTGACTTGTTTTCCCCTTTAGGATTTTCATCCATTAAATTTTTCTTTGGCTATCTCTTCTGAGTTTGTTAAAATCAGAACTTTTAAAGTTTGAGACACTTTTGGATTATATGTTATAATATATGGACTGTTGCCTTCTGGCAGAAGATACAGAACAATTAAAACTCAGACCACACATCTTCTGAATAGTTTTTATCCCAGAGCTCAACAATAAACTAAAGGGTGAGCTGTTGGACAGCATTACTTGGTCTGCTGTGTGGATGCTTCGGTGGCTTAGGGGTGGGGAATTTTTGGTGGGTGGGGATGTGTCTGGGGATTGTCATGTGTGTTGGGCTTGGTCTTTGGATGTTATGTGAATTTCGTTGTATGGGTATGCTTGTGTATATACGTACAATGACAATAAACTTTATATATATATTGCTTATATTTGCCTTATTGAATTCTAATGTGATGTGGTCACTCTCAGCTCACTTCAACTTCCTCTATCACTTCTGTATTATTAACTGTTAAATCTAGTATAGCTTTTCCTCTAGTTACCTTCTTTACCTTTTGTCAACTAAGTTGGTTGGAATCTTTTTGATCTCCCACTTACTGCAGAGGTATCTCCCAGTTAATATCAGTGTAGTTAAAGTCTCCCATTACTACTGTGGTATGTTTCCTACAAACATTTGTTAATTGATTAGCGAAGAGTTCATCTCTTTCTTCTGCTTGATTGGGTGGCCTGTAGTATACACTTATAGCATAGTAATGTCATTCTTTTTTCCTTTTATTTTGACCCATATGGATTCTAGGAGGTTTTATCCTTGGTTTTGTTCATTTCTGTAGAGATGTAGTGATCTTTTATATGTAATGCAATTCCACCTCCTCTTTTGTTTGGTCTGTTGATTTTGAATAATTTGTATCCTTCCATTAATACATTCCAGTCATGAATTTCATTCCACCAGGTTTCAGTAATGGCAACTATATCATATTTACCTTTGGGTACTAATACTTCAGGTTCACTCTGTTCGTTCCATAAACATTGAGCATTAATATATAGGTATTTGAGTCCTTTATGTGTCTTGGGCATATTTCTTATATTTCCTACTTTGTGACTGGGATTTCCTTCCTATCACTTTCTACTTCATTATTTTTTTATGAAGTCATTTTTTCTTGGAATTAGGTTGTAAAGATTATGAAGATTGTCCCCTTGTCCCCTCAATTAGTTTAAAGCTCTTTTGATATGATGATCCATCGTTTTCTGAATATACCCTATTCCCTCAAAATAAGACATCCCCTGATAATAAGGCCAGTCGGGCTTTTGAGCGCATGGCAATAATGCCAAGCGCTTATTTCAGGGTTCAAAAAAAATATAAGACAGGGTCTTATTTTCGGGGAAACACAGCATTCATTGTAGTTCTTGTGAGGTGCAGCCCATTCCTTGTCAATAGCCCTTCATTTCGGTGATGCAGACCATGGCCTAGGAAGCCAAAATTATGTTAACGATACCAGTTTTAAGCCAGTGGTTCATTTCTAAAATCCTTTGCTCTTCATTGGATGTTGGGCTTTTGTTGGAAGTATATCTGAAAACACCACTTATTCTCCTAATTCTTTAACTTCCTTCCCTAGCTATTGGTAATCTCTTGTTATTGTTTTCAGATTTATTGTTGTGTGATTGGTCCCCACATGTAGGAGAAGAAAGGGGTAGTAATCTGTGGGGTTGTTTATTTTAGTAAGCTACTCAGTTACATCTTTGATTTTTATTCTATACATTCCTAGATTGATTGCCCGGTCTGCAGACTATAGTTTCTGTTTCCCTAAGAATTGAATATCCTATCACCAACATTCACCTTTTTTTTCTTGAGGAAGTCTGGAATACTTTTTTCCCGTTGGAGGAATGCTGGCTTGTACTTCTTTTTTTAGAAACTATTGATGAATGCTCTTTTATGTGTGTGTGCATATTTTCTTCCAGGGAGAGGCTATGAAAGCTATTGTTAGTTCCAGAGGGGCTTCATTGGAATAGGCTAGGGTAGATAGCAGGAGCTTTGTTCTTGGTTGTTTTCTTCTAAAAGTGACATGTTTCCATCACCCTTTTTCTTTAGGTTCATATTTCAATTTGGGTGTGTCAGTTTTCTCTTTATGTTCATATATAAGGCCATTTTTTAAAGAAAAGATTGCTCCCTATTGCATTTTATTTTGGTGTACTCTTCTTGTTTAGGTTGGGATTTCTCACTTTTTTCATTGATAGAAACTGAAGAATTCCTAAAAGTATTCATTAGGAATTGCTGTATTTTTCAGAGTATAAAACACATCTCCCCCCCCCCGCCCAAAGTGGATGAAAATTCAGGTGTGTCTTATAGACCGAATACGGGTGTTTTGGAAGCCCTCCGCGTATCACATTTTCACCCTCCCAGGCCCCCAGAAGCATTCTGTAGTGCTCCACATGGCCCATTTTTGGCAAAAATGGGTCCGTTTTCACCAAAACCAAGCCCTTTTTGGGGGATCCCAAGCCCTCTGTGCGTCACATTTTCGCCCTCCCTGGGCCCCCAGAAGCACTCTGCAATGCAAAAATGGACACGTTTTTGGCTAAAACGGGCTATGCGGAGCATTGCAGAGTGCTTCTGGGGGCCTGGGAGGGGAAAAATCTGATGTGCAGAGGCCAACAACTTTTTTTTTTCTTGTTTTCCTCCTGTAAATTTAGATGCATCTCATAGCCCCAAAAATATGGTATTTATTTAAGCAGATGTCAGTACAATTGCTGTAGATCTAGAGTAAACTATGTAAAGGTCAGTAGCAGTTATATAACAATCACTTTCTATAGCACAGTGCATTGAATTTCTTAACTTTAATTCTGAATCTCAGAAAAGAACATTTAACCATTAGAATCTTAATTTGGTGGAATGTGGCAGTCCAAAGTCTAAGCTGAAAAATTTCTTTCTTTTTTTTTTAAAATTTAAAAAACAAACTTTATTCGTATTTAAAAAAAACATTTAAAACAAATATAAGAGAAACAAACAAGTTTCTCT
This sequence comes from Arizona elegans, assembly GCA_022577455.1. Classification (NCBI taxonomy): domain Eukaryota; kingdom Metazoa; phylum Chordata; class Lepidosauria; order Squamata; family Colubridae; genus Arizona; species Arizona elegans. The sequence goes on from JAKOOJ010000004.1 coordinate 31,232,800, forward strand.
TAATCAAAAACACAGATTACATATACATATACAGTATATATGACAGTACCCAACTTCATCTATTGACTATTGACTACTTTCTATTATTATATATACATATATACATACGCACAGTGACTTATTTCCTTTTGTATCTCTCTGACAGTGCAGTTGTTTATGTATATTGATTTCTTCTGAATTTCATTTTTAACCATTCCCCCTCCGTTAGTTTGTCCATCTCTGCGCATTTATAATTTTTTTGTATTAATTCCTGATCAGTTGGCAAACGATCTATTTTCCAAAGTTGTGCTAACGCTATTCTAGCCGCTGTTATAATGTGGAGTATTAAGTATTTTATATCCTTTCTAATATTCTTGTTAATCATGCCTAATAAAAAGACTTCGGGTTTTAATTCAATTTCATAATTTGTTATTTCTAATATCCATGTTTTTATTTTGTTCCAATATCTCTTAATTTCTGGGCAAAGCCACCAAGCATGGTAAAAAGTTCCCTGTGTTTTTTTACATTTCCAACAGACCGGATTTACATTCGGATACATTTTTGCTAACCTTGCGGGTGCCAGATACCATCGGTACCACATCTTATAGTGATTTTCTTTATAGGCTACCGATTTCGTCATGCTATAATTGTTTTCCCATGATCTTTCCCAATCTTCCAATTGTATGCTGTGCCCAACGTTCCTTGCCCAGGCTATCATCTGCCCTTTGACCAATTCTTCTGCCAAATCATATTCAAGTAAATATTTATAAATTTTTGAAATCAATTTCCCTTCTTTAGATTCTAGTAGTTTGTCCAATCGATTTTGTTTTAAATCTGTTCCTCCCTCCTCTTGATCCTTTCTGTATCTTACCTTTATTTGCGAATAGGGCCACCAGTCTATTACTATTCCTTGTTCTTTGAGCTCTTCCCTAGTTTTTAATTTCCCCTGAACATCTACTATTTCTCTATATCTTAAAATCTTTTGTTTTGTTAATATGTTGGGGTGAGTTATTGCATCTATGATTGATAGCCAGCCGAGAATTTTCATATAGTGTTTGTGTTTGATTTGTTGCCATGTGTTAATTAAAGACTTCCTAATGGTGTGGTTATTAAAATGTTTAAATATTTTATTTCCTGAGCTCCATATAAAGGCATGCCATCCCTTCATTAGGTCATGCCCTTCCAGGTTTAACAGTCTTTGATTGTCCAAGGTTATCCACTCTTTAATCCATAATAAGCTTGTGGCCTTGTAATATTTTTCTCATGCCAGGAATCCAAATCCGCCTCTAATTTTGTCGTCTTGTAATGTATTTAATTTTATTCTTGGTTTTTTCCCTTCCCACACGAATTTTTTAGTTATTTTGTCCAAATTATCAAAAAATTTCTTATCTAATTTTATTGGAATTGTTTGGAATAAATAAAGGAGTCTTGGCAGTATGTTTGATTTTATCGCTGCAATTTTCCCCAGTAGAGGCAATTTTAATTTCCCCCATTTTTCTAGATCTTCCTTTATTTTCTGGACTAAGGGGTCATAATTATCTTCTTTTATTGTTGCCGTTCTGGCCGTCAAATTTATCCCTAAATATTTTACTTTTTTAACTACCTGGAGTCCAGATTCTTTTACTAATTTCTCTACTTGTTTTGTTGTCATATTTTTTGTTATCATTTTTGTCTTTTCTTTATTGATTTTTAGACCTGCTACCTTTCCAAATTTTTCAATCTCTTTTATTAATTTCGGGTTTGTTTCTATTGGGTCTTCTATGAAGAAAACAAGGTCGTCCGCAAAAGCTTGGACCTTGTAATCCTCTATCTTAATTTTTAATCCTTGAATTTCTTTATTTGCTCTAATTCTAGTTAAAATAAATAAAGTTAAAATAAAAAGTAGGGGGGACAGCGGACATCCCTGCCTTACTCTTTTATTTATTCCAAAGAATTTTGTTGGATCCCCATTCACCAAGACACATGCTTTTTGATTCTGATATATTGATATCATTTTAGTAAATCTCTCTCCAAAGTTCATACTTTTGATTTGCTGCTTCATAAATTGCCAGTTTACAAAAAACGCTTTTTGTGCATCCAGAAAGATCAGCGCAACCTGCCTCTCTGGATGCACCTCGTAATATTCTAAAATATCCATTGCCATTCTTAAGTTATTTTTTATCTGCCTTGTGGGCAAAAAACCGTTTTGATCCTGGTATATTTTGTTTTGTAGTAATATTTTCATTGGCAATTATACTCATGAAAACTTTATAATCAGTATTCAATAAAGCTTTCTATAGCACAGTGCATTGAATTTCTTAACTTTAATTCTGAATCTCAGAAAAGAACATTTAACCATTAGAATCTTAATTTGGTGGAATGTGGCAGTCCAAAGTCTAAGATGAAAAATTTCAATGATGTTTTGGGAATGGCTTTCCCAGGATCTTAGCAGAATCATTTCAAAGCAAATTATCAGTTAATTGTCTGCTTTGAGGACATTATTTATTGGAAACCTGTAAGGTTAATATAGGCTTTTGAAATAATAACAGATCCTAAGGACTTCTCTCTAGTATATTAAGCTACTTTTTCCTTCAGGGAGAAAAAAGAAGCATAGCAAGAAATGCTTTGATAACATTTTATCCATAGCCCCTAATTTCAACCATGAAATATGTGAACAGCTGAGATGCCTAAAAGGAGAGTTTAATTAAAATATCTGTGGCTCATCACATTTGAATACAAAGTTATAAAACTGTAATTATCAAAAGTGGATATTTTGTTTCCAAAATAAGTAGTTAACCCACTGAAATCTACTGGGTCTCTGTGATTAATATTGTTTTTCCATAGAAAGCAAAGTATTTGTAAAATCTATAGCCACATCTTATCTAAGATGCTTAAGGATTCATATACGTAAAGCTGACTTTGATGTCTTCATGCTTCAAAATAATGGAACCAGTAATCTAAAGGCTTTCATATGAAAATCCTTAATAATTCCAATCCCAAATATTACAGGTGATTTGGATTGAAATAGATCTGATTAATAGCAGTTTGAAAGTACTTCTGTTTAGGTCCTAGCCTTTTCAGCCATTATATTCATTTGGATTTGAGGGAGCTTCAGTAGTAGTGGAATACTTGTGCCCATTTCCTGTAGTGTTGAAATCTTGATTGAGTCCTGATATTAATATGACCTAACAAATGACTTACTCAAAAACTGAGATATTTCTGGCCTGTATTCGTTTCCCTTCACTCAATTATTGGGTCCCTTCATTTCTTCTTTTATTGTTATGATCTGATACTTTGGGTGTATTTTTGATTTTAGTTAACTTTGCAATTTAAGAGTTGATAAAGATTTTAAGGAGTATATAATTAGAAGTAGTCTGACTTTTGTTTTGTTTTAGTTTCTAGATAAATCTATTACCTTACTTTGAAAGTAAGAAATGTCAGTATATCATAGAAGAATAATTATCCCCGATATAATTAAATTATATGCTCTCAAAAATTTGTAAAATAAATCAATACAAATTCTTAATACTTTCATTTGGCAATTGTAGAATATGAAATGGTTTTTTGGTGATTCTATAATGGGTCAATCGTAAATAATTTAGTAAGAAGTTAACTATGGCTGAAATTGATCATATCTTATTTAGGAGTAAGCTTCACTGATATTGTGCGGTTTTCTTGGAATAAATGTATTTGTAGAGTGACTTAAGTTGCTTAAAATTTTCTAGGAACCATGTGTTTCAAATGTAAAAACTGGGCTTCTTACAGTTTTAAAATTACTGTATTTTTCAGTGTATAAGATGCACTCCCCCCTCCCCCAAAAGTGGGTGGAAATGTCTGTGCGTCTTACAGAATGTTGCCAAAGCCCCGGCTACCCACCGGCCACCACCCTTTGGCTTCTGCCTCCCAGCAATTCCAGAAGGCAGATCCAACCGCCAATCAGCTGCTCGTGCTAAATCAGGCTGTGCTGAAGCTGATTAGGCTGTTTGTTGTTTGCTGCAATGAGGCAAATTGCTGGGAGGCAGAGGCAGAGGGAGATATTTATTGTCTTGTTTTCCTTCCCAAAAGCTAGGTGTGTTTTATATTCCGGAGTATCTTATAGTCCGAAAAATAAGGTATATTTGCCCTGTGACCTGGGATTTTATTCGTTGTTTGCAGGTGGTGACAATGATATTGGCCAGCTGAATATGACACAACTATGACAATGATCTTTTATTGATATTAGTGAGAAAGTCGATCAGCCTAGGAAGATATTACTGAATATTAGAGAAGAATGTTACTAGTACAAATTTTAGAATTGCTGTGAATTGGAAAATAAAGAACAATCATAGAAAAACTGTGGATACTTTAAAGATAGAAATAATATTGTGGCAGAACCTGAGTTCACAACAACCAATTATCAACATAATTGATACCTTAATATCAAGTTAGTTATGATTAATGAGAATTTACTTTTAGGTAAGTTTATATCACTGTATGATTTATTAATTGGAATTTAAAAAGTAGTTAAGTATTCTTAAAACTTGTCCGTAATTAGAGAATTTTATGTCTTTTTTCTTTGGATGCTTGGCTTTTCTTTTCTTTTTTTAATTTTCAAAAAACTTTTATTAAAATTTAAAATTAAAATACTAATACAAATACGTCTATAACAAAAATATGTCCATGATATGTCCGTGGCAATTTGTAATTTCTTTTACCGTATTTTCCGGCGTATAAGACGACTGGGCATATAAGACAACCCCCAACTTTCCCTGTTAAAATATAAGGTTTAGGCTATACTCGCTGTATTTCTACCCCTCTTCCAAAGCACACCAAATAAAAATTAAAAAACATCAGCTGGCTCACCCATAATGTAAAAGCAGCTGTGCTACACCCAAAATGGCCCCTACAACAAGCAGGAACCTCACACAGCCACAAAAAGCCCCCCAAAAAACAACTTTCACACTTTACACACACACAACATAACACAACTGACTCACTCACAATGTAAAAGCAGCTGTGCTAGACCCAAAATGGCCCCTGCAACAAGCAGGAACCTCACACAGCCACAAAAAGCCAAAAAAAACCCAACAACTTTCACACTTTACACACACAAAATTCCACATACAGCTTTGTGAGATTTTTTGTGTTTGTGTAGTTAGAGTGAAACACTACAGAAACACACTAAATCTCAGAAAGCTGCACAAATATTATTTTATTTTATTTTATTTTTATTTTTATATGAAAACTAAATTTAAAACTTCCTAAACTTTAAATGGCTAGGTCTAAAAAAGAACAACTAAAAAAAACCCCAATTAACTATTTTTTTTAAAGCTCCCAAAAGGGAAAAAAACTTACCCAATAGAACAGGGGTCTCCAACCTTAGCAACTTTAAGACTTGTAGACTTCAACTCCCAGAATTCCTTAGCCAGCTTTGTTTTTCTGGCTGAGGAATTCTTGGAGTTGAAGTGCACAACTCCCTGCCTGCTTGATTGCAGGCGGGGAGAGACTTGCTGATGGAATGGATTCAGGCAAGCGAAGCAAGGCAGGCGTTGCGACTAGCAGCTAAGGTAAGCAAGCTGGAGGGGAAAAACTTTTTTTACAAAACTTTTATATGGCTCTGTCGATCCCAGCTGTGTTGCCTGATTAGCAGGCAAAGCTGGGATCGTCAGAGCTTGGATCGCCAGAGCCATTTAAGGCTCGTCAGAGCCTTTCGGGCTGGTCTGCTTGGTTATAGGAGAACGACACCCGGCGTATAAGACAACCCCTGATTTTGAGAAGATTTTCATGTGTTAAAAAGTCGTCTTATACACCGGAAAATACGGTAACTATTTTTCTATTTTAATCCAGTATTTTTTTATTTCTGGGCAAAGCCACCATACATGAAAAAAGGTACCTTGTGCTTTTTTACATTTCCAGTAGTTAGGGTTTAGATTGGGATACATTTTTGCAAGTCTTGTTGGGACTAAGTTTGGTTTTTCTATGATATTGCAAATTTCACAATGTCCTAAATTTTAAATGTAGTCTACTATATGGTTGCCATTTGGGGAAAAATACAAAAAGTAAAATCTAAAGATTCCTTTAGGTTAGAGATCTTTTTCTGTGGTTCTTGGAATCCTGCCTACATTGCTTGAAATCAGTTTAATGCTGTAAAATATTTAACCTTTAGCACTGTGTTACCCTGTATGCTTCTAAATTTTAACAACTGTTTTAATACCTTAATACTTTCCATAGTTCCATACTTTAATATTTTCCACAAAAGTACATTCTTTGCTTTGCCCATGGTATTAAAATGCTTTGGAATAATATCGGCTCAGAGATAGCTGTATGCCTAGCTCTGTTTACATGAAACTCCAGAAAAAAGGAAGGAAGGAAGGAAGGAAGGAAGGAATAATGAAAAGAAAAAAAACCTGGCAAAAAAGCAGAGAAAAAATGTGACAAAAAGTAATTTGATATCCAACTCTGTACCCAACTAAAAAGATAGCTGAATTATTTGTTGTAGATCTATTGGTTCTGTGTTGAATATATGACAAATAGTGGGAGGAAAATACAGTATAAGAATGAAGTTAATAGAGTTGAAAGAGACATTCAGTTCAATCTATGCTCAATATGCTCCAAACTCAAGCATTCCCCCAACAAATGACTATTCAATTTACAGCTAAAGTCAACCATCACTATTTTATGTAATTGATGCCATTGTCATATTGTTTTTATTTTCAGAAGCTGCTTTCTACTTGAAATGACATGCTCTAGATCCCTTGCAAGTAATCTTCTTGTATCTCTCTAGTTCCCTTTTAAAGCTGAGGGTACTATTTCCTGACTTCAAGCACTTGAAATGGTTTTCAAGGATTTATTTCTCAAAATATCTAAAAGATAATACATAAAGATTTAGGCAGTACTTTAGTTCTTAATCAGTACTTTTGATACAGCATATCTGGCTGTAGAGTAAGTAGCTGTTCTTTAATCTTATTTCTGTCAGTTTCAACCTTCAACCTAGGCCCTTAAGTCTGTTTCTCACAGAACACGTATGGTGGAACACATATGGTCTTTTCAGAATGCTTCCAAACAAGAATTAAGGAGCTGTATTTTTTCAGCGTTTCCTGTTAGCATCTCACTGTCTACATTCTTTTTATTTTGAAATGTTTTTTTTTGGGGGGGGGGGGGCTTAAATGTTGTGAACATTCTTTGTAATCTCATCTCATTTTTGACTTTAGTCTTTCTGACATTTCTTCTGTTCTGGGATATTTGTACATTTATTTTTACTTATTATCTCTTTTGTTTTCCAGGTCCTTTACATGGCCTTTATTTTGTTGTCAGATCTTTACTAAGTTTTTAGTTCAATGACTTTGGATTCTTTTGTCTTTTATTTTTTTGTCTTCATTGAAATTGCTTGTAGTTGTACTTTTTAAAAATAAAACCTTGCTCTTAAATTGAATTTCTATCTTTCTCCCAGTAGGCTGCGGAATTTTTTTAAAATTTCCTAATGCATTTAAACCTCATTCAGCATTAATTTTATTAAAATAAAATATTTGAGGACTTTATTGTCACTTTCTCTAATGTTCTAACTAAATATTTTCCATTGGTTGGTATAAAGTCAAAATTTGCTTAATTTCTTGTGCCTTCCTCTAGCTCTAAGAGAGAATGTTGTCAGCAACAACATTGGAAACATGAAGGTATTATGTCAAGTTAGTTATATTCACTGTCATGTCTATATTTAAGTTCTGTTCTTTATTTTTAGAAAACAGCTCCACATGGAGAAGAAATAGTAATAAACCAATAAAAACATTTTTATTTTTCCCTACTTATTTTAACTGAAAAGCCACTTACAGCATTGCCAAATTTATTTGTTTAGCTTTATTATGACTATTTTCAACATGCAGTAACATTCTTTCTCTCTTTCTTTTGCTCCTATTTTCAATTTCTGTATCCAACCAAATTCTGATTACATCTAGGAAATCATATTTGTCTTTCTGTACTGAGAACTGAAGTTTGTCTTTGCTGTCATTGGGGTATACTGTGTTTCCCAGAAAATAAGACCCTGTCTTATAGTTTTTTGAACCCAGAAATAAGTGCTTGGCCTTATTGCCATGTGCTCAAAAGCCCGAATGTGCTTATTAGCAGGGGATGTCTTATTTTGGGGAAAACGATGTAGGTAATACAGAACATGCATCTTATAAGCCAATGTTATTTATTGATTTGTTAATCAAGTCAAGTTACTTAGATCCATTTACAGTAATATTTCCATTTTATCCTGTAGTGCCGAAGATTGAATGTAGGTATCTATATAAAAGGAATTCACTTCGTGGTTTTCATTTTTGTCATCTTTTGGGATGGAGGCAGCATGCCTTCTTTGTCATGGCCCCTGCCCTCTGGAATAGCATCCCTCAGAGATATGGATGATGTCCACTTTCCTGGGATTTCCCAAATAAATAATAACACACATACGTTTCAGTTTAAAGCTCTTCTGATCAAACACTCTATGCTTCAGCGACCACATTTTACAATCTTGTGAATTGCAACACATCTTGTGTTTTAATAATATATAATTTCACTCCAAATCTCAGAAATCTCACAGATCTCACTTGTCTATATCATTTGCAAGAGAGCATCTCTATAGTACTAGTCTTGTTCTTCCTGCTCTTCTATCATAGTAATAACAATGGATGAAAAATAACCTCTGAGACACTAAGTTATATGGACTAACAAAAAGGGATAATTGTCAGTGGCAATCTTAGTCTTAGAATTTAATACGTTTAATCAATCATTTTGATTATCATACCTTTATTTCTGTTTATAATAATGAGTCAGCTAGTAACATTATTATTTTCTAAGTCCTCTTGCAGGGGCCACTTTTAGGAAACCACTTTGTGTCTTCTGTTCAGCAATGCCTCTTTTCTTTTCATGAAGGCTGAGGCTCTTTTTTTCTCTGAGGGTTTCAAATTCCACTGAATTCCAGTGGCACAGAATATGGTCTCTAGGTCTTGTTTGTAATTGTCACTCTTGTTTGTTGGGTTTGTTTCATTTTAATATTCTTTCTTAGAGAGAATCATTTCATTTCTCAGCAATTTTGCAGTATCCCATTTATTTGAGCTAAGACATTTTCATCCTTTCTTATGAAATGAAGTGTGGACATTTACTACTCTATTTTTTTTTTAAAAAAATTTGCAGATACCTCCATAAACTTGCCATTGTTACAGAAAAATACCAGGTAATTTCAGAACACAAAGCATTGAAAGCATTGTAGTCCACAACTATAGAGCCATGCATATTTATTTTCTGTTTCTTAAGCCACTGTGAAAAAGATTTTTATTCCATTCTTAAACTGTTAAATTAGTTGAGTGCATGTGCCCTTTAAATTCTGTTACCAAATTGCTAGCTCTCCCTTTTTATTCATCCAGTTTGTTCAGTTCCTGGAAGCTGGCTGTCTTTATTACTTTTATTACTTTTAGGGTATCTGCAAAAGTCTCTGCTTACCCAATCACTCTATGTCTTAAAATGGACAATCAGCACAGAATATATTGTCAAGCCTATTAATTCTTCTATCTTCTCTTAGTCTAATGGAGAAGGGTGAGCACGAAAATTACAAAGGTAAGGGTTATTTAGGACCAAAGTAATTGTAATTGGTATATCATTCCCATATAACATTACACAACAGTGAAATAAAAGGATTGAACAATAAAATTGGTCAACTATTATATGATTATAAAGATAATTTAAATGCAAACACAAGTTAAGTATGAGTCCCCTTAATACCTTTTCTAATGTAACTAAAGTATTTACATTTTTTATTGATAGGACTCTCTTATTCTTGAAAAATCTCAAAATTGGAGCTCCCAGAAAATGGACCATATTATGATTTGTTGTGTTTGCCTTGGAGATAATAGTGAAGACGCTGATGAAATAATTCAGTGTGACAATTGTGGAATAACAGTACATGAAGGTAATTCTATCATGTCTTCAATTTACTGTGAGTAATGAAACATTACTATTCTTTTAATAGTATTGAGCGAATTTATTTATGAGTCGGTTAAATAAATGGATTTTATAATTGTCTAATAATGTAATTAACAGAACTCATGGATATGTATATCCTTATGAATAGTGTATTAAAATAATATTGCTAAAGTTTATGATATAGGGCTAATATCTTGAGGTTTGAAAAGAAGTGGTTTGTTTTAAGATGATAAGTGTTTCTTTAACTGATTGTTTCCAGCTTCTTTATATACAGAAATGGACTAATCAGAAATTCATGCGTTTCCAACTCATTATTGGTCATATTGATTGGTGTGTAATACAGGTTGTCCTAGCTTAATGCCAACTGATTCAGCAATCATCTGAAGTTTCAGAAGGACTGAATACAATGTTTTGTGGCTGCTTCTTGTGATTACAGCCTTCACAGTATCCCCACAGTCATAAGATTACAATTCTGGCATTTGGCAACCAGTTCACAATTATGATCACAGTGTCCAATGATTATGTGATCTCCATTTGTAACCTGCAATTCTGCCTTCCAACAAACAAAATCAATGAAGAGGTCACAAATAGTGATGATGTAATGTTGCGTTTAATGACTATGTGAGATTCACTTAACAACAGCAACTGGAACTGGTGCTAATGCCAACGTAAGTTGGTGCAGTCATTTCATGTTACAACCATGTTGCTTAGTGATAGCATTGCCAGTCCCAGTTACTGTTGATAAATAACTACACTTGTATTCTGTGTGCTTCTTTCCACCCCAACTTTTTGAGTTTTGAATAGAAATAAAAAAAATTAATCAGGAACCTTTGTTCAGAAAAACAAGTTTTGTTGAGGTTAAATGTTATTAAATAAGTATTAAATGTTACTACTAGGTATACTAGTGTATTATTTTTCAGTTGAGGAACTCTGCTTTGCAGTTATGTATTCTTACTGAAATTAATGAAAAGATACCATAAAATGCCATGAAATTCCATCAGAATGATTTGTTGAGAAGAAACACAATACTCCTGTTGTATACATATTTAATTGCATTGAATATAGTTGAAACTAAGATTTAACTATTCAATCCAATCTCAAATATATTATTTTGATAATATGAAATCATAAACTACACTTGAAATAAGATTCATTTAAATAGATTAGGAGATATTTCTTCAGGACCATAAATAGGCATGATAAGAAAGTGGCAACTAAGTTATAGTCTAAAAATCCTGGTTTCTCCTTTATGCAAAACATAATTAGCCCAACATTCCATCCTTTCATAGCCCCAGCTACATAATAATTCCTAACTTTTGGAGTTAGCAGTAGACCTGGGGCAATGCCTAATAGTACTGATTTCTGATGCTGGTTTATTCTCCAATATCATTTATAGTTTACTCCAACAGTTATAAATTAAATTATTAATAATAGAAAAATAAGCACAGAAGATGGAAAGCATGTCTTATATTAAAAGCCTCTTCATATAATAGGCTGGGCATAGTTTCTGCAATATATAGATTCTTGTTTTTTCATAATAGAGCTTTTTTCTTATTAGATCTCAATGTGAAAAAAATACTGTTTAGCTAACAATATATTAATAGGGCTTTTAGAAAGTATTGCTCAGTCCTAGAGAAGAAATGAAATTATTTTAAAGTGCTTTTTTATAAATGTTCTTTTGTAAAATTCCATTTTTAAAAGTGAAATTCCATAAATGTTTTTATGGCTGTCTTTAAATAAAAATCCACCAAGGTAAATTGTGATACTGGAATAGAGCATTTCCACCTGCATCCATTTTCCTACCTGGTACTTGTTACATCTTGTCTTAGAGATGTAACTGATTCATTTTTTTATATATGGTGAGCTCCTGTTATTTGTCCCAGCTTGTGCCAACCTAGCAGTTCGAAAGCACGTAAAAAATGCAAGTAGAAAAATAGGGACCACCTTTGGTGGGAAGATAACAGCGTTCCATGCACCTTTGCCATTTAGTCATCCCAGCCACATAACCACGGACAGCGCTGGCTCTTCGGCTTTGAAACGTAGATGAGCACTGCCCCCTAGCGTCGGGAATGACTAGCACATATGTGTGAGGGGAATCTTTACCTTTATATGTATATGTATATATTTACACTTTGTTTACTGTAATATTGTTATTTGCATACTGTAAAATACCCTGTGTCAGACTTTGTTGCTATCTCAAAATAAATGAATTTCCAAACTGCCAATCTTTAAGGAAATCTTTTCTTTAATTGAGCACAGCCACCGGACCATGACTCAATGCGGACAAGACTGAACTTTTGCCTGCTAAATCCCTTTGAAGTCGGGTTGTTGTGGAAATGAGGAGGGGGGGGCATTCCTGGGAAATGACGAGACAAGAAGTCTGAAGAATGACTTGGAAGATAGCTAATGAGAAGCAGAGATTTGGGGATCGGAAAGGGAGGGATTGTGGGGCAAAAGGTCAGTCTTGTCCGCATCGAGTCATGATCCGGTGGCTGTGCTCAATTAAAGAAAAGATTTCCTTAAAGATTGGCAGTTTGGAAATTCATTTATTTTGAGATAGCAACGAAGTCTGACAGACGGACAAGACTGACCTTTTGCCCCCCAATCCCTCCCTTCGATCCCCAAATCTCTGCTTCTCATTGGCTATCTTCCAAGTCATTCTTCAGACTTCTTGTCTCGTCATTTCCCAGGAATGTCCCCCCCCTCATTTCCATGACAACCCGACTTCAAAGGGATTTAGCAGGCAAAAGTTCAGAGCTTATCTCTTTCTCTCCTCTGCTGACACCCTGAATATTAATTTATTTTGCAAGCATTATTCAAAAATCATCCTTGTTCCTATTCTTATAAAACTTCTTTTCCTTTTTCCTCTTTCTTCTCACTATTTACTGCTACATTGTTATTAAGCGGTGCTTAATATGCTACTTAACCATTCTTATAATGGCTTGAAATACTCCTTGTTTTAAAATATTGTTTATCCTGGGTTTTTTTTCTGTTAATAGGTAATTATACAATACAATCAAATATACAAGTCAACGAGAGTGTTTTCTTCTCCTTGGAATCAGCATAATTAGAAAACTTAAAAGGGTATAGGGCCGTGATGGGAACCTGTAACCATATTAGTGGGCATGCCAGTTCAGATCTGGAGCGCATGCACGCACCGGCCAGCTGATTTTCGGACCTTCTGGGCCCACAAGAAGTAGGGAAACAGGCTGTTTCCTGCCTCCAGAGGTCCTGGGGTGGGGTGGGGAAGGCCTGTTTCTCCCAGAAGGCTGCGGAGTGGGTCAGGAATGGGATGATCTCTTGGTCTGGCCAGTCACTAAGTCGAATTGCTTTGGCCACGCCTCCTCGTGCCTTCGTCGCCTCCAGTTTTATTTGACTCAGTGATTTGACCAGACGGTTTTACTGAGTTCTCCACTTCTGATTTTGATCAGGGTTAATTCTCCTCATTTCTACTCTACTCTACAATTCTACTTTTCACTCTCTTCTGCGCTGTGCGAGCTGGCTACTTCAGTCTAAGGCTGAAAATGCTGCCGCCGCGCCACCACCGCCAATGCCACCGCTCTACAGCTTCAAACGCAGGATCACTGGGCCCGCTATTCGCCTGGGCTGCCAGCCGCGGTCTCGCCTCACTAGCGCCCACCATTGTTGCGCTTTCGACAACGCGCCAACGGCCGCCATTTTAAAACCAACGCTCCTGGAAGGTACGAGCGCGGCGACTGTGGCACATCTTTCACCACGTCTGCTAGTCACAGGTACCGTTATTGGGGTTACCCCTTTGAATTGCGGGCGGCTATTACTGCAGGAGGACTTGGGCGGCTAATTGTTACATTTGCAGCGGCCACCTTGGAGCGGACATTTTGGTGCCTTGCCTTTCTGAGTACTATCCTCATAGGCAGCCGTTTTATATATTGCGGCGGCCATTTTGAGTGCATTCCTCCACGTCCGGTGGCCATTTTAGCTGACAAAAAAAAGGCCTTCGTTCCAGACTTTACCCCAGCTTTGCACGCTGTGCCCCGCTGTTGACTTCAGTTCTTGTTTGGTCGCTTCTGGTGCTGGCATTCTCCAGACTTCTCGGAAAGCCGACCGTTATTCATCAAGGTGTACGAACCATAGGCCGATATAGGAACCTTACTATGGCGGAACGGTCATATGACAACAAGGCCGAGACTGGCCGCAAGGCCACCTCCAAATCTGATTTGGGCAGAAGGTCTAGTCAATCTCAGAGCGAGCTCAAGGACCTTCAAAGACGCCAAAAGGTGTTGGAATACCAAAATTTGCAGGCCAAAAAGGGGACAGCTGAACCTGAAGTCACCTCTGTTACGGTCCAGTCTGAGTCCCATGACCAGGAGGCCGAGGATGGCATTGACCTCACCAGAGCGTTGTCTCCTGAGAGAACTGATCAACAATGTGCAAGTTCTCCACCTTCCAAAGATCAACAAACAGGAGACCCCTTTGCTTGTACAATTAATCCGCAAGACCCTTCACCTCCACAGAGTTCTAACCACTTGAACTTACAGGATCTACCTGAGGCAGTTCAGCACTTAATTGCCAAGGCCATTTCCCATACATTGCAACAGGCATCCAGGAACACCGGTCATCATATGTGGTCTTGAAAAACCTTCATTCTCATCGCACCCAAGTCTCTCCTTCAGCCAGCCTCACCGGCTCCTCTGACAGGTCTCCAACGAGATCCAGGTGCAGTGCTGATCTCGGCCTGGAGGACAAGCTGCTTAAAGACACTGACCTCTCAGATGACAAAGGTGCACCTCTGGACGTCCCAGCCTTCAAGGGCCTCTTCCCTCAAGGATTGTTCAAGTCACTTTTGCACAAGGCGAAGGTCACCTCAGGCCTAGTAGATCCTGCTACTACTTCTTCTGCCTCAACTTCGACCGGACATGATATCTTCTCGGAACCAGTTGCCGAGCAGCTTTTCTTTCCAGCACTCAAATTATTTACTGACGTGGTCCGCAAGCAATGGTCCAACCCGGCGGCTCTTCCAACTCCCAGTGGTACTGACCATCATAATTATAATATGGAACCCACACCTGCTATCATTCTGCAGGTTCCTTCAGTGGATGGCCCGGTGGCTGCTCTTTCTTCCCCTTCCCCCTATCTCAGACACCTCTGAGGGCCTTAAGCCTGAGGACAGGAAATTTGACCTGTCTTTCAAGAAAACGCACCAGGCATCAGTATAGGCGATTCAAGCTGCTTCAGCGGCCTCTTTTTTCATCCGTTCATCACTCTTATGTCTACAACAGCTACAATCTCGCTTACCTGCCCAGGAGGTCCGGGTTCACCAGGACCTCAACAAAATAATTGCAGCCACCCAATTTATCTCCGATGCCACGCTTAACGCAGCTAAGTATGCCTCTTGGGCGATGGCATCATCAGTCACCTCGCGATGCTTATTGTGGCTGCGCCAATGGCCAGCCGATTTAAAAGCCAAATGGCGTCTTGCTTCTGCCCCATACACGGGGTCTAAATTGTTTGGTGACTCTCTCAAACCTTTATTGGTCGAGGACAAAGATAGGAAGAAAGTTTTACCTTCCGCCACTAGGAGGGCAGATCGCCGGGCAGCTCCCTACTACCATAGGCAGCCTTCCCGTTTTTCCCCTCAGGAGAGCACTAGCCAACGTCCTTATTCTCAGGGATCCTTTCGCCAGCAGGACAGGGGTTCCTTTCGGGACAAGCCTAAGTTATACGGCCCTTCCAAGCGGTCCTTTCGTGGAACTGGCGGCCATCAGTTCCACCGTCAGAAATGACTCCCTTCTCAGATTGAGCCTCTTTGTAGACAGGTGGGCCCGTATTACAACGGATCAATGGGCTCTTCACTTCTTCGAATTCGGACTTCCATTGGAATTCCTTTCCAGCTCCCCGAACCACTTTGTGCCATGCCCTGTCTCCAGTTCACATCGCAAGCGCACGCTCATGGAGTTGCCATACAACTTCTATTAGACATCAAAGCGGTGGAGGGGGTTCCTCCAAACCAATGGAGACAGGGATTTTACTCAATCCTTTTTGTGGTACCGAAACACTCTGGGGGCTGGAGAGTGATACTCAACTTAAAATCATTGAATACCCACCTTGTCTACAGGAGGTTCAAAATGAACACTCTGAAGTCCATTCTAGAGGGGATCAGGCCTGGAGACTTTCTAGCCTCTATCGACCTCTCCGAGGCCTATTTACACATCCCTATCTTGCTGGCCCACTGGCGTTACCTCAGATTCAGCTACGCAGGGCGGCACCTTCAATATCGTGCCCTCCCATTTGACCTGGCATTGGCCCCGCGCAGTTTTATGAAGGTTCTAGCGGCCCTAGTGGCACATCTATGGTCCGTCCCGGTACAGCTTCAACCCTACCTGGACGATATCTTAGTTCAGGCCAATCTTCAACTGACCTTGCAAGTCCTACAAGAACATGGGTTCCTAGTCAACCTACCCAAGAGTCAACTAGAACCCCAAACCCGTTTGACACATCTCGGGGTGATAATCGACATCAAGGCTGGACAGGTGTTCCTCTCTCAAGAGAGAAAAGACAATCTCAGACTTCTCATCCGCTCAATCCTACTGGAACCGACGGTGTCCAAACTCACCCTATTGACATTGTTACGAAAACTGGCATCATGCATAAACATCGTGCCTTGGGCCCATCTCCATGCGCTTAGTCTCCAATGGTTTCTGCTACCGCACCAAAGTGCCAGTACTGCTGCCTCCCAGACCAAGGTTCAGGTCCCTCTGTCAGTTTGTCGGACGCTGCATTGGTGGCTCTTCCCAGCCCTGGACAAGGACTGTGTATTCACAGACAGTCCACCAATCATAATCACGACGGATGCCAGCCTATACGGATGGGGAGCGCACTTGAGAGGGCAATTTGCTCAGGGTCGTTGGTCACAACACGAGTCACAGTCCAGCATCAATCTGCTGGAACTCCGTGCAATCCGCCTGGCCCCTCTGTCCTTCCAACATGCGATTCAGGGACAACAAATCTTAATACTCACCAACAACGTAGCGGTGAAAGCCCACGTAAATCGCCAGGGAGGGACGAGTTCCAAGACATTGATGCAGAAAGCTCTCGCGCTTGGAAGGTGGGCGGAGGCTCACCTCATCTCCATATGGGCAGATCATATCGTCGGCAAGGAAAACCTCCAGGCGGACTTCCTCAGTCGGACCATGGTGGAACCATCAGAGTGGCGTTTCCACCCCGATCTCTTCCAAGACATTTGTCTCCGATTCGGACACCCACAAGTGGATCTGTTCGCCTCATCTGCGAACGCTCATCTTCCACGCTTTATCACTCGCTACCCATCTCCGGGAGCATAAAACACGGATGCCCTCAGTTGCCCCTGGCCACTGGGGCTCCTTTATGCCTTCCAGCCCCTGGCATTAATCCCATGAGTGGTACGCAAGATAATACTGGAGGAAGCAGAGGTCGTTCTCGTTGCCCCTTATTGGCCAAGGAGGCCTTGGTTCTCGGATCTAGTGGCTCTCTCCATAGCACATCCTTGGTGAATCCCTCCAGAGAGGCTGTCTCTCAGCCAGGGAGCGATCAACCACCCAGAACCCCAGTGGCTCAATCTGACTGCCTGGCTATTGAGAGGCTCCTCCTGAGGGAGGCGCTTTACTCCGAGGACGTCATTCGCATCATGCAGGCGGACAGAAAGCAGTTGACCATCAGACTCTACAACATCACCTGGAAGGTGTTTATCTCTTGGTGCTCTGCACGTGAGATTAATCCCCTTTCAGTTTCTGTTCCTCAGGTCCTGGAGTTCCTCCACGATGGTTTCCGTAAAGGACTGGCACTCAACACCCTCAAACGCCATATTGCCGCACTCTCCACAGTACTGTCCCCTAGGGAGGGAGTTCGGATGGTCTCGTCATCCATCCACTCACAGATTTTTAGGGGGGGGGGTTGGAATCTTTGTCCCTCCATAGTCCACCGGTATCCCACCTGGGACTTGCCACGGGTTCTAAAGGCCCTCACAGAACCACCATTCGAGCATCTACATACTTTGAGCCTCAGGCACCTTTCTCTGAAGGTTGCCTTCTTGGTGGCCATTACGTCGCCCCACCGCATCTCAGAACTGACGGCCCTATCCATTCGGCCTGACCTCTGTGTCATTTACACGGACAGAGTTGTCCTCCGCTTGGACCCGTCCTTTGTTCCAAAAACTAATTCCCGATTGCATTGGGAACAGGAGGTCATTTTTCCCAGTTTCTGTTCCAGACCAACCCACCCACTGGAGTGCAAATGGCACACTCTGGATGTCCGCAGAGCTATTAAAATCTACATTTCGTGGACGGCACCTTCAAGGCGCACCGAGGCATTATTCATATCATTTCAACCTGCCTCGTTGGGCTCTAAAGTATCCTCGGCCACCATTGGCCGCTGGATCCGGGCTTGTATTGCCCGGGCGTATGAAGCACAGTCCACACACCCCCCCTCCGAGAAGGGTCACTGCTCATTCAACTCACAGTGAAGCTACCACCACTGCTTGGGCCACGCAGGCCTCCCTCGAGGAAATTTGCCGGGCAGCTACCTGGACTACTCCTGTGCCTTTTATTAAGCACTATCGTTTGGACATCTTCGCTTCAACGGAGGCCGCTTTCGGCAGGAGGGTCCTCCAACAGGTACACCTGGCCTCGAGGCCTCCTAGTTCGCAGGCTTCCCACCCGTAGGGCTGACGAGCTTGGGTATGTCCCACTCCTGACCCACTCCACAGCCTTCTGGGAAAAGAGGCATTGGACTTACCATGAACACCGTTACTCCGGGGGCTGCAGAGTGGGTCAGCCCCTCCCGCCTGCGCTTCCTTCACGACTTCTTGCTAACTATTGGCAGAGGCTGTCTTTTAGATCTGGATTCGTCAAACAAAACTGGAGGCGACGGAGGCACGAGGAGGCGTGGCCAAAGCAATTCGACTCAGTGACTAGCCAGACCAAGAGATCATCCCACTCCTGATCCACTTGGACAGGAAGTAACTTTTTTGATGTTCCCAGCATCCAGAGGCTGGCGACAGCAAAAAATGTAACTTCCTGTCCGGGAGTTGGGAAATGGGCCCTTTCAGGCCTCCGAGGGAGTGGGAAAGGCTGTTTTCGCCTTCCCCAGATGCGCAGAGAGAATCTAGAGCCAGGTGAGAAAGAAAAATGGGCCATCGCATGCCAGGAGCAGGGGGGAGGGGGTTTGCGTGTGCAGGGCGGGGTGCATAGAATTATGGGTATGGGCACGCGAACCTGCCTCCCCTTCCTGGCACGCGATGGCAAAAGGGTTAACCATCACTGGTATAGGAGCTTCTGCAGACATTAAAAATGTTTCCTTTTTTGTTTGTTTTCTTGTAAACTGTAAAATATAGACTTTTCCCACTAGAAATCTGAATTCTTTGTCATTGTGACATGTATTACTTTATATAAGGGCTCGGGACAGGGGACATTCCTCTGTTCTGGTCCTCTTGGATCTTTCGGCAGCGTTTGATACCATTGACCATGGTATCTTGCTGCGACGGCTCAAGGGGTTGAGAGTGGAAGGTACCGTTCTACAGTGGTTCTCCTCCTATCAGGCTGCACACAAGCGGTGTTGGCAGGGGGGCAGAGGTTGGCTATGAGGCCCCTCACTTGTGGGGTGCCCCAGGGGTCGGTTCTCTTGCCTTTCCTGTTCAACATCTATATGAAACTGCTTGGGAAGATTTGGGGTGGTTTTTGGGTGGTTTTGGGGTGCGGTATCATCAGTACGCTGATGATACCCAGCTTTTTATATCCGCCCCAAATCAGCCCAGTGATGCCCTCGACGTGATTTCCCGTTGCCTGGAAGTGATACGGACCTGGATGGGGAAGAACAGGCTTCGACTCAACCCTGCCAAGACCGAGTGGCTGTGGGTACCGGCATCTTGTTCCGATCGAGATGTTCCATCGTTGACCATCGGGGGGTGAGGTGTTACCCCCTGTGGATAGGGCCTGCAACCTGGGAGTCCTCCTGGATTCACGGTTGTCTCTGGAAGACCATGTGACGCCCGTGACCAGGGGGGCATTTTCCCAGGTTCGCCTTGTGCGACAGTTGCGCCCTTACTTGGACCAAGATGCCCTACGCACTGTTACTCATGCGCTGGTCACCTCCCATCTTGACTACTGCAACGCTCTCTACCTAGGGCTGCCCTTGAAGACCACTCGAAGGCTTCAGCTGGTGCAAAATGCGGCCACGCAGGTTGTGATGGGACCATCCCGACACTCCCATGTTACACCCCTCCTGCGCGGCTTGCATTGGTTACCGGTTGCCCTTCGGGTGAGGTTCAAGATACTGGTTATCACCTATAAAGCCCTTCATGGCCTAGGCCCGGGATACCTGTCAGACCCCCTGCAGCCAGCAACAATCCCCAATCTCCCGGTGCTTTCCCACAGACAGGGCCTCCTCAGGGTGCCGTCGGCCAGACAGTGTCGGCTGGCAACCCCCAGGGGGAGAGCTTTGTCTGTGGGCACACCCACCCTCTGGAACCAACTTCCGTTGGAGCTCCGGATGGCCCCTGACCTTCGCTCGTTCTGCCACGAGTTGAAGACCTGATTGTTCCGTAGCCTGGACTGATTGGGGGTTGGGGGGGTTAATAAATTTTAAACTGTTTTAAACTGGGTTTTAACTCTGTATCGTTTTAATAGGAATTATGCATTTTACTGTTGTGAGCCGCCCTGAGTCCTCGGAGATAGGGCGGCATATAAATTGCATAAAATAAATAAATAAATAATATATATATATACACATACACATACACATACACATATACATTGCTTCCTTTATTATGTGTAAAATCAGTATAATCAGAATCCATAGTAAACATGTCCTGTTCCTTGTTTTTTCTGCTTCTTAAATTTAGAGCTTGACCACTTGATAATACCTTTCTTTCTTTAATATCTGTATGTTTCTCTTGTTTGCAGGTTGTTATGGTGTTGATGGTGAAAGTGATTCCATTATGAGCTCTGCTTCAGAAAATTCCACTGAACCATGGTTTTGTGATGCTTGCAAATGCGGTGTCTCTCCAAGCTGTGAACTTTGTCCCAATCAAGATGGAATCTTCAAGGAGACAGATGCTGGCAGGTTAGTTGCAATAAAATATAAGTATGTCTCTGAAAATTACCTTTGCTTTTTGTGCTTTTATTAATATGTTGATTTAATATATGCAAAGAAGTGAAAAAAGATACAAATAAGACAATAAACAGAAAGAAACAAAAAAAGAAGCATATTTTAAAAGCTCAGTTTTGAAACATATGTTAAAATTTGAGTACAAAGAGTAATATTTTCATTGCATTAATATCCTGCCATTCTTCTGTGCGCTGCTTGGAGAGTCCAAGCAATGAGTTCATGTTTAGTTTGGTTGGTCAGAGACTGAGTTGAATTTGCTTAGCCACGCCTCTTTCTCCCATGAGTCTTCAATGTTTCAACTCAGTCGGCCTAAAGAGACTTGTTTTCTTTCTCTCCATTGCTTGGACTTCTAAATTAATTCAAATAGCCACTGAAGAATTTCTCTTTCTCTCCATTTAACTCATTATCCTTCTTACCACTCCTAAAGATATTCCCAGCGCCGCGTGGCGACCGCCAGCCGCTCTGTAAAGCTAATTAGCTCCAGAGATAGCCTTTCCTCCCAAGCCGATCGCCATTGCCGCCAATTCAAGTGAAGCGGCGGCGCTTTATTCTACATTCAATTTTGGCTCCGTTTTGAGCAGAGAAGTGGCGGGAACCAGCGAACGGCCGCACAGAGGCTCCGGAGGACCATTTCAGCTTCCTTTTCATCAGGACAACGAGAAGAGAGCCACGTGAGTTTGGCGATCAGCCCCAGCAATTTAAAACCGCCTTCCTATTTTAACGTTTGAACTTGGCTTGTGGTTTGGGGACTGTAGTGTCTGTCCCCCGCCATTTTGATTACTGCTGATTCATTGTGATTGTGTATGGGCTGTTCTGATCAGTCTCGCACCTAATTATTACAGCAGTTGCAATTGCGCTTACAAACTGTAGTGTCGGTTTGGCGCCTTAATTGCTAATACTGAACTGAAGAGAAATATTTAATTCTATTACCTACAGTTAAGAATCTCCTGTAATTGAGTCTATTTCTTTATTCCAAGATGGTGGATCGCAGCTCTGCTCACTCCAAAGATACTGCAGCCTCATCTTCTGTTTCTAGAAAACCTGTGTCTTCTGATCAAAGTAAGGCAGTTGGGGCACAGTTTGGGCGTTCCACTAGATCCAAGGCCTCTACTTCCACAGCGGCTGATAAGGATGCAGAGAGAAGGCAAAAAGCCTTAGAAAAACAATTTGCCAAGGCTAAAAAGCAGGCAGAAGCTTCTGTAGGCCCAGTCCTCCATACAGACCATTCAGAAGCTAATACTTCTATGGCTCAAGGATTGTCTTCTTCTGTATCACCTGAAGATAGATTAACTTGGTCTCCAGATCCTATCCCAGATCCTCCTGCTGAATTGATAGATTATACTGAGGAGATTATTCCTTTATCTAGGCAGGGCTCCTCTGAGCAAATGGTCACCTCAGACCCTAGGAAGTCAGCTCCTTCGGCCACTTTCACTCCTACAGTGGTGGGGCTCTGCCCTGAGGAGAATCAAAACCCTGTTCTTTCTCAGGAGCTCTGCCAAATTCTTGCTCAGACCAGTGCCCAGGGCATTGATTCTGCCCTGCTTAGGAGGGGCATTCCTGCACCCGCTTCCGCTGGCGCCATATCCCAGGGTCAGGCAGACAGGGTTTATTCCCAGGCCCCTCATTCACCCCAAGCGTATCAGGGCAGTGAATTGTCTTAATTGGGGAGGAGGAAGAATTTGCAGAACACGAGTTTTCTGAAGATGAAGGTAGATCTCCTGACACGCTGGCATTCACTGGCCTGTTCAGTCCCAACATGTTTAAAACCTTGTTATACAAGGCCAGGACCACTGCCAATTTAGGGGTTACAGCTGGGGCATCTAATCGCTCGGCTGAGCAGGATCCCCACGCCCGTTTATTCACTGAGCCAGTCACCACTCAAGACGTGATTCCTTCTCCCAAATTATTTGTAGTCATTATCCGGATCCTTGTCTAATCCCAGCGGATTAGACAAAAAGATGTACACTGTAGAACAGGAGGTGGAGGACATGCTTAAATTACCAGCAATAGATGCCCCCTTTGCCAATCTGGCCTCTCCCAACAATCTCCCCTCAGAATCAGCAGAAGGGCTGAAAACCGAGGATAGAAAGGCTGAGATGTCAGTTTGTAAGACACATCAAGCAGCTGCCTGGGCAATTAGATCAGCCACAGCAGCTTCTTTCTTTAATAGAACATCTCTCCTTTGGCTGCACCAGATGCAAGCACAGGCTCCTCCACGGGATGTCAGATTACATCAAGACATCAACAAATTGATAGCTGCAGCAGAATATTCTGCTGATGCAACACTCAACGCAGCGAAATTCGCTTCCAGAGCATTGGCGTCCAATGTTACCTCCAGATGCTTGCTATGGCTTCGCCATTGGCTTCGCCGATATGAAATCCAAATGGAAGTTGGCGTCTGCTCCCTTTCAGGGCGGCAATCTCTTTGGTGAGGTTCTAGACCCCATATTGGTAGAGACCAAAGATAAACGGAAGATGCTCCCACTGCCTCACAGGAGGACGGACAGGAGATACTCCCCCTTTTATCGCAGGCAGTCCTTTCGTGGATCTGAGGGCGGTTACTCCGCCCCAACCTACCAGAGGACATATCCCCCCTCCTCCGATCGCTCCCAGGATAGGGCCCCATTCAGAGATAGGTCCAGACAGCCCCAGTCTAAGAGGCCCTTTCAAGGAGCCAGCGGTAGACCCTACTGGAGGTCCAAGTGACTCCCAGTTAGAGGTTCTCATCGGAGGCTGCCTCATGAGGTTCGCCACCCAATGGGAACTGGGCTGGGCTCTGCAAACTGTCAGGCTCGGTCTCACCTTGGAATTTTCCTCCATTCCACCAAGGAGGTTTATTTCTTACACACTGCCCAGAGAAGCCACCAAGAGGTCTCTGATGGAAGCCGAGATCCACCTCCTGCTGTGCATATAGGCTATAGAACCTGTCCCTGTCCAGCAGAGGAGTCTCGGCTTCTTGTTTGTTTGTTTGTTTGTTTTATTAGATTTATATACTGCCCTACTTCTGAAGGACTCAGGACGGTGAACAGGCACAAAATAAAATACATAGATACAAAAGTTAAAAAACATAATTAAAACCAGATTAAATAATTTAGCCCGAGACAATTAAAAATCCCAATAATTTAAAACAGATTAAAATTTTGATTTAAAAGAATTTTAAAACGGGAGAAAATTAGGCCAGGCCGGCTTGCTGGAATAGGAGAGTCTTAAGAGCACGGCGGAAAGTGTGCAGATCTGGGATCCTCCATATCTCTGGGGGCAGCTCGTTCCAGATAGTGGGTGCCCCCACAGAGAAGGCCCTCCCCCTGGGGGCCGCCAGTCGACATTGTTTAGCTGACGGCACCCGGAGGAGCCCCTCTCTATGAGAGCATACCGGCTGGTGGGAGGCTGCTTGTGGTAGTAGGCGGGCCTGTAAATAACCAGGTCCTAAGCTATGGAGTGCTGTAAAGGTGGTGACCAAAACCTTGAAGCGCACCCGGAAGACCACCGGGAGCCAGTGCAGCTCCCGCAGGAGAGGTGTCACACGGGAGCGCCATGTTGCTCCCATAACCACCTGCGCGGCCGCACTCTGCGCCAGTTGGAGCCTCCGGGTATTCCTCAAGGGGAGCCCCATGTAGAGAGCATTACAGTAGTCCAGGCGGGAAGTGACGAGGGCATGAGTGACTGTGTGTAGGGAGTCCCGATCCAGAAAGGGATGCAACTGGCGAATCAGGCGAACCTGATGAAAAATCCTCCTGGTCACGGTCGTCAAGTGCTCTTCTAAAGACAGCCGTGAATCCAGGAGGACACCCAAGTTGCGAGCCCTCTCCTTGGGGGCCAGCGATTCACCCCCAATAGTCAGCGATGGCCCCAATAGTCCCGGTGACTATATTGGGACGTCGGAAACCACAGCCACTTGGTCTTGGATGTGTTGAGCCTGAGCCTGTTCCTCCCCATCCAGATCCGCACGGCCTTCAGACACCGGGACATCACTTCAAGGGCATCGTTCGGGTGGTCCGGGGTGGAGATGTACAGCTGGGTGTCATCAGCGTACTGATGGTACTTCACCCCGAAACCAAGGATGATCTCGCCCAGCGGCTTTACATAAATGTTGAACAAAAGGGGCGAGAGGACCGACCCTTGTGGCACCCCACATATGAGGGGGCCTTGGGGTTGACCTCTGCCCCCCTGCCAACACAGACTTCAACCGGTCGGAGAGAAAGGAGGAGAACCACCGTAATACAGTGCCTCCCACCCCAACTCTTCCAACCGGTGCAGCATGATACCATGGTCGATGGTATCAAAAGCCGTTGAGAGGTCTAATAGGACCAGGACAGAGGAGCAACCCCTGTCCCGAGCCCTCCAGAGATCATCTACCAACGCAACCAATGCCGTTTCCGTGCTGTACCCAGGCCTGAAGCCCGACTGGAATGGATCCAGATCCAGGCTTCTATTCGATTCTCTTTCTGGTTCCCAAAAAATCGGGGGGCAGCAGGGGTATCTTAGATCTAAAATGACTCAACGCGCACATAAAATGCAAGCGCTTCAAGATGCAATCCCTAACCTCAATCCTGAATTGCATCAGACAAGGAGATCTAACATCCATAGATCTCAAAGAAACCTACGTGCATATCCTAATTCGGACCTCACATAGGAAATATCTCAGATTCGGTTACGCAGGACAACACTTCCAATACAGAGCCCTCCCCTTCGGTCTTCCCTCTGCCCCCAGGATCTTCACCAAGCTCCTGGATGTGGTGGCGGCCCACCTTCAAGCTGGCCCCATCAGGCTTCAATGTTATCTAGACTGTTATCTAGATATATTGATCCAATCGTCATCCATCAGGCAGGCAAGACAAGATGTGATAGAAACTATTCAAACTTTGCAGATGCACGGTTTTTCTGTAAACCTAGAGAAGAGTCAGTTAATTCCCTCCCACTGTATCCTTCACTTAGGAGCACGCATAGACTCAGTCAATTGTCAGGTATTCCTATCACCAGAATGCCTAGCTAGCACACGGGCCTTGATACAGCGGGTCAGGTCAGCCAGGTCAGTGTCCCTGGCAGTATTGTCCCAGTTGTTGGGAAAGGTGATCTCCTGCCTTGCCATCGTTCCTTGGGCAAGGTTACATTCTTGGACCCTGCAATGGTTCCTTCTACCGAGCCAACAATCAGGCATCACCCACTCCACAACAAGAGTCAGGGTGCCTCTGAAGGTCCTTCATTCCTTGAATTGTTGGTTGTCGCCCTCCCTAGAGAACGGCTGTCTTTTCAAGGAGCCTCCACGACTAACGCTGACTTCGGATGCCAGTCTATTTGGCTGGGGGGCACACTTGGGCTCCCAGATGGCTCAAGGCAGATGGTCACCACAGGATCTTTTACACGACATAAACTGGTTGGAGCTCAGAGCCGCCCACCTAGCTCTGCGTCACTTCCATCATTCGCTAACGAACTGTCACGTGTTGCTGTTAACCAACAATGTCACCGCCAAGGCGCATGTGAACAGACAGGGAGGCACCCGGTCCAAGGACATGATGTCTGAAACGACAAGCCTCAGCCTCTGGGTGGAGTCCCACCTGCTTTCCCTTCAGGTGGAACATATTTCCGGGACAAACAACGAATAGACGGATTGGCTGAGTCGCACAACCATCGACCAGTCCGAATGGCATCTCCACCCAGACCTGTTTTACCAACTTACGACCAGGTTTGGCCAGCCATGCGCGGATCTATTTGCAACACCAAAAAAACCTCAACTCCCTCGGTTCTTTTCCTGATTTCCGATGCCGGGGGCCGAAGCGATCAATGCCCTTCGGGCACCCTGGCCTTGAGGACTCCTATACGCATATCGCCTGACACCTCTGCTTCCGAAAGTCATTCGAAAGATTCTGGACGAGGAGGCGGAAATTCTACTGGTGGCACCACACTGGCCCAGACGGGTATGGTTTGCGGATCTAGTGTCACTGTCCATGTCCCGCTTCTCGCCGTCCCTCTACCACCAGGATTTACGAAACCATTTGGTCAGCCTTCTCCCGCTAGTGCCGAAAGTCGCACATACCGCCCATGTCAGCATCCATTCCGGACGTTTTAACTTCCTCCACTCAGGCTTTAAGCAAGGACTTACTACCAACACATTCCACAGACAGGTAGCTGCTCTGGTGATTATCTTACATTGCAAGGGCACTACCACCCTCTCTCAGCATCCCAAGGTGAAGAGTTTCCTGAGAGGAGCCTCGAACTTGCGTCCTCCTACCGTACATAGGCATCCATCCTGGGACTTATCACTCGTCCTGCAAGCGCTCATGTCTCCCTTTGAGCCTTTAGGGTCCGCCAGTCTCAAGATACTTACCTTTAAAGTTTCCTTCCTGATCACATCTGCATGAAGAATTTCAGAGATGGCCCTGTCGATACGTAAGGACCTATGTCTCTTTTACTCTGACAGGGTGGTTCTCAGATTGGACCCAACCTTCGTGCCCAAAATCAATTCCTGGTTTCACAGGGCACAGGAGGTCGTTTTGCCTAACTTTTGCCCTGAACCTGCACATCCCAGGGAACGACGTTGGCACACTTTCGACGTTCGTAGAGCGACTGCATCATTCAGAAAATCTGAATCACTATTTGTATCATTCCAGCCTACTTCCTTGAGAAAGAAAGTAACCCCATCTACAATTGCGAGGTGGCTCAAGGCTTGCATCGCAATGGCCTACGAACACCAGGCTAGGCCACTTCCAAGAAACATAACTGCACACTCAACCCATAGCACTGCCACCACAGCAGCTTGGGCTACTCAGGCTTCCATATTGGAAATTTGCAGGGCTGCCACTTGGGTTTCCCTCACTACCTTTATCAGAAATTACAAACTGGACACGTTTGCCTCGGCCAAGGCATCATTTGGCAGAAGAGTCCTGCAGCAGGTTTTACCCAGTGAAAGGCCCTGGACCACTCGGACTCCCGCCCTAGGGATACTTAGCTTGGGTATATCCCATTGCTTGGACTCTCCAAGCAGCGCACAGGAGAAGGAACATTGTAACTTACCTGAATATTCATTCTATGTGCGCTGCAGGAGAGTCCAACCCCTCCCTAGTTTTGTAGTGGTCCAGAATCTGGCATCCTGATGAAGGGGATCTTATTACATCATCATGGCTACGTCATCTACAGACCTCTTCGTCGAAACACTGAAGGCTCATGGGAGACAGAGGCATGGTTAAGCAAATTCAACTCAGTCTCTGGCCAACCAAACTAAACATGAACCCATTGCTTGGACTCTCCTGCAGCGCACATAGAACGAACATTCAGGTAAGTTCCAATGTTCCATTCATTAGGACACAATAAATGCATTCCAGTCCAGAATTGTAAATATTTGTTAATGAGCAATAGTGACACATTTTTTGCTGTGCCACATGCCTGGTAAATCCATAGGTGTTCAAATATTAATTCCAACTTTTTGTAGTAATTCAAAAGCAGATTGAGATCTTTAAATCATATTACTGTTCTCAAAACCATAGAAATGTGTATATTAAACCAAAAGCAATTAAGTTACAATCAGCCCTTTTACGTTTTTTTTCTTAATTCTTGCACTATACTATTAAATTTTGGTATAGAACATTCATAATTATCAATAAGGCATGACAACTATTCATCATTACGCCTAATTTGGAAGATGCTATTAACTTTTTTCTTTCTAATATTTAAACTGCAGCTTAGAAAATGGCCAGATTCCTTTAGCAGGTCTTCAGAATCAAGGGCTTCTCAATATAACACTCCTTTTATGGATTATCTATAGTATATATAACACTCCTAAAATTATAATACTCACTCTATGACAGTGATGCCAAAAAAAGGAGCACTTCGCGTATGGTCGTCAGGGCCGCGACTAGGAAGAGGAGCTGCCATGGGGGCATGCATGCGCCATATAAGGTACTTCCAGTTTCCAGTGCACACATGCGCATCGGCAGGAAGTCTTCCGGTTACTGCCGTGCACGCGCACGCGCCAAGCATCTGGCCGACACGGATGCTTATGATGGGAAACGGAAGACCAGCTCTTCCGGTTTCTGGCACTGCCGCATACACAAAGGCCATCTGATCATCATGTGCACATGTGTATCAGAAACCCGGAAGAGGAATGGGCGACGTTGCGTGTGCTTGGCAATCTGGCTCCATGTGCCACTCAGGCATGCATGCCATAGGTTCACCATCACGGCTCTGTAAGATAATTTGGGACATGAAGTTTAAGTCTATATTCTGTGCAAGAATGTATTTTGTGGGACTTGAAATTACTCGATAATATATGCATGGTCCATGGTGCTCTCTGAGGTTTTTTTTTTTGGCAGATGTTTCGTTACCAAAGTAGATAACACCAGTGCTAGAAGGGAGTGGGATTTTCTCTATTTATATACTACTCTTAACCCTGTCAATGTTGGTGGGCGTGGTCTTGGTAACACATTTAAATTTAAGCTTTTATCTTAATGAACACTTAAATTTAACTTAAAAATGCAGAATGGAAAAAAATATTTTAACATTGGATACATTGAAGGGTATTTTTGAACAATGTCTGCCATTGTAGACAAACAATTTTAAAAGAGGAATGTATCTATCTTTACCAGTCAAAACAGACTGATCTACAAGTGGATTTAAAAATTACAAGCAATGTGAATGACATGGAGAAAGATGTAATACCTATCATATACATGGAACCAGCTAATATCTTAATAACTAAAAGGAATATAAAATGGCTGACCAAAAGAGTGATTTAGATAACTTTTTTTATATTGGATTTAAGAAATGATCTGAAAGATTTTGTGAGAAGAAAGAAAAAATAGTTTTAGGACATTATTTGAAGGCAGATTAAAATTATTAAAATTTAAAGGACAAATATAAAACGTCATCAAGGTTAAAATATGTTGTTATTTCTGGTGACCCTTAATGGGATTTTTGTTGACCAGGACTGAGTGACAAGATTTTAAAAATCAGTTTTAAAAATAAGAAATGAAATAAGGAATGAAGAGATAGATTGTTACATTTTAAGAAAAGGTGATAAGTTGTTCAAATTATTTGTACTTGTGACAAAGGAGTCACTTCTTTAAATATTTATTTTCTTTTTCTTTGCTATATTATTTTTTCTTTAACTTTTTCTACACTATTTTTCTTTTTTTCCTTAACTTTCTTTCTTCCTTTTATTTTTGTAGTTTGTGTTTTTATCCATTCAACTATAATGTTTAATAAAAGTATTGTTAAAAAATCATCCCCCCCCCCCAAAAAAAGTTGGGATCTTTGGAAAAGCTTAAGCGATGCTGAGCATCAAATCTGTCTTTCACAATTTTTAGCCTTAAAATAAATAAAAATACCATTTCACTATTAAAAGCTGTTGAATGAACTATAGATTGCCATCCATCTATTCAAGGTGCAAGAACATTTGGCTGGGCTGGGCACTAACAACTTGCCAAATACCATTCTGTTGCTTTCAGTCTTAATCAATTTTATTGCTTCTGCAACAAAGAAACCCTCTGCAACTCAGCCACATTTTCTAACAATGAACGTTCCATTTCTCTATTTGCATTCAGAGACACCTAAATATATTGAATCAGGAATCTCAGAAATACAAAGTAATTCACAAATTTACTATGATGTTGTTTTAAAGTGACCTTTTTGAATTTGAATATTTAATTTGATGAACTGCATTTAAAATGGTTTTACCACTGGAAACCAGTTCCTAGGCTGCAATTTCAATGATGGGATTGAAAGACTAATTTTACAATTTTGACATATGCAGCTTATTTAATTATCAATTTTCTCTTTTGAAAAAGTATATGATATAGATAAGTATTAAAAAGTCTATTTTGTAAGTTACTTTACAACCATTTAAAGCTTTTCTGGTATGAATAATCTTTTTTAAATGATCTGAAAGCAGTATGAATGTTCAGGAACTTACCCAGTTGATTTGATATAATCATTGCTTCATCTGGAAGAAGTTGAGTGATATGTGTTTGGAAGTCTGAAGTTGAAATGAGACTATGAAAAAAGGTATCAGTAGCACAGAGCTAGCATTTTGGGAATGCTATGACCTAGACCTAGTGCTGGATTTTTGCAGCTCAGATATTGTAATTCTATAGAGAAAACCTATGTTTGCACAACTATATGTAAAAAAACTCACCACATTTTAAACAAGGAAACAATTTGCAATAAATGATGCAACATCTGCCAAAGGCAGCATCCATGTTTAAGGGTGGTAGTGGACCCAGAAAAAACAGTGGGGTAGTATCTTGCTGAATTGTGGAATAAAATATTCTTTTCAATTAGAATATTAGAAGGGCAGATACAAGTTAAAATTTTGTTGCTTATCAATTTGGAATCCTACTACAAATAAAATACCCTTTTTGTATACCAACTCCTCTATATGTGAAATATATTAATTTATAAATTAAAATATAATAAACACAATTTCTTTTCAGTGGACTTAATTCGATTATAGAATCGAATCTCAGTTGGGTGAATAAATGGAATGGTTATGCTGGATTGATGATCCATAATAAAAGTTTGGCTTGATTTGATTGGATATGAGTGGGATGTGAGATTCAAATACTTTCCTTTGGATATATTAATGGAGGTTTCAGTATGGGGGCAAGAAAAAATAACATTTTTCTTTAAAAAAAAACAATCTGTCAACAGCCATTAAGTAGTGATGAAATGTATAGGTTCTGATCTGAAACAGTGGAGAAGATCTCAGCAAGATGGAAAGGAAAAGGAAAGAAATCTCTTTTTTTCCTACACTATTGAGCATTGAATATGTTATAAAAGCATGCTCTTTCAAGGTTGAAAAGGTTACCCACAATAGACTATTACATAATGGGGAACAACAAGGTTGCCCACTTAAAATGTACTTAATCCTATGACCTCAAAGGGTGGTTGTATGATAAATTGTACATTTTCTTCTGACTTAAATTTGTCTGATTATTAAACTATTTGTTTTACAATTTTCTTTTTAATATGAAGTGATATTCCATTAAATAGTTAATATTAAACACATCTCTTTTTAAATGTATTCCTTAATTATATGAGTGGTTGGAACAGGATGAAATCTTCTGTTTTGCTATAACCAAAATAAGACTATTGTCTTTATTTTGTTTGTTTGTTTCTTTTTTTCTTTCCAATCACCAACATCTGTCATCTTTGCTCTGAGCAAAATAGATGAGGAAGTAACACGAAAGATTATTCTTCTTTGATTACCCAATTTGTCTTAATTACAAGGTTCTCAAACGTGCAGCTAAATAAATGAGCAGGAAAACATTTAGGCAATAGTATTAAAAGCAGCTGAAGCTGCCTCAGCTGTGAACTTGACTGACTTCTGTGTATTTTAATAAAGATTCAGGATGGAGTTCACACATAGGTGGTTGAGGAAATGAGACACTTGTGTGCCAATCATTCTGAAATGGCAGTTTAAATCTGTAATACTATAGTACTTGTGTGACATGTACTAAAACATTTTGAGAAGGTCACTATGAAGCAAGCAGCCAGCTGTTGGGTTTATCATAGATAAACTCCTACAAAGTGCAGCAGCATTTAATACACCAGTGGAGCATGAAAAAACTGTGCAAATTAAACTGAGAAGCAGCTGTGGTTGAAGATGTGTATCTTTATATTGAACTCCTCAGGGTGCAATGGTGAGGTTGCATTAAAACATTCTATCAAAAATCTCCAGCCAAACCCTTGCCTTTTAAACTAAAGTAATTGAAGATAATGTGAAGGTGGCCTATT
Source organism: Arizona elegans (assembly GCA_022577455.1). Lineage (NCBI taxonomy): Eukaryota > Metazoa > Chordata > Lepidosauria > Squamata > Colubridae > Arizona > Arizona elegans. The sequence continues at coordinate 31,265,533 of JAKOOJ010000004.1, forward strand.
ATTTCCCTCTATTTTCCCACAACTGGTTTTCCTGTGTAATACTTCAGTGGAAATTTTTTTAAAAAAATTGAAAAGACCTCATGATCTTTTTAATGAGTTAACTATTTAATGAGTTAACATTTTATTTTTGCATGAATGTTTTCTGTAAACAATTGCTCTATATTTCTATTATTTTTTCCTTTTTTTCATAGAAAACACATTAAAATGGCAAGTTTTTATGTGGCAAAAATAGTTGCGGATGTAAGAAATGTGTAGTTTGAAATTATTTTCAATTCTGCTTGGCACATATTTTAACAAAATCTGATTTAATATATACACAAACGTGCATAGAGTGTTCTTGGATATCATTGTTTCATGATTTTACAATATATATCTATTTTTAAGATGCTGTTAACAGATCACATTTATTAGACACAAAGGATAATCTTGATGGGTTGCAGTCCTTGGGCAAATTTATAGAAGAAAAAGCAAAACAATGTAGATGAAGCCTCTGGGATTGTACAGACATTAGAACAAGCCTAAAATTCTGCTGAGAGCGTAGTGTAGATAGTTGAGAAAAGTTTGCAGCGGGGCCGCGTGCTCTTCTGCGCATGCGCAGAAGCATTTTGATGATGTCGGTGTCAGTGAGCGGAGCCTCCCGCCGGTTTTACTACCGGTTCTATAGAATCGATGCGAACCGGGGTCAACCTACCACTGAGTGAATTTATTTTTAAGATTGCATCAGAAATATTTATTTTCACGCTCGAAGAGGCCGATCAAATAAATATGATATAGCAAAAAGGTTAGAAAATTGTGATATAAATTTCAGTTATTTAATTGTGTCCTTGTGCTTTTAATGTTCATCTGAAGTCATAAGGACTTCTGCTTAGTGGTGGTTTCTAAGCAGAGAGAACCCAGTCAGAACAGTTATATTTTGACAATTGCCAGTGCAGATTATCACAATGGAATCTTCATAGGGCTGTTCTCAAAAGCAATTTGGAAGTTGCAATTTAGAGAGATATTAAAGAAGATTTCAATATTTGAGGGAGGGCCTTTTTTGGTATATAGTTGCCCTAGAATTACAACCTGTCAAGAAGATTGCCCTTTGCACCTCAGCATAGTAAAGAAATGGAATATAGGGCCTTCTTGGCCAGGATGATCCATTAATGAAAGATCTTTTAGAGATTTAACAGCAATGCATCGATTACTTACTTAAGCCATTATCTGTAGTGATTATAGGTTAATTATGGTATATTTTGCTTATTAGATTATCAATGTGCTTCTATATTTCTAATGCATGGATGAATTGCAAGTTATTTTCTTTCATGCTAAGATCTGTTTTTGTAGGATGAGAGAAATATTTATTTTTATTAAATATTTTATTTAATAACTAGAAATTTAGTGAATTCTTATCTGCACATATTTCAATTATCTATACAGAAGCTTGCAATATAGGGAATGCAGGTTTTCAAAGGAATGCAGAAAATATAACTTTTTATTTTAACCTAAGAAATTCAAGAATGTATGTAGAATGCTTCAACTTCATTAATTGCAATTTAAAACATATTCTTGTGCTAATACTCCGGCTCTGTAAACAATACAATTACCAATTGGATCAATGCAACATTTTAATTTCTATCTTTTATTGTTCAGAGGTAAGGAAGCTAATATTTCAATATATGGCACAATTGTCTCTTTCCTTTTACTGTTTTTCAGTTGAAAGCAAATGTAATAAAATGCACAATATCATTTTTTGTTATAGATGGGTCCATATTGTTTGTGCACTATATGTTCCCGGAGTGGCATTTGGAGATATTGACAAATTGCGACCAGTAACACTTACAGAAATGAACTATTCCAAGTATGGTGCAAAGGTAACATCAAAAGAGATATATTTTACTAACATGTAGACCGGTGGTGGGTTTCAGAAATTTTTACTATTGGTTCTGTGGGTGTGGCTTGTTTGGTGTGTCATGGCTTGGTGGACATGTCATGGCTTGATGGGCATGGCAAGGGAAGGATACTGTAAAATCTCCATTCCCTCCCAAACGAGGGGAAGGTTACTGGAAAATCCCCATTTCCTCCCGATCAGCTGGGACTTGGGAGGCAGAGAATAGATGGGGGGGGGAGCCAGTCAGAATTTTTACTATTGGTTCTCTGAACTACTCAAAAATTCCGCTACTGGTTCTCCAGAACTGGTCAGAACCTGCTGAAACCCACCTCTGATGTAGACTTCTATTATGTATTTATTTTGTTTGCTTCTATTCATTGCAACTAAGAAATGTACTGTAGATCAATATAATGTTTTTTTTAATTATTATGAACCATATTTATATATGGAGATAAGAAACAATCATTGTTCATTGTTATTATGATATCATATATTGTTATATAGAATAGCGTAGAATAGAGCAGAGCTGGAAGGGACCTTGGAGGTCTTCTAGTCGATGCCCCTTCTCAAGCAGGAGAACCTATACTATTTCAGATAAGTAGCTGTCTACTCTCTTCTTAAAAATCTCCAGTGATAGAGCACCCATGATTTCTGAGAGCAAGCTATTCCACTGGTTAATTGTACTCACTGTTAGGAAGTTTCTCCTTTTTTCATTTTTTTTTTTTTTTCATTTTATTAGATTTCTATACCGCCCTACTCCCGAAGGACTCAGGGCGGTGTACAGCCAAACAATAAAAACACATACAATACAAAATTTAAAAATAGAATAAAATCAAATTAAATAATTTTGGCCCCGACAAATTTAAAACCCCAAACTTTTAAACCAATTTAAAATTGAATATATAAAATACTAAAAGATATTTAAAATTTTAAAAATCTTTTATAAAAGAGGGGGAAAATTAGGCCAGGCCGGCCTGGTGAAATAGTAAGGTCTTTAAGGCGCGGTGGAAGTTGCGCAGATCCGGGATCCTCCGTATCTCTGGGGGGAGCTCGTTCCAGATAGTAGGTGCCCCCACAGAGAAGGCTCTCGCCCTGGGGGCCGCCAGTCAGCATTGTTTGGCTGACGGCACCCGGAGGAGCCCCTCTCTATGGGACCGTACCGGCCGGTGGGAGGCTATTGGTGGTAGTAGGCGGTCCCGCAAGTACCTGGGTCCTAAGCCATGGAGCGCTTTAAAGGTGGTAACCAGAACCTTGAAGCGCACCCGGAAGACCACCGGGAGCCAGTGCAGCTCGCGCAGGAGGGGTGTTAGATGGGAACCCCATGTCGCTCCCATTACCACACGCGCGGCCGCACTCTGCGCCAGTTGGAGCCTCCGGGTGCTCCTCAAGGGGAGCCCCATGTAGAGAGCGTTGCAATAGTCCAGGCGGGAGGTGACAAGGGCATGAGTGACCGTGCGTAACGAGTCCCGATCCAGAAAGGGACGCAACTGGCGAATCAGGTGAACCTGATGAAAAATCCTCCCGGTCACGGCCGTCAAGTGCTCTTCTAAAGACAGCCGTGAATCCAGGAGGATGCCCAAGTTGCGAGCCCTCTCCGTGGAGGCCAATGATTCGCCCCCAATAGTCAGTGATGGCGTCAACTGACTATATCGGGACGTCGGAAACCACAGCCACTCAGTCTTGGATGGGTTGAGCCTGAGCCTGTTCCTCCCCATCCAGATCCGTACAGCCTCCAGGCACTGGGACATCACTTCAAGGGCATCGTTGGGGTGATCCGGGGTGGAGATGTACAGCTGGGTGTCGTCAGCGTACTGATGGTACTCCACCCCGAGACCACGGATGATCTCGCCCAGCGGCTTCACATAAATGTTGAACAGGAGAGGCGAGAGGACCGACCCTTGCAGCACCCCACATATGAGGGGCCTCGGGGTCGACCTCTGTCCCCCTGTCAACACAGACTGTGACCGGTCAGAGAGAAAGGAGGAGAACCACCGCAATACAGTGCCTCCCACCCCCAACTCTTCCAACCGGTGCAGCATGATACCATGGTCGATGGTATCAAAAGCCGTTGAAAGATCTAACAGGACCAGGACAGAGGAGCACCCCCTGTCCCGAGCCCTCCAGAGATCATCAACCAACGTGACCAATGCCGTTTCCGTGCTGTACCCGGGCCTGAAGCCCGACTGGAACGGTTCCAGATACGTCGTTTCATCCAGGTGCTGGGGGAGCTGTTGCGCGACCACACTCTCAACAACCTTCGCAACAAAGCGAAGGTTGGAGATGGGACGATAATTTACCAACATTGCCGGGTCCAGGGAAGGCTTCTTGAGGAGAGGCCTCACCACCGCCTCTTTCAAGGCGGCGGGAAAGTCATCCTCACTCAGCGAAGCGTTTATAATCCCCTGGAGCCAGCCTCGTGTCACTTCCCGGGAAGCCAGTACTAACCAGGAAGGACATGGGTCCAATAAACAAGTGGTCGCGTTCAGTCTACCCAGAATCCTGTCCACGTCCTCAGGGGTCACAGGATCAAACTCATCCCAGATAACATTCTCAAGACCTGCCCCTGTCTCTCCCTCTGAGACTACCCAGTCGGAGTCCAAATCTTCCCGAATCTGAGTGATTTTGTCATACAAATATTGAACAAAATCCTCGGCTCTACCCTCCAAGGGGTCCTCCCGCGCTTCCTGGTGGAGCAGGGAGCAGGTCACCCTAAAGAGGGTGGCCGGGCGGTTATCTGATGATGCAATAAGAGCAGCAAAATAGCTACATTTCGCTGCTTTTATTGCCACTAAGTAATTCCTAATATGGGATCTTACTAGTGTCCAGTCAGATTCAGAAAAACTGGCCCTCCAACTACTCTCTAGGCATCTTTTCCAGCGCTTCAACTCCCTCAGCTCCTCGGTAAACCAAGGAGCCAATTGAGATCGGCGCGGGTCAGAGGCCGCAAAGGCACGACCCGATCCAGAGCACCAGCAGCCGCCCTATCCCAGGCAGCCACCAGGTCTCCAGTCGAGGCGTGTGCCAGAACCTCAGGAAATGGCCCAAGCTCCGTCTGGAATCTGTCAGGTTCCATCAGGCGCCTGGGGTGGAACCATCCTACCGGCTCCGCCTCCCAGCGGCGGGGTGCAGCGGTTCGAAAGTCGAGATGAAGGAGAGAGTGATCTGACCATGACAAAGGTTCAGTAACTATATCCCCTATATCAAGATCCCCCAACCACTGTCCAGAGACAAAAACCAGATCCAGCGTGTTTCCCCCTGTGTGGGTAGGGCCATGAATTAACTGGGTCAGGTCCATAGCTGTCATGGAAGCCATGAACTCCCGAGCCATCTCCGACGTCTCACCCACGGACGGCAGGTTGAAATCCCCCATGACCATAAGCTTAGGGGTATCAACCGCCACTGCGGCGATGACGTTGAGTAGCTTGGGCAGGGCTGTTGCCACGTGACAGGGAGCCAGGTACGTGATCAGCAAACCCATCTGAACCCCATGACCCCATTTCACAAAAAGGGATTCACAGCCGGCCGTCTGAGGAACAGTGGCCTCCCTCGGTCTCAGACCTTCTTTAATGATAACCGCTACCCCCCTCCCCTCCCCTGTGACCTCGGCTGATGGAATGCTTGGAAACCTGGCGGGCACATTTCAACGAGGGGAAACCCCCCTCCTGGCCCAACCAGGTCTCCGTAATACCTGCCAGGTCCGCACCCCGCTCCTGAACAAGATCACAGATGAGGGGGTCTTTATTTACTACGGACCTGGCATTGCACAGCATCAGCCGAAGGCCTGGGACCTGAGGGTCTATTCAACCTATGGAGCGAGTAGCACCTCGGGGCCCAGAGCACACCACCGCTTGTAGACAGCGAGTGTGCACTCCCCTAACACGATATGGCCCCCTGCTCCCGCCATATCTACCCCTCCCACCTACAGTACTGATGTTCAAAAAACTATCCGGACAAGTTCTAACCCCCCACTCGATCCCGGGTCCCCCATCCCCCACGCCACACTTCACTGCCAGACCCGACCCTCCCCCTTGTGGGTTATCCCCCATACCCACAGCCCGAATTCCAATCTGACCCTCCCCCTCCCTGGCACCCCTTAAAAATTTGACTAAAAATTTCGTTAGAAAACCCCTCAATCCCCTCGTTTTCACATGCCACCTCTCTGGGTCCCAAAACCCTTCCTTGAGGTGGGCCCTCGATAGTGAGGAGGGCCACATCTGCGAGAAGGGGGAATCTCGCAGCGCAAGAAGATCTGCAGTCGTATATATCTCCAAAATGCAGCGATGGAGGCCCAAAGCTCAGACAGGGGACTTCACAAAAGATGTAACACAGCCAATTGTTCATCGATGTGCTGTTGGTATCTCAACTGTCCTCCCATGACAGCAGGAGGGTCCTAAATTATCTCTTCCAATGGGGGCAACCTCCGGCCCGCCCTCTCACGGCGGAACCTCACGGGGCCGTAGATTGAAAAAGTTCTCCCACAGACAAAAGTCATGATGTAATAGAGGACCCCTCAACAGTTGCATCAGTTTGGCTGATCATGGTCGGAAGAAAGATTTATCAGTCTATCAGTCAGTCTATGAGTCACGCCAGGGGCGAAGATGGAAAATCCTTGGCAAAGTCTTATACTCAAGATCATATTCGAGTAAGTCCCGATGAAAAAGGGAAAGAAGGAAAGGGGAAGAAGGAAGAGGGGAAGAAAATGGGGGGGGGAGAGAAAATTCCCTCAATTAGGGCGAATAATAAGGCCATTTAGGCGGACACAGTACCTGGGAGGGGGAGGAGAAAAGGGCTGGTATCTATGTGACGGAAAACTACTCCGTCGCCCCCCAGCCCTACATTCCTCAGATAGTTTAGTTCTTCCGGGATAACAAATCCGAACCCCAGCCTCCATTGTATGTCACAGGGGGCCTCCAGGTCCTCTACAGCTGCCAAGATATCACGGGAGGGGGTCTTTCTTCTCCGGTCCTAGGCCCATTATGCTCCTCTCAGTTTTCACCCCCTAGCAAGCCCCCCTTCTCCGGCAATAGGGCCTGAGAACAGCTCTAGTACTTCCATGGGATGTGCCATGGCCCAGTTTAATGTTGGGGCCGGCCTCACCACCCCCGTTGATATCCACGCCACCATTCCCGGATTCCAGGAGCCGCTGAGGAAGTTCCTGAGTGAGGCAGATGAAATTTCAACAGGCTGCCACCACTCGCTGCCCCACAGCCATACTTCCCCCTTCACCTTGCCGCTATCGCTGCCAACGACTGCCGCTGAACAAACCACCATAGCACCACTTTCGGCGGCGTTGGAGCAGCGCGGCCAACTTCTTCACCAGCGCCTCTAGGCATGTCCAGGGGCGAGGGAGATCTCAAAAACCCTCGCCCCCTCCGCTGACTGACCCCGCCGCCGCCAGCAAGCCACATCTCCATATCTCCGCTCTCCGCTCGGCTCAGCTCCGCTCTCCCTTCTCCTTCTCCTTCCCAGCAGCGCCGCCGCTCTCCACTCTCCATTCGGCTCGGCTGTCGGCAGCGTCGGCGGAGTCGGAGCAGCGCGGCCACACTCTCCCTCGCCGCCTCCGACTCCGGGGGCGTCCAGGGGCGAGGAAGATCGCAAAACCCTCGCCCTGAAGCCATCCGACCGAATCAGGGGTCGCTGATGGTCGAGCTTCCCTGCAGCACCCCCTCAAGCCCCAGAAAGTCCTCCATCCAGCCGCAGCACCTCACCTCATGACCGCCATCTTGCGCATGCTCAGCTCCTTAATTCCAGGTTGCTTCTCTCTTTGGTTAGTTTCCAACCATTGTTTTTTGTCTTGCTCTCCAGTGCTTTGTAGAATAATTTGAGCCCTCTTTCTTTGTGGCAGCCCCTCAAATACTGGAATATTGCTATAGTGTCACCTCTGATTCTTCTTTTCTTTAGAGTAGCCAAACCCAAATCCTGCAGCTGTTCTTTATACGTTTTAGTCTCTAGGCCTTTGATCATCTTAGCTGGTCTTCTTTGAACTTTTTCCAAGGTCTCAACATTTTTTTTATAGTATTGTGACCCAAATTGGTTGCAGTATTCCAGGTGTGGTCTTACTAGTGTTTTATAAAATGGTACTAGTACTTCACGTGGTCTTGATTTTATGCCTCTGTTTATTTCATATGGTTTATATTATCTTTGTTGGAATTGTAATTAAAAGTGAGGCAGAAAAGGAAATATCCAATTCTAATTCAATTTTATTTCAGAAATTTAAATAATTTATATTTTTTTCTGTAGAAAGTAGAGGGGGGGGGGAATCTATTTTAATTTGAACGTCCCATGATTTGTGCTGTTTATATTTCTCCATTTTTTCTTGTTTATTCTTTATCTTGTATAAGTTTGGATTCTTTAAAAGTATATTTTGAAAGCAGTAAAGATGTTTTAAAGCACACTCCATATATAGGTAGGTCCTTGCTTGACAACCATTCACCTGTAAAGCTTGCCTATACTTATAACCATAGGGATGCTTCAGCTATATCCACCTCTATCCATTTGTCTGCCCTGAACAACAGAATTCCTCAACATTGAATATATTGAGGCTGAAGTAGAGGCCCAGGCTTTGAACAGTCTCATCGTGCCACCACCACCTCTGGGCATCTACACTGACCCCAGTGCCACTAACACCAAGGAGTGTCATTCCAGACCTGGCATCATGGTCAGCCACCACAGTTCAAAGTCCCAGCTACCCGTATGTTGTACAGATGCTGCTCCCTCTAGATGACATTTGCTGTTTTTCTCCCCCTGCTGATGAAATGCCTGGCTTGGCCTCTGTAGGACAGCTCCTGGCCACACCAGACATTCTTCATCAGGTTGCTTATGCCTTTCTCCAATTCATGTACGCTGCTCTCATGTTTTGGAAAGCTTTAGAGGCTTTTGCATAAAGCCATACTGGATGCATCTTAGCAGCAGGGCAAAGTAAAGGTACCATATTTTTCGGAGTATAAGACGCATCGAATATAAGACGCAGCTTAGTTTTGGGGGAGGAAAAAAAAATCTGCCTACCAGGTATTCATCTGGTTAGTGTCCTTAGTCTGGTCATCTTCAGCACATTAGTTTGCTGCTTTTTTTATCCCCTACTTGGGGATAAGGCACAGCTGTTCTAAGGCACAGCTGAAAGGAAGCAGCAATGAGAAAAGCAGGCAAAGCATTGGGGGGGGGAGCAGAGATCGCGTTAGTCGGCTAGCGCCTAGTTAGGGCTGAAAAAAAGCTTCTAAAGAACAGCTGAGAGTCAGAGCAAAGCATGGAGATAGCTTCACTTGCTAGCACCTGTTTAAAGCACAGCGGAGAGTCAGAGCAGGCAAAGCTGGAAAGATTGCCCACTAGTGCCTCATTAGCACCTAGTTAGGGCTGAAAAAAAGCTTCGATAAAGCTACATTTAGAATATAAGACTCACCCAAATTTTCAGCTTCTTTCAGGGGAGAAAAAGGTGCGTCTTATACTCCAAAAAATACGGTAAGTTGTACACAGCAGGGTGGTTGCTCTATGCACTAGGATGGCTTGCAGCAGGCTTGAGGTTCACTCCTTAGCAGCAGCAGAGCTTGGGCTAAAGTAGAAGCCTAGGGGCAGTAGCATCTGGTGAGACTGCTGAAGATTCTAGACCTCTTTTTGGCCCCAGTGCTGCCTCTATTGCCAAGGAGTGTCATTGTGCAGGATATAACGGTATGTGGAAATAACTCTGAAAGACCGGAAGGCAAGTGGAGAGGTGCTCCCAGAACAATCAGATAAAGGAAAACATAGTCCATAACTACATAATAGAAAAATAAAGAGAGTTAGAAAGAAATCTTCCTAACTTTTCAAATTGTAAAAGAGACAGCAAGAGATGCATACAGTCGGACTTTCAAGATTCTGTTATAATAAATTAGAATTAGTTCATCTACTCATATTTCCTGTCTGGTCTACCTGAGAAGTCTGACAAGGGTAGCTAAAATAGCAGATGTGGAAAGAGAGAGAGTTGGGTGAGAGAGTTAAAGAGGAGACAGTCCCTCCCCTTACCAAGGCTCAGGGCTGGGAAGGACATAGCTGGAAACAACTTGGATCAGGGTAAGTGTTTGCCTAATGACTGGTGGGATTTTATTAACAATGGCAGTGGGGATTGTCATGATTGTGTCTCTAAGCAATGAAGTCATGTGACATTGCACTTTACAGCTGTATTACTTAGCATTGGAAATTCCAGTCTCAATTACTGTGGTTAAATAATTACCTATAGTTAGTACCTATATGTCTGTTTTTCTAGTATTTATTCCATTGCTTTCTCTCACTGATCTGCGGCAGGAATGTAGCTTCTGTGAAGATCCTCGTTTTGCAAGAACTGGTGTTTGCATTAGCTGTGATGCTGGAATGTGTAGAGCTTATTTCCATGTGACTTGTGCTCAAAAAGAAGGCCTATTATCAGAAGCTGCAGCAGAGGAGGTAAGCAAGCTTGAGTATTCTAATGATTCAGTCTGAGGTGGGATCTGTTACCATTAAAAAATCAGATGAACATATTAAAATATCATACATAACAGCATTTATATTTTGGTATCCTGAAGCCTCCTTAGATTTAAGTGCAAGTAGTCTTGGTGAAAAAATATTTAGGGGCAAATAGCATACTTTTAAAAAAGTTAATTGGGATTTTTTTTTCTTACATCATGATACAGGCATTGTCTGCCTTCCTCTTTTCTTTCTGTTTTCTTTGGAGAGATGGCTGTTTTTGATAGAAAGAATTTCTCCTGCAATTGTTTTATACTAAAAACAACTGTAAATAGGTTGATTATGACCTTCAGCTCTATTACAGTTGAGTGCTTCTCTAATCAAATAAAAAAGTGTTCAGATGCCCCATGCCATCCATTATTTTTGTCTGATATTTTGTCAGATAATAATCTATTGGTTGTCTATTTAAAACTAAAAAGATGCTTTTGGTTGCAAAATACTTATTATCAATTAAGTTATCTGTGTATTGACAGAAATAAAACTGTACTTGTTTATGTGTACATAAAATCAATATTTTTAAGCTTATAATTTTTCAGAAGTTGATAAGGTTTTTCAATTTGACTTGCCTTCATTAAAAAAATGAACATGAGTTTTGAATGAAGGGAAATATAGGTGTCAGAGTAATGTTGCAGGATCCAATCTGAATCAGTCACTGGGATCAGAGGTTTATTCTGCCAAGCCTTCGGATTCGTCCTAGAACCAATTCTCAGGAAACTTCCCATTCTCCTGAATATTGGGGTATTCTGAACTGCACTGTGGATTTAGTTTCGTAGCCAGTAATGTTGTCTTTGAGCAGAGACAAAAATAGCCAAAAGACAAAAATTGAAATGATTGAAGCCTGGTGGCCGGATTGAAGCCCCTTGTCAGTCAACAGGAGTGCTGATTTACCACCAGCTTACCAGGTACTTAGGAGCCAAGGGCATGGCAGCACAAGGAAACAAAAATCAACAATTTAACAGCCAGCTATCAACACTCTGATTAATAATTAAAAGCTACACACAATCAGGCACCACATAAAAACTATGCATAAACAGCCCAGTGCACACATTCTGGAGAGTTAGTAGTTTCCTGAGAACGGTTCTAGCATAAGTTCAAAAGCTGGAAGAATAAATCTCTGATTCCAATGACCTACTCAGAGTGGATCCTGGAACATGAGTTGCTTATACTATGATTGAATAAAACTGTTTTAGAAGCTTTAATGTTCTTTTCTGGATCATGATGTCCTGCACTCAGTCACTCATGCCCTGCTAATTTCCTGCTTGGATTACTGCAACTCTCTCCACATCAAGCTCCCTTGAAGAGTGTTCAGAAGCTATAATAGATCCAGAATTGCACAACATGGATAATTTTGGAAGCCCCTAGAGTAGTACATGTAACAGTCTGCGATCTGTTCCCAGATGCAATACAAGATGTTGGTTATTACTTTAAAGCTCTTATGGCATGGGTCCAGGGTATATGTAGAACCCTTTTTCCACAAGGGAATCAGCCTGCCCTACCTGTGCCAACAGAAAGAGCTTACTGTGGATGCTCTCAGCCAAGGAATTCCAGAATTCCATGACAGAAACCTGTCCAGAATGCCTGTACAGAAATCCAGGCATTTCTGCCATGACTCCCCTCCTTTGGAACATCTTGCCACAGAAGGTAAGATCTGCCACTCTCTTTTAGCCTTCAGGAAAAGACTTAAACCTAGATAGGCTAACTGGCACGGGGTCCTGATAGAAAAGCTGTTGGCTGAATGTGATTAGTGCGCTAACAAAGAAAGCACCTCTAACTGTCCCCACCAAACTCAAGTTTATTACCAGTAGTCTGTTTTAATATAATTTTTAATCTGTTGTTATATTTATAATTGTTTTGATATTTATATATGGTTTGGATATTTGTATATTTTCTCTTATTGTAAGCCACTCAGAGTCACTTCAAACTGTAAGATGAATGGCAAATAAAATTGATAAAAAGTTCTCTTCATTTTTGTTTCATTGCCTTAGGATATTGCAGATCCGTTCTTTGCTTACTGTAAACAACATGCTGACAGAATGGATAGAAAATGGAAGCGTAAGAACTATTTGGCTTTACAGTCCTACTGTAAAATGTCTTTGCAAGAAAGAGAAAAACAACTTTCTCCCGAAGCTCAGGTATTATTATAGTTTATTTGTATTTGGTACAAGCTTCTGAATGGTACAACAAAATTAAATGAAACAAGCATTTCTGGAAACACTGATTCTCAAATATTTTGTTTACCTGTTTCCATACAGTGTAACATTTTTGTTGACTTAAATTAACATCTCGTTTCTCAGCTATTTCAGTTTCCATGAATCCACATCTTTATTCTATTGAAGTTGAGATAATGGAGACCATGATATGACCAAACTAACTAATGAAATCATAGTATTTATGTTTAAAAGATGAAATAGCAAAGAAATCCCAAGAAATGACTTTCCTTTTTGCAAAGAAATGGATAAAAATAAGAATTATAATTCAGATAAATAGGTGATTTACATTGTCATTTTGCATATATGCTGATAATATCTTATCTGGTTATGATTGATGAGAGACACATCTTGTGGTTATACAGATAGTTCTTAATTTATGAGCATTTGTTAAGCAACTGTTTGAAGTTACAACACTGAAAAATGTGACTTATGATGCATTTTTGCCTGCCACAGTTTCTCTATGGTCACGTGATCAAAATTAAGGTCTTTTGGCAACTGACTTAACGTTATAACAGTTGAAGCATTCCAATATCATATGATCACTATTTGTGACATTCCCAGTTGGCTTCTCACGGTCAGTGGGGAAGACAGCAGGAAAGGTCAGAAGTTGCAGTGATGTGATATCTTGCTTAATGAATAAACTACTTAACAATAAATTGTTTCATAAAAATTATGGTCTTAAGTTAAAGACTATATGTAATGATTAAGCTTAATGATTAGCATAATGCTATAAAAGATATTAAAGATATGATCCTCTGTGCATGTCCAAGATGGCTGCTCTCAGCTGAGCGGCGGTGATGCCAGGGGGAATATTCCCGGCTTTTGGGGGTCTCGGAGGCCGGACCAGCTGATTGTGCCCCATGCCCGGTGAGGGGAGCTTTTCACCGACCTCTTTGTTATCTTGTGAGCTTGGTGCTCCCCAGGACATGACGGCCAGGACGAGAGAGTGGAGTGGAGAGCGGAGGCTGCTATGCTGCGGTTTTGCAGCCAGGTGAGAGCGGCCTCGGCGTCTCCCCACGGTCGCTGGGCTGGTGGAGCATTGGCGACGGCGATGCTGCCCTTTGCTGACGCTCCAGGGGAGGCTGTGGGGATGGCGGGAGTTCCTGCGAGTCCCAACGGTCAATGGAGGCAACTTTGGAGGGCTGGTGACGCCGGTGTTGTCTCTGGCTACGAAGCTGGGACGAGCGGCTGCGGGGGATAACGTCAGAGAGGGCGAAGAGGGAGAGCATTGGGAGAGCGAGGGGCACTCTGACCATTATACCATCTACCAACACTGTTTTGGGGACTTCCTGTGCGGCCATGGGGAAGTGACCCACTTGGAGAGGGCCCATCCCTGATCGTTTCAGAGGCTCTCTCCCTCCCTCATGTGGATGGGGGTGAGCTAGAGCTAGAGACATTGTGGACCCTATTGGCCGTGAAACATCTCTGGCCAGGTCTTCCATGCCTCGTATGGTCTATTAGCCTCTGTGAGGCTATTTATCACTTGGAGGTGACCTCTGGACAATGTGACATCTGCCTCCCATGGACTTTTTGGCCTCCCGATCCGCCTAAGGTGCAGTCACCGGAGTCTCTTCCTGGCCCGTGGTCCTGTAGATTGGTGGTTGTCATCAATTGCTCTCCTATTGTAGAGGGATATACCCTGGATTTCAAGTCTGGTATGGAGTCGGACGATGACTGCGGTTCTTGGCCCTTCCCAGCTTTCGTGAGAGGCCAGCTGGTGTTGACATCTGGCCACGAAATGGCTTAAGACTCCATCCACTGCTGTGAGAGAGCAGTGGAGTTATTGACTTGGACATGATTGGATATCCCTTTTCCGGAACTTGGACCAACTTGATTAACCCCCTGGCTGTGGGTTTCCCCCGAATATTTAGATGTATTCACCAGTGGAGCTTCTTACTCTGTGAGACTCCCCCCTCTCGCAGGTGTGGCCCTCCACTCTATCGAGGGCCTACCTTTATGATGGGCTTTGGCACCCCGAGAGATGGCATGCTGCAAAAAGGGGATTGAGGGGTTTTCTGGGGAAATTTTTAGACAGATTTTTAAGGGGTTTTAAAGGGCGGGAGGGTTGTGTGGGTTTGGGGATCTGGCCCAGCTGCCCGTTGGGCCACGGAGGGTGCGGATTCCGGGGGTAAGGGGGGCATCAGAGTTCATTCTGCCGAGGGCTTTACCATCACTACGTGAGTGGGAGGGGCAGATACGGCAGGAGCAGGGGACCATATCACGTGGGGGCGCGTGCTCGCTACCTTAGAGCAGTGGCACGCCCCGGTCCCCATAGCCCTTCTCATTCCCCAGGTTGTTCAGACTCTCAGGGCCCGAGCCTTCGGCTGTTGTTGTGCAATGCCAGGTCTGTGGTAAATAAAGCTCCCCTCATCTGTGATCTTATTTAGGAGGGGGGAGCGGACCTGGCAGGCATTACGGAGACCTGGTTGGGCCAGGAAGGGGGAGTTCCCCTCCTAGATATGTGCCCATCAGGCTTCCACACATTCCACCAGCCGAGAGCTCAGGGTAGGGGTGGGGGGTCGCGGTTCTTATAAAGGAAGGTCTTGATCCGAGGGAGACTACTGTTCCACAGATAGCTGGATGTGAGTCCCTTCTTGTGAAGTGGGGCCGTGGAGTGCAGATGGGTTTGTTGATCACGTACCTGGGTCCCTGCCGTGTGGCAACAACCCTGCCTGAGCTGCTTAACGTCATAGCCAAGGTGGTGGTTAATACCTCCAGACTTTTGGTCATGGGGGATTTCAACCTGCCATCTATCGGTGAAATGTCTGAGGTGGCTCGGGAGTTCATGGCTTCCATGTCGGCTATGGACCTGACTCAGTTAATTCATGGCCCTACTCACTTGGATGGGCACACTCTGGACTTAGTTTTTATCTCTGGTCAATGGTCGAGTGGCCTTGATACAGGGGATATAGTCATCGAACCCTTGTCATGGTCTGACCACTCGCTCCTTCGACTTGACTTTCTAACCTCTGCACCCTGCCGCAGGGAGGCGGGACCAACTAGGTGGTTCCGCCCCAGGCGCTTGATGGATCCTGATACGTTCCAGATGGAGCTTGGGCCATTTCCCGAGACTCTGGCTCATGACTCGGCTGAAGATCTGGTGACTGACTGGGATAGTGCGACCGCTGGGGCTTTGGACTGCGTCGTGCCTTTGCGCCCTCTGACCCGGCACCGAACTCATCTAGCTCCTTGGTTTTCCAAGGAGCTGAGGGAGATGAAGCGCCGGAAAAGATGGCTGGAGAGCGGCTGGAAGACCAGCCGTTCCGAATCCGACCGAACGCTGGTGAGGTCTCATATTAAGACCTAGTTAGTAGCGATAAAAGCGACAAAATCTAGCTATTTTGCCACACTTATTGGATCATCAGATAATCGCCCAGCCTCCCTGTTTAGGGTGACCCGCTCCGTCCTCCATCTGGGAGCGCCGGATGATCCCTTGCAGGGTTGAGCTGAGGCTTTTGTGCAGTATCTGCATGACAAGATCGCTCAGATTCAGGAAGGTCTAGCCTCTGACTGGGTAAGTCCAGACGGGATGACTGAGGCAGTTCTTGAGAGTGTTATCTGGGAGGAGTTCGATCCTGTGGCTCCTGAAGACGTGGACAGGATTCTGGGACAGCTGAATGCGACCACATGTTTATTGGATCCATGTCCTTCCTGGTTGGTGCTGGCTACCCGGGAGGTTACATGAGGCTGGCTCCAGAAGATTATTAACACTTCCTTGAGCGAGGGTGTCCTGCCGGCTGCCTTGAAAGAGGCGGTGGTGAGGCCCATCATGAAGAAGCCCTCTCTGGATCCAGCTGTTTTGACTAATTATCATCCAGTCTCCAACCTTCGTTTTATTGAAAAGGTTGTTGAGAGTGTCGTGGCATGGCAGCTTCCACAGTACCTAGATGAAGCTGTCTATCTAGATCCACTCCAGTCCGGCTTCAGGCCTGGGCACAGCACGGAAACGGCACTGGTCGCGTTGGTAGATGATCTCTGGAGGGCTCGGGATAGGGGTTGTTCCTCTATCCTGGTCCTGTTAGATCTCTCAGCGGCTTTTGATACCATCAACCATGGTATCATGTTGCGCCAGTTGGAGGGGTTGGGAGTGGGGGGCACCGTTTTGCAGTGGTTCTCCTCCTACCTCTTTGACTGGTTGCAATCTGTGTTGGCAGGGGGGCAGCGGTCGACCCGAGGCGCCTTGTTTGTGGGGTGCTGCAAGGGTCGGTCCTCTCGCCCCTTCTGTTCAACATTTTTTTTTTTTTATTTTACTTTAGATTTATATACTGCCCTTCTCCCTAGGGACTCAGGGCGGTGTACAGCCAAGTAAAAACACATAAATACATAATACATAATACATAGATTAAGAACAGATTAAAAGGAAATATTTTAATTTGTCCCAAAATTTAAAAAGACAAACGAATTTAAAATCATTTAAAAGGATTTGTTAGGCCAGCCTGGCTTGTTGAAAAAGGAAAGTTTTAAGGGAACGGCGGAAGGCACTAAGGTCTTGGATTCTCTTTATCTCTGGGGGCAGTTGATTCCAGAGGGTGGGAGCCCCCACAGAGAAGGCCCTCCCCCTGGGGGTCACCAGCCTGCATGGCTTGGCTGATGGCACCCCGAGGAGGCCCTCTCTGTCGGAGCGCACGGGTCGATGGGAGGTCGTTGGTGGCAGAAGGCGGTCTCGAAGATAACTAGGTCCTATGCCATGGAGCGCTTTAAAGGTGGTAACCAACAACTTGAAGTGCACCCAGAAGATTACTGGGAGCCAGTGCAGCTCGCGCAGGAGCGGTGTTATGCGGGAGCGCCATGCAACTCCCGTAATTACCTGCGTGGCCGCATTCTGGACCAGTTGGAGCCTCCGGGTGCTCCTCAAGGGGAGCCTCATGTAGAGAGCGTTGCAGTAGTCCAGGCGAGAGGTGGCGAGGGCATGAGTGACGGTGCACACGGAATCCCGATCAAGAAAGGGGTGCAACTGGCGAATCAAGCGAACCTGACAAAAGGTCCCCCTGGCAACAGCCATCAGATGTTCCTCCAAGGACAGCTATGTATCCAGGAGGACACCCAGATTGCGCGCCCTCTCCACGGGGGCCAAAGACTCGCCCCCAATAGTCAGCGATGGAGTCAGCTGACTATATCGGGATGCTGGGAACCACAGCCACTCGGTCTTGGAAGGGTTGAGCTTGAGCCTGTTCCTCTCCATCCAGATCCGTACAGCCTCTAGGCACTGGGCCATCACTTCAAGGGCATCGCTGGGGTGGAGATGTACAGCTGGGTGTCATCAGCGTACTGGTGGTATCTCACCCCAAAGCCACGGATGATCTTGCCCAGCGGCTTCACATAAATGTTGAACAGAAGGGGCGAGAGGACTGACCCTTGCGGCACTCCACAGATGAGAGGCCTCGAGGTCGACCTCTGCCCCCCTGTCAACACAAACTGCGACCGGTCGGAGAGAAAGGAGGAAAAACCACCGTAACATGGTGCCCCCCATCCCTAACTCTTCCAGCCGGTGCAGCATGATACCATAGTCGATGGTATCAAAAGCCGCTGAGAGATCTAATAGGACCAGAACAGAGGAGCAACCCCTGTCCCGAGCCCTCTAGAGATCATCAACCAACGCGACCAATGCCGTTTCCGTGCTGTGCCCAGGCCTGAAACATGACTGGAACGGATCTAGATAGGACATTTCCTCCAGGAATTGTGGAAACTGTCGTGCGACCACACTCTCAACAACCTTTGCCACGAAGCGAAGGTTGGAGACAGGACGGTAGTTAGCCAATACTGCCAGGTCCAGGTTTATGTAAACCAGCTTTATGTAAAGCTGCTGGGTGAGATCATCCGTGGCTTTGATTTTGTATACTACAGTGTTTGATTTTGTGATATAGGCTCGAATTAATGCCAGACTTCAGCAGTACCGTGCCAAAGCAGAATTAGCACGCACCACAAGACCACAAGCATGGATTCCAAGAGAAAAACTGCCACGGCCACTCACTAGCAGCGCTTCAGCAATACGTAAGCTCATGCGTAAAGCTGAATTAATGGGCATCCATTAATCAGCTGATTAATGGATAATGGAGTGTACGCTGATGACACTCAGGTGTACATCTCCACCCCAGGCCACCCCAACGATGCCCTTGAAGTGATGTCCCAGTGCCTGGAGGCCTTGCGGGCCTGGATGGGGAGAAACAGGCTCCGACTCAACCCTTCCAAGATCGAGTGGCTGTGGCTTCCGGCGTCCCGAAATAGCCAGCTGGTGCCATCGCTGGTTGATTGGGGGCGAATCATTGGCCCACACAGAAAGGGCTCGCAACTTGGCCGTCTTCCTGGATTCACGGCTGTCTTTAGAAGAGCATATGACCGCCATGGCCAGGGGGGCTTTTAATCAGGTTCGCCTGATACGCCAGTTGTGTCCCTTTCTAGATCGGGACTCCCTACGCATGGTCACTCAAGCACTCGTCATTTCCCGTCTGGACTATTGCAATGCTCTCTACATGGGGCTCCCCTTGGGGTGCACCCAGAGGCTCCAGTTGGTCCAGAATGCGGCCGCGTAGGGGATTATGGGAGCGATGGGGCGCTCCCATGTGACACCTCTCCTGCGCGAGCTGCACTGGCTTCCTGTGGTCTTCAGGGTGCGCTTCAAGATGTTGGTGACCACCTTTAAAGCGCTCCATGGCTTAGGGCCGGGGTATTTACGAGACCGCCTTCTGCCGCCAATAGCCTCCCTCTGGCCAGTACGCTCCCACAGAGGGGGACTCCTCAGGGTGCTGTCGGCCAGACAATGTCGGCTGGCGACCCCCAGGGGGAGAGCCTTTTCTGTGGCGGCACCTGCCCTCTGGAACAACATACCCCCAGAGATACGCACGATACCAGACCTCCGGACTTTTTGTCGGGCCCTGAAAACACATCTTTTTCACCTACCGGGCTGGCTTGATCCCATCCCTTCAGTTTTAATTTATAATTGGTTTTTAATCTGGGTTGTTTTAAATGGATAGCCAAAATTATTTAATGTTTTTTTAAACTGTTTTTAAATTTTATATGTTATGTTTTACCATGGCTGTTCACCGCCCTGAGTCCTGTTGGAGAAGGGCGGTATACAAATTAATTAATTAATCAAACAAACAAACAAACAAACAAATAAATAAATAAATAAATTGCATGGCCACAAGATTTAATTATGCTGTCAATTTGGATGCAATAAAAATAACTTAGAGATCGGAAGATTTGTCTATGGCAACTGATTCTGGTGATTATATTTTATTTTCATAATCAGAAGCAATATTCCTTTGAAAGGTGGTTGTTGAGTAAAACATAGAAGAAAATCAATACTTTCATGTCCTGCTGGTGAATTTCCTTTATGGATCAAATTGACTAGCAGAGCTCTTCTTATGTGCTATGAGTTGGAAAATTCCAAATTGCTTTAGAAGAAAAACAGATTATGAAGAAAATAGATTCCATTATCAGACTTTTTAAGTTTTTGGCTTGCACGATGGGATAACATGCTCTTGAATAATACAGGATCACTGTATACAGAGCAGTCCATTAAAACTCTCTTGATAATTCATTTAGCGTGTATTAAGCACAATTTGTCTTTGCTACACTATAAATGTATAGTTTTTAAAATAAGATGAATTTTCTTTTTTTCCCCCTTGATTTTGTATGCTACAATGTTTGATTTTGTGATATAGGCTCGAATTAATGCCAGACTTCAGCAGTACCGTGCCAAAGCAGAATTAGCACGCACCACAAGACCACAAGCATGGGTTCCAAGAGAAAAACTGCCACGGCCTCTCACTAGCAGCGCTTCAGCAATACGTAAGCTCATGCGTAAAGCTGAATTAATGGGCATTAGTACAGACATCTTTCCTGTTGATACTTCAGATACCAGTTCCAGTGTGGATGGAAGACGAAAGCATAAACAACCAGCATTGACTGCTGATTTTGTGAATTATTATCTTGGTAAGTCTGAAATACTCAAATTCAATTTTTGAAGCTACATTTTGCTTCAAATAATTCTTGGTTAGAAGTAAAGCAGGTTGCAATGGCAGGACTGATAAGTAATGTCTTCTGTTGCAATTCACTTAATTTAATTTTGTTTTCAGAAAATGTTAGATTTTTATATGACTCCTATCTCTCTCAAGCAACCAAGAAAAAAACTTAACTTTGGAAGAAATATTTTCTCTTCACTTTCTCCTTCCTAATATGCTTCAAATTGAATTTTCTTTTCTTTGTGATTAGAGGGACTGAGACCTTTCAAGGTTTATCTCCCCTTCCCCTCCCTATCCCCCAGTGCAGTTATGGTAGCACTCATG
Source organism: Arizona elegans (assembly GCA_022577455.1). Taxonomy (NCBI): domain Eukaryota; kingdom Metazoa; phylum Chordata; class Lepidosauria; order Squamata; family Colubridae; genus Arizona; species Arizona elegans. The sequence goes on from JAKOOJ010000004.1 coordinate 31,286,373, forward strand.
AGCAGCTTTTATCACTCTAGATGTTTAGCTCCATTGTTTAATAGACAATTGGATAATATCAATCTGCTATGAAAGTGGGCTTCAGGAGGCCTTAGTTTAGTTCAGATCAGAGGTAGTATTCAACCTGTTCGCACCGGTTTGCGTGAACCGTTGACAGAAATTTGGCTAAGGTTGCCAAACCAGTAGCAATGGCGAGCTGGCCACATCCCCGAACCAGTCCCCCAGTCACTGCTCACTCACCCCGCCTGCCATGTTCATTGCTGCCATGTTCTTCGCACATGTGCATCCCATTGCCTTGCAAGTCCAATGGGATGTGCATGCACAAAGAACATGGCGACGATAGCAACTTTTTCTGTGACCTCTTTTTCTGGTACTTTTCAGCAGCCAGCTGCCGCAGCTGCAAAACAACTCTCAAAGAGGCTTCTCGAGCATCCTTTCTTGGTGCTGGAGACTATTGAGGTTTGGGCAATAGGTTAAAACTGAGCCCTGTAAGATGGAGTGTGTGTCAGTTGCACCCATTCCTGGACCATAATATACTTTTCACACTCATCCATTCTGTGGTAATCTCCTTTTCACTATTGTAATGTGAGGTGTCCTTGAAAAGGATCTGGAAGCTTCAGTTGATTCAAATACAGGAGCCCACACAGTTTTGTGAAAGCCCTAATTTACACATGTGCCAGCTGTTGCAGGAGCTTGTGGCTTGTGATTTGCTTCCAGGTTCAATTCAAGGTGCTAGTTATCACCTTTAAAAGCCTACATGGGCGTGAGGATTTTCACTTTTAGTCACTATGAATGATATATATGTTCATGTATAGGATCTTGGATAACTTTTTACTATTTGAATTTGTCTACTAATTGAAGGTGCTACTATGGGAAACTGGTTTTGTGTAAACCTTGTATCTACTAGAAAAATGGTGAAATAGGGCCTCTCTTTATAAGGAAAGAAATTAGTTTTTGTCAAAAAGAATACAGTTTGGATTGAACCTTTTCTATAACCATCAGCTTCGATTGATGCATTTATTAATTGCAAAATACAGGTGGCCTTTGTTTAAGGACTACATATTCAGTGATCATTTAGACTTACAATGGCACTGAATAAGTGACAATTGTGACTAGTCCTTGTATTTAAGAATCATTGTAGTCACATGATCATAATTTCTGACCTTCCCTGCCATGTTCCAGCAAGCAAAACCAATGGGGAATCCAACAAGATGTCAAAACTTGTGGTAATGTGTGGTCATCACTTAATGACCTACATGGTTCTCATTTAACAACAAGATGGACTATTAGAACTAGTGTTGCTAAGTGGCATGATTAACTGGTTTTTCAGTATGACCGCATTGCTTAACGATGGAGTTCCATGAAAATGGAACATTTTTAAAATACTTTAAAATACTTCTAGAATTTAAAAATTCTTTAGGTTCTTTTCATTTGTCCATTTGCTCCCCAACTGTGCTACTTGTTCTGAATTGTTTTCTAACGGTATGGTTTTTGCCATAGGTATTTTTATAACTTAGAAATTTCTACTCTTGGGAAGTATGTAAAATATATATTACCACTGCTTTGCTGTCAGATCAAGTTCACTGGCATTTTGTTTCAAATACTTCAGTATATTCATAAAAATTAGATTGTCATTGAATTGTCTTATGCAAGTGCTGACTTTTATTTTAGAGAGGAACATGCGCATGATCCAGATTCAGGAGAATATGGCAGAACAGAAGACAATTAAGGATAAACTGGAGAATGAACAAGAAAAACTTCATGTAGAATATAACAAGGTAAGAAATATTCTTCAAGCCATGTAAAATTTATATGAGATAATTAATTCTTAAAACATAGCAGAAATTAAATTCAATACTTTGACCCATCATTGAATATCACCCTCCTCCCACACAAAAATTTGAAGTTAAGCTCAATGTTCAGTGGTTTTCATTCACAACTCAGTAACTTATTGAAAAGCATTTCTCATATATTGGATTCTTGTACTTATCTTTGATTATTTTCAATGACTGCAACTGAAATCTGTCATTGGCATAGGCACTGTCAAAGAACACAAGGTAATTTCAAGAGCATTTTTATTCCTTATTTGTAATTACTAGACTATAGTAGAGTCCAGGACCCACAGAGTCAGTGCTGTCTGTCAGACTCTTTGTTGGCAGCAGCTACTCATGCTTCTAGGGAACAGTAGTGACTCAGCAGTTTATGAGATTTACATTTGCATTATAATCTCCAAACCTCTGCTACAATGTTGAAGGCATGTAACATAAAAATTAAATAAAAATTACTGTTTACTCTGGCTTTTAACATGCCATGACTGTGTGAATATGTCCCTATTTGTTAGAATTGTCTAAAAATAGGAAATAGTCAGGAGTGGAAAATGTTGTTTCAAGTTAAACCTAGAGAACCTAATGTGATTTTATATTTTCTTTCCTCAAGTGTGCAGATTCGCTGTACTGAAGTTTTCATTCCCAGTATAGACACATTTGGTGTTTTTTTACAGATGGAAAAAACAGAGTGGAACTGTTATGAGGTTTCTTATTGCCATTATAATTTTATTGTCAGATAAAATTATTTATGTTCTTTTTTTACTAAGCAGATGGATGCCCATGTTTTCTTTCTGGAGTTATGAATGGTTGATTAACTTTACTGCTTTCACTTGCATTGACATAAAAGAACAACTTTATTATTTAAATATTTATATAGAAAAGATATTGTAAGTAAAGAATGCCTCCTCCTGGAGAAGAGATGCTAAATAATTTCTGCATTTTTTGTGTGACTTTACTTTTCAGTTATGTGAATCTTTAGAAGACCTTCAGAATATGAATTCAAAGCTGCGAAATGAAGGGCAAGGAATGTGGGCTCTCCTAGGAAGAATTATTGGACAGGTTGGTCTCTCCACTCTTTCCCCCCTTTTAAATGCTTTTTAGATCACATGATTCATAAGAATATGTTTTTCTGTTTTTTACTGTCACTTGGTGGGTGGAAAGATACATTTGATAATGTCCTGGCCTTTCTCCTGGAGGTAATGATTTCTGATTGAAATATATTTCGGGCTCCACCAGGTACTTACTAGGAACCTGTACTTTAATTTTGTTTTTGTTTTAGCTATCTTGTTTGCAAAATTCTTTCATTTGCTATAACTGATTGACCTGTCATTTGTGATGAAGCTAAACCTGAAGCATGAGTTAATCTAACCGTTCTTGCTGTCTTTTGTTTTTGTTTTTGACTCATAGCAATTGAAGCTTCCAGACGAGCAATTTTTGTTGGAGTAGATTGTTTTCTAGAGCTGCTTTTTGTGAATATACTACACCAACAATATTTTAAAATTATGTATATATAAATATTCCTTTTCTTTTTAAGGAAACAGTATTCTAAAGCACCAGTGGCTTTTTATATTAGTAATAGCTGATTATCTCACCCCATCATTTCTATATTAACTGTGTTATAACACATTTTTAATGAGAGGGTTTCAATATTTAATTTTACTGTATATTTAGCAACATTTAAAGAGGCAAGAACCTTCTTTCCCAGTTATTTATCTATTTTCCTTCTCATTTCCATTTTTTAAAAATTTCTAAATGTTAGAATTTATACTTAATGTAATTGGCTACATTTGCTACAAATACTAATTTCTATGGCTTTCTGTTTAGTATTTTTCATTTTAGTATTCATAAAATTAAAAGTATTGAATTAGTTAACAGAGTTCTTAAGAAAATAAATACAAATACAACTGTGTGATTTTTCAACATGAAAAGGTCTTGGTTTTTTTACACAGGTCATTATTAATGATATTTTTTTATAAAATAAAGTGATGACTTGAAAAAAATTAGACCACTGGCCAGGAATAGTATTATAAATAGCCTAAGGATTTAACAGTGTACACTTAAATGCTTATATAGATCTGCTAAGCTGGCTGGTATATTTACTCTAATATGGTTTACTAGAAATCTATTACCATAAGCATAAGTTTCTTAATAAGAAATTTTGCTACTTTAAAAATAAAATAAAAATTACAAATGTGTTTACTGGTGCAATTATTTAATAATGATAATAAAAAATAGTAGTTTCATTTGCATAGCTTGCATGACACCTTTTTCCAGTTGGTTGAACAGATGCAGCCCCTCAGGGCCCCTGAGAAATGACTTTGATAGATGGTTGCTGTCTGTGAAGCTAGCATACTGCAGATTAGTAGAAACCCGAAGAGAATCTCTGCTGCTTTGTGGAGAGTTTGGTCCAATAAGATAATTTTTCTAATTAACCTATGGAGCACACAGTAGCAGAGATGCTGAGAAAAATAAACTGCTTCAATATTATTTTGTGAAGTGTAGTAGATTTTTCTTTTTTCTTTTTCCTTTTAACCTTCTAAACCAGCTTGTCCTTGCCTATTTCTTTTAAAGCTTTCTCCGTTAAAGGGGGGAAAAGTTAAAAAGGCAGAGCCTTAATGTCTCTGGCTTGTTTTTTCTATTGCATTGAGAAATATGTGAATGCAGTTTCAATTCTCAGAAAAATTTGGAGATGGAAAATATAACATGGTCACATTTGTGACTTGACAGTTTTTCAGACATCTCTTCCAGTCAAACCTCTGACTGGGAAATACAAGGATATGTTCATTATATATTTGTCTTACCAATATTCCTATATTTCCTCAAACCCCACAGAAACTAAATATACCAGCAATTTTGCGAGCACCCAAGGAGAGAAAGCCCAGTAAAAAGGAAGGTGGAACTCATAAGACTACAACCCTTCCAGCAGTACTTTATAGGCAAGTAGCAGCAATACTCTCTTGTGCTCATTAGAAGAGCAAAGTGCATAATTGAAAAATCATAAATTTGAGGTTGAAAAAAGAAAAACTTTTCTGTTCTCTCCCCCTTCACTTCTTTCCTAACAACTTGGTTGATTAAGGGACTTAGAAAATAGAAGAATTACAATATTAGTGCCTTGGGTTAATAATTCATCTCAGGCTGATATGACCAGTATTGCTTTTAACAAATTTCAATTTCAGTCAACTGAATATATTTTTTTTTCTTCCATTGCTTTCCATTTCTAGATGCTACAATTTGCTATCTAACTTGACTGTTTGTTTTTGGTTTTTTATTTATAGTTAAAGCTTGGCTATAAACTACTGATTGACTCCACTTTGAAAGCAAATGTATTTTATACCTGAATTATTCAAATTCATTTTTATTAAAATTTTCAGAACAAACTATCATAGAAAAGACTGAACAGAATTGCTGTGGATTTCATATCTAATCTTCCTTTTACGTAATATATATAATTATTAACCTAGATATTTATTGTTACACATACATAATTCATTTTATTATCTGGTTCCCTAATTAGTATTTAAAGGCACTCCTTAGGTAAACTCAAGACTAAAGATGAGAAATGGAAGAAAACAATCTTTCTGTATTGTTATTAAGAAAATGATGTAAAAGCCACTATGAGTTAAGCTTTACATAAAGAGTTTACTTTATACCTATATATTTAACTATATAAGAATTGATATTCAACACTTATGAAGGAATATAATACATGTTTTATAGATTCCTTTCCACAAACTGGGGTCTGTCAGTAGTTTGCTTGATATTTTCAGAAAATAGTCACCATCTGCTCCTGGCTGTTTTCAACATTTTATAATAAAATGATTTAACTACTAAATCTCTAAATAGTTATTTTTTATCGCTAATAGCTATTAATATAGTTATCCTCCTAAATTATGTATTTATTAATGTACTCACTCATTGACTTATTTTCTTAGAAATGTGTCTTAGTGAATCTATATTGATTCACTTATTTCCTGGCAATATGACTAAAATTAAAAACAGTCCAAAGTTAGCTTGGATTTGAAATTAGTCTTATATTTTTAAAATTTCAAGATAGTAACTAACCTTTAAAATGCCCTGGTAAATAAGAATATTTTAATTATCTGCTTAAGATCTTCTGCATATGCATAAGGATCTCTGGATTCTACCCCATATTAATTTTGAGACAGCTTAGCAAAGTATTTGCATTTTCTCAAATGAAACTTTTCCTGCATTTCCAAGTTGTGGGATTTGCAAGAAGAACCATGATCAGCACCTCCTTTTGCTGTGTGATACTTGTAAACTCCATTATCACCTTGGATGTCTGGACCCTCCACTTTCAAGAATGCCAAGGAAGACTAAAAACAGTTACTGGTAAGAATATTATAAATATATCCTCCTATTTCCTTTGGGATTAAGAAATAAGATCATGCACCTACTATATAGGAATCTATATAGTAGGTCTATATAGAAGGTTTTTCATGCAAAGTTTTTAATTTAGATCTTACTGGAAGTTTTTCAAATGTTCTTATATGCTTTTTGTTCCCATAGCGGTGCTGATGCTTGAAATTTTGCAAAACAGGTCCCTTCTTTTATAAACTTCATTGTTTATAGGGTTTTTTAAAAGGAGGGTTTTTTTAAAAAAAAAAATTATGCTGAACTAATGTAAACAAATCACTGATTTCTTTTCATAGAAGTTAATTTTTATAACTTTAAATGATGAGGTTTATTGAAGTTTACAGATACAAAAATAAAAAGTGATACAAACTAAGAATATTGATAAAAAACAATACAAACGTAGAATATAAAAAGTAAAAAAAAATACAGAGAAAATAAATAAAAGTAATAAAGCTATATAAAGAAATTATTTTTCCTTCATCAAATCAAGTACAGACAATTTAAATAATTTATTTGCTTTACTTTCATGTAAATATGGGAAGACAAAATCATCTCATATCTCATTTCCTATTTATAAACATATATACAATATGTATGAGTCCTTGATAAAGATGTATTACCTGAGGATTGGCCCCTACTGCCCTGTCAAAAGTTGCCATTTCTAACTTTTACTACAGAGGAAAAATATTAAATATATAAAGGTAGTCACAATAAATTATTTTGTAATAGATCTACTTACATTTTGAAGCATAAAGACTAGCATATCAAGTGCAGCTCTCAATGCAGAGAACTGAGCAAAAACAGAGTTATTTTATAGGTGATGATGACAACTTCAATTTTAAATATTTAATAACACATATTTTTCAGCAGCTGCTTTTGTTAGTGTTGCTGTTACCTGTCACTGAAAAACAATAGGAAAGTTCAAAGTAACAAAGCAAATGAATAACTCTATGTTTAGTCTTAGTATTCAACCAGCTAACTGGCATTTTGAGGTCCTTAGTTGTAATTTTTAAAAGCAGTTTTTAAATTCACATACGTTTAATGGTATTTTGATACTAATTTCTATTGATCTGGCTTTTGTTCTAATGTTCTGGCTAATCTGTTTCCAGAAGAAATCTGGACTCAGTGCAGCATCAACCTTCTTGCTATATTTTAGCAGAGGGCAGTGTTTGAAGGATGGGTCTGCAATGCAGTTTCCTGATATTATGGAAAACTTGAGCATGCCATTCAGTGATGTGGTATTGTCATCAGGTGAGGCAGGGATGATTATATATTTCTGTCTCTCTCTTCTTCTCCTTTTTTTTTTTTTTTTTTTTTTTGGAGATGTTGTGGGGTGACAGAAAATCTTTCAGAAATAAACCCTGAAAAATAGGCTGAAATAATGAGGTAGAGAGTTGTATAAAGTTTCAGAAGTGTCTTTCATTTTAAAGTTATTCATCTTTCAATGCAGAGGTTATAAATAAGAACCACTGACATGAAGATCATACTCATTTAGACTAACTCCATTAATTGTATTATTTTTTGCTGTGATGGAATTTTTAAGACTCCACCCTATATTACTTTATTGGGAGATAGGTGGATAGTGACATAAAAATTAGTAGTAAATAATAAATAAATAGATACCTGATAGATATCACATTGAATTATTCCTAATACATTGTAGGATTGAATGTATATATATGCAACTATTGTATGCCATCTAGATTTTTTTTTAATGTTTTCGTTCAGTGATCAGATTAAATTGCATAGTAATTCACTGATTTTATTCTGCCTTTTAGTCATACTGAAAAAAATATTTTAAAAGCCATACTATCAAGAAGAAATAAACTAACATCCCAGTGGTAAAAAGTCAAAGATGTAGAAGGATTTTATTTCCAAAAATCTATGTAGTTGCTACAATTTCATGCTTCAGCTACATTTGTGATCACAAGCTTGGCTTTCACTTTTAATTTAACTAAGGTATATTCAGTGTGATGGGATTATAACAGAGAAATTGAGACTTATTGATTACATCCGTTTCATCTTTAAATGTGTCTTTGTCGATTCTTTTCAAAATCAAAAGAAATAGTATAGAAAATTCTGCATTAGAAATGTGAAGTTCCATAAAACAATATCTCTGCTACTTACAATGCTGTTTCTATTTCATATGTCTTTTATTTATGATTGGAAGGTCATATTTCTGTGAGAAAGAAGAAGATATACATAAATTCTTATTTATTTTATTTTTTTATTGCTGGAATTGTATTAAAGTGTACAATAATAATACTTATTGGATAATAATACTTCTTATATTGGAAAGGCGCATTTATTATCTGTTGTAAAACATTCACTTTGAAAAGCTAATGGTTTTCTAATGGATTTTTTTATAGAATACTTTTGCAGCTCAAAGAATTATAGAGCGTATGCATGGGAAGGATATAGCCAGCAACTCACATTAGTTTGGATTTCAGCTGACATAATTTTTCAGCCTACACTCCATTGCCAGTCAGGTCTTGATATTGAAATCCACCAATCCATGTTGGGAATCTAGCTTACTTTACCTGTTCAAAAACTAAACTTAAACTTGTCTAAGGGATATTGCATGGGATATTGCTAGGGAATACTAATGAGATAGACTGGGAAGTTGAAAAATATCTTGAAAGAAGAAAATAGCAAAGTTCTTTAGTATTGCTGCCAAGAAAACTGAATGAATATGTTCATGAAACCACCAAAAATTGAATTAACTTGAAAAGACTTATTCCTTAAGATACTTGATCTGAAGTTAACTGTTACAAAAGTGATGAATATTGGTTGCATTTGTGTCTCTGCTTTAGGTTTTTCCTTTGGATTTTTAAAACACTTGATATAGAAAAGAAAATTACAGGCATACTATTGGAGTTATGATCGTTTCTCCTAAGATTCTGCATTTTAAAAAAAATTAAATAGTACATTAAAATAAAGTTTCCATTTAAACAAAGACACTTTGTATGGGAAGACATCTTATGTCAGAACCTATTAGCTTTGTAGCTCTGTTTGTACTATTACAGAAATATCTTTCAATTAATAACATCCAAGTAATTTATGTTATGTAAGTACACAAGAAATGTTTATGTTAACTTTCTGTTAATTGTTATCTCTCAGGTTTTTTTTTCAGGATACTCTAGGTTTATAGTAAACTTCCTTTCCTCCTTTTGAAAAATGTGTGTTTTACATTTGGGATTCTTGCCATCTTTAATTTGAAGTGATTAATTGACACCCCAAAGACACCCAAAGTGATTCAGCTCATCTTTCTCCAAGAGATCAAATTCATTATGGGAGATATTATTTGTAAGAACTTGTAGTAATGAAAAAAGAGATCATATACCAATATCCTCTATACAAATAAAGAAAGCCGGATGGGGATGGGGATGAAACATTTGGCCCATGTGCTTTTTTCACATGCATTAAAATCTGTACATGTGAAAAACATACCACTGTTCCCTTTCCATCTGTATGTGGGTTCTTTTGCTTTCTAAACATAATCTTTTTAAGAAACTTATTTCCTCAACCTGTATGCTTTTGCTTTGGAAGCTGCTGAATTCAGTTTGAATTTCTATATATGTTGTCTTTCCAGGCAATGTTCAGAATGCGACCAAGCAGGTAGCAGTGACATGGAAGCAGACATTGCCATGGAAACTTTACCAGATGGAACTAAGCGATCAAGGAGGCAGATTAAGGAGCCAGTAAAATTTGTTCCACAGGATGTACCTCCAGAACCAAAGAAGATTCCTGTCAGAAACACGGTAAATGACAGCCGAGGCAGAATACACATATATAAGCCTTTTTGTTTTAATGCAAAACTTAAAGTGCCAAGTATCTCACTATGAAAAATTATAGCTGCTTAAAAATAATAACTTATTCTAGATTTTAGTATAACATATAAAACAGTTTGGGATCAGAAACTGGTTTAACCATGAAAAGTAAAATAAATTTTGATTTTTTTCCCCCCTTACATTTATTTCATATTATTATATATTGTGCAAATTGTTTTCTTTTTTGAACATATAAGCATATTGGAATTTAAAACATTTAAATAGACAAAAATGATCCCTATGAATTCATGCAGTAAGTAATAAATGACCTTATTTTATGTTTGAATGCGTAACTCTCACCCTTCATGTGAAGATAGATTTTGATGTGACAGTGTTGTAGAACAAGAATTTTCTCATTGTGCATTCAGAAATGTCACATATTCGAACTATGCCACGTGAATATCTACAATTCAAATATAGTGAAAAGCTTTCAAGTCTCTTGCTGATAGAATATTTCTGGTTTTTGACTTAGTTGAGTCATTAGTGGTTATACACCTTTGCTAGTGAATGAAATCATTTCAGAATGATTTGTTTATGAGATGGTTCTTCCTCACCTATTTACTAATATTAACATATTTTGCTTGATCTATGCAATTCATGGAGCTAACAGTTGTCTTTCTTTATCAATGATGCTGAATTGCTTGATACTACGCTATAACTACAGATAAACAACGTTTAGTGGTTGTAATTTTTCTTATTTTAAATAAACTTTAAATGAAATATAATATATAATGAAATATCTAAAACCAATATAGAAGGAAATTTTATATTTATCCAGTAATTTTGTCTCATAGCAACATATTTTATATGTTTAACCTATTTTTAATGAGGTCTTGCCTTATTTGGTTGTCAAAGTTAGACAATAAACTCAAGTCACTTAAATCCCTCATTCTAGGATATTTCTGTGGTTTGCTGCCTTGACAAGATTAACTTTCTTTGTGTAGTCTGTGGCCTGCTATGGGTAATTAAGTGCTGTTTTATAGAAAATGTTCTCTGTACAGTACTATCTTACATTGCCTTCATTAATGTATAATAATATTCTGTGTTACCATTTAAAATAGAGAATATTGTTCAAGAAATAAGCACGTTGTATTCTATTTTTTTCTGGCTCCTCTTTAAAAATTCAAAGAATTAATTTTGTCCAGGCTTAATAATAAATATTATCCCAAATACTGTTACAGGACAGAGGTATGGTTCAACTGCAGTTTCCCTAGAATTATTGCAATCTGGTCTTGGCAGAATGTGGAATATGAATACCTTGTTTGGGTTCATACATTATTATAACACAGATCATATTATGTGTATTATTCCTGATTACTGAATTATAGTACTCATGCTGCATCATGCTACCAAATATATTAGCTTGAATTCAAGCCAAATATAACTTTTATTGGCATCCCTTTTCTCCTCTAGACCTATATGTTCTAAAGAAGAGCAGTTAAGGTATGGAGAATTTTACAAAGGCTTATTTTATAGATTATATGATCTATGTGTTGCTTTATTACTGTGTTCCATTTTGATATCAATTGTATAAAATATGTAATAAGTGATGATGCTTGTGGATCAGATGTACAGACACATTAGCTACAATCACATATTATTTATGCTTGGCTGCTTTTAACCATGGGCTACTAAGGCAAGAACAAGCCAAAACCAGTTATACAGTTTATTTTCTTTTAAATGATAACTGCAACTAGTTCCTTTTGTGGTCTGTTCATCAGAGGTCTGACATAACATATAAAACATAATAAACCAAACAACTCTGATTCTCATTTGTGCAAAAACTAGGGCACAATTACAATTAGGATATCAACAAGTAATCATGGTTTCAGACTGTTTTGTTATCCTAACCTATTTGCAGATCACATAACATTGCAAAGAAGCAAACTGTTTTTTGGCTTTATCATATATATACATCAATCTCTCTTCTAGAGACTTATTTCAATTTACATTTACTTCTATAGCAAAGAAAACTCCCCCCCCCCACCTAATATTGGAGAGGGAAATAAAAATTTCTTTGATAAGAAACAAATAATTTGTTTTCTCTCCTGTGATTTCAAATGGAACATTCTTTTTCCACTCCCATATAGAAGTCACTATAGATACAACACAGATAAGGCAGAGAAAAGTTATGCAGCATATTGCTGCCGAGATTTAAAAATATAGGTGTGGTTTGTAGGTTGTCTGTATGAATGCTTTAATAGCATGGCAGGAGATATATAGTTGGAGAACTAAATCCAAGATTAGTTCTCCAGATTTGTAGTTGCTTCTTGAGTTTGTGTTTATAATGTCTTACATATATTTGAGAAAACTGAATAATGTGGATGAGTACCTAAACTATAACACTCAGTGATCCTACTCAAAATATTGAGAACTAAGTTATCCTTTCTAATCCTTTCTTCCGAGACCCCGTGCTAACAACAAAAAACAATATTAAACAAAATTATATATAATTTAGACATACAGAGTTGCTCTGCAATGAATCACTTATTTAGCTCATTACTAAATAATGTTTTTGAATTATTTACATCTTTTAACAATAATTGCTTATGTCTGGAGAATCTGCCTATATTGGTTTTGTATGTTTTATTAGATATTATATTTCATTTAATGTTTATTTAAAATAGGAAAAAGTACAACCATTAAATGTTTATCTGTAGCTACAGTAAAGATCAATGACAAATATAATCACAGCTTCAGAAAAAAATTAAAAGTTAAAACAATTTTTGCAAAATTGGTTATTCACTAATTTACATGCTGATGAAGGTTGTGGTAGGAGACAATATATTTGAATTTACTTTCAAAATTGCCTTATGTGTCAATTTTTAAACATTGCTTATATCTTATAATTATGTACTATATTAAAATAATACATTGGGAAATTCTAAATACTATTTTTTCTCCCAATGGAAAGAACAATAGGAACTTTTTTCCTGAATTGTTTTCAGCATTCTTACTTCCTCTTGTCCATAAGATTTTTAAAACCAAAGTATTGTTACATTTCCCTCAAAGAATTTGAGCCACTTGTCAGTTCTTTTAAGAAAGTGTATAAATCAGACACTTTTCTACCTTGAAGTATCCCATTCTTACCTCTTTCAATCCACAAAATGGCAATTTTAGTGCCTATTTGATAGCTGAAGTGAGCTGTTTCTAAACTGACAATAAAATGGAAAGAACCTTCTGAACAGCCTTTCCTAGTTAGAATGAGATGTTTCTGGGCCAGAGTGCTTTGACCTTGAAATGTGTTCCAGACCTCCAGTTCAAATATTGAGATGATATTATAGCACCTATCCATATTAAATTAAAATGGGGAGTTTCAGATATATATTTGTGTATTCATAACTCATGCTTATTATGCAGGATAGAGAAATAGTTTAAATGCTATACTAGAGACCCCAGGTTCAACTTCTGATTCTGTCACTGAGCATGCTTAATGACAGACCAATATATCTTACTTCGCTATTGTTGTAGCGATAAAATTGGGGATTGAAATCTGATAAATAAATCTTTTTATTTTCATTCCTCTCATGACTTGTGATCAAATGGCTATTTTGGGAGCTTAATTTTAATTATAATGGGAACAGTATAAATCTTCAGTTGCACAAGACCTAATGTTTATATACCAGATATAAACATCCTTGGGATATCTTCCCAAGGGTACTAGCAGATGAAATATCATCTACAGATGGTTAAGGTTTTCATGATGTTTGAATTAATTACATCTGGCTTTAATTAAAAATAAATATAGAAGTACCAGGTGCTGAAATTATGGCTCTATGGCGAAATTGTAAATAGTAGGAAACATTCAGGCAAATGTCTTTTAGCAAGATAAGTTATTTCCATTTGAATGCAATTACTGATATAAATTAGAAGTAAATAGGAACAACTATTGCATATATGTGCTATACAGAAAATGTAACACAACTTGACAAATACTTAACGGGGCTATTGATGTGCATGTGTCAGAAATAATTTGTACTGCAAATAATTTGTATTGCATATACTTTAGAGTATATTCTTTAAAGCAGTTGTTTTTTTTCAGTCTTCTGCATGAATACAGAAAGAAAGAAGAAATCACAATAAAGACATGCCTGCATTAAAAATGACTTGTGTGGTCATATTCCTGTGCAATGTGAAACAAACAAAATGTTAAAAAGTTATGATATTTATATAATTACTTAGCAAGCACATCTAAATTATATTAAAGTAACCAAAATATATTTGCAATCCCTAACGCATGTCACAACTTTTGAGCACTCCTAATGTTTGGAAATTGAAAGTTGAAAAATTTAACATGCCCTACAAGTGTGCATTCCAAAATATTTATTCAAACCATTTTTAAAGCATGTACAGACTTAATACCCTGTTTTCCCCAAAATAAGACACCCCCTGATAATAAACCCAATTGGGCTTTTAAGCACATAGCAATAAGTCCAAGCACTTATTTCAGGGTTCAAAAAAATATAAAACAGGGTCTTATTTTCGGGGAAACATGTTATTTAATCAGTTTTTTTTAAAAGCATTTTTAAAATGCTTTTTTCTGTTCAAAGGAAGATTTTATAAAGTGATTGTTGGGGACTCTTATTCTACAATATTCATTTTTTCAGTCATGTTTTTTTTTTTATTTCTTCATGATATTACTAGGAGAAATTATTCAAAGTTGAAAGAATAATAGCAGCCTGATTTTAAATTTCAAATAATAGATATTAGGTATTTTATAACACATTAAGCATAAAATTATAATTTTTAAAAAGTAACAATATAAAGTCTGAGTAAAATATATTTTATTCATATATAGGATATACTAGTGCATCTTTATATTTGAAAAGGGGATGAATGTTTTAGAATGTGGTCAATATTTTGAATATTCTCTATTAAATGTATACTTCACTTCTGTGCAGATGCTAATATATAAAAGTAAAATTGTAGCAAAAAAATAACACAAAAACAGTTAGTCCTCAATTGGAATCTGCAGTTCTGTCCTTAAGCAAATCAATCATTAATTGGAAACCATGTGACCGCAACTATGCTTTTCTTTTCCCCATTGCCCCACCCTTTGGAATCCTGACCTTGGTGCAGGGATAGCAGACTCCAAAGGGCTGCCTATAACTGTTCTATCCCCGTCCCACATGTGCACACACCAACAGATGTCCAAGAGTTAAAAACCAAACCAGCCGACAAAATCCTTTTTCTTATGATAACGGAACTTGGCAGCAACCTAGTGGCTGCCTGCCAAGAGTTTATTACGAAGGGAAGAGATAACTTCTCTTGCTTCAGGTACACCAAAGTAAAATGTTCAATAATTACAGAGTAATTTAAATCCAAATATAATCCAGCAAAGTCTATAGCAAAAGTCCGGCAAGGCAGAATGGCGTGTTCGTCACAAGGCTTGACTGGCCACCACGCTCCCTTTTATACCCTGTGGGATGTGGTCCAGTGACTCAGCCTAATCTTGGGCATGCCTTTTCTTCTGTTACGTGTGCTTATCTCTGCGACGCTGGTGTGGATCCAGCCAAGACTCATTTCTTTCATCACTGTCCACCTGTGGCTGCGTGGACGTGCTTGGCCCCGGCCCTATCTCTTGCCCTTCTGCGGACATCGAAGGCATTGCCAAAGAGGAATGTCCTGGAGAGGGAGGCCTTGCCAACTCCTCTCCTTCACTCTCGGAGTCCTCTCCTGCCGATGACACAGGCTCAGGTAACGGAGCCACAACAATAACTAACAAGACTCACTTTTGGCTTTTGACTGGTTCCTAATGATTTTTCTTCAGATTCCTTTTCCCACTACTCCTTATTCGGCCAGGCGCTGGGATAATTAGAAAGAAGAAATATAGTGTTTGTATTTGCATCCTTTGGAGAGGAATAAATTGCAAGAGAATAAGCAGGCACATAATGGGGAATATGAATTTAAAAAAAAAATTTTTTAGCACCATCGTGTGTTCAGACGGTTGCTGAACAAGGCAGTTGGTAAGCGAACCCTACCTGTAATACCACAACCTTTTGAAAATAATTATAATATATTTATATTATATATAATATATATAACCATTTTCATTGTATACATGATGTACAATGACAATAAAGGCTATATTATACTATACTATAATCCCACAGTTTTATATTAACAGAATTATCTTACCTCATTGAAATACAAATATTTAATTGAAAAATACCCATTCGATTTTAGATTCTTTAGAATTAATAGTAAAGTTAAAATATTGTGGGAATCATAACGGATAAAGTCTTGGTCCATAGTATACCATATTTAACTGGTTGAAAAGAAGAAAGTGTAGGTAATTGATGTGGCAATACTATGAGATAGACAAATAGAAGAGAGAGAATTGGAGAAGGTCACAGAATATGAAGATATGAAAATCAGATTTGAAAGGTTATGGCATAAATTGGCCACAGTAATCCCAATGGTTATTGGTAGACAGCATTTAGAAAATTTATTCATTGACAACATTTCCATCTGTCAATTACAAAAGGCTACCCTTCTTGGATCTTTACATGTATTGTGCTGATAGATTATGACATTTTAGATCTGGGGAAGAACTCAATATGTATGAAGACCATCACCAGCTAAAGAACTTGCAACTATGATTTCACATTTTTCTATATACACATATACTTGTGCTATCAATAGATTTCTGGCCAATTTTAACCATATTAAAATCTGGCTAATATTCAACTATTCACAACAAGTTGTCTTTTAGAAAATTCCAATATATTTCCCCAAGAAAAAGTATATTTAATTAGCATGAAAATGTTTTCAGGATAGTTATGCCATGGCCAATACATCAATTAACTTTTAATCTAATCCTATATACAAGAAAATATACGACCACAATTGAGCCCAACATTTATGTTGTAAAGTAACACAATTGTTAAATGAATTTTGCAGTGCTTCACTTAACAACTGTGGCAAGAAAGATCATAAAATTGGGCAAATTTCACTTAAGCAATGTGTCAATTTTTGTCTCAATTGTGGTTGTAAATTGAGGACTATATACAAGTATGTGTTTTACTACTGAACAATCAGCATAGGCAGATTTTTTTTTCTGTTTTCATTCATTAAAATTCATAGCCTGTAGTCTTGGTATTTTTCAGTGATTTGGATTTCAGTATTTTTGTAGTACATAGGAAGTAGAAAATTTGCAGTCAGTGAGGTCAAATCCAATAAAATATTTTGGACCACCCTTTTAATATAATTCTAGGAGTCATAATATGCTCATTGTAGTTAACTTTTCCTTCCGAAGTATTTCAACTTTAATTTGCAAATCCCAATGTCTTGTTGCTTCTTTTATTAATCTAGATTTAATTAGTCTAAATTAATTTCATTAATTCCATGAAATTAATTTAGATTAATTTCATTAATCCTGAAATGCAGTAATAGACCCAAAATAAGAATTGCAGACCAATCAACAGGTTCCTCCTATGGAAATATCTGTTGCTGCCTTTCTTATTTTTTTTTTTATGTTATAAAAGAGAAATATAAATAAATAAATAGCAATACAAAGATAAAATAAATAAGAACCATAGAAATTGATACTGCATTTTTTTATTTTTAAAGTAGTTAGATTTGTATCTCACCTTTCCCCAAGGATTCAAGGCAACATTCTGAGATTGCTATCTTATTTTTTTTCCCTATGACTCTACCCCTGTGAAGTAAATAGGATTGAGTTAGAGTAATTGACCACTGTATGTAATAAGTTTCCATGGCTGAGTCCTAGGTCTTCGCAGTCCAGATTCAATACCTTAATATCAGCATATATAAAAAGATTGCAGAATATTTTTTTAAAAAAACTGAAGATACAGCAAAACACATTATTCATCGTTTTTGTATAAATATAATTTAAGTTTTAAACTAAAGGAATTATGATGTTTCAGGTAGCCCTCCTGGTGGCTGCATGTTGTTGTTGAGTGTTCTCATATTATCCTCTTCCATTTTCAGAGCTAGTGCATATGGAAATAGATTGCTTTGATTGTATTAATTTTATATAGAAAGCATTTTATTGCTTGAGAGCACATTTATAGCTCATATGTTTTAACTGATTTGGAATATGTACTGAACAGTGGTTAATGATTTGGATCATATTAACATTAGCAACCCCTAATGGATAATGATGTGCAAATAGGTTCCAGAAAGGCTAGCTAAGCCAGCCTAATCAAAAATACGTAACTGAAATGACAAAAACTTTGAACAGGAGAATATTCCTAAATTATCATAGTGAACATCCAATGTTGTATAAAATAGTATATATTAGAGTAAACAATAGATTTATTGCAACGGATTATAACATTTATTCACACTTTTTATAATGAAAATATTTATCTACAGTATTTTTTTTTACAATTAATATCATATAACATGGTTGTTAATTTATCTAAAAAGAAAAAGATCTGAATGTGACATTAATTAATCTATAGACTTAAAGGATGCTGTGGTTCACTGAGCCTTCTTTAGTTTTAGTTGGTTTCTTTTCCTGGAGTTGTAAATGTAAAGCTAATTAGATGGTACCATCAGCTGGCAGTACAGAAAGAGTTGCCACTTCTGGTGTGATAATTCCATCTGCTTTATGATATTAGCCAATGGAAACAGATGGTACTGCCCTTTGAAGAAATGTGTTGTAGATTTTCACAATGGAGTGCTTGAATCTACAATTTATTTTCCATGCCTGCTTGTTTCATAGAAACAAATAGAAAATTTGCAATATTTCCATATGTCTGTAAATGTTGTTATATCATTAGTACTTTAGCTTTAGGACTGTCTGCCAGTAGCTATTGGCACCAGTATGTTCAGGCATTTCATTTCATATTAATTCAGCACTTTATAATTCGACAAAAGGGGTTGATTTAATTGCCCTATTGTACTGAACAATTGAAATTTCTCAAGTTCATAGTCTCTTTTTGCGCTTATCTTTAATCAAATTTTCAGGAGTAAAGTCAACAACCAGTTTCCCCTTTGTGTATTTCAGTGTGTTCAGTTAGAATATGAATTATATTCAACTAAGAACAGTTAATAATTTCTTTTTTCAAATATTTGAAATATTTCATAAGCAAATTATATGTAAAACAAACACACTATTTTGATATAGTTTCAAAGAAATAAGTACTTTCTTTAAAAAATAGTCTGTATGTGTGTATACATACATTATTCTTCATATGTAATTTTTTTGAAATTGATGTTTTTTTCTTAAGTAGATAAGGTAAAATTCACTTGCTAATACATTTTATTGCAACATAGTAACTCTATACAAGCATTTCAGTTAGCTGTGATAATAGCTCTATAGAAGCACTTCAGTAAGCTGTGATTATTATTGTGATTATTGTTTTGAACGATGATCCTTGTTCTAGTATTAGTTTGGAGGGTCTATGTATATTAAATTGAATTCTTCAGCTGTGCTTTTTAAAAATCATTATTTGATGGAAGTTGAGTTCTTGATTAGAATGTATGTATATAGATTGCCATCAACTGACCTTTTCAGTGGTTGCATTTTTTTTATAAAGCATATTTAGGCAGAATTATGGGATCATAGATTTGAAATTTCTGGCCTGTAATATCTCTTGTTGGTCATGCTGTGGTCTTGTTGGTCTTGCTGCTGTGCATTCTAGTGAGGAGAGTCCTACAGTACATTTTTGTAGACATAGTTTTTGTGCCCATTGTTCAGAAGGGCAAGAATATTCTGAGAAATGATTGACATCAGTAAGAAGAATATCCATACTGTATTATGTTTCATGCATAAAATGTGTTTGTTTCTCTTTTTTTGAACATTTTTTTTAAAAAAAAAAACATAAGCATACAAAAATCTTTTCAGAATGATTCATTGATCCGGTCATAAGTAGGTTCAATTACTAATTCCTCTTTAACAAAAGCTTTTCCTGAATCCCCGCTAATTACTGTAAAAAAAAAAAAGAAAAAATGTTTCCCTTAATTTATATCATTTTACACAAATCAATTACCTTCTATTATTTCACCACAAATCTTAGTTTTCAAATAACACAACTTAATTTTCTCTAACATTATTGCCCTAAATTTTATCTGAAAAAAGAAAAAATTCTTAAAACCCATTACACTAATCTTAAAATCCTTAATTCAATATCATTTCAATTTCTTTTCCTTTTAACATGGATGGATATATCTTAAAAACATAAGTCAACAAAATATTTACGCAGTATTTTAACTGTTAACATTTATCATCTTCATTTTACTATTTATCTCAGTTTAATCCTTTTAATCACAACATAATCATTTCATTATTAATATCAATTCCAGCGTGGTCATCTTTATTTCTTTATCATCTTTATCCCAGTATATAATCTCCTCTTAGTCATCCTCTTTTGGCTGTTAATCACAGCATAGTCTTTTTAGGTTTTATTGTTATTCCCAGTATAATCATCATATACCCAGTACAATTCTCTATGTTTTGCTCTCTGTCCCAGCATAATCACCTTAGTTTGCTGCTTATCCCAGCATAATCACCTTTTTTTTTAATTTTACCATCCATCAATACATTACTTGTTAATATTCAATCACATTATCATTATCATCTTTATAACAATTTATCATTGAGGCTTAGTTCTTACTCCAAACACTTCCTTATATAAATTAGTAAATTTCTGTTAATATATTCTATTCCTCTCATATTCTTACTTTTTTCTTTATTTCAGTTTTTTACATATTATATCAAATTCTTCTCATTTTATTAATCTATAAAAACCTCCTTTTTATTATTATTATAAAATGTGTTTCTTGAGCATTCATCAGTACAGCCACTCTATGTGGAAGTTGGTATCTTAGAGTTGATAATGTCTAAATATGTTTACTATTGTCTAAGTAGGTTTATTATTAGAAATCCAAATCTTCTGGCATAGCATAATGTCCCAAACAACTCTTGGATTATTATAATGAAATAACCATACTTCAGAAGGATTGTGTACTGTTTGATCAACTCTGTTTAAAATACAGAGATAAAAAAGTTACCAGAGATGCTTTGGCCCACATGATTTGTAAATTGTGATCCTGATTGACAACATTCAGTGAGCCTGTTGTAAGCCTATTATAAACCAGTGTTTACGATTTGCACTTTTTTAAATGTGCAAGCTACTTTTGCCTTATTATTTATATTTATAGTGCTTTTAAAAAAGGACTAAATATCAGAATGAGAAATAAAGGGACTTTTGGTTTCAACTTTGTGTGAAGAATCAGCTTCCTTAAAATTTTGAATTCATTTTCTCTCTTTTTTTTTTATTGAAAAGTCTTTAAAAGTTTACATATTTTTATATGCATTTGACTCTGGTCTCTAATTTGTTTTACCAAATTTTCTTCACTTTGTATGATACCGATGTTCTGATCTTTTCTCCATCTAGCTTGTAATTGTACATACTGAAACCAAGTTTGGATTACCCTTTCTTCCTTTAATACCCTCAAAGGTTTTAACTTTAATATACCCTTCTCTGTGTTAAGAATTTCTTTATATGTAATTACATCCTGTCTTTGTTCTATACTTATATTCTCTATCGCGTATCTGGATACTGTCCATATGGGTATCTTGTCATTTAATTTATATTTATATTTCTTCCAGACACGCAATAAAGCATTCCTTAATATATGACTTTTAAAAGTCCTATCAACCTTCTTGTCATACACTAAATAAGCATGCCAGCCGTAAACCAAATCATGTCCTTCTATATTCAATATTCTTTCATTTGTTAAATTAATCCAATCGCTAATTGCTGATAAAACAGCTGCTTCATAGTATAATTTTAAGTTGGGCATTTTCAAACCTCCTCTTTCACGTATGTCTTGCATTATTTTTAATTTAACCCTTGGTTTCTTCCCTGCCCAAACAAAATAATTAAAGCCCTTGTGCCATTCTTCCAAGTTCGCATCCTTTTTAAGTATTGGTATCATTTGAAAAAGGAATAAAAATTTAGGCAAAACATTCATCTTTACTACTGCTATTCTACCAAACAAAGACAGTTGTAATTTTTTCCAATTATCCATCTCTGTCTGTATTTTATGCCATAACGATTCATAATTATACTTATATAATTTCCCATTTATATTTTTATATTTTATATTTTTGTTCAATTTCTATACCGCCCTTCTTCAAAGAGGACTCAGGGCGGTGAACAGCCAAAGTAAAAAACAGGACATACAAAATTTAAAAACAGTTAAAATAATTAAATATTTTGGCCGTAAATTAAAACAATCCAATTTAAAATCAATTTAAAATTTAACTCAAGCCAGCCCAGCTAGTTGAAATAAATAGGTCTTCAGGGCCCGACGAAAAATCTGGAGGTCTGTTATTGTACGTATCTCTGGGGGGAGGTTGTTCCAGAGGGTGGGCGCCGCCACAGAGAAGGCTCTCCCCCTGGGGGTTGCCAGCTGACATTTTCTGGCGGACGGCACCCTGAGGAGGCCCACTCTGTGCGAGCGTACTGGCCTGTGGGAGGCTATTGGTGGCAGAAGGAGGTCTCATAAATATCCCGGCCCTAAGCCATGGAGCGCTTTAAAGTTGGTCACCAACACCTTGAAGCGCACCTGGAAGACCACCTGGAGCCAGTGCAGCTCGCGCAGGAGAGGTGTCACATGGGAGCACCTCGTCGCCCCCATAATCCCCCGCGCAGCTGCGTTCTGGACCAGCTGGAGCCTCCGGGTGCACCCCAGGGGGAGCCCCATGTAGAGAGTGTTGCAGTAGTCCAGGCGGGAAGTGACGAGTGCATGAGTGACTGTGCGTAGGGAATCCCGATCTAGAAAGGGACGCAACTGGCGTATCAGGCGAACCTGATAAAAAGCCCCCCTGGCCACGGCCGTCAAATGATCTTCTAAAGACAGCCGTGCGTCCAGTAGGATACCCAAGTTACGAGCCCTCTCCGTGGCGGCGAGTGATTCACCCCCAATAGCCAGCGATGGCATCAGCTGGCTATATCAGGACGCCGGAAGCCACAGCCACTCGGTCTTGGAGGGGTTGAGTCGGAGCCTGTTTCTCCCCATCCAGGCCCGCATGGCCTCCAGGCACTGGGACATCACTTCAAGGGCATCGTTGGGGTGGCCTGGGGTGGAGATGTACAGCTGGGTGTCATCAGCGTACTGATGGAACTCCACCCCGAAGCCACGGATGATCTCACCCAGTGGCTTTACATAAATGTTGAACAGAAGGGGCGAGAGGACTGACCCTTGTGGCACCCCACAAGCAAGGTGCCTCGGGGTCGACCGCTGCCCCCCTGCCAACACAGATTGCGACCAGTCAGAGAGGTAGGAGGAGAACCACCGCAGAACGGTGCCCCCCACTCCCAACCCTGCCAGCCGGTGCAACATGATACCATGGTCGATGGTATCAAAAGCCACTGAGAGGTCTAACAGGACCAGGATAGAGGAGCAACCCCTATCCCGAGCCCTCCAGAGATCATCCACCAATGCGATCAATGCTGTTTCCGTGCTGTGCCCAGGCCGGAAGCCAGACTGGAGCAGGTCTAGATAGACAGCTTCATCCAGGTACCGGGGAAGCTGTTGCGCCACCACACTCTCAACAACCTTCGCAACGAAGCGAAGGTTGGAGACTGGACGGTAGTTAACCTAAACAGCCGGATCCAGAGAGGGCTTCTTGAGGAGGGGCCTCACAACCCCTTCTTTCAAAGCGGCCGGCAGGACCCCCTCACTCAAAGAAGCGTTAACAATCTTCTGGAGCCAGCCTCGTGTCACCTCCCGGGAAGCCAGTACCAACCAGGAGGGACACAGGTCCAATAAACATGTGGTCGTGTTCAGCCATCCCAGGACCCTGTCCATGTCCTCGGGAGCGACAGGATCGAACTCCCCCCAGATAACACTCTCAAGACCTGCTTCAGTCATCCCGTCCGGACATACCCAGTCAGAGGCCAGCCCTTCCCGAATCTGAGCAATTTTGTCATACAGATATTGCACAAAATCCTCAGCTCGGCCCTGCAAGGGGTCATCCCGCACTTCCAGATGGAGGAGGGAGCGGGTCACCCTAAACAGGGCGGCCGGGCGATTATCTGATGATGCGATAAGAGCGGCAAAATAACTAGTTTTCGCCGCTTTTATTGCCACTACGTAGGTCTTAATATGAGACCTCACCAGTGTTCGGTCAGATTCGGAGCGGCTGGTCCTCCAACTACTCTCCAGACGTCTTTTCCGGCGCTTCATCTCCCTAAGCTCCTCGGAGAACCAAGGAGCTAGGTGAGTTCGGTGCCGGGTCAGAGGGCGCAAAGGCACGATACGGTCCAAAGCCCCGGCAGCCGCACTATCCCAGGCGGCCACCAGGTCTTCAGCCGAGTCATGAGCCAGAATCTCAGGAAATGGCCCAAGCTCCATCTGGAACCTATCAGGATCCATCAGGCGCCTGGGGCGGAACCACCTGGTCGGTCCCGCCTCCCTGCGGCGGAGTGTAGCGGTTAGAAAGTCAAGTCGAAGGAGCGAGTGGTCAGACCATGACAAGGGTTCGATGGCTATATCCCCTATATCAAGGCCACTCAACCACTGACCAGAGACAAAAACTAAGTCCAGAGTGTGTCCCTCTGTGTGAGTGGGGTCATGAATTAACTGAGTAAGGTCCAAGGCCATCATGGAAGCCATGAACTCTCGAGCCACTTCACGTTTCACCGATAGATGGCAGGTTGAAATTTGAAGTTGTAATATAAACTCCTAAATATTTAACCTTTTTAACTATCTCACATCCTGTTACTCTTTCTAATTCTTCTTTTTGATTTATTGTCATATTTTTAGTTATCATCTTTGTTTTCCCAATATTTATTTTAAACCCAGATACTTGACCATAGTGATTAATTATCTCCACTAAACCTGTAGCTGATTTCACTGGATGAGTTAAGGTTACAACCAAGTCGTCTGCGAATGCTCATAATCTATAGTCATGATGCCTGATCTTAATTCCCCGTATCTTATCAGAGTCACATATTTTGTTCAACAATAATTCCAACATTAAAATAAACAGTAATGGGGACAGGGGACAACCCTGTCTTGTTCCTTTTTCTATTTTAAAAGTTTCTGTTAAACTACCATTAATTATTATTTGCACTGTCTGTTCCTGATATATTGCTTTAATAGATTTTGTAAAACATTCTCCAAACTGCAACCTCTGCACCATTTTCAATAAAAATTGCCAGTTCAATCGATCAAACACTTTTTCGGCATCCAAAAATATAAGCACCGCAGGGACTTGGTTGTTCCTTTTCAAATACTCCAATATATTAACAATTTGCCTTACATTAATTTTCATTTGTCTCTCATTTCTAAAACCAGATTGATCATTATGGATCATTTGTTGCATAACTGACATTAACCTATTTGCTAATATTTTAGCAAAAATCTTATAGTCTGTATTAAGTAATGATATGGGCCTATAATTTTTTGGCTGGGTATGATCATGATCTTCCTTCAGAATCAGAGAAATAAAGGCTGTTCTCCAAGATAGTGGTACCCCTCCTCCCAATTGTATTCTAGTAAATAATTCCCTAAGGGGTTCTACCATTTCCAATTGTAAATTTTTGTAATAAGCCGCTGTCAATCCGTCTGTACCAGGTGCCTTACCAACATTTAACTGCTTAATTGCCAGTAGAATTTCCTCCTTGGATATCGGTTGATTCAATCTTTCCCTTTGCTCATCTGTAACTGTAAGAATATTCTCCTTCTCCAGGTATCTATCTATATCTATACCTTGTATTTTATCATCAGCATACAATCTCGTATAAAACTCTAAAAAAGCCTTTTTAATCATATTCTGTTGATACACCTCTTTACCTTTATAGTCTATTTTCTCTATAGTACGAGACTTTTGTGCTAACCATCTACCTGGCTTATTTGCATTACAAAAAGTATTATGTTTAACATATTGCAAATTAGTTGAATTCATTTTCTCATATCAAGAGCTGCAATGGCACAGTGGTTAGAATGCAGTACTGCAGGCTACTTCTTCTGATTGCTGGCTGCCTGTAATTTGGCAGTTCAAATCTTACTAGGCTCAAGGTTGACTCAGCCTTCCATCTTTCTGAGGTCGGTAAAATGAGGACCCAGATTGTTGGGGGCAATATGCTGACTGTAAACTGCTTAGAGCCGGCTGTAAAGCACTGCACATAAATCTAAGTGCTATTGCTAAGTGTTATTGCTATCAGAGAAAAAATATCCACTTATTTACCAAAACATTTAAAGCATAGATTAATAGAATAATATAAGAAAATGATATCTCCACAAAAATGCCTTTGCTTTGATACAAGTTGCATCCTCTATATATTTCAGAGGAACCAATTCAGTGTACAATGTTGACAGTGGTATTCCTCCCATAGGCTTCAGTTCAGAAGACATTGGGGCGGGGGGAGTTAAAAATGATAAACATTTCTCATTGTGAAGGGTCCTTGGTGTTCTCTAAGTAATGTCTCCCTTGAAGAAGTTTCATTAACCAAACTAAATAACATCAGCAGTATTTGTGGGGAGTGGGGTTTAGTTTATGTTCTGTGGCTTTCCCTGTCAATATTGGTAGGAGTGGTTTTAGTAGGATTATTGGTGAGTGGTTTCTGATTGAACTATTTATTGTTGGCTTGTTTGGCAATTTTTTATTGGGATATTGTTCACTTCTTGATTGTTAATCTGATGTTAACTTGGTCTTAATCTATGCTCATCTGGGTATTGATTGCTGGTGAGAAGGTATTAGGTCTTTTCTTCCCTTTTTGACTTATTGATTGTCTCTTTCGCATATGTAGATGTTGTTTACAACTATGTGTCTATTGATAGTCGATTTGTCAGAGTGCCAGGCTTCCAAGTCCACCAAGGACCCATCATTTCAATATGAGCTACAAACATTCTCCTTTGTCAGTTTCTCATTATATATGACATACATACTTGTATCAGATGCCAGGACACAAATGTAAGACATTTGTATAAGACATTATACATGCCAATGTTCTGGCATCAGTTTGCTACAGACATCTGTGATATTTCCTTTTCTTTGTTCCCCATTTCTAGATTTGAGCTAACACCTCTTGCTATATGGTCAATTTTAGGGCCAAATAATCTGTTTCATAGACTGTGTGTAGCTACCTGCATCTTATTTTCCTCTCTATTTTTCTGGTTTACTTTTCCAGAGATAACTTTTCCGGAGGTAATCTGAATCTTCAACAGTTTCGGTATTATTGGATGGGTTTTTTTTTTTTTTCATTAAAGGCTTTTGTTACTGCTCCTATTTTTCCAAATATTTTTTTTTTTAAATACAGAACCTACAAAAATAAGTGATATATTCAAAGTAAAACTTTAGATTTTTTTCCAGCTGGAAAAGCATTAATTTTACATTTTATTTACTTTTAGAGAACTAGAGGACGAAAACGAAGCTATCTTCCAGAAGAAGAAAAACCTGAGGTTGGAATCTTGTAATTATATTCATTTTTATTGAGTAGATGAAAATGTCAAGAGAAAGAAGCAATGTTTCTAAAATCTTTGTTTTGATTTGTTGTTTCTCCTTCTAATAGGAACGGATTCCAAGAGAAAGACGACAAAGACAATCTGTAGTACAAAAGAAGCCAAAGTCTGAGGACTTAAGAACAGAATGTGCTACATGTAAGGGAACTGGAGACAATGAAAATCTAGTCAGGTAGGGCTAATGTTAGAATCTTTTCCAAAGGAAATTAAAGTTCCATCTTCATCACTTTCTCATCATGGTTGTAATCAATGAAGTCTTAAAAGTGCTGAATAAGGCCAGCTGATTTAAGGGGAATGCATACCTCAGAAACAATTATTTGATCCACTTCTATCCACTAATTGACTTGCCACATGTTTTCTCTGTGGATTTAGATGTAGTGAATCTCTATGTTTATCTGTCAATTTCATACATAGAATTAATACTCTGTCAGGGTGAACTTCTTTGTCTTTTAACAGGACATAAAAGATAAAAAGCCAATCACTTCTGTGATACAAGATCTGTTTTTATTTTCTGTCACAAAGTTATATGTGAAGTTAATTTTCACTTGTCTAAAAGTTATACTGATGTCCACAAATTGAAGTATTTTTATTCCAAGGAGTTTCTGAGTTCTAGTTCTACTTTTGCCATGAAAAACTGTCTGGGTGCTTTTGAGCCAGTCATTCTTCTCAGCCCAATTGATGTCATAGGTTTTTTGTTGTGGGGAAAATCGGAAGAGGAAGGAGTTAGGTATGTTAGGTAGGTAAGTAAATAAAAATTAAAACTTGTTAATCCAATTTCTTCATCCCCCAGTTTTACAGAATTGTAAAAACAATTTGTATTCATCTATAAATAGATTTCATTAATCAGATTTCAAATTAAAAATATGGCAATCAACTAATGATTTATAGTTGATACTTCTTAATTCCAACTTTAGTTATGTAATTTATTGTCAGCTTTAAAAATGGAATGATTTAGGCCATGGCTTTAATTGAGAACTGAAATAAATTAAACTCAATTTTTTACTTCATTTGATGTACAGAGTTTTAAAAAACATAGGGTAAGATCATTACATAAATAAATAGTCTCCATTCCATCCAGATTTTTAAAATAAAACATTTAATAATATTCTAGATACTGGTAAATGAAGGAATATATTAAAAAATCTAAAGCTACTGGGGTCTAATAAATAAGTGTGAGAAGGAGAATAAAGAATAAATTAATTCTAATGAGCTACACAAAGCCAAATGGTATTGCAGAGTTGTCTATGATAATTCAGCATTTCAAATAATTCAGAATGACATTTTACCTGTGATATTTTTAGCACCTTACATCTACCTCAATATAATGAATGTTTAAATTTCAGTGTTGGGCCCATACTCATGTTGAATATTGATAGTTTAGGGGAGAAACCAGGAAGAATGAAACATTGCATTCAGAGGCAAAATTTTTCATATACGATACCTGAATATTTGTTGATAACAAAATAGATTCTGAATTTCATTTTCTTAAGTCCTTTAGAAAGTGACACAAGGTCCAAATAAACATTTTAATTATTATTTTTATTTTTTTAGTACTTTGCATACTAAAACATAACATAACATATTAATAGTAGGAACTGCTACCATATGAGTGTCCTTTTGCTCTTTCTTTGAAAGTATGATTTCCTGTGTGGATCTGCTTGTTATGGAATAATTTAATGTAGTTGCCTTTATAATAGCAGTGTGGTTCTAGAGAAAGAAGAAAACTCCATTCTTGTTTTCTGCACTGTCTGCAAGAATCTTAACATGGTTTACTAGAAAATAGTATTTTTACAAACCTGTAAGCTTTGATATGGTATGAGCCAAGGAATTATAAGGAAATATTGGCATTACCTAAATTTGAACAATTAAAGTGGAAAGAAGCCATTGGCAAAGAAATGAAATCCATGGATGAACGCAAAGTGTTCACATCTATGGCTTTGCTACAGGGTTGCAAAGCTATAGGTTGTAAGTGGGTGTACAAAAAGAAAGTACTACCCAACAATAAGGTCCAGACCAGACATAGCTTGTGCAGTAAACATTCTAAGACGCTTTACTGCTGCACCAACCCAATTGTGTTGGATGGGTATAAAAAGGAATTCTTAGGTATTTGAAGGAACTGTGAATTTTGGTCTTCAAATACAGGTCTGGGAAGAATATTAAATTATTTGATTTTATTTCTATTACAGTTATGAAGGGAGGAGTGTCAGAGTATGTTCATAGATTGGGATAGACAGGGTAACAGGTCAGCCAATGGGGACTGTTTGGATAGACATGGTAACAGGTCAGCTAATGGAGACTGTTTGGAAATTGAAACGTAGTATTTGTTAGTATGGGACCATAAGAGACAGTTTGGAGTCTGGGCATGGCTTAGACTTGCTAAACTGTATATAAGAGTTGGTTTGGCCTCTGTAACCAGAGTCTCTGTACAATATATTTGCCTCTGTATCTCTCTACTCTGTAAGGCATGAGCTTAAATGGTCTTCGGGGGATGGTAGAGGACAGGAAGGCCTAGAGGAAAGTTGTCCATGGGGTTGCGATGGGTCGGACACAACTTTGCAAGTAACAACAACAAATTATCAACAAAGCTTTGATAATTCCAATTTGTGTTTAATGTGTTACTGCTTTTGTATACGCTTTTTAGATGTTAAAGCTTCAGTGCTCATGTTGTATAGCTGCCTGTCAATGTTTTATGTTGCATCTTGTTTTATATTGATAAGTTTGGTACAACATATAAATCTAGCTTTTTTTTTTTTACTTTTTATTTGAGAGAAAGACCTTTATTCCAGGTTATTTAAAATGTATACAT
Source organism: Arizona elegans (assembly GCA_022577455.1). Taxonomy (NCBI): domain Eukaryota; kingdom Metazoa; phylum Chordata; class Lepidosauria; order Squamata; family Colubridae; genus Arizona; species Arizona elegans. The sequence continues at coordinate 31,316,657 of JAKOOJ010000004.1, forward strand.
GATTTTATTTTATCTGTGGACAATTTCATTCACAGATTTTAATTTCCAGCGGCCTTTGAATATCATTGCTAGTTAAGGCAAACACATTTATTTATTTATTGTACGGCATTACAGGAATGTTTTTGGGAGATGATTCCAAGTATTAAATTTTATTTCTTTTGTCCAGCAGTCAAGAATGTTTTCAATTCTATTATCTATTGTTAAATAAATGCTGCTGGTTTTTTTTAAAGAGCTATAGAAATGTCTTTACTCCATTTTTTAAAAGTAACTTGAAATATTATGGAGTGGAGTAATCTTCTGTTTCAGGGGAAGGCTTTAGTTAAGATAATGTATATGATCAGTTTCAGGGTTTTACACTTCCCTAGTTTGTATGAAAAATTAACAATGCTATTAAAATTGCTGCTACTGTTTATTTCCAAACTTTTGAATATGGCTTTTATAATCTGAATGCTGAATTCCGTTTTTAAGAAAAAAGTAATTAGTTAGTGTGAGATAACAACTGTTAATTCAGTGCAAACTCTTATATTATGCTCTCTGCTCTATAGTTTATTTATTTTTCAATTATGATTGTCAGTCTCTTGGCAGCTGCTTGAAAAGAAAGTAACTTTTTAAAGCATGATTTCACAAAATTCTCTTTAGCAAGGTTTATTAAGAAGAAAGAGTAATAGTATAAAGAATTCCAGCAAGTGAACCAATTTTCATATTAAGACTTTCCATTTTTACTTCTGTTCTTGAAAGTTTTAGGTTGTACCAAAAAGGGGTTGGTTCCCTTCTTTGATAATAGATAAATTTCCAGCTGTTGTTTTCATGATGTTGTTTGAATATTTTATGATTTTGAGAACCAACCTTTCAGTAACTATATTGTTGGTCAATATATTTACTAGAAACATTGTTTATACGGGAAGTTACCTAGAAATATATATCTAATGTATAAGGGAGTGAAAGAAGTAGAATATGTCTTCTTTAATCAGGAATTACTCTGCCTTTGGAAATAAACTCATAGAAATATGTACATAGTATATTGGAATCCACCAAGCGTGAAAACTACTTTTTTCTAAGATTTCTCAGTTTTAAAAATGAATTGCTACCAAGTGGAGAGACAAGATAGACAGGTTATTGTTTGAGAAACATATCCAGGGAACCATTACATTCGCCTAAGCAATCAACTGGTTCTTTAGATCCTCGCCGTAAAAATTTATGAAATTTTCATTGATTTTTTTAAAAAAAAACTGTAAAAATGTACAGAATGATATCATATTGTTATAGATATTCTAAACGAATAGTTTTGTTTAAGATAACTGTTTGGTAAGACACAGATCATTTTTTTTCATAGCCATGAATTTCATAGCCATGAAAATGCATATGAATCATTCTGGTATTTGCAGTTCTTTTTCATTATTGTTATTAAATATGGAGTATTTCATTAACATTGAGAGCCATTCCCTACCACTTGTATCCCACTTCTTTTTGCTTGATTAATTTTATTTTGCTGTGCTTATTAACTTAAAAAAAACCAATAGAAATTTCCATCTGTAGAAGAAAAAATTTTATTTTGAATTTTCAGAAATTAAATGATATGGAATATAATTTATTTTTGCAAATAAATATTGCTGTAAACTAATAACAAAATAACAATATTTGCATATTTTAATTTGAAAAATTATTTTAGGAATATTTTAACCTTCATATGTGAAGGAGAGAACATGACATTTGAACCATGTTAATAGAGGGGAGAAACTATATTTTTATTAGTTGTATGTGTCCATTTATTTATTATGTGTTTGTTTATTTAGCAAATTTATAGGCCATCTATCTCATATTCATGAAGTTAAGCCAATAAATTAACATGGAAATTTTTTAGTCTATTGTATTGATCAGGATGTTTGAGTATTTATAAAAATCTGGAAATTTTATCCATTTAGTATAGTATATTCTTTTATAATTATAATTATAGCTTTAATTATAAATCACCATGTAAGAATGAATTATTTTGCTTATCACAAAGATTAACAAATGTAATACATTAAAATCACATACTGTTTAAACATCAATAATAGGAAATAAATAATAAATTGTAGCTCAAAATCAATATGGTAGGTAATATGAAGAGGCAAATTTAACTGTAGTCTTAGTAATGGTATGGTCAACCTTAGTTTGTATGATTTAAAAGGGAGAGGGTATGGTGTTCAGTTTAAATATAAATTAAACAAAATGTAATAGAATTCTTAGTGCAAGGCATATAAGAATTGAATTTTAAAAATGAAATTTCCAACTATAACTGTTTGCCATGATTTATACAATGTTGTATAATTGTAATACTCTACTATGGTATAATAGTAGAATATTATTAATATTTTAACTAAAACTGCCCTTCCTGTGAAGCATTTATTTTTGATATAAACATTTTTTTTTCTCCAGAGCTGGAAAACATAGTAGGCAATTTCTTTAATTTCCACTGAAAGTTTTGTCTGCAATGAATCTGCTAAAGGAATATATAATGGAAGCAATGAATTGACGTTGCAAGACTGTGTAGTAAGTGACTTTTACCACTGCACATAAACAGAGCAGTTATTCTAAATCATAGCATCAGTTTCACTCAGATAACCACTAAAATCACTACACTGTGGTCTGCTGGAAATGCCATCATCCTTCATCTGCCACATTAAGCCTGCAGAGAGCAAGCAGCAGTTGAGTCTATATTGTGGTGGAAAGGAATGAGTCCTGAACCAAGTGAAAAGATGTTCTGGAAGAGCAGTAACCTTTTCTATGATGTGTGCTTTTTCCATTACATTTTTGACAGAAAATGATGCCAAATGATTTAATGGTGACATTTTGTTTGCTGACTTTCTTTATTTCTTACTTTTAAAAAAAATAAACATAACTTGGCCTAGAGGGAAAATGAGTGGCCAGGCATTTTGAATCCGCCTACAGAATTTCTAATTCATATAATCATTGAATTATTATCATGTAGTGTTTTAGGGTTGTTGTTCTTTAATTCTCATATCATATTTTTAAAAGGCATTATCTTTTTCCTGTTATGGCATCAGTTATTTTAGTAAATTAACCTTTAAACACACATCTTTTAATACATAAACAACCTATAGCATAATTTGATAAATAAGAAGCAATTAAAAAAAAACACAGACACCTTGTTTGCCAGACTTGTATTATCTAGTTGTAGATATCATGGCTTTCATTTTCTGATGTACATTATTCTGTAATAATGATGTAAATTCAGTTTGTGATACAAATTACTCTAGATGGCTAATTATGGCAGTACACATATTATCTTAATCATTAACTCTATGCAAAAAGTATCTGTAAATATTTATGCATGCGAAAGTGAGCAAAAAAATCTATGTTTTGTAAAATATAGCAGTAGGTCTGCATATTTTCAATATCTTGTAAATATATAGGAAAGAAAGAAAGAAAAGGCATAAACTTATCATTATTAAAGGATAGAAGAATACATTTTTATAAAACTCTGTAAGTATTGTCCCATACTAGTATACACACAGATTTTCTTTGAGAACTAATAGCACATTCCCATTTTAGTTTGCACAATAGATGCTTTATTTGAAAGGCTGTGCGGGCATTTGATGATTAGATATTCACCTTCATCCTGTTAAAAAATGTCAGGGAAAAGTTGGAAAGAGTATTTTATTCATAACCTTACATATATGGTTTCTCATACTTTGGGGTTCTGAATGTCTCTAATGAGCACCAATCTCTAATTATGCAAACTTCCTCTTTTTTAAAAAAATTAGAATACTATTGTCTCTTTCTTACCAGTTAAATATATACAACAAATAGCAGCAGTAAAACGCTTTTTTTGCTTCTAAAGATATATTAATCTGAATGACCGATTTGAAAATCTTTCCCACTATAGTTCTATTTTTTCTTTTGGAAAAAAAAGCCTTAGCAGCAAAATGATTTCTGTAATAGCCATTTTTTTTAACATACTATAGACTAAGTTTTCTAAATGTGCTTGGCTGCAGTATGGTAAGTCTTTGTTCATCCTTCTTTGAGAACACAAGACATTGTCTTTATCCTGTGCTGTGTTTGAACTTAAAGCAAACTTCCGACAAATGGCTAATAGAATAAAAGTCTACAGTAAGGATTGAGATAAAGGGCTCTTTTTAATACTTTAGTATTCGGAGTGTATCTTCTGGAAGACTTTTCTTATGTTGAGCATTGATTTCAATTGAACTTTCAATGATTCCTGGAGAAGGTCATAATTCAAGGAATTGTATCTGCATACAACTGTTTTCTGTGTGGAGGTCTTACTTCTGTCTTGCAAACATTTTGTAGGTCAGTAAAGCAAAATAGCTTCCTTCTGTTCTTATAAACTAGTCATATAGAAAAAAATGCTTGCCCAGAACATAAAGCTATTTGATGGGCAGAGTAGATTCCATGTATCTCCCTTCTTCCTTTCATTCTTTTCTAGGTTTAATTTTAAACCTACCCTGTTTCCACAAAAATAAGACATCCAATGATAATAAGCCCAATTGGGCTTTTGAGTGCATGGCAATAAGGCCACGGGCCTTATTAAAAAAAATATAAGACAGGGTCTTATTTTTGGGGAAACGCGGTAGATGCCCCATGTATAGTACATATCGATATATGAAATGAATTAGAATCAACTTAGTGATACCGATCTTAAATTTATGAAACAGAAATAGAATTTATTAAACCACACATTCCATATACGTCTATGTGAAGCTTGGAGTGAAATCATTCTTAGCCTCAAATACTTCTCAAAAGCAGTCTACTTTGCACTAAAGTCTAAAAAATAAGTCTCAATTTGGAACCCAGGAGTTTCTTTCATTAAAGAGACTACTAATGAAAATAGTCACTGGTTGTGCTAATTTTAGCTGGGGGAAAAATCTATTGGCTCAGATGGGCCATAGGCTAGAGCTGTCAAAACTGGAGTATGACAGTTTTCTTGTAAGAAGTAGCCAAAAACTTCTTAATTCATTGGATTTTCACATAGAATTATGATATTCTAATATAAATCCACTTACCTAATTAAACAGAACATTGATTCTTCGTAATATGGTCTGCACAACAAGGCTGATTCTGTGTTTTTATTTAATTGCTCCCTAGCTTAGTTTTAAAATGCTTCTGAGTATTCCTAATTTTCCTGGTTGCTTCGTGTTTTGAAGTTCATTCCCTTTCCCCTTCAGTGATAAGTAAAACTCTGAATTAACTCTAACCCATGACCTTTTCCATTTTCTAGACCCAATTATATTACTTTTTCATTGCTTGGCTGCCCTTGAACCAAAACAACAGTACAGAAAAGTTGTGTGTAAATATTCTGTTTATATAACAGAAGAAATCAGTTACTATGGTTCAAAATTTAGTTATCAGCCCTGGAAGCCATCTTTTCTTTGGATCTTCAGCGCTTCCACATTTAGTGCTGTGGAAAACTGGATGGGGGGATTGTATAGAAGGAAAGATATCTAGCCATAATAACTTTCTTTTCTCTGAGAGTTAAGGACATTCTGCCCTGCACTTGGAATGGCATGATTGGGAGGCATCTCCGGATAGCACAATGCATTGATTGGACCATGTGATGGACATGAGGGTGCAGGGGAAGGGACTTCGACTTTCTTTTTGGCGGGGAAAACCTGGAAGTTTTCAGATTCGGGTTTTCCCAGATGTGCCAATATGAAATCTCTAATAAAATGGAACTTTGAGGAATTTCTAGCCTTGGAGTCTTCTTTCTTTGGGGGTGTTACTTGGAACCCTGACATTAATTACACATTTGGTACATAATGAACAAAACAAGATATTGTTTCAATAAATATTGCATTAATGTACAATATTTTGGGAATAAAACAATCACAAGCATATGAGCTCATTCTACTTTATTATAAAGCTACATTGACAGAATCTTGCAAATCTGAAAGTACAATTCTTCTCATGTCTCATTTACAAAATGAGGAAGGAAGGAAGATCTCTTCTTTTCCAGCTCACTGCTCATGCAATCCACACATGGGTTGCTTTCCTCATCGCTTTTGTCTGACTGGGTAAATTTTCTTGAATATCTCCCTCCGTGCTGTGGCCACGCCCATCTGTCCCATGATGCATCAGTCTTTTTACTCAGTCACTTCTAGACTGGTGCTTTCTCCCTTCGTGGTGAAATTATTACGTTTTTTCTAGCCATTGCGTTAGGCTTTTTCTTTATTTTTGTTTAGAATTATTTCTTCGGCTGAGCCCTTACTGCTGCTGCGATACGGAGGTTTGAGTCGGGAGCCTTCCCCTCTTCCTTCGTAGGGGCCGTTCTGTCATTCTGTTGCCCGCAGCTGGGGATTCCGTCCTTCGGGCGTTTTCCCCCTTTTTCTGTTTAGCCGCCGGTGTGCGAGGGGCTGATGGCTGCCGCTGCACCCCCCACACCACTTTCAAGTTTTTTACTTTTCGCTGGGCTCTTAGCGGCGGCTCCGGAGCTCTCTGTACGGTTCGCCCTGCAGGCTCTGACGTAACCGCCACAAAAACTCTTCTCCTGAGCGCTTCACTGGCCGTTTTTTTCTGTCAAATTGACTGCTTCGCTGAGGATCGGCTGCAGAGGCTTCGTTTGTGGTGAGCAGAGCAGGCGTCTGTCCCTCGGGCGGCGCCTGCATCTTCTAAGCTTCTCGGGACAGTGAGGGACCTGCTAGTGACAGCCCGCGTTTATATAACGGCCGTTGCGAGCCTGTGGCCGCCATTTTGAATTACCTCTGGGCGGCCATTTTGACTGATCAGCTCCCTCAAGACCTCTCTTAGCAACCGAGGACTTGATTTGTGGCGCCTTTATTGCCTTTCAACTGGCTGGCCATTATAAGTCTTTGCCTTTGCTGTCCCCTTTGAATTGGGATCTTTGGCGTCTGCTGCCTTTTTCATTGTTGACTTGTTATTCCTGTTGAATTTTTTTTTAAAAAAAATACATACATACATATATATATATATATATATATATATATATATATATATATATATATATATATATACACATACATACACACACACATACATATATACATATACATATCCAAAAAAAAAAAAATCCAGAATCATAACGATTATAACATATTGATCATTGAAAGTTAATTAATTAAAAAAAAAAGAAAGAAAGAAATTGAAATTAGACAACGAAAAAAGGGGATTGAACCAATTAAACCAATTCAACCAAGACTGTGAAATGGCAGATGGTTACCTTTCGTTGGATGTGGATCGGGAGCCCAGCCCACCTAGGGCCCTTGCAAAACATAAGTCTAAATCGCGTGCCAGGCCTACGTCGGCCTCTGGTGATGCCCGCCACCTCAGGTCATCGGCAGCAGACAAAGATGCTCAACGTCGCCACAAGGCTCTTGAGCGACATTTCGATAGGGCTAGACAGGCCTCCTTGGCCTCTGTTTTTCCGGTGGATCCACCTCTGATGTCTCACGGCCAATCGTCTGCCACATCACTGACCTCGGCTTCTCAATTATTGCCAGCTTCTCCTTCTCGCCCCTTGGTCTCCAACGACCCTCAGGGCATCTCTGGCACCCTGTCCAAACGAACCTCCGTGTCCTTACCAGATGTCTCATCTGTGGGTCTGGGAGGACCGGTTCACCCTCCTCCATCTCGCCCAGAAGCGACCTTTACTCCGACTGCTGCTGGTCTTCGCAACCCGAATGGTCAATTGCTGGCAACACAAATAGATTTACAATCCTTACTCTCCAATGCCTTGTCCTCTCTGTTAGCAGCTGGGATTCGTCAATCCTCCCTACAACAAGGGCTGATTGTACCTTCTGACATCCCTCCTTCGTCAGTTCCTACTCGGACCAAGTCTCCTTCACGCTTGGCGCCAGTCTCATCGGATGAATCTGATGGTGGTGACGAACCTATGGAGGATTTGGAACTTTCGGAAGATGAAGGTCTGGCACCTGATGTGCCTGCCTTTACTGGTCTATTCAGGCCTTCCTTGTTTAAATCCCTTCTGCACAAGGCACGGCAGACCACCAACATGAGTGAATCAGCTTCGACGTCTTCTGATGCTACGCCATCCGCTCCTCACGAGGCTCTCTTCTCATCTTCGAAGCAGGGCAAAGATTTCATTCCCTGCCCGCAACTCTTTTCAGAGGTCTTGCAGTCTCCCTGGTCTCAACCGGGTTCGTTGATGGGGCCCAATGCTCTAGACAAGAAGCTCTATTGCGCAGCACCAGAGCTGGATGCCTTATTGTCCTTACCTGTGGTGGACCCTCCGATCGCCAATTTGTCCTCGTCCTCCTTGGTCTCCACTGACTCCCTGGACGCCCTTAAATCTGAGGACAGGAAGTCGGAACTCTCCTTTCGCAAGGAGCATCAGGCTCTGGCCTGGGCGATAAAAACTGCTACAGCTACTTCCTTTTTTAATCGAGCGACACTACTTTGGCTGAGGCAACTCCAGGACAAATTACCACCGGAGGATACGCGCCTCCATCAAGATCTGAACAAAATAGTTGCTGCCACTGAGTATTCGGCGGATGCATCTTTAAATTCGGTCAAGTTCACCTCGAGAGCTTTGGCCTCCTCTATAACATTGCGGCGCCTGTTTTGGCTTAGGAACTGGAGAGCTGACTCCAAAGCCAAATGGAAATTGGCAGCGGCCCCATATAAGGCCCCATCTCTCTTTGGTGCCGCCCTTGATCCTGTCCTGATTGAAGATAAGGATAAGCGCAAGATTATGCCCACTTCGTCCTATCGCCGCCCTGAGCGCCGCTATACACCTTACTATCAGCGGCAGTCCTTTCGGGCTTCGTCGGGTTCAGGAGCTCCCTACTCTCAACGCTCCTACTTTCCAGTTTCTGACCGCTCGTCCGACCGCCAGCGCTTTCGCAACAGGCCCCGTAACACCACAGCCAAACGTCCTTTCCGTGATGCCGGATTCCGTCAATACCGTAGAGGAAAGTGACTACACCCGGTTGGATCCCATTGGTGGCCGCCTCCATCTTTTTCATCATCAATGGGAACAGTCGACCACGGATGCGTGAATTCTTCGTACGGTGTCAGAAGGTTTGGCCATAGAGTTCTTGGATCGCCCTCCATCTCGCCACATTTGCTGCCCTCCTCTCCAAAGGGAGTTAGACTGCCAGCTGCGGAAGGAAGTTCTCCACCTATTGCATATCAAGGCAATAGAGCCAGTTCCTCCAGAGCAACGGGGCGAGGGCTTTTATTCAACCCTCTTTCTGGTTCCAAAGCACTCCGGGGGTTGGAGGGCCATCCTCAATCTGAAGCAATTGAATCTGTCAGTATCTTACTGCAGATTCAAAATGCACTCTCTGAGGTCCATCCTTGGAGGAATTCGTCAAGGGGATTTCCTCCAGTCCGTCGACCTCAGGGAGGCATATTTGCACGTTCCGGTCCGGCCAGCACACCAAAAGTTTCTGCGTTTTCAGATTGGGGAGGACCACTATCAGTACTGCGCCATGCCCTTTGGCTTATCATCAGCCCCGAGGACCTTTACGAAGTTGGTGGCGGTAGTGGCGGCCTCCCTCAGGAAGGTCCCTGTCAGGGTCTTATGTTATCTCGACGACATCCTGGTCCTGTCATCGTCCAGAAGCCAAGCGTCTCGAGATCTTCGCAATGTCGTCGAGGCCTTTCAGCTCCATGGCTTTTCAATAAATTTCCCGAAGAGCCATCTTCACCCTTCCACCACTCTGCCACACCTCGGGGCGATTATAGACACTGTACAAGGGCAAGTCTTCCTTTCCCCGGACAGAATTCAAAGCATCTGCGACTTAATCCATCTTCTCCTATCGCAAAAGTCCATTCCTCTCCTTCATCTCTCTCAGTTGCTGGGGAAAATGGTCTCGAGCTTCTCAATTGTACCATGGGCCCGTCGTCACACAAGGCCGTTACAATGGTTTCTCCTCCCTTATCAACGATCGGGCCAAAGCGATTCTCTACGCAAGGTGTCACTTCCACCTCAACTTCGTCTCTCCCTTCGTTGGTGGCTGGGACCGGGTCTTCGCAAGGGCTCCCACTTCCTGGTTCAGGACCGCCTGACCTTGACCTCGGACGCCAGCCTTCAAGGATGGGGGGCTTACCTTCACGACCAGATTGTGCAGGGCCGCTGGTCAGGGGCAGAGAGACGGCTCAACATCAACCTCTTGGAATTAAGGGCTATTCGTCTAGCCCTGTGTCATTTTCAACCACTCCTGTCGGGCCATCACGTCCTTGTCCTGACGGACAATATCGCAGCGAAGGCCCATATCAACAAAGAAGGGGGCACTCGGTCAAGACCCCTGATGTTGGAGTCCGAACAACTTCTGTGTTGGGCGGAGACGCATGTCCTATCGTTGAGGGCCGATCACATTTCCGGCGTGGAAAACACCAGGGCCGATTGGCTAAGCAGACAGACCATAGACCAGTCCGAATGGCAACTGCATCCCAGTCTGTTTCGCATGGCTTGTTTCATCTTCGGCGTACCCGTGGTGGACCTTTTTGCCAGCCCGTCAAACGCTCAACTACCTTGGTTTGTGACTCGCTACCCGTGTCAGAGGGCGGAGGATCACAACGCACTCCGGTGCCACTGGCCAGCGGGCCTCTTATACGCTTTTCCTCCACTTCCCCTGATTCCTCAAGTGATACGCAAATTACTGGAGGAACAAGCGGAACTCCTCTTAGTGGCCCCAGATTGGCCACGCCGCCCTTGGTACGCGGATCTGGTAGCGTTGTCGGTCCACCCACCGTGGGTGATTCCGCAAGACCGCCTGTCACTTCGTCAAGGAGCCATCGCTCATCCAGACCCAGGATGGCTCAAATTGGCCGTCTGGCGTTTGAGCGGGTCATTCTGCAAAAAGATTATATACCGGACCCGGTCATAGATACGATCCAAGCATCCCGACGACCGTCGACTTCTCGGATATATGAGTCCTCCTGGAGATCCTTTTGTGCTTGGTGCGCTGTCAAATTTGTTGACCCTACATCGGCTCAGATTGTGGATATCTTGTGCTTCTTACAAGCAGGTCTCGACAAAGGTTTGTCACCATCTACCCTTCGGCGTCAAACTGCTGCTTTGTCCACAGTCATCAGATGTCCTCCTTATTCCTCTCTGTCTCTGCACCCGTCTGTTAAAGGTTTTCTCCACGGAGCTGTCAACCTCCGCCCGCCACCTGTCCATCGTTACCCGTCCTGGGACCTTCCACTTGTTCTGCAGGCCCTTATGTCTCCTCCCTTTGAACCCTTGGGTTCTGTTCCTCTCAAGTATTTATCCTACAAGGTGGCCTTCCTTCTGGCGATAACCTTTGCACGACGGGTTTCCGAACTTACCGCGTTGTCAATTAGAAAGGATCTTTGCATCTTTCAACCTAACACTGTGATTTTGCGTCTGGATCCTACGTTCCTGCCTAAAATAAACTCCTATTTCCATCGTGCCTAGGAGCTCGTACTGCCAGATTTTTGCCCCTCGCCCAAGCACCTACGAGAGAAGGACTGGCATACCCTCGACGTTCGTAGGGCTTTGCGTCGATACATTCGGAGAACTGAATCGTTCCAAAAATCTGAGGCACTTTTGGTTTCTTTTCATCCTTCTTCCTTAGGTCAAAAGATTTCTCCATCTACTGTGGGCAGATGGATCAAAAAGTGCATCGCCACGGCCTACGAACAACGAGGCCATCCTGTTCCTCCTCGTATTTTGCCTCACTCTACGCGTAGTGCTGCAACATCGGCTGCTTGGACTACACAGGCGTCGGTTTCGGATATCTGCCGAGCTGCTACGTGGTCCTCTACTACGCCATTTATTAGACACTATAAGATCGATGCTTACGCCTCGGCTGAGGCTTCATTTGGTCGGCGTGTTCTGCAGAGTGTTCTCGCAGGCCAGGACACTGGGAGCGACTTGTCTCCCGCCCTTGGGATCTGAACTTTGGTATATCCCATGTGTGGATTGCAAAAGCAGTGAGCTGGAAAAAGAACGTTGTCTTACCTGAACGTTCCTTTTCAGCTTCACTGCGAATGCAATCCACCCCCGCCCTGTTGTTGCATTTGCCTTTTTTCCTTTATTGGTTCCAGTTCCTTGTGGTTCCATTGTATTCTTTACTTATCTGAATCTGATCCTCACCTAGGTGGTCGCGCCTTCGTTCAAAGACTGATGCATCATGGGACAGATGGGCGTGGCCACAGCACAGAGGGAGATATTCAAGAACATTTACCCAGTCAGACAAAAGCGATGAGGAAAGCAACCCATGTGTGGATTGCATTCGCAGTGAAGCTGAAAAGGAACGTTCAGGTAAGACAACGTTCTTTTCACCCCACCTACTAGCTAAATGTAGGCTATGCTATTTCTTAATTAATCATTCCTTTAGCAGCATCTTTTTACCCAGTCTTCCCACATATCATTATACCCAGTGCTATAAAACATGTCAATCCAAATGTTTCTAATAGTTGTAAAGTTAACAATTTCTGAACGTAATTAGAAAGGGAAGTGTGCAAATTCAGTGTCCTTTTAAAGGAACTGTCTAAAGTTTCAGCAAAAATATTATTCACTCAACATATTTAAACCCAATAGAAACCACTGTCTTGAGTTCTCCTTGTGTGGCACAATTGTCTGGAGTACTTGTAGATGATCTTAAACCCTCTCCTTGTCCAGAGAAGAATTACAAAGAACTTGTCTACTTGGTGGCTCTTCATTCTTCACAGTTATTGGATTAACTTTTCATGGAACCATCTTCAGTTTGCCAGAAGTCCTAGATTTTGATCTTTGTATATAGGTTTTCAAATTTTCTTTATCTATTTTATTCTTTGAGTGTGGTTCTTTTTTTAAAAGAAAAGGTTCTTCTGCTATTTCCAATCTTTCTATTTAGCAATTTGTTCTCTTCTTCTATCACTTATCATTTTTCTTCCTTCCTCTTTTCTAATTTGGTATGCTAGATGTTTCCCTGGTTTGTTTGCATTTTCAATATGATTTTGTTTAACATATTATATCTTTTTTCTACAATTGCCAATAAATTAATGTTTTTTAACTTTATTTATTATTCCAGTACTTGTCATCTTGGTTGTTTTTTAAATATTTTAAGTTTGTTAGGCATAGGAAAAACTTCTGAGAATTAATTACTAGTTTTAAAAGATTGAGTTCCTTCAAAACATTTCCCTTCAAACTTAAGATGACAGCTTTCTATAAATCAAAGAGTTGCAATGGCACTGGATGAAATCAAAGACAACCATTAAATATTACATGAAATATGCAAGAAACATTCAGTGATGAATAATTATATTTTTGAATGTCCAGAATGACTTGAAAATTTAAGAAGACAAATTTGTCAAATAGCCATGTAAAGATCCATAACACTTAGAGTACCAAAAATGCTAATATATGACATTTTCATCTGAAAAACTGATTAACAATTAATATAATGAAATGAAAATACCTTATGTTTAATTACTTTACAAATTAAACCACGGGCAGATTTTTAAAATTCCCAAATAAAGAAGTGTTTTTTAAAAATCCTGTTTTATTATTTATTTAATTTGTATAGTTGCTCATTATATTGCTTAACGCATTGTAAGCCGCCTGAGTCTCCGGAGAAGGGTGGCATATAAATCAAATTAAAATAAATAAATAAATAAATTTTACCAAAATCAGCTCTTGGAAGCATACAACAGAACTAAAAACAATGAATAAATATGTAAAACCATTATCATAATTATAAAAACATTAAAAACTATATAAAGAAACAAAACAGATGAGGGGATATTCCCGGGGTCCCCTTATGCTTGCTGACATAATCAGGTCTTAAGGGATACCTCCCCTGAGGCCAACCTTTCACAATGAGGATACTGCCTACACCCTGTCAAATGTAGCTTCCTAGCCAAAGGAGCCTATAATATAGATAGATTGATGTTAAATTTGGTAAACTTAACATAATAAATAAGCAACAGATTTATGGAACGAATTGAAAGCCAACGTCCTTGATAACAATTTGCTTGATAACATTTTTATTATATAAAAATATAAATGTTCTGTGAAATATTTCTTCCCCTTATCATAGAGATTAGAAGAGATATTTAAATTTACAGTCAGAATTTTTAAGAGATAGATTTATAATAAGGTAATTATTTTCAACCTTTGCATTTCAAATTCCAATTTGCAATTTATGTATGTATTGAATCTGTTTTTGATTCAGAATCATTATTACGCTTCCGTACACAATTACTACTTTTTTGTGCAGTAAATTCAGGCAAATCAACATCAGATTTAAATGGTAGAACTTGGGACAAATGTTTCATTGTAAAATATTACAATAAAATGTACTGTTCAAGGAATATTTTTTATGTCAGCATGTTTTTATTTATTGCACTTTTATTTATTTATTTAGCCATACTCTAAATAAATACATAAAGTACAAGGAATAAAAATAAATATGAAATTTTCCAGTCAAAAAAATGGAATGGAATGGAATGGAATGGAATGGAATGGAATGGAATAATAGAATAGAATAGAATAGAATAGAATAGAATAGAATAGAATAGAATAGAATAGAATAGAATAGAATAGAATAGAATAGAATAGAATAGAATTTTATTGGCCAAGTGTGATTGGACACACAAGGAATTTGTCTTGGTGCATATGCTCTCAGTGTACATAAAAGAAAAGATACGTTCGTCAAGAATCATAAGGTACAACACTTAATGATAGTCATAGGGTACAAATAAGCAATCAAATCTTATTAGGAAACAGTCAGTATAAATTGCCATTTTGGATCCAGCAAATATACTATCTTACTCTGGAAAAAAATATTTTTTAGTTTTTGGAAGCTTTGAATTTTGCATAAAATTATAGTGACAGAGATATGCAAATTATAGTCACAGTTTTCTTCAACTTTTCAGTTAGATAGGTGTAAGTCTTCTGTGCCCCCAAATTTATTCTTAGATTTCTACAGGCCTGCTGATAAGAGTCTCCCCTGAGTAGATAGGCAAATAATGAAATTGGATGGATGTGCATGCTAATTCTCATAATTAGAATGAGTCTGTTCTCTAGATATTATTCATTTATCTTTTTCAGATTTTGAAATTGGGTCATAATATCAAAATAATTATTTATTATGAACAGGAGAAAACAGGACAAACTTGAAAAATTTTTCAAGGACATGAGCAAATGAAGATTAAAGAACAAATTTATTATTTGATTAATCAAAAAAAATGTATGGAAGTGTCTAATCAAACTCTTTCTGAAGAGAGATTTAACCTAAGTTCATATTCTTAAAAAAAAACTCAAGTACTTTTTAAGATATATATATTATTGAACCCCTTAATTTGACTGTGACAAATAGCATTTAACTGTATGATTGGAAAATTAAAACATTATTCTAATTTAAAATAAAACATTATTCTAATTTAATAGTAATTCAGAAAGCAATATCGTTTAATATTTCTCATCTTAAATATACATGAATTTATCCTCTGTTTTTCATGACAAGATAAGAAGAGTTTAAATCTTTCGTCCTGTTTTTAGAAATTGCTGCATCATGTGATAGGCAAGTTGCTGAACTAGCTCCACGTAGGATCAAAAGTACTCAATTTAAACATTTGTGAGGTTAATAAATACTTGATTATTCTTGACCATAAGTTAACATGTGATGGTAATTTTGTGTATTCAGCGTGTTAAAATGTTCATTTAAGGTACCATATTAATAACTAAAATTTTAATAGGATCGAAGGGGAGGAAGACAGGAAGCCATTAAAGAAATGCTTCATCTGAAGTCCTGTCTCCTGGAATCTGACTACTATTAGTTGCAATTCTTCTTACACATTATGCATACATTTCTCAGCAATGCAACGTTTGCAGACAAATGTAGTTTGTTGATTAATTCTTCTATAACAGGGGTGTTCAAACTTGATTTCATAGAGGGCCGCATCAGGGTTATATGTGACCTCGGGGAGCCAGAGTGGGCATGGCCAGAGTGGGCATGGCCAACTCGGCATCACTTGTGTTGGGGGAACCTGTGGTGGCTGAGTGCTTTGCCAGTAAAAATGGGCTCTTGAGCTCTGTTTTCAGCTACGATGGTCTCCTATAACCGTCTGCCAGCAAAAACAGAGCTTGGGAGGGCCCTATGCAGCCCTACCAAGTTCCATTTTCGCTGGCAGAGGCACTGCGGGCAGGTCCTTCGCTATTTCCAGGGTGTCCCCACGGGCCAGATTCTGCTCCCGGGCCTTGAGTTTGACAGCCCTGTTCTATAATAACTTCAGCTTAATATTAGTAGTTCTTATTATATTTGAGGCAGAAATTGGACAAATTTCTTATAAAAAATTACAATATGTGTAGGTGATTATGCACCTGTTACTCAAACTGATTTTTATTTTTTATTTTTTTTTATTGAAAAAGTTTTTCAAATACAGATTTTCCCCCTTTCCCCCCTCCTCCCTAACCCCCCTCCCCCTCCCCTCCCCCTGTGACTTCTTCATAATAAAACCCAAATTCATAACAGATTATATAATACTTTACCATCCACTTACTCCATCCCCATATGCTGACCCTTTCTTTTTAATAAAATTATCATATCCCCCTTATACTATACTATACATTTCAAAGTGACATTCTATTATAACATTATCTAATAACTCTTAATTTAACATAATAATATTATTATACTCCCAATTCAACTATTACTGCTCATAAACTACCCTTTTACTACCCCCCATACATATATCTCTTAAGTCAAGTCTTTTATATATATTAATATAACATTTCAAAGCAACCTTCCACTATAAAACTATATAATAAATCCTAATTTAACATTTATTCAATTCAGCTACCCATTTCCTTCCCCCCCCCATCGTTATATCTCTTAACTCAAATCTTTTACATACCTTCACATCTAAACATAATATCCCTTTTCTTTAAGCTAAACAATCAGTAACCTAATCTGTCTCCACCCACTTTCCTACAAAACTACCATACTTAATTGTTCTTAATATCTTTATTCTTCTGCCTACTCCACTAGAAAAAAATTTCCCTTATGTAAATAAAATCCTATAAAGATTTTAAACTTGTAATCCATATAATATCTTCTGTAATGTCTTTCAGTTGGATAATAAACTCCATCACCCATATTAGGGTAACATCGCATCCAAATTCCAACAATATTTTCGGTATCTTCAATTACCATCTGCCCCCATCAGTAACAAATATCTTCATATTAAAAAAAAACAACAACAACCACCCGAGTGACTTTATATTTATATTCCATATAATGTCTATAAAGGTGTCTTTTGTCCAGATTATTAATTCCAACCACCATAATAGGGTAACAACCAGATCTTCTGCGTGCCCCAATCCAGTAACTCTCTTGCCATATAACTCAGCATAAACGTAATATATTTATCAAGAAATCCAAAAAACAAAAAAAGATATTTCCAATCCAATCAAACTGATTTTTAATGTTTCACAAAAAGATGTTAATGAAGGAGGAAAAACCAATTCATATGATGAACAAGCATGATCCTGTCATACATCCTCTATCAAAATATCTCCAAAACTGTTTCATACCATGTAAAAAGATTTGAATATTGAAAATATATTCTTTATCCAGAATTCTATGCATTTATTTTCATTCACTGAAAAGATGTTTATACAGATTTTTCATATTATGAGACCTACATCTTTCTTGTTTTTGTTTGTTTTATCAAGCTGTAAATGGAATATAAAATTGAACGAGCAGAAACATCCTTGCATGACTGGATTTTTACACTTTCTCCCTTTTCCCTGCATTTCCTCAGATATCAATGTACCGTGCAGAACGGGTATTGCAGGTACAAAAAGTGTATAAAGAAAGGTATAAATCACTTCCATTCCCAGTTTTCTTTACAAAAAAAAGTTCTATTAAAAGATGGGCTCTCTTGATACCTGCTCTTTATTTCTACAACATAGTTGATATGTTAATAAAAATTGTTATTGTAATACTAATACATGAACATTGTCTGATAAGTTAACTATCAGTTGAGAAGGCACTAAGAGTGCTAGTGTCCATATGAACCTCCATCATTGGTTAGATTTATTGTCAACATATAGTAGTATGTAATTATATATATTACATTGTAAGATTTCTTCAGATTTCATGATTTATTTCTGTTGATTCACAATTCTTTTCTAAATATAATATTCAGCATGAAATAAGTATTTTGTTTCTAATGCAGATGTGATGAATGCAGACTATGCTATCATTTTGGTTGTTTGGATCCTCCCTTGAAAAAATCTCCAAAGCAAACTGGCTATGGATGGATTTGTCAAGAATGTGATTCTTCCTCATCTAAAGTAAGTTAATGAGTCTTATGAAAATGCGGATAAGATTTTGAAAAATAGTTCACAAAAGCTCACATTCAGTTCCTACTAAAACATTAAAGGTCAAAATTCATGCTGCTATGATTGTATAATTGTATAACTATAGTTGTTTTTGGCAAAGCATACAATGATATTTACAATTATTCAAGTCATTGTATTGTATTCTTAGTAATGTAGAATGTTCTATACTTCTTAAGAGTTTAATGGTGAAGGTCTGTGACAATTCATTGAATCATACTATATTGCTATATTGTTTACTATAAGAGGCCTATATTCTGTATATGTTGGTTTAATAGATGCTGTAAAATGAAATTGGAAATACAATTGAAAATATATGTAAATACAGTGCATTATTGCTGACTGTGCTTAATTCTTTTGATAGATGTATTTTGATAGATTCTGTCTTTGTATATAATTTACATGAATTTTGAAATAGACTATTTTAAGCTGTGAAACAAAACAAGGGTATAATTTTCCTTTTCAAATGGAAGTTTAAGTTATGCAGTGAATGTTATTAATCAATTTTTTTGGGTAAATATATAATTTTTGACATAGGATCCTTATAACCATTCACTGGTTTTGAACAAGTATATTTGCAGGAGGAAGTAAAAAAGATCAAGATGGTATCTGCAGCCACACAATTAAATCTTCAACACTTTTTACGTTCATAAAAGAAGGGTATAGCTTCAAAAGGCATCATGATGACTCTTTTGACCTATTCTTTGACAGAACTCAGATTCTGGACATTGAAAAACATTTAAATGGTCTGCTTTCTGAGTGAACTAAAAATGGCTACAGTATTCTAGGCAATATTTCAAACTAAAACTCCTTGCAGATAAATACCTGAAAGCAACATGAATAGGAATAATTTATTAATAATGTTTTTGCCAGCAATGTTAACTTAAAAAACAGATCTTTGGTACGTAGCAATCTTACCTCTTGTTTGTGATAATCTAAGTTAATTTTTATCTGTTTTCAGCATGGGAAAATGTAATGGCATTTAAATGAGCAAATAATATTAGAAAGAAATGCTTTGTAAAGATTTCTTGTTAATAATCGTTCATCATAAAGCAGTATCTCATCAGTTTTAAAACAATTATTCTGTTTTGTAGTATCATAATCCATTTTGCTGAATAATACTTCACTTTAAGTAAAACAGTGCAATGACTTTCATTTTAAAGGTCTTTTGGCATGTTTGTTCACTGCAAGTGTTAATTATCTAATGAGTGCTTCCAAGTTTTACAAGTTTTTGGGCTCAGTCCAGAAAATATCTTTATCAGTTGCAAACAGTTTTTTATTACCTGCATAAAACCCAGCTGTGGGATGAGATCGTGTGTAGCAGTCCATCTCATGACTGTGTTTCCCCATCTAACTTTTAATTAGAGCATCATTTCTCTTTTTTATCCCACATTTCTCTGTGTGAGAGAAAAGCCAGCACATTGGAATTCTTAGTTGGGGCCTTAACATTAACTTATATATGTATATATACGTAGCTCACACAAACACAGACATTCCGATGGACCATGCATGAGAGAAATCCATTGGAAATGGAAAAGTAAGTAAATCTTACCTGATCGATTTTCTTTATTTATGACAATGAATTGCAGACTGCAGAGCCAACTTGTCAACACCACTTTTTCTTTCCACCATTAAAGCTTATTTTCTATACACATCAGCAGTTTCGTGTATATGTTCAAATAATGAAATAGCAATGCTTTCTTTTTAGCTTTTAGTTTTTGCATACAGTGTTCTTATACAAGTGAAATCAGAGTCAGAAAGGATTGTTCCAAATGAAAATTATAAGAAAATATTAGTGTTTACTCACCCGAGCAGTGTGGTGGCCTAGAGATGAATATGCTCACCTACCAGTTGGTTGAGAGTTCAATCCTAGACAGCGACAGATGTTTCTCTATCAGGGCACAAATAGAAAATATCTGCTGCGATCTCTGTGTAGGCATTAGAAAGGGTATCCAGCCAGTAAATGTTCAGCTCCATTCAGTTGTCTCCAAGACCACCCTGATAAAAGGGATAACAGGATTGTAAAAAGAAAAAAAAATAATATTTATTCACCTACTGTTAAAATCATCAACTTAATGTAAACATTTTGAGCATAAATGTATAATTCTTTTAGTTCCAGAGTAATCTAATTCTTGCACAGGTATAAGTACAAAAGTGAAGGAGATCTTTGAGCTATTGAGGACAAAACAATTGTTTCACCCAAACACCCTTACTCTCAATTTTAAGTAGCCTTGAAAATTGATTAATCATTCTATATTGTGCCAATTGTATGCATTGCTGAGGATCTCCTGACTTCTTTTGTTGCTTGCCTTGACTTGGATATGATGAACCATACTAGCAATGTCTTTGTCTGATTTGAGATAGGACAGCTTGAGAAATATATGGAAAAGAACTGAGGATCTGTATGTATAGCCTGCGATAAAAAGGAGCATCTTTCCTCTTTGCAGGTCAATGAACATTTGTTAATATGGGACACAAGTGATTTTTGGCTTTTCTGTCACTAAAAGTGGCTGTTGAAGAACCATCACATTCATTGTGCTGATTTATTTGAAATATTCTCTCTTTATAGGAAAGTTTAAAAATGGAAAATGCTTTACAAATAGTGCATATATGAACATCACTACTATGGGCAATAATATGAATTAAAAAGCCAATATTGCTTCTGCTGAAAGATTTTCTTAATAATCTTAAAAATATATTATTTGAATATCTACTTTTGAAGACTGTTATTCAAACAGGTTATTATTATAGAAAGCAACAGAATCTGGGGTTAAAGAAAATGAAATATAAACTTTTAATTGTCTTTCACATTTTAGTTTCACTAATCTAGAATAACTCAATTACAGTGGTGATGGGTCCACCATTTGAGGATCTGGAGGGCCAAATTGGGGATAGATTATCTTGGAGAAAATCTGTCTATTTGGTCACTAAGAATTATAGTGCGGTGATACATAATAAAATTTCAATTTCAGTTTTTCGGTATCTTTTGAGGTATAAAAAAGCCTCTAAGAAAATCTGCTAGAATAGAATGTTTATTTTAAAGCAGCAATAGGACAAATTGTCACATGTAAATCCAGGACTCTGAGTATGGTCAAAAATATTATAGCCATTGATAGTACCTAGCTGTATAACTTGATTTTGGTCAGCCTTTTTAAAAACAGTGTTTTTAAATAGTTATTTAGCTAGTTTTGCATAATTCATAATTTAGAACAGGTGATACTGTTTTCCTAGACATTTCCAGATTTTACTGGATGTTGTGCAAACATTACCTGAGCAATCAGTGTTAGTTACAGTGTAATGAAATCACAATCACTTGTGAAAAAAATTTGTGATACCTTGCACAAAGGGTTTTGCAAGCAGAAAGAAAGTTATATACTACTTACATAAAGATGGGTTTCTTAGGAGGTAGTTAGACTAATAAAAGTAGGAAAAAGAAGAAAGATTTCTTTAGACCTTTTCTTTAGACTTTATCATGCTTCACATTCCTTACTGAAAGCAATTTGCTTTTTCCACACAGGACAAACAAACACTACAGTAACATATAATTTTAATTTAGGTTAAGAGAATATGTTTAAGACTAATATGCAGATTCCTCTTGAATTCTTTTTTTTTTCAAATTGGTTTCCAAAAGAACATACTGTCTTTAATAAATAAGAGTAGAGTTGCTACAAAATATAAAGGCAATGTATTTTGTTCCTAATATTTCTCAAGGAATTTTCAGTTTTAAGATTTTGGATTTGCCTGCCATCTGTGAAGTGTGGGCTTGCTCTCTCCCCTTGAAACTAATGCTTAACTAGATCTTGCCCTGTACTTTTCATTTCTACTAACTGCAAAATACCTTATGTGTTAAATATAGGGTGAAGTGGATGGAATGAAAAACAAGTATCAGGTAATTGTTAAACATGTAAAATTAGATATTTATTTTCTAATTTAAATAACAGTGATTGTTGGCATATATACATTGATTTTAGTATGAATATTTAACTGTTAAAATAGTGCAAATTATTTTGCATTATAGTAGCATTTATATCTTATGGAATACAGACCCACAAAATAATTGTATGTGCATTACAGCGTAGAGCCAAAACCGTAGATTGTGTTAAGTACAGCAATAATTTCGGTCAAAAAGAAGCCTGTTGCAAAGAACCAAAAAAAAAAAAAAGAAGAAGAAGAAGAGCTAACTCAAGGCAAAGGTGAACACAGGTTTATGTTGGCTATATTTAAGTAAATCCCTAGATTTGTGTCTAATAGCCCTTTTGGCTTTAAGATAGAGCAAGTCCTCAAAAAAGAGACTTTAACCTGACAAGAAATCCTTTGAGATTCATGGGTAAACTAATGTATATATGTACCAACAATGGCTGAATTTCTCCCTTTTGACAAACCACTTACATCTCATTAACTTGTCAGGTTCCACCATTGAACCAGATTTAAATCCCCAAGTATGCTTGGAAGAATGGCCCTAGTTTTTTCAAATGGACATAATTCCCTTCACTCAAAAGGTGCATGCTTTCATGTCTGAACAGCCATGTTACTTGTGGGCTAATTCACAATGCTGCTTTCATCAAGGATCATGTGAATGTTTTGACAGCATTGTTTTACCATTCATCATGCTTTGTCAACTTTGTGCTCCTCCATACCGTATATTGAAAGAACATTGCTGTAGAGATTCTTGCATTTGGAGGGGAAGATTTCTTTTTAAACACATAAACTACATAACTAAAGACATTAAAGAGCATTACTAAATACATGATTTTCAATGTAAAACATTCATTAAGATGATATCTAGTATTTCTTACAAAAGGAAATCCTATCCCATCCAAGTAAATCTGCTCTATAGTTGCACAGTTCTTACTTTTATAATTTCCAAAAATTAATTCTGTTTCTTTATGATTTCTGTACTTCCCTTTGGAGCAGTAGACAACAAGTCTAGTCCATTTTTTTCATAATTGCTCTTAAAATGTTTAAGAATATTATCTTATCTTCTCCTATTCTAGATTAAACAACTATTAATATGGAACTTATTTTTGTAAGCCACCCAGAATCACTGAGAGTGACTAAATGGCCATACAAATTTTCTTAAAATAAATACAAATTTAAACCCATGCCTTTGAAAAAACATCAAAACAGCTGTTAGCAATTTGATACTTTTATATACTTTGGACTATAATTCCTAGTTATTCAATCAGAATATTTTACAAGTGCAAAACTAGAAATGGAGAAACTTGGGGGGAAAGGGTTCTTAAATATTTAATATAAATTAAATATTTAATTTAATTTATATTTAATATTCAAGTGTCTAGTCAAACTTAGTAACCTGTTGCCTATTTCAACAAACCTCTAAGCTATTTTTGATGATGTTTGGAACATATTATGCAGACACATCAATAGTTCTCAAAAAAAGTTATGTTAATGTACATTCGAGTAAAAACAGGCACTCCTATTGTAACATTTATTTTTATTTATTTATATCCTGACTTTATTATTTGTATAAATAATTCAAGGAGGCAAACATACCTAATACTCTTTCCTCCTCTTATTTTCCCACAACAACCTGTGTGGTAGGTTGGCTGAAAGAAAGTTACTCGCCCAAGGTCACCCGAGTGGCTTTTATGCCTAAAACGAGACTAAAATTCACAGACTCCTAGTTTCTAGCCTGGAGTCTTGGATCTAATATCAGTAGTGCTAGACACTGTCTTGAAAAAGGAGCCACAGTGATTCTCAGTTTTACAGTTTCAAACTGGATGTGCATATTTTTACTGGAGAATTGTCAAGTTATCATTGTTAGAATATGAAAGAATTTATATATAATATTATACACTATATTTAGCAAAGAACTATAGTTGAATTTGCCAACTTTTCCTACTTAGAAAAATCATTTAGATAATGAATTCTGCAGGAGACCCAGGATGTTTTTGGCTTCCCCAAAAGATGCTAAATTGCTTAAACTCTGCATGTTATAGTGCATACCATCTACTTGAATATCAAATGACTATTGCCTTGGAAATATTTCTTTTATTATTTCTTCTTGCTAATGTAGATTTGTTATTTCACTTTGCTTTGGTCACATTTAGTCAGCTACTGAATTTGGAAAATGAAATATACCAGACTGAACAGTATCTGCATCAAATAAGTTTGTCCTAGAGTGAAGTCCTGAGAATTAGAACTTGAATAGCTTGAGTGGGCAAACTGCTGAGGAGCACATTCATTACAAAACTGTGTTGGAAACATATTCCATACTATGCAAGGATATTTGCTATGTAGTTGATAAAGTCATATTTGCCAGTAGGAATAGTAATAAAAATAAATGGACAGCATTCCAGTTTTTCCTACTGAGAGCCATATAATTTAATTAAAAGCTGATGGTGGACAGTGAATACCAAATAAAACACATTTTAGAATAATTCTTCATAATTCATAACTTTAATTATGTGCTGCCTTTCTTTTGCACAAAAAAGATTCAAAAATATTATGTAGGCTTAAAGCAAAGAATTGCTATATTTGCTTTAAAAGGAAGATCAGAAGCATTTCAGTGTGTATAACAATTAATTAATTTTCCATATGTGTCTTTTTAAGCCACTGGCATAATGAAAGCTACTTCCTACGCTGAAGATATGGCTTTCAAATTCAAGGCAATGGAATTAAAATAAAATGTGCCTCAAGCAGATTGGTGTCAGGTGTTATGGCTTTGATGCTAAAGTTTTCAAATCCAAGCACTGAGCATCTTAGAACTATTTTAGGTATCATATTAATTTTCCAATATGTCCTACTTTATCCCCAAGAAATTTCAGGAATGTTATATAATCCCCCTCACCAGTATTGTTGTAACCGTATTTTTGTGAACTATTTCACTTTTTTGTGAACCAGTATCGCTCAGAGGGTTATATAGCTGAGTGGAGATTTGGATTTGAATTTTTTACCTAGTTTAATTTAATAATTGTGTTAGAAGAGTGAAACAGTTATGTCGAATAAATGGCATCTTCTTAAATGCTGCTTGAATCCTCACTGCTGCCTGCTCCCAGTTTACCCTGCTGCAAGCCCCTTTGAATTTGAATAGATTGAACAGAGAGCTCACTAGACCTCATGACTATTTTCGTTCTAGGGTTGCTAATTTGTTCAGATCAAAATGTATTTTAAAAATGCATTTTATGTGCATTTCTGATTAACGTGACAGTTTTCTCATTAATAAAGATAGACCACAGTCAAACCATCTTCCCATTATGAGTTGCTTTGTCCATAGTTTTTGTCCTGTACACAAATTAGCATTTGCTCTCTATTTTCCAATGTATCCATTATTTCTATATTACTATTCCACATATTCATTGTTTCATTTCTATAGGATGTAAACATTCTTATCCTGGACTGGTTCATGGGAGATATTTATATATAATCCTCTAAAGCCAAAAGTCTTCTGTAGGTAGAGAAGCCAAACCAATTTTCTCACAGTCACAACATCTTTATAGCCACTCACATGTCATGTTCGATAGCTAAAAGTACATTTAGATTCATTTTTAAATCTGATTTTTTTTAAGATTCCTTATAATATGAATTATAAACAAGTTTACCTACAAATTGTAGCACAATTTCTTTCTATTAACATTCTGTAATTGCAAAGTTTGGTTATTATTTACTTACTTACAAGAACCAAAATTAATTTTAAGAATAACATTATTGAAAAAACAGATACGGCTCTTCCTATTCAGAAACTTTCTCATGAACTGCTAATTGGTACAAAACCTAGTGCTTACGAAAATATATACACTATTAATGTTTATTTAAAATGTACTGGGTTTTGGTAGTCAAATATCAGAGGAAAATGGAAAATTTTATAATTTCAAAAAAAGTAGCCCTTGAAACAAACAATAATCATTTATGGCCTAAAATATAGTATGATGTATTTATATAATTTTTAAAATACCTTTTTAATCTCTCTGTATGCTGCTGCATGCCTAACAATTGATTCCTATGTCCGTACCATTTCCTTTTTAATATTTTGTTTTTATTCTCATGCTGTTTTAGTTATCTGTACAGCAGCCTATGCATAAAAAATTGGCATAAATCACAGCTTAGTTTATTTTCAAAGTACCATAATATTCCATATATATTTCCTAATTCCTATCACAGTTAATGTATTATAGTTAATGCAGATCTACT
Source organism: Arizona elegans (assembly GCA_022577455.1). Lineage (NCBI taxonomy): Eukaryota > Metazoa > Chordata > Lepidosauria > Squamata > Colubridae > Arizona > Arizona elegans. Next base: position 31,343,106 of record JAKOOJ010000004.1, read on the forward strand.
ACTCCTTTTTTCAAATTTTTCAAAGACTGTAGATGCTTCAAAATCAACAAACAATTCTCTACTGGTACACTAGGTATGGTACTAATTATTTATTTGTATTCTATTCTTCTGGTACACATGCCAAGAGCACATGAAGCACAATTACAAAATTACAACAAAGTAAATTGGCTACCAATGTTGGAAAACTGAAATATATATTTAAATTATCATTTTACGCAAAATAAAAATAGAATGCTAATGGCAGAAAAAATACATTGTGATTGGAGAGTGGTTTTATGAAAAAATAAATCGTATTTATTAAATATATATAAAACCCAAACAGATTACTCGTATCCTTTGCTCAATGAAAAATATTGGCTGTCTAATAGACCACTTATAATCATGTTTTCATGGATTCAACTGATTAACATAGAAATTGTGTCATGTTTTTGTTATCATATTATGAAATGTAACTCTGCCATATTCACTTGCTTACTTCACTCATTATTGTAGTTATTTTTTCTAACAGTGCAATAGCTTTTCCAGTCTACCTAAGAAAATTTGCAGAGTTCATTTTCTGAATCTGAATGACTTCTAAGAAGATCATAATTTTTATTCTTATTTGAATACCTCATTGAATTATTTAAATCAAATTACCCTTTTTTTTGTTCAGTCAGAACAATACTCTGAAGAGCTTGTACTTGTCTATTTATTATATTTACATTGTTGTAAAAGACTAATAGGATGAACGTGTATTCTAGAATGTGTTTATTGGAGCATGACAGTGAAATTCTTATTTATTTAGAATTTTTCTTTGTACAATGATGAACATGAGTTGAGGAAAATCAAATATTAATGAAATTTGGACAATGCATTTATGAATAAAAACCACAGAAAATAAAAGATATCTGATTTGAACAATCAGGTACTATTTATATGCAGAAGAAAGAACCAGTTACTTGATTTTTATTATTCTTGCTGTTAAAAATGTTTTCTTTCCATAGATAGTTTATGCATAAATATAGTTTTAAGTTTGTTAAAATTAACTCCTCAAATTACACAAATATTTTGTGACTTTGTAGCTGGTTTTAAAAATATTTTTCTTTATTTTAGCTTGTCACTAAATGTATCTTTCATAAAGGATGAAAGTGATTATGTAGTTCAAAGGTTTACAAACTATGGAATGTATGTGGAGTTTTGTGTACTTTGAATCTTTTGCCTTGAAGACTTTATAGCACAATAAGCACTATCAAACACTATATAGGTAGTTTTCAAATTATGATAGTAATTGGGACAAGAATTGCTATTGCTAACCAACGTGGTTATAAAGCACATCACCACATCACTTAGCGACTGCAGTCCAGACAGTCTAGGTCATAACTTGAAGAGCCACAGTTTGTAAAACAGGAAGCAGATATGTAGATAGTTCTTGACTTAGAACCATTCAGTTAGTTAGTTAGTTAGTTTATTAAATTTCTATACCGCCCTTCTCCCGAAGGACTCAGGGCGGTGTACAGCCATGTTAAAACACACATAAACTCACAAAATTTAAAAACAATTTAAAACAACTATATTAAATTTGGCCCACAAAGTTAAAAATTGACAAACAACCTCATTTAAAATTCATATTCTAAGCCAGCCCGGCCTGTTGGAACAACAGGGTCTTAAGGGCACGGCGAAAGTTACGAAGGTCGGGGATCATACGAACCTCCAGGGGCAGGTCATTCCAGAGCGCAGGTGCCCCCACAGAGAAGGCGCTCCCCCTGGGTGTCGCCAGTCGGCATTGTTTGGCCAACGGCACCCTGAGAAGTCCCTCTCTGTGGGAGCGTATTGGCCGGTGGGAGGCTACCAGTGGCAGAAGGCAATCTCGTACATACCAAGGTCCTAAGCCATGGAGCATTTTAAAGGTGGTAACCAACACCTTGAATCACACCCGGAAGACCACCGGGAGCCAGTGCAGCTTGCGCAGGAGAGGTGTTACATAATTACCCGTGCGGCTGCATTCTGGACCAGTTGGGGCCTCCGGGCGCTCTTCAAGGGAAGCCCCATGTAGAGAGCATTACAGTAGTCCAGACGAGACATGACGAGGGCGTGAGTGACTGTGCGCAAGACGTCCCTGTCCAGAAAGGGACGCAACTGGTAAATCAGGTGAACCTGATAGAAAGCTCCCCTGGCCACAGCCGTCATATGGTCTTCTAAAGACAGCCATGCATCCAGGAGAACACCCAAGTTGCGAGCCCTTTCTGAGGAGGTCAGGATCTCGCCCCCAATAGTCAGCGATGGAGCTATCTGGCTATATCGGGACGCCGGAAACCCTTCCACTCGGTCTTGGAAGGGTTGAGTCTGAGCTTGTTTCTCCCCATCCAGATCCGCATGGCCTCCAGGCACTGGGACATCACGTCAAGGGCATCATTGGGGTGGTCGGGGGTGGAAATGTACAGCTGAGTATCATCAGCGTACTGATGGCACTTCACCCCAAAACCACGGATGATCTCACCCAGCAGTTTCACATAAATGTTGAACAGAAGGGGCGTGTTGTGGCCACGCCCTCTGAGCCTGTCCCATCGGAGGAAGAAAGCTCCGAGCATAAGGAAGAGGAGTCAGCCAGGCCTCCCTCTCCAGGCCCCTCCCCTCTGGCATTGTCTCAGGTGCCGGCCGAGGGAGAGGAGATTAGTAGGGAGACAGCTGATTCGGATCAGAGTGACGAAGAAACATCATTCCTGGATGCACGCCTTCGAAGGCGTGATAAACGATTGCAGCATCTTAGGAGGCGTGCTAGGGATTAGAACTGAGTCACTGGACCACACCCCAGAGACTATATAATAGAGGATAGTGGTCAGTGATCCGTGTGACGAACAAAGCAAACCTTGGATAGTCACTAAAGCCTCGTCCGGAACTGCTGAGAGAAAGATTTATAGTGTCGGACATTTGGACTCTTGAGTATTTATCTTTCTGTTTTACTGTGAAAATAAAGTCACTTGGCAGACGGTGTGTCTATCGCTGCCAAGTGGGAGATAAGACCTGGGTGCGTTCCAAAGTGTTTCCTTAACCCTCGGCTGGCTGTGTTTGTGTGTGTGTGAGGACGGGGACAGATCAGGGCGAGAGGACCGACCCTTGCGGCACCCCACAAACAAGGCGCCTCAAGGTCGACCTCTGACCCCCTGCCAACACAAACTGCGTACGGTCAGAGAGGAAGGAGGAGAACCACCGCAACACAGTGCCCCCCACTCCCAAACCCTCCAATCGACGCAGCATGATACCATGGTCGATGGTATCAGAAGCCGCTGAGAGGTCTAATAGGACCAGGACAGAGGAATAACCCCTGTCCCGGGCCCTCCAGAGATCATCAACTAATGCAACCAATGCCGTTTTCATGCTGTACCCGGCCTGAACCCCGACTGGTACGGATCTAGATAGACAGCTTCATCCAGGTACTGGGGAAGTTGTCGCACCACCACACTCTCAACAACCTTTGCCACAAAGTGAAGATTAGAGACTGGATGATAGTTCGCTAATACAGCCAGGTTCAAGGAAGGCTTCTTGAGGAGGGGCCTCACTACCGCCTCTTTTAGGGAGGGAGGGAAGAACCCCTCAACGAAGCGTTAATAATCCCCTGGAGTCAGCCTCGTTTAACCGCCTGGGAGGCCAGCACCAACCAGGAGGGACACGGGTCCAATAAACATGTGGCAGCGCTAAGCCTACCCAGAATCCTGTCCACATCCTCAGGAATCACAAGGTCAAACCCCTCCCAGATAACATTCTCAAGACCCACCTTCGTCACCCCATCTGAATCTACCCAATCGGAATCCAAGCCATCCCAAATCTGAGTGACTTTATCATGCAGGAATTGCACAAAATCCTCATCCTCAAAATCCTTCACAAGGAGGGACTCACATCCGGCTATCTGAAATATAGAAGTTCTTTATCCCTCGGACAAAGAACTTCCTTTATAATAGCCGCCCCCCCCCCACCTTGAGCCCTCGGCTGATGGAATGCGCAGAAGCCTGGTGGGCACATTTCAACGAGGGGAAACCCCCCCTCCATGCCCAACCAGGTCTCCGTAATACCCGCAAGGTCCACTCCCCCTCTTGAATAAGGTCGTAAATGAGGGGGGCTTTATTTATCACGAACCTGGCATTGTACAACATCAGCCGAAGGCCCAGGTCCTGAGGATCTGTGCAACCCGGGAATGAGAGACGCATTAGGGACCGGAGCGCGCAATCGCTCGCAAACAGCGAGTGCGCACTCCTGAAACATGTTATGGCCCCCTGCTACTGCCATATCTGCCCCTCCCACCCACAGCACTAATTATACAGCCATGGAATCCAGCCCCCGCCCTGACATCCAACCCTGCATCCCCAATGCCGCAGCCCCCCGCCGGGCCCGGCCTCGACTCTGGTGAGTTGCTCCCCAAACCCACCCTGGTCATACAAATACTACCCTCCCTCCCCCTTAAACAACTAAAAAAACCCTCTAAAGAACCCCTAATTTTCTTCTGCCTTCTCTGCCACCTTTAGTGACCATTAAAAGTTACAATGGCATTGCATTAACTGTTTTTCACAGTTACGACTGTTGCTGCATTCAAAATTCAGATGTTTGGCAACTAACATGTATTGCAGTGTCCCGGGGTCATGTAATCACAGTTTTCAACCTTCTGATGAGCAGAGTCAACCTTCTGATGAGCAGAGTCAATGACCCAGATTCACTTAATAAGTGTGTTACCAATTTAACAACTGTGGCAAGAAAGGTTGTCGATGGGGCAAAATTCACTTAACAACTGTCTTGCTTAACAACAGAAATGTTGTGGTCAATTGTGGTTGTAAGTCAAGGCCTACCTGTAGTTAAATAGGAAGCAGGTAAGAAATTTTGGGTGCCACAGGAAGGACCAGCACAGGACATGCATGAATTGGAGAAGGGGTGCTTATGGAGTGAGGCATGTGAAGGCAACTCAAAGGAATGAGGTGCAATGTGTGTGTGCGTGAGAGAGAGAGAGAGCAAATGTCGGGGGGGAGAACACAGTGCAAGCATGGATATGAGCAAACAGGACAGGCAGATATGATGCATGGAAGCACAGAATGGTCGAGTGAATCATGACTTCCCCTGCCACCTCCCCATTGACTGCTTGTTGGAAGCTGTCACGGAAGTTTGAAAATAGAGAACATGTGACCAAATAATGGAACACTGCAACAAGTGCCTGGTTTTGTTCACATGACTGCGGGTGCTAGAATAGCTAGAATTTCAAGCTCCCTTCATTATAGCTTTGAATGGATTCTGAATGAATGGATTCTGGATGTTACCCGGGGATTACCTACATTTGCTGTGGATGTCATATTGTATTCCTCTGTTAGATGCTACTAATTTACTAACAGTAACATCTGTTAGCTGTTATTAATTTTAAGCTTTTTTAAAAAATAAAGCTTCAGTATCATATTCACTTAACAAGTGCTTTAACAAATGTTTACAAGCATATATAGTTGAAATAATAGAATAAGTACTTTGCTAAACTTCAACAATATGCTTTCAAATAAGTAATTTAGTCTAAAAGTTCAAATTTCAATTATTTTAATTATTTTAATTAACTTCGGACTGTAAATGATGGAACATTAATTATTTATACATTGAACAGATAACAAATGGCAGAAGAGATCTAAAAATAAGTAATTGTGACAAAAATCTTGTAGAGATAACATACAAGTATCTCCATTTTTCATCCAGATATTATTGTCATTGATAAGAGAATTATTTTTAAAGGGTTTTTTTTTTTTCAGGGGGAGAGAGATCAATCTTAAAATAATGTTTCCCATCCCATCCAAAAATACTAGATGTGTGTTATCTTGAGAAATTATAGGATGCTTGGGAAAAATAGAAAAGAAGAGGCAAGAAGAAATAGATATTTTGGAAGGAATATTTGCCTTGTTAGAATGCTGAAGAAAAGCTGTCAACACATGTAGGTTCCACAGGAAGGTATATTAGAGTTTAAAGGTTTAGCTATTTCTCTGTAATAATTTTAACCCAGTTCCCATCAAAAGTATTGTATAATAGAAATGGAGATTGTATATTGATTTTAAACATTCATAGTACTAATATATGAAAAATGTCCTAAGAGGTTGGTGGTACCAGAAGAAATGAATGAAAATAATTTGCATTTGCAAAAAAAGAGGCAAATCAATAAAATGTTAAGTGTACTCATATACATTTAACAACAATTCATTTAATAACCAAAGTTATAGCAGTGCTAAAAAAATGACTTATAGACACGCAGTTTATGACTGTCACAGCGTCCTAATGGTTATGTGATCAAGATTCCATCACATATTACAATAGTTGCAGCACCCCATAATCACAGGATCGCCATTTATGACCTTTCCATTTGGCTTCCAAGAAGCAAAGTGAGGAAATCATTTCATTTTCATTTCATTTATTTAAATTTCTATACCGCCCTTCTCCAAAATAGGACTCAGGGCAGTGAACAGCCAAAGTAAAAAAAACAATACATACAAAATTTAAAAGCAGTTTAAAATAATTAAATATTTGGCCGCAAATTAAAACAACCCAATTTAAAATCAATTTAAAATTCACTCAAGCCAGCCCAGCTAGTTGAAATAAATGGGTTTTCAGGGCCCGACGAAAAATCCGGAGGTCTGTTATTGTATGTATCTCTGGGGGGAGGTTGTTCCAGAGGGTGGGCGCCGCCACAGAGAAGGCTCTCCCCCTGGGGGTCGCCAGCCGACATTGTCTGGCAGACGGCACCCTGAGGAGGCCCACTCTGTGCGAGCGTACTGGCCGGTGGGAGGCTATTGGTGGCAGAAGGCGGTCTCGTAAGTACCCCGGCCCTAAGCCATGGAGCGCTTTAAAGGTGGTCACCAACACCTTGAAGCGCACCCGGAAGACCACCGGAAGCCAATGCAGCTCGCGCAGGAGAGGTGTCACATGGGAGCGCCTCGTTGCCCCCATAATCCCCCGCGCGGCCGCATTCTGGACCAGCTGGAGCCTCCGGGTGCACCCCAGGGGGAGCCCCATGTAGAGAGCGTTACAGTAGTCCAGGCGGGAAGTGACGAGTGCCTGAGTGACTGTGCGTAGGGAGTCCCGATCTAGAAAGGGGCGCAACTGGCGTATCAGGCGGACCTGATAAAAAGCCCCCCTGGCCACGGCCGTCAAATGATCTTCTAACGACAGCCGTGCGTCCAGGAGGATGCCCAAGTTACGAGCCCTCTCCGTGGGGGCGAGTAATTCTCCCCCAATAGCCAGCGATGGTGTCAGCTGGCTATATCGGGACGCCGGAAGCCACAGCCACTCAGTCTTGGAGGGGTTGAGTCGGAGCCTGTTTCTCCCCATCCAGGCCCGCACGGCCTCCAGGCACTGGGACATCACTTCAAGGGCATCGTTGGGGTGGCCTGGGATGGAGATGTACAGCTGAGTGTCATAAGCGTACTGATGGAACTCCACCCCGAAGCCACGGATGATCTCACCCACCCAGCGGCTTTACATAAATGTTGAACAGAAGGGGCGAGAGGACTGACCCTTGTGGCACCCCACAAGCAAGGTGCCTCGGGGTCGACCGCTGCCCCCCTGTCAACACGGATTGCGACCGGTCAGAGAGGTAGGAGGAGAACCACCACAAAACGGTGCCCCCCACCAACCAACCCCGCCAAGCGGTGCAACATGATACCATGGTCGATGGTATCAAAAGCCGCTGAGAGGTCTAACAGGACCAGGATAGAGGAGCAACCCCTATCCCGAGCCCTCCAGAGATCATCCACCAACGCGACCAATGCTGTTTCCGTGCTGTGCCCAGGCCGGAAGCTGGACTGGAGCGGGTCTAGATAGACAGCTTCATCCAGGTACCGGGGAAGCTGTTGCACCACCACACTCTCAACAACCTTTGCAACGAAGCGAAGGTTGGAGACTGGACGATAGTTAGCCAAAACAGCCGGATCCAGAGAGGGCTTCTTGAGGAGGGGCCTCACAACCGCTTCTTTCAAAGCGGCCGGCAGGACCCCCTCACTCAAAGAAGCGTTAACAATCTTCTGGAGCCAGCCTCGTGTCACCTCCCGGGAAGCCAGTACCAGCCAGGAGGGGCACGGGTCCAATAAACATGTGGTTGCGTTCAGCCGTCCCAGGACCCTGTCCATGTCCTCGGGAGCCACAGGATCGAACTCCACCCAGATAACACTCTCAAGACCTGCCTCAGTCATCCCGTCCGGACATACCCAGTCAGAGGCCAGCCCTTCCCGAATCTGAGCGATTTTGTCATACAGATATTGCACAAATTCTTCAGCTTGGCCCTGCAAGGGGTCATCCCGCACTTCCAGATGGAGGAGAGAGCGGGTCACCCTAAACAGGGCGGCCGGGCGATTATCTGATGACGCGATAAGAGCGGCAAAATAACTAGATTTCGCCGCTTTTATCGCCACTAGGTAGGTCTTAATATGAGACCTCACCAGTGTTCGGTCAGATTCGGAACGGCTGGTCCTCCAACTACTCTCCAGGCGTCTTTTCCAGCGCACCCGGAAGACCACCGGAAGCCAGTGCAGCTCGCGCAGGGGAGGTGTCACATGGGAGCGCCTCGTCGCCCCCATAATCCCCCGCGCGGCCGCGTTCTGGACCAGCTGGAGCCTCCGGGTGCACCCCATAAAAATCAGTATAAAGTCACAAATCACCCTCACATGATGTCTCACTTAATGACCATGGATTGTTTTTTTAAACAATTGCAACTGGGACTACCAGTGCTGCTAATTTAACTAAGATTTGAGCAAAATATGGCAAAGTAATAAATGTGAGGTGGTTATAGGAAGCCGAGAAACTAGCAAAGATTTATTCGGTGATAGAAGCAAAGAGAAAGTTTTGAATTCTTGGTAAATTAGTAAACTGTATAACTCTTGAATGCATTGCCACTTCTTTGTGATCTCCATGCAATCCTGCATGCAAGAAAAATTCTAGGATCTTTTCCATCTCTAGCACATTTTGATTGGCTTCTTTAACTAGAACATTTTTGTTCTAGTTGCAGAGTCCAAAACATCCAGTTATGGTTGTTAGATGTATTTTTGTAGTATTTTAGATGGCTCATATGAAATATAAGCATGCTGAGATGAATGTTTTGGTATTATAGGATTATATCAGGCTGTAAGATTTACAGAACTGGCCATTTATCAGAGTGTAGTTTCTATTTTGTGTTTGGAATATAAAAGAGTATAGTTTTTATTTTGTGTTAGGAATATATACTTTGGCTTGAAGAGCCAAAGTATGTAAAATAATAGTCTAATCTAGTCAGTCTCCCTTCCTCCCTCCCCCTCTCTCTCTCACACACACAGGACAAATCCATCTTTAAAAAAATGTCCAGTGAATTTAGCAGAGTAATATTCTACATAATTTTCAGTGTCTTTAATTTATGAAGACTGAAGAATTTTCCAGCTTTCAAACCAGCACTAGTTTTGACCTTTCAGTTACTGTGAGCTCAGCAAAAGATTGCTGATTAATTTTGCTACTAAAATGGTAGCTGGAGTGTTCATTCCTTTTTTAATAAATAGATCCATTTTAATACTGCTGCTGACTTAGATATAATAAAATGTTCTTTGCATTTAGCTTCCACTGTATTAATAATTGCATCTGTATTAGCAGCTTGCAACAAATGATTTTGGAAGCTAATTTGCATTAAATCAAATACACAGTATCTGTTTTATCTTATTTCTGGCATTTTTCAGTCCCATAGGGCAAATCTTCTTATAAGTCTGAACACATGTGTATATGCAACATGTTTTGTAAGACCTTTTTATAAGGACATCTTTATTCTTAACAGTACAAATACAGATAAGTGTGAAAACTAAAGAATATTTAGAAGAGATTTAGAATTTGTACTGTTTTCTCCCAGATAAAGTTCTGTATCGAGTTATAAAAATTTATAAAATATTATTTTACATTATTGCCACCTATTTGTACAGCTACTTGAGAAATCATATGGGATAATAAAGCATTCCTTATCTGAGACTGGATGAAGAAATGATTCTTAGTAAACAACAAATAATTCAAATCCTAAATGATTGGTAGCAAAGTATGAAAAATTCAATTTCTATATGTTACAAAACATAATACTTGATATGCTTGATTATTTATTTAAATCTGTAACACCTTTATTATTTTTGTAAGTAACTCAAGGCAGCAATCGTACCTAATATTGCTTCCTCCTCCTAAAAACATCTTGTTAGACAGGTTGAGCTGAGTGACTGACTCAAAGTTATTATATTTCAGAATCTCACCTGATATAGGACAACCTTTAGAAATATTGCTTGTGATCAATTGAAGTTTTACTATTCAAATGTGTAGATTTAGGTCACTAAGTGTATGTGTGTGTGTGTACACATTGTCACTTAGTACACATTGTACTCACTTTTATTGGCAGCAGTTTAGACATTAATGACTGTGTGTTGCGTTATTTTGAGGGGATAGCATGTGTACACTGTTATACAAGCTGTATACTCACTACTTTACATTGTAGCCAAGTGTCATTTCTTCAGTGTTGTCACATGAAAAATACACTTAAATATTATTTAGGATGGCTGCATGCCAACTCATATTTATTTACTCTCCATAGGAAGCTTGCATAAACAATATAGTGTGTAATAGACATTATCTTGCAGCATCTGTTTAATAATTCCTTTAAAAGCCCATTGGAAATACTGGAAATTAAATCTGACACTTTTTGCACTTTCCTGTAGTTTGTGTGAACAGCATTCACACACACTACAGTATTAGTATGATTAGTGAATGTTTGATCACTTAATTTTTTAATGCTACAATACAAAATATGTCTTGAGGTAATGGGCATTTTTCTGATGAATATGTAACGTGTTACTGCAATTTACATATGTCCTAATCATTTTTTTTTTACAAACCTTAAAGCCATCCTAATTAAATTACCATTTAAAATCCATATAAGAAAGAAATCAAATGAGACAAACCGTTATTTGATCAGAATAATTTTGTGATAATGTATAGTACTCATAAGAGGTTTTTTAAGACACATCTTTCAGATGTATAGAACAACAAGCAGTAGAGTAATTATAAAATTGTATTGCATTTTAAAAGGAATTTTAAACAAAATTCAACAAAAAATTAAAACATTGGTACACTTTTCCCCAAAAAACTTTTTCATAGCTTTTCTTCCAAGAAACAGCTTTTCTATTTTATGGTTCTATAAACTAACCACTGTCTTTGGCTTTTCTGTTTATAAAAGTCTTTGTTTGTAACTTGGATTTCAAATTCATTACTGCAGTCAAGTAGTTCAGAGCCTGGTGCAGGAGATAAAACCTTTGCAAATGAAGAGAGAATCCATTTTCCGTATACCTCAGGCCACATAAAATTGATTGCAGTAATAAAATGACAGCACCTTGTAATATACTGACGGCTTTTTAATTTGAAAACTAGCTTGTCTGATTCAAAGCTTGTTTAAAGCTAATTTATGGCTTGTGTAATTTTCAGCTGAATCCTGAGTAGAGGATGATATATGAAAACTGATAGTTAACATAATATATTCAAATGATTGTTACAGAAAGATATTTTCTTTATTTTTTCAAGTAGCAAGTTTTTCAGTATGTGTTTAATGTTTAAATTAAACATTAGCATCTGTATGGAATACTAGAACCACCTTTCTTTAAAAGAATTATAGTAAATATCAAGAATTATTAAAGTTACAGAGGAGTAGAAATAGATTTGTTGAATCTTCATGCATAAAAATTTGAGGTAAGAGGGAGGAAGTAAAGGGGAACGGCAAAATTGTCCCAATCCTTTCCTGTTCAGTCTATATCTGTGCAGTTCATATCCCAAATCTGCACTTCTTTCAACCCTGTTTTTATAAAAATGCTGTTTTTTCTTCCACTGGAATATTATTAAAAAGCCTTTGTAAATCTTGAATATGGCCCTCAGGATTTGAAACTTCCCTTTCTCTTTCCCTTTCCCTTTTCTTTCTTGTAACAATAGAGCTGAACCATGCCCAATTTTGCACTTTTAATTATTGAAGATATTTAAGAATTAAAGATTGAATTGCTTAGTTCACATTGTTTAAAATATTTGAGCATATGTTCAGAAAGCCGGATCAGAGCCTACAATCAAGGAGGTGAGCTAACAGAAGCATTTCTGATCATTTCAAGGAACTGATTTCAACCAACCAACATATAAGCTTTGTGCTGGTTTGTATTTTTTAACTTTCTTTTTAATTGCCAGAGCAGTGCTGCAAGATATGATCAGTTGCCAGTTGACTCAACAAAATAAGAGTAATTTCTTTCCAGGAATTATTGCTTTGTCCCCAGAAAAGCTGGAGAGATATATCCTTTGAATAGAAAGAAATAATATTCATAAAGACTTTAAGTTGAATTTTGTGTAAGGTTTATTTCACAGATGAGATTTTGTTTCATTAGCTCGGAACAGAATTATTATCCCAATGAGAGATATGCCATGAGGAATGGAAAAATCTTACATTTTTCAGTGATTTGCATGTCCTTAAATATATGCTGATAGGGTGTTAGCAAGAAATAGTTCCTGGAGATCCCCAAGCAACAGAAAAGATAACCCTGTGTATAGAAATGTCAAAGGGCTATTGTGCATGATTCATTATGTTTGCAAAGTAATTGGTCGACCAAACTATTATCTTAAAACTTACTACCATTTAAGGATTTTTTAAAGGAAATATTGTAATTAATTTTTCTATATAGAAGAAATGTTAAACATTAGAAGCACATACTTTACATTCTTTGCAGGGGTATCTAATGTAACTTGATAATGATCATTGCAACAGGCAAGAGTAGCTTAGGCAAAGATTAATATATTTGTTCAATTTTTTATATAGACTAATAAATTCCGTTTTAAAGCTTATAGAGGAAGCAGAGTTGTTTTGAATTCTTATCATAAGTACAATGGAAGTTTAAACAGAAGAGGTTAATTAGTTACAAAATATGCTGAGCTATTCCTTATTATTTTGATATTCTGCTACACCTACTTCTATCTAATTTTCTTTTCCTAAAACATAACCTAAACTTGAATAGTTTTGGATATAGATTACCATATGAAAGAAAATTTATGTTGAAACCAACACTGAGTTATTTTTATCAGACTCCTTCCAAAAAAATAGATGAAGTCAGATACCTGAAGTTAAGGTATGCATGAAATGGAAAAACTAGTTTTGATCTTCGAGCAATGTTCCTTACCAAAAGATTATTTTGGAATTATTCTGGAAGATTGTAATCCAAAGGAATAAAAATGAGTTGTGAATTGCAAAAACTTGAAACTTTTCTTAAAGTGTTACAATATTAGGAAATATTTGGAAAGTAGATATGAGTCCATTACTCCCTTGCTTTTTTTCTTCAATATTGCATAAATAGATGATATAGCAATCCAAGTTGCCTGCCTGCTACCTCTCCACCAATTTACAGACAAATTGACACAAAACAGTTCTATTCCTCTTCATATTCTGTGTCACTAAAAGAGCAAATTTCCCAGGACCTTCCAGCTTCATTGTGGTATATAGATTCTTGAAATCCAAAAGGAGATAATGCTAGACGCAACTATCCTGGACAATTTTTGCCTGGAATCCAAAATTCCCTTTTTAAGGAAAGTTTTTGAGAACATGATTATAGAGAAGCTTCAGGGGATCCTGAATAAAATGGATTATCTGGATACTTTTCAGTTAGATTTCAGGAATGGATATAGAATTGAAATAACATTGGTCATGATTTCAGATGGCCTCTGGTAGACGTGGGATGGAAGGAATGCATCCATCTTTGCTCTACTTGACCTTTGATAACATTGACCATGGTATTGTTCTAGGACAGCTGCACAGGGTAGATAAAATGTATTTTGTTGATTTTTCCTGTTTTCTTCATGACAAGTAGAAGTAATAGTATTGTTGGGAGCAAAAGTTCCTACTTTGTGTAATGCCGTAGGGTTTCTTAATTTCTCTGCTTCTGTTTAATAACTACATGAAGTAAGTTAGCAAGGCCATCTGTAACCATGGGGTGAGTATGCTATGATACCCAACTATATAACTCCCTGGTAAAGTAAGCAATGCTGTTGATGTCATTTACTTGATGCCTCACGACTATAGGAAAAAAATGCTGTCTCAGTCTTCCTGGTGTTGGACAATACTTGCCAAATTGCAACTTTATGGCTTTTTGTGATTAGCCATTACCATGATGCTTTCAATTCTAAATCAATGGCCCACTGTTTGAGATCAGATAGTGCATGTTCGTAGCACTATCTGATCTCAAACAGTGGGCCATTGATTTAGAATTGAAAGTAGATTTACCAGTTTGATATATAAACATCTTCCTAAATTATTCTGCATCTCTTCTTCAATCAGACAGTTATTTTAGTCACATAACAATTCCAAAAGTTAGGACATTATTTTTCACCAGACTCAATTACTCCCAATAAAAATTACTTAAGGGAGATCCTGAAGGATTCCCTTTGAACAGAGAATATTTTCACAGTCGAGCAGTGTATGTTATTTTGTATTGTCACCTCTATGCTAATGCTCAGAAGGAATTACCTCTATTCGTTACTAAATATCTTGATCATCCCAACATGTTTTATCTTAAGTAGTTATTAGCAGATCAGCCTGATTGATTCTTGGACTACAGCTTAATAATTTTGTAATGTGTACAGAATGTCATAGTATTCATTTTAATCCTTTTTATATATTTTAGAACTTTTTTTTAATGTTTATCCTAAATAATGTTTGTTGTCTTTTTTTTAAATTTCTCAAATAGCCACCATTTCTGACAGCACAAAAGGTCACTTTGTCTTATTTGATCACAGATAGCTCATATTAATGCTGATCTGATGCTATGAGTATAGATAAGCGGTCACCAACCGGTGGTCCATGAGAAAATGTTGGTGGTCCGCAGAAAATTATTTGCATTTTTAATATTGCACTAAATCAGGGGTCTTCAAACTACAGCCCCTGGAATGAACATGTGCAATGAATGTTTGTGTTGCTGCAGAGAGTCTCCCCCTTCGAGGTCTTTTTGTATGGGTCAGAGGGGGACAGAAATTCCGATTTGGGGCCTGCTTCAGCCTCCTGGTGTGGGCTTTGGCCGAAGGTTGGAGGGAAGTGCCACTAGTGGTAAAGAGCCAGAGGGCATTGTTTCAGTGGGACTGCATCATGGCCTGGAACTGGCTAACCATCTCAGCCCGCTGAGCCTCCAGGCGCCGGTACCTGGCTTTGCACTTACGCAAGTCTTTCCTCTGCTTGGAAAGTCCTCAGTGAGGTGCTTCTGCTGAGCCTCCTTCTCGATCAGATCCAATTTGAACTGAGCTGTTTTGCCAACTCTTTCTCATGGTGGCTGTTGAGCTCCAACAACTGCTTCCTGTTGGGGCCCTAAGGAGCCCGGGCAGGAAGGGAGGAGTTGGCCATGACCACCCAGTCACATGACCACCTAGCCAGGCCCACCCAGCAGTTCATTAGGCAGATCATATTAATGGTCCATACGATTTAAAATTATGAATTTGGTGGTCCCTGAGGTGCGAAAGGTTGGTGACCCCTGGTATAGATCAATGGTTTGAAAATCAAATATTACAATCATATTAGTTCTTACAGAGTTTTTCTAAATATATTTATCCAGGTAGATCATAGAGTTGTGATGAAAAGTCTGCTTGATAATCCAGTTTACTAATAATATTGCCTTACATAACTGAACATTCACCTTCTGAAGAATAAGAATACACAGTAAAAATTTTCTATAGACTGAGGATTATTTTATAGTTTATAAAAGGCTACTAAACTGAATTGGGGCCATTCTCTACTATTATGTACAGCTGCTTCTTGTAACACCCACCTATTACCATTCTCTTTACTGTTTTATCAGAACAATGATTTTTGGTTGATTTAGGAAGGTGTTGTAAATTATTAGTATGGATTCTACCATAGGAAAAAGCTAATTCATTCAGTGGAGAAATTATATATCAAAAGAGAAGGAAAAATAGCAATAATCAGCATCATTGCTAACTGGAAATTCTGTACCTTGAATCAAACCAGAAACATGTTCTCTTTGGTTTCTATTTTTTTCTTTAACACAAGTATTTAAAAAAAGAATATAATCCCACATTTATGTTTTTACATCATTGCTTTTTTGGAAGCAAAATTATGGGTCATAGAGCTACATTGCTGTCTACTGAGAATTGTATATGTTGATTTTTATACACCTGTAAAAGTGGCACCATATTTTTCGGAGTATAAGACGCACACACACACACACACACACCAAAGTGGTTGAAAATTTTGGTGCTTCTTATAGACTGAATATGGGCCAGTTTTTGGGCTCCCGAGCCCTCTGTGTGTCCCGTTTTTGCCTTCCTCAGTCCACAGAAGGACTCTCCAGTGCTCCGCATGGCCCATTTTTTTCCAAAAACGGGCACATTTTTGGGCTCCCGAACCCTCTGCGTGTCATGTTTTTGCCCTCCCCAGCGTGCAAAAGCACTCTGCAGTGCTGCGCACAGCCCACTTTTGCCAAAAACTGGCACATTTTTGGGCTCCTGAACTCTCCATGGGTCACATTTTTGCTCTCCCCAGCCCCCACTGCACTCTGCACTGCTCCACATAGCCCATTTTTGGGCTCCCAAATCCTCTGCACATTGCATTTTGCCCTCCCCAGCCCCCAGAAGCACTCTGCAGGCCAAAAATGGGTGCATTGTGGGGGAAAACAGGATGCGTAGAGGGTTCGGGAGGCCAAAAATGGTTTTTGGTCTGCAAACTGCATCTGGTTGCCATGGAGGGAAAAAACACGATGCACACAGGCCAAAAGCTATTTTTTTTCTTGTCTTTTTCCTCTAAATCTAGGTGTGTTTTATAATCTGGTGCATTTTATAGTCCGAAAAATACGTTAATTTATGGTAGTACTGTTTCTACTATTGTTTGATGCTACTCCATATGTATTGTGTTATTTATGTTGAGTAATATAGTTATTGAGTGAACTGTATTTAATGTAACTTGAAAACTAGATTGAAAATAAGAAAATAAAACACTTTCTAGCCCATATTCTTTTTTTATAGCAAAGAAGCAATTTTTAAAAGTAGAGTTGTTCCTTGTGTACATTATCTCAATCAACCTCAATTTTTTTCTTTGAAAAATGAAATGTATAAAACAGTTATAGAGTTAAGCACACTTTATCTGTTCTTAATATTTATCTAATTTCTTTCTCTGTCATTAATTTCCAAAATTATAAGAATAAGTAATACAACATCTGATGGTAGACAAACATTGCGAGGTGTGGTTCTTCTAGGAAATTCATACCTTTTATATCTGACAATATTTATATTTGAAGAATGGGAGAAGACACAAGAGGAGCCACTATCTTGTTTTGTATTCACCGGTAGAGAAGAATTAGTCAAGAAAAGTAGAAATTAGTCAAGGAAGTACCAGGTACAATGAGGTGCAATACCCAGTAGTTAAATATTCATGATTGTCATAGATAATTGGTCTTTTAAAATGCATTTGATACATGCAGAGCAATAATAAATAGAATTCCATAGTGGAAAAAATAAATGGAAAAAGTAGCCCAGAATTGGTGGAATTTCTAAAAAGAAGAGATACTTAAAATAAAATAGCAAATAATTTTAATAAGGCCAGAAAGGGAAGAGAACAAAATGCACTGCACAAAAAGCATTCTGAAAATCTGATTTAAAAAAAAGAAAACAAGAAAGAGGTGAAGGAAAAGTATGTGTTACTAAAGAATAGTACTGACAATTGGCACTGTATCAAAAAGTTAAAGCTCAGATTGAGCTGAAATTGGAGAATGACGATAAGAATAAAATAGATTTCTTTAGTTATATTCAAAATAAAAGGAAGAGAAAGGAATATAAGTGCTAAGTGAAGATAGCAGAGCACTAAAAAGTTAAAAAGAAAAAGCTACCAACTTCTCACCCCATCATCTCGTAAAAGGTGGGATGATTCCACTAGGTAATTCTGAACATCAGGTAGAAGGTAGTGGATTGCAGTATAAAATTCTTAGGAACATACTAAGGGATTGGGAATTATGTATTTCAAATAAATTTAATCTTCAAGGCTGCTAGTAGCCTGGTTGATATATTATCTATTAGTAATTTTGGAAAAATGGATGAAGCCCTACACAAGAATTGTCAGATGTCCCAATTTACAAAAAGGAAAAAGCACTAGAATAGATCCCAAATAAATTACTTTGTAAGTATCTTAAAAACAGTATGCACTAGAAATCAGCATAAATTTATCAAGAACAAAATATTGACAATTGTGCAATCCTTAGGAGATTATGGGAATATTTTTTTCCTTCAGCAAATGCTTCCAATCTAGTAAGATCTGGCAGAATTGGTTAAGGAAGTATGCCTTCTCTGCTGTGATAACTATTGTCTGGAATGTTATTCCTCCAAGGATCCATGTAGTTACCACCTATCCTCAAAAACATAACCATTCTCCCAAGCTTCTTGCATTAGCCTAAATCAGCCAAGTTAAGGAATATGAGTGAATGAGTTATTTATTCTGGTATAAACAGCTAAGAGGCATTCTGGGCTCAGGTGACTTCTAAATCTGATCAATCAATCAATAACTTTCCATGTTGCTCTATGATTTTCTGATAAATAAGTAATAGTCATTAAATATGGTCTTGATAGGATGATAACTAAATGAATATACTATAATCATATCCAAGGAGTGCTAATTAAGTGATCATCATCAAACTGGAATGAAGTATTAAATCAGAAAGTTCAGACTTGGTGCCTGCACTTTACCAAAATTGTACCATGTTTCCCCGAAACTAGGACATGTCCGGATAATAAGCCCAATTGGGCTTTTGAGTGCATGCTCAAAAATAAGCCCCCACCTGAAAATAAGCCCCGCCCCAATATTTAAGATGCAGACGCAGTTGCCGCACAAACAACACGATGTGAGGAGGCAAGGCCGGAGTGCAGCCTGGCCGGCCACGGGGGGTGGGGGGTGGGGAAGCTGAGCCCGCAGTCCCAACACGTAGATTTTGCAAGCAGCCTAACTCTCTCCCTCCCTGCCCTGGCTGGAAGGCAGCACCGGGGCTCCTGCCTCACTTCCCCGCCTGCCCGCCCAGCTCCACACAATGGGAGGGTGCGGAGATGTCCCACCAGTTCCTCGCATAGAAAGGAGCCCCCTATGGGTGGGTGGCAATCAGTCCCTGTGGATGCCAAAAGTCCTGCAGTAGAGGAGAAAAAATGGGGAGTGGGTCTCTTGGCCGGCCCTGGAGTTGCCAGAGGAGGGGTAGGAGTCTCCTTCCCCACATCCCCAACCCAACCTCATCCTCAGCAAACCTTTTTGTTTTTGATGTTCAAACGGCCTCAATCCGCCAGGACTGGAGCTCCAAGAAGGGACTTGATAAAAGGAGATAATTAAAAGGTTAATCGGCATGGCTGCTTACAGCCGAGGTCCTTCCCTGTTCCAGTTCTCTCTTTTTTCTCTTTATGATCTGCTGTTGGCAAGCGGGAAGCAGAGCGGCTTAGGGGAGGGGAGCAGCCAGGGGACTGCTCTGACAAGCCCACCAGCTGGGTTAAATGCTTGGGCGGCAGAAAGGGGTGGGTGGGAAAAGGCAGCCATGATAATGCCGGGATGCCAAAGTTCCCAGGGCAGCCACTCTGGCATCCGACTTAGCCAAGTGATCCCCGATGAGCAGAAGCCAGAGAAAGGAAGGAGGAAGAGGAGGGGGTGTCTCACTCCATGCGTCCCACTTTTCCGCCACCCCTCCCCACCTGCCATTCCCCGTCACTGGCCAAGATCGGCAACCTAGATTTGGGGAGCTGAATGCGCTGTCGCCACCCAGGAAGAAAAGAATGTGATAAATTGGCTCTCTTACAGGCCTGTCTCTCTTCTCCCGAGTCCGGATCACCAAATCCGGCCTACCAATGTTTAGCGATAAGACACACACACACACCGATAATAAGACCAAGGCCATATTTCAGGGGTCAAAAGAAAATAATCCTGTCTTATTTTCGTGTAAACACAGTATTAATAATCTGGATGAAAAGATAGAGAAAATGCTTATCAGATTTGCAGGTAATATAAAATAATTTATATATATATAAATATATATATAAGACAGAAATAAATGTAAAAACAAGCTTGTTAGGTTTTTTTTATCCTATATAGGCTATTCTGTATTCCCCACCATAAGTAATTATATACAGTTCTAGCATCACACTTTGAGAAAGGTTCAGATAAATTGGAACAGATTCAAAGAAGAGCACCAATAATGATCAGGTGATTAAAAACTAACTCTTATGAAGAAACTGAAATTGAAGAAACTGGAAAGATTTAGTCTTCTGAAAAGAGGATGGAGAGGGAGATATGATAGGAATTTTCAAATTCCTACAAAACGATCATAGAGATGATCAAGGTTTCTTAATATCACTGACTATAGAAACCCAAATTTTGTAGATTACAAAATGTAAACTCTGTAAACTTTTTTTCCCAAAATCAAGGCTGAATAAAAAGCAGAACCAGATGTGCTTCAGTTCCTTTCACTGAGTTTCTGCAAATAGAAGCTAGAAACCAATCAGGAACTGTAATTTAGATTATGGAACTGAGCAGAGAGTTGGACTCAGTCATGTGTCAGCTCCCATGTAACACCGCTCCTGCGTGAGCTGCACTGGCTCCCGGTGGTCTTCCGGGTATGCTTCAAGGTGTTGGTTATCACCTTTAAAGCACTCCATGTCATAGGGCCTAGCTATCTTCGAGACCGCCTGCTGCCACCGACGACCTCCCATCGACCCGTGCACTCCCACAGAGAGGGCCTCCTCGGGGTGCCATCAGCCAAAGAGTGCAGGCTGGTGACCCCCAGGGGGAGGGCCTTCTCTGTGGGGGCACCTTCCCTCTGGAATCAGTTGCCCCCAGAGATAAGGAGAATCCATGACCTCAGTGCCTTCCGCCGTGCCCTTAAAACCTTCTTTTTCCAGCAAGCCGGGCTGGCCTAATTTTTTAAGTGTTTTAAATTGTTTTGTTTATCGTTTTTAATTAATGGGGCCAAATTTATATATATCTTGTAACTGTATTTTAATATTTGTATTTGATGTTTTTATTTGCCTGTTCACTGCCCTGAGTCCTCAGGGAGAAGGGCGGTATACAAATTCAAAATAAAATAAAATAAATAAATAAATAAAATAAGTGTTTTTAATGTCATTAAAAACAAATTAACAAAAAACAAAAGCATTGTTCATAAAATGTACACAGTAAGAACACAGTGTTTATTTAAATAGGCAGTCTCCTCTAGGTGCTATTGTTATACCACCTAGACAAACAAACATGTCTTTAATTGTTAGGCTACCAATTCTTTTTTCAGGAAAATTAATCATATACTTCTTTCACAAAATAAATTTCCCTTTTATTCTATTCATAATGCTGTTATTTTTTAAAAAAAAAAGATTAAAAGCAAGTCAAGTTTGTTTTATAACAACCATTTAACAGCCGTTTATAAGAACACAAAATTATCCTGCAAGTTAATTTATGATTATATATGTTAAAACGGAGGTAGCTGAATGAGAAGAATGTTCATTTTAATACAAATTGCTTCAACCTAGATTTTCACAAATCCAAAACATTTTTCTTTATTTAACCTTTTCATAATCCTTACTTTTCATTAAAGTACACTTAGACCTCTATTTTGTTTCTTGAGAAGGTATTTAATACACAAGTTAGTGTCATTTGTATTATACCAGAAGATTAACTTTACAAGCTGTGCTATTAATCTGAGTAGCTCTACGTATTGACCTATGAAAGAGCATAATTGTTAGCTTTTAATTAAGTCAATTAATTGTCATAATTTGATGAATTTATTATTACAAGGAAATTAATGGCAAAGAGAAATCAGCATTTATTGGTCAGAAATAATATTTTATGGAATTTTATACTGTGCTATTTTTAAATAATGTAGGCACCTATTGTAGAGCAACTAAAATAGAATAATAAAAATTAAAAATGAATTATTTATTCTGATTGAGTATTTCATATACTCTCAGCTCCAAAATATTACTCCTGGAATAAATTTTTATAAAATTAAATATGAAAAAGTGATGTGTTGTTCCTTGTCCCCTCCACCCGTACTTGTTCTGGAAACATTGGAATTCAAAGCTATTCAATAATAATTGAGGGCAGAAAAAGGCCACTACTGCATATTGTATTCTCTTTTGGAGAATAGTGAGACCATGTCCTGCTCATGGGTTTTGTTGAAAAGTATTTAGCTACTTTTAGTAAAGAATGCTAAGGAAAAAAAATATTTATTTATTTATTTTTTTATTTATTTATTTATTTATTTATTTATTTATTTATTTATTTATTTATTTATTTATTTATTTATTATATTTCTATACCGCCTTTCTCCCGTAGGACTCAAGGCGGTGTACAATCAAGAAAAATATAGACACACAAACATCATAAAATTGCTAATTAAAATTATTACTTAGTTTGGTCAATTAAATTAAACCCAGAATTAGATCACATTTAAAAAAATCATTCACATGTACATATGTTTAGCCCCGCCTGTTGGAACATCAGGGTCTTGAGGGCACGGCAGAAAGCACGGAGATCAGGGATATTCTGTATCTCCGGGGGCAGTTCATTCCAAAGAGTTGTTCTAAATCATAGTTTTCACAGAGAAGGCCCTCCCCCTGGGAATTGCCAGTCGACATAATTTGACTGACGGTATCCTGAGTAGTCCCTCCCTGTGAGAACGAACTGGTCAGTGGGAGGCTATTGGTGGCAAAAGATGGTCTCGTAGGTACCCAGGTCCTAAGCCATGGAGCGCTTTAAAGGTGATAAATAACACCTTGAATCGCACCCGGAAGACCACCAGGA
Organism: Arizona elegans; assembly: GCA_022577455.1. Lineage (NCBI taxonomy): Eukaryota > Metazoa > Chordata > Lepidosauria > Squamata > Colubridae > Arizona > Arizona elegans. The sequence continues at coordinate 31,365,910 of JAKOOJ010000004.1, forward strand.
GCCAGAGCAGCTCGCGTAGAAGAGGTGTTACATGGGCGTAACAAGCTGTGCCCATAATCACCCGTGCGGCTACGTTCTGGACCAGTTGGAGCCTCCGGGTGCTTTTCAAGGGGAGCCCCATGTAGAAAGCATTACAGTAGTCCATACGGGAGGTAACTAGGGCATGAGTGACCGTGTGCAAGGCGTCACGATTTAAATCATTAGTCAGTAAGGCTTGATTTAAATCATAGTTTTCTACATAAAGACTAATTCTTGGTGGTATAACTTTAATATGCAAGTAGATGAAGACTTTTAGAATAACAACTTTTCATATTAGTTTTTTTATCCCCTGTTTAATAAGTTAATCATTCATATTTGGACAACTTTTCTGTTGTACTTAGGAAGGAGAAAATAATCATTACCTTAATAATAACAATTTAAATAGATTTATTCAACTGAAACAATAACATTACAGCATATGTTATTTGCTTAAACAAACATCCATGTTTGTTAACTAATTTGGCTAAACAATATATATGTACCTTTACAGGGAGGATATGGGTGTGGCCTACTGATGACAGCTAACGAGCTAGAAATGGATCTATTTTGGTCTCCCACATAGCAGTTAGAGCTTGCTAGGTGTTAGAAAGGAAAAAAGCCCAGAACCGAGTAGACGAGATTCTACTGAGCTGGAGCTACAAAAAAACCTTGGCTACGTAGGGAAAACCTGGCTAGAAGAAAAACACACATAAACCCTACGAAGAAGTAAGAAAATTGATACTGTACCTTTACAGGGAGGATATGGGTGTGGCCTACTGATGACAGCTAACAAGCTAGAAATGGATCTATTTAGGTCTCCCACCTAGCAGTTAGAGCTTGCTAGGTGTTAGAAAGGAAAAAAGCCCAGAACCGAGTAGATGAGATTCTACTGAGCTGGAGCTACAAAAAAACCTTGGCTACGTAGGGAAAACCTGGCTAGAAGAAAAACATATATATATATATATATATATATATATATATATATATATATATATATATATATATATATATATATATATATATATATACACGTACGTACGTACGTACACACACACACACACACATATATATATATATATATGATATTTTTGTAATCAGGGTTTTTTCCTATGTTAATAAAAGATGTTAAACGGCCATGGTGGGATGAAATCTCCAATCATCACTTTCAGGCCTGTCAGATATTTTGTGTTGTTTATTCTGAGCCTTATGGGAGACTGGGATAGCACTATTTCGGTTTTTTTGAACCTCTTCAGCCAGACACACCCATATTTTATGACTCCTCCCTGTAAAGGTCAAATATTTATACTTTTTAATTCATAGGTATAAATGTGTGATATTTTTGTAATCAGGGTTTTTTCCTATGTTAATAAAAGATGTTAAACGGCCATGGTGGGATGAAATCTCCAATCATCACTTTCAGGCCTGTCAGATATTTTGTGTTGTTTATTCTGAGCCTTATGGGAGACTGGGATAGCACTATTTCGGTTTTTTTGAACCTCTTCAGCCAGACACACCCATATTTTATGACTCCTCCCTGTAAAGGTCAAATATTTATACTTTTTAATTCATAGGTATAAATGTGTGATATTTTTGTAATCAGGGTTTTTTCCTATGTTAATAAAAGATGTTAAACGGCCATGGTGGGATGAAATCTCCAATCATCACTTTCAGGCCTGTCAGATATTTTGTGTTGTTTATTCTGAGCCTTATGGGAGACTGGGATAGCACTATTTCGGTTTTTTTGAACCTCTTCAGCCAGACACACCCATATTTTATGACTCCTCCCTGTAAAGGTCAAATATTTATACTTTTTATACCTATGAATTAAAAAGTATAAATATTTGACCTTTACAGGGAGGAGTCATAAAATATGGGTGTGTCTGGCTGAAGAGGTTCAAAAAAACCGAAATAGTGCTATCCCAGTCTCCCATAAGGCTCAGAATAAACAACACAAAATATCTGACAGGCCTGAAAGTGATGATTGGAGATTTCATCCCACCATGGCCGTTTAACATCTTTTATTAACATAGGAAAAAACCCTGATTACAAAAATATCACACATTTATACCTATGAATTAAAAAGTATAAATATTTGACCTTTACAGGGAGGAGTCATAAAATATGGGTGTGTCTGGCTGAAGAGGTTCAAAAAAACCGAAATAGTGCTATCCCAGTCTCCCATAAGGCTCAGAATAAACAACACAAAATATCTGACAGGCCTGAAAGTGATAATTGGAGATTTCATCCCACCATGGCCGTTTAACATCTTTTATTAACATAGGAAAAAACCCTGATTACAAAAATATCACACATTTATACCTATGAATTAAAAAGTATAAATATATATATATATATTAAGAAACTTAGACTGTCAGCCCACCTTACACATGAGAAACTTAAATACTGTCCTCTATAGCTCACTCGTCATCTTCATCTTTTTTGTTCATAATCTGGAAAAGAAAAAGAAGCTTTCCTGCTTTATCGGGTCCCAAACGATTTCTCAATTTAGAATGAATGAGTCCAAAGGAAGAGAATATTCTTTAAATGCCTGCAGAAGAAGCTACTGCTGTTAAAAGTGAAATCATTACTTGAACAGTCTCTAAATCCAAGTGCTTAAGTGACTTCCACCAGTTCACTGGTGTGACTTTCTTTAAAATACCTTCAGCAAACATATATTTCTTGAATGGTTCCCCCTTAGCTTTGAAGTTTATTATAGTTGGCATTACAGATGGATGATTGCTGTATACCCATGTCATAGCTAACTCCTCCTTCCTCAGCACTTAAGTTTTGACCCTGATACTGGATATTGACAATATTTGCCAAAAAATGAGCTGGAGACAGTACTTGTCCCATTCACTTTTTTAATGCTTGTAATTTAATTCTGTCCAGGTGTAGTTCTGGTTTTAAGTGTTCACTCAGTTCCTTCTCGATTTTCTTCACAAACTGTCATCGGAATAGGCCAGTTCTTGATATACTGCTCAAAACAGTCCACCACAGAGTTCCATCTAACATCTTGTGGGAGCGTTAGCTTGGTTCCACACATCCTTTTCAGAGCTGCTGCAGCAAAATGATTGTTACGGAAGTATTTAGCAATTTCAACAACATTAATCTTTATTTCTGGAACACTTAAGTCTTTGGCTAACAGGTGCAGCAAATGAGCACTGCAACCATATGTTATTAGCTTTGTATTCCCTTCCTGCTCTTCTAAATTTCTTCTCATCTTGGATACATTTACAGCATTGTCTGTGACCAAAATGCGTACTAGACATTTGAATTTTTGTTCACATGTTGTTATAGCTTTTACTGCCACTTCTTGTAAGTATTCTGCTGTGTGTGCATTTCCTGACGTATCAATTGTTTATGCAAGGAAGACTTTCCCTTCTTCTGTTGTTATACAAGCACATACAATAGGATCATTGTCGACATTACTCCACCCATCAATACTTAGGTTTACAATTCTACCCTCCAGAGCTGTTGCACATTGCTCCATTTCTCTGTCATCCACTTTATCCAGACGTTTCCCTGCAACATCTGCTCTGCTGGGTGGACTGTATCCTGGTCTCAGTGACTGAACCATATTAATGAAATGTGGGTTCTCAGTCAGACGGAAAGAAGAGTTCGTTGCATAAACAACTGGGCAATTTTTTCATCAATTAACTTTTTTTCTAATCTGCTAGTTTTTATCACAAATTTATCTATGGTGGTTCCAGGAGGGAAGGGTTTTTTCTTTCTTTTAGGTGATAGTGATATATGGCTGTGGGTGTCTGATGATGATGATGCTAATGAAGCACTATCCTGGATGGATAACTCTGAAACTAGAACAGGAAGATAGTGATCTTGAAGGTGGATAGTTTCCAGAATCCATGAATTCCCCTAAACAAAAAAGTCAATGCTGTTATTTTATTGTTTATACAATTTCTGCTTATTGTAGACAGCACTGCCCCAAAAGGAATATTTGCTTTTCTTCATAACTGTACCAAATGACAGTAACATGCAGTAATAATAAATATAATTTTGCTCAAACGTGATAGTTCAAAGCAGTCTTTAGAAATATGATTCAATAAAAATGTTTACCAACCTGAAGATCCTGCCTGTTCAAATGTGTTTCTTTGGTCATCTTCATCACAGCACTTCTCAAGATGTTGCCTCATTTGGGCCACCAGGCCTTGCATTTCTTTGTTGCAGTGTTTGCAGTTTGCACGCATGTCTGCCTTACCGATAGGTAAAGGAACTTCATTAAAATATTGCCAAACTGGGTCTCTTTTACGGCCTGCTGCCATTATAGGTTTTTTCCTCCAAGGAAAGAATGTGATAAACCTCAGGTCATACACACAAAAAGATCCAAAGACTTGTCTGTCTGTGGCTGTGCAGTATTGTGCTCAGAAAGTTTCACTTTCATTTTGTACTGCTTGTCTGCTTGCCCCTTCCTCCTCACAGTTAGTTTCACTTTCTTCTTGTGCAGATCTATTCCACTCCAAACAATCAGAAAAATATTGTTTCTATTCTATTCACTGAACTTCTTGAAACTTAGCACTCAAGGGGTTGATTCTGTATTCATAGGTTTGTAGAACAATAGGATTAAGGTCTTTTTCTCAACTCTGTTCATGTTATAACATTTTTGCTGTGAAGAAGAGGCATGTGATCTCTGCTGAGTCAAATTCAGTTTTAAGAACTGCAAAAGTAAACCAAGCATCTGTGATAATATCTTGCAGGCAGAGAAACTGCCCAATAATCTTACAAAAACCTCTGGAAGAGCATGACATTGTGAATGGATTAATGGAATTTATTTAGCAAAAAAAAATTAAACATATACAGCCTTATTCTACATAATTAAAAAACTAATCTTTATTTCATGATGGAATAACCTTTGGATGGTAATATATTTTCCTCAAAAAGCATTTTATTTTAAAAAAATCCGATTTAAATAAAAAAAAATCCGATTTAAATTAAAAAAAATGATTTTTTTAAAAAAATCATTGATTTTTATCCACCCTGCTTCTGAACTACTACTGTGAGTATTACTGACTTCCGTAGTGCCATAGGCTTAATAAGATACAATCAAAATTCTGGAATGTTCATCTTCAATGAACCAGGTTCAAAACCAACAAAATAAGGTTTCTGCTTTAGTTTATTATAAAAAGAACATGCCAGATATAAGGCAGACACAAATAATGTGGAGCAGAATGATTACAATTCCTATTTTCATTTCAAACTTTGCCACTTTTTCCATTCAGGTGTAAATAGGGAAAGTATCAATAGAAAGACATCTATTTTAACTTACAGTGAACTCATAGGCAGTATTTTATGTGCATTATGAAGCTCTTGATTTCTTTTATTTTACTGGAATATTACTTTATATTCTAAAATTATTGTCATTTTGTTGCTTAATAACCTTTATATTCTCAATTAAAAACTGGCAAATGTTTATGCCCTTTATTATTCATAAAATGGCTTAGGTAAGAGTTATTCATTATCCTGCAGTAAATCATTTTTATCAAAGTCATTATCAAAGTGTGTATATGTGACGACTACTATATATATAGTCTCTCTCTCTCTCTCCCTCCCTCCCTCCCTCTCTCTCTCTCTCTCTCTCTCTCTCTCTCTCTCTCTCTCTCTCTCTCTATATATATATATATATATATATATATATATACATACATACATACATATACACATATAGTGTGTGTGTGTGTGTGTGTGTATGAGAAGACAGACACACACACACATAATTTATGTTTTCCCATTTTTCTGAAGTAGAAAATACAGACAAAATAGATTTAAAGTGTCAGTTATAATTCATTGCTTGCAAAGAACTGCTTTATTCTGATACTGCATGGAAAAGGGAAAAAACTATCTAAATCATTTTGGTGGCAAGCTTATAACCAAGATAGCATCAGCATTTTCCTCCTTGGAAAATATATCTGCCATAAATTAAATGAAATCTTCAGTATTAAAATGTCTCTGACAAATTTAACCCAACCATTGCTGTATGAGGTGGGTTTTTTTAGCAGCAAAGTATTTCTGTATAGTTTTAAAAGAAAGGATAAATGAAAGTTAAAATAGATTTGTCTTGGGATTTCCACGTTCATGGATACAATAATGTAGCAAATACAGCTAAAATCTGAATTTAAAGAAGGAACTACAATAGATGACGTACAGATTCCTTTTCTTAACCATGCTGTGCACTATGATAACTTATTTTTTACTGCACATGAACTTTCTTAGACCTTGGATTATCTTTTATATATTGTTGGTTTTTTAAACGCATCAGTGTTACAGTCTAGCCCAAACTGTGCTATTGGTCATAGAAACTTTGTCTCCTAAATCCAATAAAGACTGGATTATAAAGACTGACTCTAGTATAAGAGATAACAAAATAACAGAGTTGGAATCCCTTCCTTGAAGGTCTTCTGGGCCAACCCCCTGCTCAAGCAGAAGACTATACTATGTCAGACAAATGGTTGTCCAATTTCTTAAAAGCATGCAGTGTTGTGGCACCTACAACTTTTGGAGGCAAATCATTCCACTGATTAATTGTTCACACTGACAGGAAATTTCTCCTTAGTTATAGGTTGCTTCTCCTTGATTGGTTTCCATCCATTGCTTCTTATCCTGCCTTCAAGTGCTTTGGAGAATAGGTTGACCATCTCTTTTTGTGGCACCCATCAGAATTGGAACATATCACCGCAATCCTTCTTTTCATCAAATTAGACATTCCCAATTCCTGTAACTGTCTTTATAACTGTTCTTTATATGTTTTAGCCATCATTGTTGCTCTATTCTGTAGTCTTTCTAAACATTTTTTAATATTGTGGAGACCAAAACTGGATGCAGTATTCTAAGTGTGATCATACCAAGGCATTATTATTATTTAACCCTTCACATGATCTTGATTTTATCCCTTTGCTAATCCAGTCTAGATTACATTAGTTTATTTGGTGGCTGTAGCATACTGCTGGCTCATATTTAAGTGATTATCCACTAGGTCTCCAAGATCCCTCCCACAGTTACTACTATTAAGCCAGGTACCACTTATATTACACATGTGCCTTTAGTCCAGTTTTTTCCTCCTATTTCCCCAGAACAACAATCCTGTGAGATGAATTGGGCCAAGAGAGAGAGTAACTGGCCCAAAGCCACAAAGCTGGTTCTCATAGCTTTATGATCATAATTGGCACCATCAGAATTTGGTTGATAAGTGATACAATTGCTAAATGAAGAATCATGATTGCAATTGTGTTTATAATTTTACTTTCCTTTGCTTTACACCACCATAAGGATACAGTCCCAAACAGTAAGGTGAAACCAAACATTGGAGAAGGTTTCTGGAAGTCAGTTCATGAGGGAACCAGATAAAAAGGCACATCTTACAGCTCCTTTTCCCACCCACAATCCTTTGGATCGTTCACCTTGACACTGGGACAATAAGCCAGAAGAGAATTAATGTTTGTATTTACGTTCATTGCAGAGAAAGGGCTTACAGCAAAATAAGCAAGTACACACTGGGTATATTGGAGAGATATCCATGTAAAGGTAAAAAGTAATAATTTCTCTACCAGTTGAGTCTAATTCTAGAGCACGATGCTCATTTCCATTTCTTGGCTGAGGGAGCCAGCATTGTTACAGTGGCGCAATGGTTAGAATGCATTACTGCAGGCTACTTTTGCTGACTGCCGACTGCCTGCAATTTGGCAGTTTGAATCTCATCAGGCTCAAGGTTGACTCAGCCTTCCATCCTTCCGAGTTCAGTAAAAAGAGGATCCAGATTGTTGGGGGCAATATGCTGACTCTGTAAACCACTTAGACAGCACTGTAAAGCATTGTGGAGTGGTATATAAGTCTAAGTGCTTTTGCTATTGTTCAAAGACGTTTTCCATGGTCATATGGTCAATATGGCTATATGCCAAAGGCACATGGAACATTATTACCTCCCCACCCCACCAAAGTTGTACATATTAATCTACTTGCATTTGCATGCTTTTGAACTGCTAGGTGGCAAGAGCTGGGCAGGAATGGGACTTCACCTCATTGTGCAATGCTCGGGTCTCGAACCCAGGTTGTCAACGTTTCAGCTGAAAAGCTCAGCATGTTTAATCACTGAACCACCATGCCCATGTACAAATAATTCAATAGTATGGCTTTTATGTGAGGAAAAAACACACCAGAGAGAAAAATGTCCTTATATAAACAAAATAAATTTATATTGATGGTGTTTTCTGATCTTGGTATTCAGCTTGCAGAAATTTTATTATCCCACTAGGTAACACGATCAGTGCAATATTAGAGAAGGGAAGTTTGTTGGTTAGTAGAGATTTATTTCCTTTGTTCTGCAGTTCATTAATTTCTTGTTGATTAATTTTTTGCTTGACTGAAAAGAGTGCAGATCCCATCTTATCCCTATGTTGGTTGCTTCCTCTGTGTTATTATTTTCTTGTTGTTTCCTGTTGTTTGTTTGAGGTTACTGGGTTGATATGGAGATAGATCCAGTTTGTATAGATGTTTAGTTGATTGCTAGAGAAAAATGTTAGGTATTGAATTGATGTTGCCTTGTTGGCTGTATTTTTTTATAGGCTCATAAGGGTTCAAATATGTATGTGCATATATGTGCATACTTTTCAATCCAGCTTATTCTAAAATTTTGACTGTTTTAGTTCAAGTTGCAAAATAACATCTGTCCTTATAACCATCCCATTAATTGTAACTTAACAATCCTGACCTACCTATATTTGCTATCATTATGAATTGATGTGCTTACAAATTACATAAACTTTAAGCTTCCAGGCATAAACTGTCTCTTATTTTAGTGGCGCTACAATAGATATATCTATATAATGAACAGTAAAAATCCATCAAGATCTACACAGAGAAATCATGAACTTTAAATAAAATATATAAGTCAAGTTGCAATGCGTACTGAACTTTTTGTGTTTTTTTGTTAGTGTCAAGTTAACACCCTTTTGTTACATTGATATTTCACAGCAGTCCACAGAGATAGATGAAGCAAAACTATTTTGCTTGCTTATAATATTGGGTAGATTATGTGAGAAAAGCTGGCTGCAGCCAAGCAAGCAGTAAACACTTTTGCTGTAAAATAGCATTACCAATTGAGCACTGTGTTATATATATATCTTTATCAGAATTCCACCTGTTTCAATGTTGTTGTTTTTTTCTTTCTATTCAATTTCATTACTTTACAACAAAGTGCTCTCTTTTGATTTCTTAAAATTCTTTTTTGGCATGTTTATATGCAAGTGAGATACAAAGGATTTATTTACAAACGTACGAATAAAATTAAATGTATACATTTAGACATAAAAGTCTACTATACAAATAAGGTAGATTATGAAATAATATTTATAATAACAAGATATATAGCCCAAAAGGACCAAATGGGGTCGCAAGATTCTTAGTGAGATAGGGAGGACAATGGTGATGGTTCTAGGGAAATAATATTTACCAAAATTCAGTAATGTGATAGATGATGGTAAACTACATGAAATTGTAAACAGATAAGCTAGAGGTACTGCTGGACTATAATAAACCAGATCTGAGAATCAGAGGACTTGAATCTGAGTAGTGTGTCTGTATATATCTACGATACTGTGTGTTATGTTTCACAAACTGGAAATTTCATATTACTTAATTGGGTGTTTGTTTGTTTTTTTTAAAGATTTTATGCTGGATAGGCAGCTATTTTTTGGGCTATACATGATTATTGTGCTGAAGTTTGATTTTTTAAAAAAAATAATTGTAAACCATCAATCGTTGCTTGAGCTGGGTAGCATATGCATTTCAATAAACAAATAAATATCAAGGTGTTGGTTTTAATCTTTAAAAGCGTAAAAGGATTAGTGCTTGACTTTCTGATAGAATTGCTTTTTCCACTTTAACCCTATCTGCTCTCTAGATGCTCCTAATTAAGGAGAATTGTTTATATTCATGTGGGAAAAGGCTTTATCCTGCCTTGTTCCTGAACTAAAGAATTTGATCCCTCAGGTATTGTGTTTTACCTCTAATCACCACTTTTGAGAAAGGAGTCCTTAAGGACCTGTCTTCTTCTGTGAGACCTTCTCAATTAATTTGCTGGTGATGTTGCAATATTTTTATGTATTTTACATATGTTTTGAAGAGAGATATTTAAGTTGCACCTAAATGCTCTGCAAAAAACTCTTCCTTTTTGAATGCTTTACACAGCTGTCCTTCACAGTTATGCTTTTCTATTAGTCACACATGTTTAAAATACTTAAAATACTTGCAATATTGAAATATATTTCATTACTGGAACGTGAACAATATGAATATTAATGCAAAGGCTTTGATACTTATACTATATCCAAATTTAATTATTTAATTATACAAAAATAGCATTCCCTTCTGAAACATCATTTAGACTTTAGTTAATGAAATTTCTCTCTTACAATAAATAACCTGATTAAGTTTCTTACCTTTAACTACATATATGTACCCCAAACTATTCAAAGCATAAATAAATAACTATGTTCAGCATAACGGCTCCAAACTAGAAACCACATAGACATCAAGATCTTACTGGCTTCTATTGAAAGTCAAAAAACACAAACAAAAGCCATTCAATTTCTAATAATATTAAGGATTGGAGTCAGACAACAACAAAATAAATTAAAATAAAGTAGCTATTTATTGGGTTGCCGTCAGCTCTGGACTAAACTTGTGTATCCTTTAGGGTTGGAGTATTTCAACAAAAGCTTTGTCTTCCAAGTTAATCAAGGGTAGGGGTGGAATTGGTTTTTTTGAAAATATACAATAGCATACACAGAATACTTCAAATTCTCTGGTGTTGATGATTATACTGCCTCAAAATAGTGAAAAATTTACACAACCAGCTGTTTTTCTTCTGATAAGCAGTTTTGCCAGGGAATTCCATAAATTCAGTGCCTTGTTTATGAAGGTAGCTACTGTCAGTTTTTAGGGGCATGACCTCAAGCAGTTCTTAAGGTGACATGCTGTTTGTGTCTTCCTTTTCATGCCTTTCTTCCTTTGAGAAGTAGGCACATTTGTGCTTAGTTTATACAGTGTTGTGCATGTTTGCTTTTTGTATAAGAAATCAATACCAATGTTAAACTATTTGCAAGTCTTTCTTCTATAGAGACCCTTGGGAAGTAGATGTTGTTCTTGATATTTCTATTGTATCATTTTCTGAAAGGCTTTGATAGTGAGGCAGGGCAGAAGATAAAATGTAACTACCTGATTAAACTAAAGTATAAATTACTTTTTATATTACAGGGTCATTGTGTCAAGCATAAATCTTAAGTTTATTAATCACATAATTTGAAATCGCCTTTTTCAAAAAGGCAAGCATTAAGCAGGATGGGAAAGTAGCATTTTACACAAATGGGGTTTCTTTTGAGAACAAGATGGAAGTAAAATGCTGACTTTGATAATATAACATTTAAAGAAAAATCTCAATGCGTAGAAACTGCTTCTTTTTCTTACATACATCTAAGTATAAAGATCAGTCTGAAATTCAGTGAACCTTGCAGAGATGAAGTCTCAGACAAGATCCCCATTCAGAGGTCAGGAAAAAGATGGAAAATACCAAAGGAGAATAATATTTTTTAAAATATGTAATACATATCATTAGATGTGGTTTCTTTTATTGAGAAATGCACAATTTATTTTAAAAAAATCATTACAGTTAAGGTTTCTGACTTCAACATAGCTGCAAGTTGACATGATTTCATTCATTAAAATAATAAAAAATGGGGAAAAGATTAGCTTTTCACATACTAATTGTCAATAATCTTTAATAGATTTAAAATGAAGAAAAAGGAATTACATGAGAAAAAAAGATTACTGAAAATTATTTCCCTTCCTCTTTATTTATTTATCACATTTTTATGCTACTGTAATCACAAGATTTGGCAGCTAGCAGGGTATAAAAATACAGTTAATATGATTTGACCGAATCGAAACAAAATCTTTGTATTGCGACCAAAAACCCTGTGGAAAATCTCTTATCTTCAGCTTTTTCTAGAAGTCAGACAATGTCAGAGATAAAGAAATCTCCAATGATTCCAGGAGTCTAACCGCATTAGAGGAAGAGGGATGTAGAGAAAGCATCTCTGTATTTTTGAGACACTGAGTTCCCAAAAAAAGGGACAATTAGGTGCTACTCCCAAAATGAACCAAGTAATTGTATCAATTCAGTGGATGGATATGGTCTGTGATAACCTGATGGAAAGACATAAACAGTTTTATAGGATGATGTTTTTGTTTCTTAATGTTCAAGTCATTGTTGGATCTTGACTTCTGCCTAGACAACTGTCTGCAGTTTTCTTGGCAAGATTTCAAAAGTGGTTTACTCTTGCCTGTTTTCTAGAGCTAAGAGAATGATTAGACCAGTGATGGCAAGCCTTTTCGGCACTGAGTGCCCAGACTGGAACGTGTGTGCACACCAGGACACCGGAAACCTGAAAACCAGCTGGCCAGCATGTGCATGCGCACTAGCTAGCTGGTCTTTGAGTTTCCGGTGCACATGAAGACCATCTGGCTGGCACGCATGCACGCGCTGGAAACCAGAAGAGCAGGTGGCGAAGCGCACTTGCCCACAGAGAAGGCATGCACGCATGCCAGAAGTTCACCATCATGAGATTAGACCAAGGATACCCAACTGGCTTAGTGTCTAAGGCAAACTAGAACTCATGGTCTCCTGATTTCTAGCCTGATGCCTTAACTCATGGGTGTCAAATTTGCCACGTCACGTTGCCATCACATGATGTTTTGTGATGTTTTTCCTATTTGTGGAACTGGGATTGGGTGCACATAACGCATCTGGCTCATATAGCTTAATTCCAATGCTTTAAATCTTTAAATTGTACTCAGAAGTTGATAGGAAGCCAATGTTCATAAAGAAAATGTCATTTGTGTCTCCTAGTTGACTTCTATGATCAGATCCCCTTGCCCCAAGTAAGGAAGCACCTGGCCTGTCAGCAGGAGTTGGACATTTAGTTTATTTTAATTAATCTTGATTAACTTGAGTAAATGAATGGGAATACCAGAATACTTTGCTAGGAAGTAGAATAAAGCAACAACAAAACCATTTCATGTGAAAGCAATTGAAAAACCACGACCATATTGCTATGTGGAATGCATTAGCTATTATATTATTGTATGTTTGTAATTTTATTTATGTATGTTGGAATTTTATTATCTTACCATCTTTAATATTATATTTAATTATTAATTTATTTGCTGCGCCTTTCCCTATCAAACAACTCTGGGTAACTATATATTTTTGAGAGCTACACTAAAAATTTGATAATGTACAGATCTGATAAATAAATACATAAAAATACATTCAAGAACATCATTATTTTGATGTGTTAAGATTAGCCATCTCAGTTTGCTCTCGGATTGATTAGGATTACTTTGTTAAATGTACTTTTTACTGAGATCTCTAATCTTGGTTTAAAAGGTAATCCTGTGCCTACTCCTTGAACAAAGGAGTACTTACTTACTTCAGAATAAACATCCCTAAGATGGATAGCAACCAATTAATCTAAAATCATACTGGCTTGTAATGTTGCATAGGGGAAGTGAGCAGTAAGCAGATAGCCAAGTGAGATAACTGAACAACTGAGCAAGATGTCAGGTTCTTCAGCCTTTAATGGGTATTTTTAAATGCAAGGTTATGTTTGGGTGGAGGCTTGGGTATCTTTGTGTATTTCAGTAGTAATATTTCTTTTACAGTTGAGATATTTTTCTTAGACTGCACTTTGAACTGGTAGATTTTTAAATATATTTAGTTGTATATATGTGTGGGTATCTTTTTAATAAAAAGGATTCAAATAAAAATATTTGAATCCATGTGTATACTTGATTCTGAGTCTCAGTATTAGCATTCAGTCTTTGCAATTTCTTTATATACCTCCAGATTCATGGATCTGCTAAGAATTCCCTAGTTGTTATAAATTTATTGTACAGATTTAACCTTTATCTCATTATATATGAGGTTTCTTGCTGGCACCACCATCCCCCTTTTCATTTCTTTTTACTGTAAATTTAATGAAGCATTTATGGTAAGTTTATTTCAGTAGCAATCATTGCCTTCCAATGTGGGAATTCAGTGTAGAATTGTATATTAATTTCTCTTTAAAGTAAATGAAATAAAAATTCCAAATATGCAACTCCAGGAAATTGAATTGTGTTCCTCTATTGCTTATTCAGTGCATTGGAAAAGCAGAATTAAAAAAGACAGAATAGAAAGGGTAGAGAGGTTACTAAGTGTAGCAAGTAACTCAATTTTGAATTTTACTTAATGATCTGAACATTTATTGCTATAAAATAAATTCACCGTTTGAAGATTATAGTAGAAATGTAAAACATTAACATTTTAATTAATTTAGGGTAGAAACATTCATTTTGCATATTTTACCCTTTTTTCAATATAGCCAAGATTTTTAATAGCTGAGATTAATTATCTTTGCATTTATTTATTTATTTATTGTCATTTGCATTTCCTGATTCAGTACAGTGTTATTGAATGCTGTTTTTAATAAATGCTGAAGATGTACAAATCTGACAATACCTTATAAAATGCTGGCATCAAGTATCAAAATGTGATACATCAGGCATATATATATATATATATCTATTAGATTAATATTGATATAAGTATCAGTATGTAGATAGCTATATAAATCTATCATTCAAAGCAATTGAATATGGGTATGTGGAAATCTAAAAATGTATCTGAATAGGATTCAGTATAATTAAAGCAGTGGTGCCTGTCATGAACCACTCTTTTAATTTCCCACTCTTCCTATAGCTAATGCCATTTCAGGGTATTGCAAAAGCTCTAGTGACCATAGGTTGGTTTCCTCATTTCTGCCAGGGAAATTGTCAGTTCTCCTATTTCATGCGCCTACATTATGTGACGATTTGTGGTTATTTCATCTCCAAGGCTTGAAGATTAATTCAAGATCACTCCAGGTTAATCTAGGATTAACAAATAGCAAATGTGGTACCCTGGTTAAATAATACCTCCGTGTTTCTGCATACTTTTGAAATGCAAGTAGTCCTCGACTTGTGACCACAATTGAGCAGAAAATTTCTGTTGTTAAGTGAAACATTTGTTAAGTAAGTTTTGCCCCATTTTATGACCTTTCTTGCCTCAGTTGTTAAGTGAATCATTGCAGTTGATAAGTTAGTATCCTGTTTGTTAACTGAATCTGGTTTCCCTATTGACTTCGCTTGTCAGAAGGTCACAAAATGGGATTACATGACCTTGAGACACAGCAACAGTCATAAATATGAACCAGTTGTCAGACATCTGAATTTTGATCACATGATCATGAGGATCCTACAAAAGTCATAACTGAAAAATGGTCATAAGTCACTTTTTTCAGTGCTATTGTACCTTTGAACAGTCACTAAATGAACTGTTGTAAGTCAAGGACTACCTATATGTCACTACCCCATTTTATTATACTGAATGGAAAAGACTGGTTGCTAGAACACTGGCCAGAAAACTAACAGTCATGTCTTAAACGGAAATAATTGTGCCTATAACAAAAGAGAGAGTACATAGATCACTTATTGCAGATCACAGATATGTCCCTCTAATATTTGCATGTCTAGTGAATTATTTTCATAAAAGATGGAATAGATAATTATTCCAAAGTATCTCATTATCTTAGCAGCAATTCAGTACATTTTATAGATTTTTATTTTATTATTACAAGATTTTCCCTTGTTATTCAGCCTCAAACACTTTCAAATAATAACAAAAAAAATTAAAATGACAATAATAGAACACAAAAAATGTTAAAATCAACATTTCGGAAAAAGCCAATCATAAAACAAACATTTCTATGGTCTAAGAAGCCTGTTGTTTTTTCTTACTGTGAAAAAGCATGTTGCTTTTCGATTTGTCTCTTCCTATTTCAATTTTCCTAATCATTTTCTTTATTCTAGGTTTTAAAGTGTAAGTGTTGGTCTAACCCTTAGTCAGAAAAATCCAGCAGTTTTATACCATAAGAAAAGCTCTGCTGGATTCAGTTTTAATTTCCACTTGATTCCACATACTAATGTGCCAGTATTTTACATTATAAAGTTTTTAAATTATATTTTATTGCAAACTTCTAATATTGTTGAGTACATTGTCAGTGATTAGATCTGTGATTAGGAGTTGTAGTCGTAATCTGGTAGATTCATGTCTTAATCTTTGCTTAATAAAGTTTACAGGCTAGTCAATATTTCCCCTGAGGGGCCCACTTGGCAAAGAAGCGATTAGTAATATTTCTATCATTGCTATGGTGGGACAGCATCCCATACAGTATTTTTAGCATTTTTATATATTCCAAGAAAAAGGGCTGAGAATGTATTTTGTAGTGAGAGGAGGAACATTTTGTATGTATATTCAGCTACTGCCACTACATCTTGTCAAATTTCCCTATCTAGTACCTGCAGAATTGAGCATTTCCCCCCAAATCCCCACTCAAAAAAGTCAGCTTCATTTCCTTAGTAAAGATTTGGCTGAGGTCCTATAGCAGAACTGCTGACCAGCTGAAAGTCACAACTGTTGTGGCGGTCAGCCAGAAGGGCCACTCAGTGGAGAGGCTGCTTCCTAATCAGAAGAGAGAAGCAGAGAAGCAGATGGGAGACTTGGGGATCTGGCATAAACTCATAACACTGTAGTGAGCATAAATGAAAACTGGCTGTGAAGAGTCTGTAGTGGTACACATATCTGTTTGATCAGAATTAGAACAAGTAAATGAAATATGCAGAAACTGGCAGACCTGGTTTTTTTTTTTAATCCTTGAAGTTATCGTATCAATACAAATTAAAGGAGTTTGTTTTGAGATAAACATGCAGGTGTTTATAAACCCTAAAAGATTTTTTGATGTTTTTAATGTTGCTGAAATCCTAATGAAGTCCTGCATTGCCATCTAGAGCAATGTGCCTGCATTGCGTAATTGCAATGCTTCCTTTTGCAATTTCAGACTGGTACTTTTCTTCTTGAACAAAATGGGGCTGTGTGGCCGTAATCCATCAATTAAGGTCAGTAGTTAGTGACATTAAAAGGTTATTTCACTCCTAGTTTCAACTTTAAAAATTGTCAGACATGAAAAGAGAATTGTCATTAAGAAATTGGTTGGTTTTATTTGACAGTGAGAAATAACAGATGCATGTTAAAAGGCAAAATTGTCAGTTTTTCCGTGGCCCCAGAGGGTGCATTCTCTTGATGGCTGGTTCAGAATATTTCATGAAGTAAATGTCAAACTTGTCAAGTCTGTCACTATGAAAATGATCCATGTTGCAAGGGTCTCCTTTCCTTGGGAAACAAACAGCTGCTTTATCACTAAATAGATGCAGTGACAGGAGCCTGCCATGTATCATAGGAAATTGATATTTGCGTGTAATATACAGTACTAAAGAAGCGTTTCAATCCTATCTGCATTCTCATCCTGGGCTTCATTATAGGATTAGTCCATAACTATTCCAAAGGAGGGAGACAGGGAAAAGGCCCCTTATGCACTAGAAAGTTCAGTGTACTTTCCATGCTGATTTAACTGGTGGGGCTGATTTAGCTCAGAGGCTGTTGCCCTTCGAATCCATTTTTTTTTCAAGCTTATGTAAAGCAGGTAGAAAATCTTCCATCAGGAAAAGGGAATGACAAAAAAACAAGAGTAGAGAATCTTTCTTTTCTGGAAAATAAATTCATTTAAGTTCTTCAATAAGAGTTGACCATCATATCTATGGTTTCATAGTTATAGAAATACATTGCAACATTCAGCATTGGTGGTGTTAAATGTAGCTTCTGCAGCAATGCACATAACAGTTGACATGGGATGCTTATCAGCATCCATTTGTTTTGTTTTGGACTTAGAAAATGAAGGCAATCTTGATATTTTTTTTTTATTTTTTTTTTGTATTCTTACTTTCATGTCTGATGTTTTTAATAAAACAGCTTCTGGAAAAAGTCCAACTCCCCCCCCCCTTTCACTTCACCCACACAATTTTTGTATTTAATATTGCATTTTACATTTAAAATTAGAAACATATTTTAAAATATTTTAACATTTTTTGTTTTTATTCCTCCAATGCACCCAAAACATTGATACTTATTCTTTTAGTTTAATATTTCATATCTCCCTTTACATTGCCTAGAGCTCTTCCTCAAGGTCTTTCTTTGGTGGTGGTGGTGTTATTGTTATTGCAAGGACAGCACATTTTCTAAATCTCTAAAGCATAATGTTTTCTGTATGACAATTTGGAGAATCTCATCCCATTGCAACACGGCCAGCAACCAGCATTTGAATTCATGCATTGTTTTATTTATTTTATTATTTTGTTTTATTTTAATGTGAGAAATATTTGCTGAAGAAAAAACTATGACAGGTACCAACTGGGTATTTCTTTTGACATGATTGATGACAAATGATAGAAATTTCCCTCCCAAGTTTTCTGCTATGCTGTGACTCTCTTAAATTACATTTGGGACTTCTTTATAAAATGATCCTTGGAGCCTGATTGTTCCCTGATGTCTAGTTGCAGCATGACAGAAACCATATTGCCATATACTTTTTAAAGCACCAGCAGCCACGCTATTATCCTGCACAATATTGCTTGCTTTATATAATGACTTTATTTTAATCATTAGAATTTTGTTTTTGCTTTTTTAACTCCTGGGAGACCTACTCTTTGAGTTTTTAAATTTGTTTTAAAAAATTATAATAGCTTGCAAGGCTATGAATTCATACCTCTTATGTAGTGCAGAAAACTTCTTATGAAATAAGTTTTACTTTTAACTAGTAGAATTAAATTGCCACTTTTTCTTGTTCTGTTTCTGAGAGGTGAAAATAAGGTTAGGAGGGCCGTTTACATGTCCACAATATTTAATTATCTTTCATTTCCAACTTCACATGCTTATAAAATCAGTATTGAGTTCTAGCAGCGTATATTGATGCACTTGATGAAAGGAAAAAAGTAGGAAAAATTACACATCTGATTAAAAAGGCCAGTGTCAAAAAAATCAGGAGTTTGATAGAACCTTTTCTGACCAACCAATTTATAAGTTTTTGTGAGCTGAAGTTCAGTTTATCAGAAATATAAGAGCCAGGATATAGATGAAGCAATGGTCTTTTCAATTTGGGAACAATTGATTTGCTGACTTCCATAGCTACATATGTGGTTTCTTGCTACTGAGTTTGATTGAAAGATTGTGAAAGTATTTGGTTGTTTCCTTATTTTTCTTTTAAGGCCTGATGCATACTGTGTCTCTCTACCCCTATCTATGTAGCTAAAATTACTTGGTTTTACTTTTACTGCTTACCTAGCATAGTAACAACATTTATTATTCTTGAGCTAGGACAGTCTGTGACATATGTCTTATGCTGATTTACACAAAAAGGCAAATTATAGGTATGCTTTATTACACATATTTTTACAATTGGGTTCTTACTAGCATTATGAATTGATTGATGATGTATGATCTATATATAGAATTCTCTTTAGTTCCTGGAGAGATAATTATCTGACATTTCGTTCTTCAAAACTACATCTTGTCACCTCCTATAAAGAATGGAATTTGTCTTCTATAAAATGGAAAGTTGTGAAAGCGAATGTTTACATCCATCTGTTTTATTCAAGTTGATCTCATTTTTCTTTTTCCTTTTTTCTTTTTTGTTCTTCCTATTGCTCTCTTCAAGTTTTGTCAGCAAAGGATACAAGCAATTTCACTTTAGAAACATTCCATTTCATTTTGCATTATTTTTATAGGTTTATTTTAAAAATGTGTGTATGAAATTCTACATATTTTTCTATCTGAAGGAAATGTAAAGTAATATGATACTATAATCAAGGAGTTTTCATCACATTTGTGGAACATTTTTAAATTCATGAACATGGTTGGCCATAGTGTTTCTTTTTTAAATTCTATACATCTTCAAAGGATTAGCTACATATTGGTTCTGTTTTGAGTAATTAGATGATTTATGGAAAATACTTTTAATTACTTCAGAAATAGCATGTATAGTTTTTTCTTCTGCAGCTTCTATTCCTTTTTTAATATATTTTTGGTAAATAAATTCCATTAATCCATTCACAATGTCATGCTCTTCCAGAGGTTTTTGTAAGATTATTGGGCAGTTTCTTTGCCTGCAAGATATTATCACAGATGCTTGGTTTACTTTTGCAGTTCTTAAAACTGAATTTGACTCAGCAGAGAACATATGCCTCTTCTTCACAGCAAAAATAACATGAACAGAGTTGAGAAAAAGACCTTAATCCTATTGTTCTACAAACCTATAAATACAGAATCAACCCCTTCAGTGCTAAATTTCAAAAAGTTCAGTGAATAGAATAGAAACAATCTTTTTCTGATTGTTTGGAGTGGAATAGATCTGCACAAGAAGAAAGTGAAACTAAGTGTGAGGAGGAAGGGGCAAGCAGACAAGCAGTACAAAATGAAAGTGAAGCTTTCTGAGCACAATACTGCACAGCCACAGACAGACAAGTCTTTGGATCTTTTTGTGTGTATGACCTGAGGTTTATCACATTCTTTCCTTGGAGGAAAAAACCTATAATGGCAGCAGGCCGTAAAAGAGATCCAGTTTGGCAATATTTTAATGAAGTTCCTTTACCTATCAGTAAGGCAGGCATGCGTGCAAACTGCAAACACTGCAACAAAGAAATGCAAGGCCTGGTGGCCCAAATGAGGCAACATCTTGAGAAGTGCTGTGATGAAGATGACCAAAGAAACACATTTGAACAGGCAGGATCTTCAGGTTGGTAAACATTTTTATTGAATCGTTTTTCTAAAGACTGCCTTGAACTGTCATATTTGAGCAAAATTATATTTCTTATTATTACTGCATGTTACTGTCATTTGGTACAGTTATGAAGAAAAGCAAATATTCCTTTTGGGGCAGTGCTGTGTACAATAAGCAGAAATTGTATAAACAATAAAATAACAGCATTGACTTTTTTGTTTAGGGGAATTCATGGATTCTGGAAACTATCCACCTTCAAGATCACCATCCTCCTGTTCTACAGTTTCAGAGTTATCCATCCAGGATAGTGCTTCATTAGCATCATCATCATCAGACACCCACAGCCACATATCACTATCACCTAAAAGAAAGAAAAAACCCTTCCCTCCTGGAACCACCATAGATAAATTTGTGATAAACAACTAGCAGATTAGAAAAAGAGTTAATTGATGAAAAAATTGCCCAGTTTGTTTATGCAACGAACTCTTCTTTCCGTCTGATTGAGAACCCACATTTCATTAATATGGTTCAGTCACTGAGACCAGGATACAGTCCACCCAGCAGAGCAGACGTTGCAGGGAAACGTCTGGATAAAGTGGATGACAGAGAAATGGAGCAATGTGCAACAGCTCTGGAAGGTAGAATTGTTAACCTAAGTATTGATGGGTGGAGTAATGTGAAGAAGGGAAAGTCTTCCTTGCACAAACAATTGATATGTCAGGAAATGCACACACAGCAGAATACTTACAAGAAGTGGCAGTAAATGCTATAATAACATGTGAACAAAAATTCAAATGTCTAGTACGCAGTTTGGTCACAGACAATGCTGCAAATGTATCCAAGATGAGAAGAAATTTAGAAGAGCAGGAAGGGAATACAAAGCTAATAACATATGGTTGCAGTGCTCATTTGCTGCACCTGTTAGCCAAAGACTTAAGTGTTCCAGAAATAAAGATTAATGTTGTTGAAATTGCTAAATACTTCCGTAACAATCATTTTGCTGCAGCAGCTCTGAAAAGGATGTGTGGAACCAAGTTAACGCTCCCACAAGATGTTAGATGGAACTCTGTGGTGGACTGTTTTGAGCAGTATATCAAGAACTGGCCTATTCCGATGACAGTTTGTGAAGAAAATCAAGATAAAATAGATGGCACCGTCACGGCCAAAATCCTCAACATTGGGCTTAAGAGAAATGTTGAACATACGCTGAGTATCCTGAAACCCATCTCTGAAGCTTTAAACAAAATACAGAAAAATAGCTGTTTTATTGCTGATGCTGTTGAAATTTGGAAGGAACTGAGTGAACACTTAAAAACAGAACTACACATGGACAGAATTAAATTACAAGCATTAAAAAAACGAATGGGACAAGTACTGTCTCCAGCTCATTTTTTGGCAAATATTGTCAATATCCAGTATCAGGGTCAAAACTTAAGTGCTGAGGAAGAGGAGTTAGCTATGACATGGGTATACAGCAATCATCCATCTGTAATGCCAACTATAATAAACTTCAAAGCTAAAGGGGAATGAAACCTTTCAAGAAATATATGTTTGCTGAAGATATTTTAAAGAAAGTCACACCAGTGAACTGGTGGAAGTCACTTAAGCACTTGGATTTAGACACTGTTCAAGTAATGATTTCACTTTTAACAGCAGTAGCTTCTTCTGCAGGCATTTAAAGAATATTCTCTTCCTTTGGACTCATTCATTCTAAATTGAGAAATCGTTTGGGACCCGATAAAGCAGGAAAGTTTGTTTTTCTTTTCCAGATTATGAACAAAGGAGAAGATGAAGATGACGAGTGAGCTACAGAGGACAGTATTTAAGTTTTTCATGTGTAGGCTGGGCTGACAGTCTAAGTTTCTTAAAATATATATATATTGTTTAGCCAAATTAGTTAACAAACATGGATGTTTGTTTAAGCAAATAACATATGCTGTAATGTTACTGTTTCAGTTGAATAAATCTATTTAAATTGTTATTATTAAGGTAATGATTATTTTTCTCCTTCCTAAGTACAACAGAAAAGTTGTCCAAATATGAATGATTAACCTATTAAACGGGGGATAAAAAACTAATATGAAAAGTTGTTATTCTAAAAGTCTTCATCTACTTGCATATTAAAGTTATACCACCAAGAATTAGTCTTTATGTAGAAAACTATGATTTAAATCAAGCCTTACTGACTAATGATTTAAATCATGATTTAAATCGTGATTTAAATCAGTTTGATTTAAATCAAATCCACCCTGTTACAAAATCATCATTTCTGTAATAATATCTATGTTCTGTAAACCGCAGTTTGCCTGGACTTTGCTCAGGTTCTCAAAAGATTTATTACGCATACACTTTTAAGTTAATGCAGCCAGGTAGTGTCAGAAAGTTTACAGATAAAATGTGAAAACTATAAAAATGACTTTTCCCATCCAGTCCAGCAGGATCTCTTTTTCTATTAATCCAGCTAATCAAATTAGAAAAGCATGTTTGCATAAATAGTAGGAAAACATATCGATTTACTACTTAGTCCGTACTGTTTTATCATAAGATTTCAGATTTAGTTATATTTTCATTGCCTGAAATGGTATATAAAAACTATAGAACTATGTTCACAAGTACCCAGCTGCAGTTGGCCTGTGAGAATATCTCTGAATTATATGTATTAGTTCCACAATTAATTCTTTGGAGACCACCATTTAGCATTGAATACAAGGTGCTATGCATTCTTATGAATGTTGGCATTGTGATGTCACTTCATTTATTTGGGATGTTCCAGAGAAGCTTGGCATGAATTATGATCTTAACTCTTAGAATATTGTAAGCATGCCATTGCCTGACATGCTCATGTTTCCTATTTTAGACCTGACTGATCTTCAGATAACATATGGAGGTAGAAGTAATTGGAAAATTGGCAGACCTGTCATGAAACCTTACTAGATAGGACAAAAATACGATGCTGTAGCACATAAGTGTCTTTGAAGTTAAATTTATTGTCTTTTATCAATGGTGAAGAAAACATAACTGATCTTCAAAAAAAAATGATACGGTTCTTTCTCAGTGGCACATACTGTTGAAGAGTAAATTTTATATATAATGGTATTTCTAGCATTTTAATAATGATTTCCTAACAAGTTGTGTGTGTGTGTGTGTGTGTATGTATGTGTGTGTGTGTGTGTGTGTGTGTGTATATATATATATATACACACACACACACACACACATACATACATACATACATACAATAAATATATGTTTTTGGAGGTTTTCGCGGGTATTTGTATGTAGGTCTTTGGTTATTCGGGTTTTCTCCCGCGTAAAATTGGAAGTGTCTTGGCGACGTTTTGACGAAGATGACATTTCGTCATCTTCAGGCTGGTGTTTTCGGCTTCGTGCTTCTAGGAGCAATGTGAGATCGCAACTGTTTCTTCCTTTTAACTGCTAGTGGGGGTGTGAACACCAGCCTGAAGATGACGAATGAGACTTCATCGAAACGTTGCTAAGACACTCCCAATTTTACGCAGGAGAAAACCCGAATAACCAAAGACACACACACACACACACACACACACACACACACACACACACATATATATATATATATATATATATATATATATATATATATATATGCACATACATACATATATATGTGTGTGTGTGTGTGTGTGGTTAATATTTCGGGTTTCTTCCCGTGTAATTGTGGATATATCCATATATATATATATATATATATATATATATATATATATATATATATGTAGGTCTTTGGTTATTCGGGTCTTCTCCCACGTAAAATTGGAAGTGTCTTGGCGACGTTTCGACGAAGTCTCATTCGTCATCTTCAGGCTGGTGTTCTCGGCTTCGTGCTTCCAGGAGCAATGTGAGATCGTAGCTGTCTCTTCCTTTTAACTGCTAGTGGGGGTGTGAGCTGATTGGGTGGGAACTTGGCTGTGTTCTGATTGGGTGGAGGTGTGTTCTGATTGGTTAGGGGCTCGGCTGTGCTCTGATTGGATGGGGGGTTGGTTGTGCTCTGATTGTCTGATTCCCACATGGGAAAGAAAAACTGGACAACTTCCTCACACACCTCAACAGCCTACACCCCAAAATACAGTTCACCATGGAAACAGAAGCGAACAACCAACTTCCCTTCCTGGATGTCTGAGTCTACAGAAAATCCAATGGCTCCCTAGGACACACTGTCTACCAGAAGAAAACACACACAAACCGCTATCTGCACGCACTCTCACACCACCACCCTGCCCAGATCAACTCTGTAGCCAAGACACTCATTTCCAGAACAAAACGCTTAGCTGACGAACAACACCTAAAAACCGAACTACACACCCTCACTAACGTACTAACATCCAATGGATTCCAAAGAAATAAGATCACCAACCTAATCCAAAAAGAAACCCCCACTAAAATCCAAGACACAGAACAAGAAAACGGCAAAGCCCTCCTCCCATACATAAAAGGCACCACAGACAGAATAAGCAAAATCCTCCACAAACATAACATCAAGACAGCATTCTGCACAAACCGAAAAATATCCACCATCCTAAGGAACCCCAAAGACAAAATAGAGTTAGAAAATCAAGGAGTATATGAAATCCCATGCACCGCCTGCCCCACCACATACATCGGACAAACCAACAGACGAATAAGTGCACGCATAGAAGAACACAAGAACTCAGTCAGAAAAGAAGAACCCACTTCTTCCCTGGTCCAACACCTTAAAGCCACAGGACATGATATTGACTTTAAAAAGACCAGAACTATCGCCAAAACTGAACACTTTAACAACAGAATAATCAGAGAAGCCATCGAGATAGAAAAACGCCCACACAGCATGAACAAACGAGACGATACCTCCCGCCTACCAGCCATTTGGAAACCCGCCCTTATTGACAAACGGGTCCCTAACACGACGAATGACACCAGACCCACACTCACGAGAGCCACACAGGATGTCACCACCACACATCCACGCAGAAAGCAGACTCAAACCCACACTGATAATGAGCCACGACCAAGGACCAGAAGCCAGACTGCAGCTGCATCATTAGCCACTTTAAACCTCTCCAATCCATACATGAAGCAGACTGACACCCACCATGAAGAGCTCGCACGGCCACAAACACGAAGCCAAACAACAACAACGCAGCTCACCAGCTCAAATCCCCCTGCAACTCAGACTAAGCTGAGCACAACCAAGCCCCCACCCAAACAGAACACACCCCCAGCCAATCAGAGCACAACCAACCCCCCATCCAATCAGAGCACAGCCGAGCCCCTAACCAATCAGAACACACCTCCACCCAATCAGAACACAGCCAAGTTCCCACCCAATCAGCTCACACCCCCACTAGCAGTTAAAAGGAAGAGACAGCTACGATCTCACATTGCTCCTGGAAGCACGAAGCCGAGAACACCAGCCTGAAGATGACGAATGAGACTTCGTCGAAACGTCGCCAAGACACTTCCAATTTTACGTGGGAGAAGACCCGAATAACCAAAGACCTACATACAAACACCCGCGAAAACCTGAGAAAACATATATATATATATATATATATATATATATATATATATATATATATATATATATATATATATA
This sequence comes from Arizona elegans, assembly GCA_022577455.1. Classification (NCBI taxonomy): domain Eukaryota; kingdom Metazoa; phylum Chordata; class Lepidosauria; order Squamata; family Colubridae; genus Arizona; species Arizona elegans. The sequence continues at coordinate 31,392,295 of JAKOOJ010000004.1, forward strand.
TATATATATATATATATATATATATATATATATATATATATATTATATCTTTAGCCAGGTTCTTCTTACGTAAACCAAGATTTTTATGCAGCCCTAGTTCAGTGAAATCCCAATCCATTAGTTTCTAGGCTTTTTTTCTCCAGCAGCCAGCAAGCTCCCTGCTGCCCATTGGGAGACTAAGGAGACTAAGATAGATCTATTTCGGATTTATAAACCCTCATCAGTTAGCCACACCTTCATCCCATGTATCCTCCCTGTAAAGGTACAGTATTTGTTTTGTTTTCTTTTCGTAGGCCTTTATATGTATTTCTTTTTAGCCAGGTTCTTCCTACGTAAACCAAGATTTTTATGCAGCCCTAGTTCAGTGAAATCCCAATCCCCTACCTAAATCCCCTACAAATACTGTACCTTTACAGGGAGGATACATGGGATGAAGGTGTGGCTAACTGATTTGTCTTGTAGGTATGCTAAGTGAGAAGAGCTTTCCTTGGGTCACTGTGACCTTTAAGCTTGAAATTTTGAAGACAAAAACATTTATATTCCCTTGAAGTTAGAATTGAAGTTTGGCTAGGCAGAATCTTTTGAGATGAGAATTCTGGGATTTTGTGATGTCACTTGGGATTTTTTAGAACCTATCTCTTCTGAGGATAATATAGGTTATCTGTGAGATTTGCTCTGCCATTTGTAGGATTTCAGCTGTCAGGGAGGGAATGAGGCTATTTAAAGTGGCCAGTAAATGTATCTTTGAGTTTGGGACTGGTGTTACCAGCTCTGAAAAAAGCAGTAGTTCACCTTCTCCTTAAAAAGGTCATTACTCAATACAGTTACGTAGACAATTCACCTTTCTGTGGAAATTTGTTAAGAACGTAATGTGACCGCAATTACAAAGAACTTTAGATGAAGCACATTATCCTTTCCTGTCTGGGTTCAGGTCTGGTCCTGACACCAAAAAAAATTGCTGGTTCTTGTGGGCCGGCAGCAGATTTTATATGGGGAATGCATCTTTTCTTGTAGTGTTTGATGTGTTAGCAATATTCAGTATCACCAACCATGAAAATATTTTCAGATCATCTTTTTGCAAATTAAAGTTATCTACTTTAATTATTATTATCTACTTTATTATCTACTTTATTATTATCTACTTTACCCTTTTTGTCTTAACCATCTGTTTTAAACCATCTTTAACACCTTAAGAAGAAAATGGCCTTTCATCGCCTCCAATTCTATCTCACCTCCGATGTATTCAATAACAGAACTCCTAGCACTGCGAGATTCCCCCCTCTCGCAAGTTTGGCCCTCCCAGTTATCTAGGGCCGCCCTCGAGGACGGGTTTTGGAACCCCGAGAGGTGGTATGCTAAGAACCGGAAGCTTTGGGATTTTTTAGATAGTTTTTCAAATTCTATTTTAAGGGGATCTGGGAGGAGGGTGGTTTCCAATGTAAATAATGAGGCTGGGGGGCCTCCCGGGAGGGGGGTGGGTTGTATGGGTTCAGGGATTAACCCGCGAGGGACGGGGTCTAGTCCATCTGAAGAGCACGGCGGAGGAGATGCAGAATCTGGGGCCAAGGAGAGGGTTAGGGCTTGTGCTGTTGATAGACATTACATCAGTACTGTAGGTGGGAGGGGCAGATATGGCGGGAGTAGGGGGCCACATCAAGTTGCGGGAGTGCGCGCTCGCTGTCTTCAAGCGGTGGCACGCTCCGGCCCCCAATGCTCTTCTCGTTCCCCAGGTGGCACAGACCCTCAGGCCCTGGGCCTTCGGCTGATGCTATGCAATGCCAGGTCCGTGGTAAATAAAGCTCCCCTCATTTGTGATCTTGTTCAGGAGGGGGGAGCGGACCTGGTGGGTATTACGGAGACCTGGTTGGGCCAGGAGGAGAGAGTCCCTCTCGTAGAGATGTGCCCACCCGGTTTCCGGGCATTTCATCAGCCAAGGTCACAGGGAAGGGGCAGGGGGGTGGCAGTTATCATTAAAGAGGGTCTTAGTCCGAGGGAGGCCACTGTTCCTCAGACAGCCAGATGTGAGTCCTTCCTTGTGAAGTGGGGTCATGGTGTGCAGATGGGCCTGCTGGTTACGTACCTGGCTCCCTGCAACGTGGCAGCGGCCTTGCCTGAGCTACTCAACATTATAGCCGCGGTGGCAATTGATACCCCTAGACTTATGGTCATGGGGGACTTCAACCTGCCATCCGTCGGTGAGGCATCTGAGGTGGCTCAGGAGTTCATGGCTTCCATGACGGCCATGGACCTGACCCAATTAGTTCATGGCCCTACTCACACGGGGGGAAACACGCTGGACCTGGTTTTTGTCTCTGGTCAGTGGCTGAGTGGTCTTGAGATAGGGGATATAGCAATCAAGCCCTTGTCATGGTCAGATCACTCCCTCCTTCGCTTTGACCTTTGAACCGCCACACCCCTCCGCAGGGAGGCAGAACCGATGAGGTGGTTCCGCCCCAGGCGCCTGATGGACCCAGATAGGTTCCAGACGGAGCTTGGGCCATTTCCTGAGGCTCTGGCACACGGCTTGAGTGAAGATCTAGTGGCTGCCTGGGATCGGGCAGCCACTGGAGCTTTGGACCGGGTCGTGCCTTTGCGGCCTCTGACCCGGCGTCGATCTCACCTGGCTCCCTGGTTCACCGAGGAGCTGAGGGAGATGAAACGCCGGAAAAGACGCCTGGAGAGCAGTTGGAGGGCCAGCCGTTCTGAATCTGACCGAACACTGGTAAGGTCTCATATTAAGACCTACCTGGTGGCAATAAAAGCGGCAAAGTGTAACTATTTTTCCGCTCTTATTGCGTCATCAGATAATCGCCCGGCCACCCTGTTTAGGGTGACCCGCTCCCTGCTCCACCAGGAAGCGCGGGAGGACCCCTTGGAGGGTAGAGCCGAGGACTTTGTACAATATCTGTATGACAAAATCGCTCAGATTCGGGAAAATTTGGACTCTGACTGGGTAGGTTCGGGAGGGAGGATGGAGGCAAGTCTTGAGAATATTACCTGGGAAGAGTTTGATTCTGTGACTCCGGAAAACGTGGACAAGATACTGGGCAGACTGAGCGCGGCCACATGTTTATTGGACCCGTGTCCCTCCTGGCTGGTAATGGCCTCTCAGGAGGTTACACGAGGCTGGCTCCAGGGGATTATAAATGCTTCCTTGAGAGAGGGTGTCTTCCCTGCCGCCTTGAAGGAGGCGGTGGTGAGGCCTCTCCTCAAGAAGCCTTCCCTGGACCCAGCAGTGTTGGCTAATTACCGTCCAGTCTCCAACCTTCGCTTCGTTGCGAAGGTTGTTGAGAGTGTGGTAGCGCGACAGCTTCCTCAGAACTTGGATGAATCGGCTTATCTAGATCCGTTCCAGTCGGGCTTCAGGCCTGGATACTGCACGGAAACGGCATTGGTCGCATTGGTAGATGATCTCTGGAGGGCTCGGGACATGGGTTGCTCCTCTATCCTGGTCCTATTAGACCTCTCAGCAGCTTTTGATACCATCGACCATGGTATCATGCTGCACCGGTTGGAAGAGTTAGGGGTGGGGGGCACCGTGTTGCGGTGGTTCTCCTCCTTTCTCTCTGATCGGTCGCAGTCTGTGTTGACAGGGGGGCAGAGGTCGACCCCGAGGCCCCTTGTATGTGGGGTGCCACAGGGGTCGGTTCTCTCACCCCTTCTGTTCAACATTTATGTGAAACCGCTGGGTGAGATCATCCGTGGTTTTGGGGTGAAGTATCATCAGTATGCTGATGATACTCAGCTATACATCTCCACCCCGGACCACCCCAATGATGCCCTTAAAGTGATGTCCCAGTGCCTGGAGGTTGTACGGATCTGGATGGGGAGGAACAAACTCAGGCTCAACCCATCCAAGACCGAGTGGCTGTGGTTTCCGACGTTCCGATATAGTCAATTGGTGCCATCACTGACTATTGGGGATGAGTCATTGCCCCCCACGGAGAGGGTTCGCAACTTAGGCGTCCTCTTGGACTCACGGCTGTCTTTAGAAGAACACTTGACGGCTGTGGCCGGGAGGTCTTTTTATCAGGTTCGCCTGATTCGCCAGTTGCGTCCCTTTCTGGATCGGGACTCGTTAAATACAGTCACTCATGCCCTCGTTACTTCACGCCTGGACTACTGTAATGCTCTCTACATGGGGCTCCCCTTGAGGAGCACCCGGAGGCTCCAACTGGTCCAGAATGCGGCCGCCCGGGTAGTTATGGGAGCAGCATGGCGCTCCCATGTGGCTCCCCTCCTGCACAAGCTGCACTGGCTCCCTGTGGTCTTCCGGGTGTGCTTCAAGGTCTTAGTTACCACCTTTAGAGCGCTCCATGGCTTAGGACCGGGGTACTTACAAGACCGCCTTCTGCCACCAATAGCCTCTCACCACCCAGTACGCTTCCATAGAGAGAGGCTTCTCAGGGTGCCGTCAGCCAAACAATGTCGACTGGCGGCCCCCAGGGGGAGAGCCTTTTCTGTGAGGGCGCCCACCATCTGGAACGAGCTCCCCCCAGAGATACAGAAGATTCCGGATCTGCGCACTTTCCGCCGTGCCCTCAAAACATTCCTGTTTCAGCAGGCCGGCCTGGCCTAACTTTCTCTTTATATTGCTTTTTTGATTTTATTTTAAACTGGGATGTATTAAATGTATTTTTATCGTTCGCTGTTCACCGCCCTGAGTCCCTTAGGAATAGGGCGGTATATAAATTTAATAAATAAATTAATTAATTAATTAATTAATTAATTTCCGGTATTGCAGTAGTTTTACTTCATTCTGAATACTCAATCCCCATTCACATTAGTAGGAAAAAAGAGGATGACTGGAGTGTCCCAAGACTTGAATCTGTCCCCTATCTCCTTTAATATCTATATAAAACAACTGGCAGAGACCACCCAGAGCTCAGTTTAGAGTAAAGTATCAACAACTGAAGATACTTAGCTTTAAATCTGCTGTGGAGTTTTAAAGAAATTGTTGTTTGAGGTGCCTGGAAATTGTGAAGGAAGTGTCAGAAAGCCGTGGAGATGAGTTGAAGGGAATATTCAGGAGCTGTCATAAAAAACAAGGAGGAAAGCATCCATTAGCAGAGAAAGGAGGTAATTTTTAGAAGCTAGTGAACAAGGGGCATCCAAGATAAGAGGGAGGGAAGGTAAAACTCAAGCAGATTTGCAAGAATTATTTTCTATAGCCAATCTCAATGTAGTATTGTTCTAGTCAGTTTCCAAATTTGGCCTATTTTGTGCAGCTGACAAGAAAGGATGGAACAATTTTGGATGAATCCCAAAGGACAAAAATCTCCTGAATCTAGATAGCCTGCCTTTAATGGTAAATGGTGTGCTCTTACCCCTGAAGAAGCTGGTGCATAATTTGGGCGTCCTATTGGATTCATAGTTCCTGCTAGATCAGCAGTTGGAGACGATACCCAGGAAGGATTTGTCCAGTTTTGCCATTATCCTGTTTTTCTTAACTCAGTAGGTTTTGGCAATAGAAATGTTTGTATGAACTATGGCAATAGAGTCTACAGTAGAGCTGGCTTGTTTTCCAATAGGAATTTCAGTCAAATAAATGGATTGATTATTGCCTATAATCTGTATATTAATAAAAAATCTCATTGTTACAATCTTTCACTGGGCAAAATGCTGAATTATGGAGCAACAATTTTTGAACCAAGGTATCTCAGATGGGTTAAGTTACAGAATGTAGCCAAAGAGAGTAAAATTTTGGGAAATTGTGACTGCTTCAGTGCTGCTGTGATCATATTATCTTCATTTTCAACATTTCATAATAATTTCCCATCCAGTCTCATAATTCCTCCCTCATTCCCTAGATGCAGCAAGGAATTGGATCATCATGTGGCTTTTAAGGAAGCAACAACTTTAAGGGACATAAAGAATATTTTTTATTGTTTTAAGTGACCCTGGATATTTTTATTGTTTTTTGAGACCGTTCTCCGGCAAACAAACATGCACACGTATCTATATCCCATCTTTTTAGGAACTCAAGAGTACATACATTATACTCCATCCTCCTATATTTCTTCACAACAATCCTATGAGGTAGGTAGGACTGAAAGTTATCAAGTGAGCTACATTAACCACTATATATTTGTCCTTGCCCATTCAATTTCAATCTTCAACTGCTTTCCTACTCTAAAACTTCAGCCGCCAGAGATCAGATACGCTGGTCTTACTCTCATCCTCAGGTTGTTGAGTTCTATTTTTGAATTGTCTCTGTCAAGTTCCTACAACTCAATAGAGAAGCTGGGAGGGATTCTAAATTATTCTGAGGTAAGAGAAACAATGTACAACATTGTGGTAAAAACAAAGACAAATCAAATCATTAGTATAATTATGCCGTATGGAAAGAGACAGGGGACACCATGGTCAAGAGATGACACCAAATATCCCCAAGATGTAGCAGGGAGGAGAGATGAAGAACAGGATGAAATGACTATGCATCTCCAGAATCACAAGGAAAAGTACAGAATGAAGAGACAAGAAAAAAATAGAGGAGGAAATGAAAGATCAATTTGTCAATATCTATCAACACTAACTACTGCAAAAGTTCCTGAACACAAAAATATCCACTTTCAAGAACAAAACTTCAATAGAGAAAAAACAAAGCAAAATGCATGGCTTGCATGATATAATATTTCTGCTAATGTTGGGCCAGGATAACAGATGCCCTCACTGTCATGCACTCTTATTCCCTAGGGAAACCATCAATTTCTGCTGTATGAAGAGAAAGGTCATGATAGGCCATTTGAAAATTTCACCTAATGAACTTCTTAATTTATATAGCAATGATGAGCCTATTGCAAGCAAGTTCAGGAAGAATATCAGACTATACAACTGCCTCCTTCCAAATTACATCTTTTGGTGCCAAAGAAGTTCTTCCAATCAAGAATGAATGGAATCCTTCTGAGATTGTTTAAGGGCAAATCCATCATTATATCACACATTAAATGCCAGACCCCAACCAGCAAGACAAATTTATTTCAATGATATTCAAAACAGCATAGAGTTGAACATTGAAATACTCCACAATGATGGAATGAAGCTGTACATTGTGTCCCTTCAACTTGCAAAAGAACAAATTTGAGAGATGTCAGAGGCTTCCCATTGTCATTGATCCTGACCAGAAATCAGCATTTGAACATAAGAGATTTAATGCACTAATTGGCAATGAAGTTATCATCCTTATACCAAACAACATTGAACTAAGTTAGCATCACAGCACATTGTTGCTAGAACGAGGAGATGGTTTGCAAATAATTTTAAAATCCCATTGCTGCTGTGACAGCTTTCAATACATACATTTCTTTCCTCTTGGAGATGATAGCTAATTTAATCAATTCCAAATGACAACAAGAAAATAATGGCAATGTGTTATTGTGTGTATTGAATAATGAACCATGAGAATGAGCTTAATAATCTTATAAGAGGAGGACATCTATTCCAACAGTATGTGGTTGATATGGCTGTTAAGATTGAACATGCAAGGCTGAGTTACATCCAAATGAATCACGCAACCTTGAGATCAACAACATACAAAACCTTTACTGATGCATTGATAGTGTGGATTGATTTTGGAAGATGCATCATCCTCTTTTTAACATTTCTTGGTGAATTAAGATATATAATGGAACAATGCCAAGATGTCACTTTACAGAAATCCACATGTAGAAGCTGTTAGCTATTTCTCACACTCTGACTTCAAAGTTTTCTATTCTCCTACTTACATGTGGGCAAAATATGTTAAACTAGACCTAGCTCAGCCATGAATGCTTTTATCATTACAGCCTAAAGAAATATTTGTTTGTTATGGAGTAATGGCTAAATGTCTAGTTCCCTAACCTACCATAACTCATTTTCCGCATTATATATCATACTTTTAATTTATCCTTCTTCCAAATTTTTCTGTTAATACTCTTTGACCTCTTCTAGAGCCTCTAGTTTTTTCAGCTATTTCTCCCATTCTAGATCCACAGCAATTCAGTTCAATATAATTGACATATAGGAAGTGAGAACATTTGGCAAGTACTTCAATCAATAGGGGGAGGCCTAAATGGATTAGATGTGATGTGAAGCATTCTGCAAAAATTCATTTAATTCATTTATTTAGTTTTATTGATTCATTTTATAAATTTATATTAATAAGATGAGGGTAAGAATGAACAATTTTGGGATAGTCCAGAGCAGATGTCAATCAACTTTGAGAGCCAAAGGCCACCCAGAACAAAGTACTTACTCAAAGTGCTAATACCTGAGGAGGCCTGAAGCTTTTCTAGATTTGCTTTTCATGTATGTCTTTGTGTTTGATTTTTACCCTATAATTTAGGCTGATGTTATAGTCTTCATATATTTCTTGAATCAAAAAAGATAGAAAAGAGAAATTTAGTGGTTTCGAAGTGTAACAGAAAAGGTATCCTAAGCATGGGTGGGTAGGGTTAAAAGGAAATTTACAGAACTTTATTTATTCTGTAAAATAATATTCATTGTTTTTACATAAAATGTTAATTCTAAAAAGTATGCAACTTACTGTTTCTGGATTTAGAGCTACTATTGGACAAAAATGGAATAAGAATTATTACATGTGTTATCATCTGTAGACACACAAGTTGCTGATGCCGTAACAACCTCCTCCTGCTTTATGTAGATGTCAGGTGATGAACATGACATTGTTTGGAACAAGGTGGAGTGAAGTATCAAAGTACTCTCTGTAATAAGGAACTGAATTAATTCATAAACAAATTAACCAAGCACTCATGTGATTCCTCTCCAGCACATCTCTCATTTTGTTTAACAACACTTAATGTTTGCAGCTAGGAATATTTTTCATGTTCTTTGTCCCAAAGGTGCTTTTCAACAGGCAACTGGACTTTCTTGTTTTTCTTTGGAAGATGGTTCACTTCTCATCCAAGAAGCTTCTTCAGCTCTGACAGAATACTTGGGAATGGAAGGAGTCAGAGCTGAAGAAGTTTCTTGGATGAGAAATGAAACATCTTCAAAAGAAAAACAAGAAAACCCAATTGCCTCCTGAAAAAGCACCTTTGGGACAACCATTACTTAGATGACTGATAATCTCTACAGACTTTCATGCTCTTTGTGTAGTGAACATCTTAGAATTGAACAGTGTTGCTTTACAGACCCTGATAAATTGTTAACTAATTCAGTGCATTTCAAATTTACTCTGAGTAGTAACATCCTGTTGCAAGTTTCCTGTCAGTATCAGTTACATTTTTCATGAAGCACATTTCCAAGGGAAACATCCAAACTATGTTATCTTCATTCCTTTAAGGTATTTTAGCAGGATTTTTGTTAATTTTTCTGGTAATTAGGTTTTTTTTAATGTTGGTTTGTCTTTTTTATTGATGTTGCTATATTATTTTAAGGAAATTTTATTATTACAGGTAGCTTTGGGATTACAAAGATGAAAAATATATACAGTAGATGTTCAATGATAGTATACAGCATGCCCAAGGACTAGGAGACAGGCTCGCTTGTCTTAAAATCACATAAAATATTTCAATGTTTTGTTTTACAGGAGGATGAAAATGAAGCTGAAGGAAAACATCTCTCTCAAGAGATAAACATGGAACAGAAAAATTCCAAAAAATAGAAATATCATTCCTCTCTGAAATATGTTTTCAAAAAATTTAAATGTCATTCCTCTTTGAAATGTGTTAAGTAGTATCAAAGTGATTAATGTGTCTCATTGTAAAAATTATAAAACATTCCCAATAAAAGACATTGGAAATTAAAATGTATCTTACTCTGAGGGATTGTTTAAATGGGTCTTGGTAATATTTATGATTAAGAAATCATGAATTTTTCATTACTCACACATACACACACACACAAAATATAAAAGCATTAGAATTATGTGCAGTATAATCTTTGTGATACAAATTTATTGAAATTCTTCATTATGTTATTTAAGGCAAATGGTGAAAGACTTAGTAGCTTTCAGAATGTATCCCATATACCTCAGCATTTCTATGGTAGTTAGTGATTAATTTTGGTAGTTACAAATTTAAATAATTAGGTAACTATACAAAAGAAATATAACTTTTTTCTGAATTGAAATAATTGTAGACATTATCACATTATTTCAATAATAAAATAGAATTCTTTGTAAAGTTGCATACTATTTGAGTAATTCATGTGTTTAGCATAGCATGGCAAACCATGTTGGGTTAGTTCCAAATAAAAATTCAGTTGTTGTTTCTTAAATGATAGTTTTGAACCTTTACATTTGCTTAATAAAACATAAACTAACCAAAGATAAAGGTAATGTGTAAATCTAAATTATTTTCTCAGCTTGAATTGAATTCTCATTGTGGATGTTCATATTATATTTCCACTCTCTTCTTTTCAGGTCATATTATACCTAGCATATGTTTTAATTTCTGAATAGAAAATGTATCTTTTAATCCATATTATTATTACTGACATCAGAAATCTGCAAACAATTGGAGGCTTCCTTGTATGACTTTTAGATTTTGATTTTCAATTTGATGAAAATAAATTTTAGATTGATGATCAGTTTTTTAAATGTTTGTTTTACTTATCAAATTTTTTGGCTACCCATCTCATAGTTAAGATAAAACAGGCATTTAACAACTATAAATATAAAAATGAGTTAAAACTGCAAAAATTGAAACAAGCTAAAAATAAAGATTAGGAGTAGAGAGGTGGAGTGCTTTCTCTGTTAGAGCATCAACCACTTCCAGCCAGCAACTTTTCCTTCAGAATCCCATGACAGACAGCATAGCTAGGTTTGAAGGCTTTTCCTGAAAGCTAAAAAGAGAGAGGCAGATCTTACTTCTGGAGATAAGATACCCAAAGGGCAGGAGCCGTGCAAAAAAGGCTTTTCTCTTGGATCCCACTAGCCAAGATTCCTTGGCTGATGGGATCCACAACAGGCCCCCTCTGCCAGTACAAGTGAAGAGGGACAATCCCATTGAGGAAAGATGGTTCTGCAGATGTCCTGAACCCATGCCATAAATTGTTTTAAATGTAATTATCAGTATCTTGAATTGTATTTGGAAGCAAATCAGTAATCAGTGCAGCTCACATAACAGTGATGTTTCATGTGCCATCCTAGGGGCTTCCAAAACTGTCCATGTTGGGGCATTCTGGGCCAAATCTAGATTCTGAATACTCTGCAAGGGTGGTCCCATGTAGAAAGTGTTGCAATAATTCAAGTAGGAGATGACAGGGGTGTGAGTGACTGAGTACAATGCCTCATGATCCAGATAAGAGTGCAATTGGTGTCTCATGATCCAGATAAGGGCGCAATCACATAAAGTGGTGTGAAGGCTCTTCTAGCCATGACTTCAACTTCAAGCAGAAGTGAGTCTAGAAGAACCTCCAAGTTGCACACCCAAGTCTGTCCCAGATAATACCACTCCATCTAGAACTAAACTGTCCCTCTTAACAAGGTTGTCCCCCATCCAGACCCCCACAGCCTCCAGGCACCACAAAAGGGAAGCCACAGCAATCCTTGGGTCAGCAGGGGTGGAGGCGTAAAACTGAGTATCATCAGCATATTGATGGTATCTCAGTCCATGGCATTAGATGATGTCATCCAGCAGTTTCATGTAGATGTTATAAAGGAGAGAGCCCTGAGTCCTGTGGCACCCCACAAAGTAGCGGCTGTGGGCTGGATCTCTTACTCCATACCAACATTGATTGGAACCAGCCACAGAGAAAGGCACTGAACTAATTCAACACTGTACTGCTGATTCCCAAATTCCAGAGCCAACCCAAAAGAATGCCATGGTCCAAAGCTGCCAAGAGGTCAAAGAAAGCAAGGATGGCTGCATTACCTCCATCCTGTTTTCGCCAGAGATCATTGACAAGTACAATCAATGCAATTTATATCCCATAACCAGGTCTGAAATCTGACTGAAAAGGTCTTGATAATCCATAGCATTCAGGACTTTCTGGAGTTGTGATGCAACCACTTTTTCCACGACCTTCCTATAGTATAGCCTTTATTGTCATTGTACATTATGCATACAATGAAATTGGTTTTAGCCTCATTGGTGCAATCTATGACAAAAAATACAAACATAAATAGTATAAAGAATAATCCTATGCAAGTAATTGGCAGGGGGAGAAAAAAAGAAAAAGTAGTCATACATTTCCATGTGTCCATGGAGTGATTGTGGTTCTGTTTAAGAATCTGACAGCCCAAGGATAGACACTATTTGTTTGGCTATCTATGCTTCGATCCTTCTGCCCGATGGTAAAAGTGCAAAGAGACACTGACCAGGGTGTAAATCATCTCTGAGTATCTTTCTTAGTCTGCTAAAGGAGCGAGACCTGGCGATGTCATCCAGTGGTGTTACAGAGCAACCAATGATTTCTTGTGCCAAGTTGATCACTCTCTGTAGTGCCTTCCTGTCCGCAGCAGTTAAACCAGCATACCATACTGTAATGCAGTATGTGAGGACACTTTCTATCGTGGACCGATAGAAAGACGTCATCAACCGTTGTTCCACCTGATTTTTTTTGCAAGACTAAGGAAATGAAGTCTCTGTTGGGCCTTGCCAATCACTAGGGAAGTGTTGTTTTTCCAGGTAAGATCTTGACTAATAAGCACTCCCAAGAATTTAAAAAAGGAAACCCTCTCTGCACAGCCCCCCTCGATATACAGTGGGGCAGGTTCCTCTCTGTGCTTTTGGAAATCTAGCACCATCTCCTTTGTCTTGCTAGTATTTAGTTGTTTTTGAGCACCATGCAGATACCTTCTGGACTTCTTCCCTGTATGCTGATCCGTCCCCTCCAGTTATGAGACCGAGCACCATTGTGTCGTCTGCAAACTTTATTTTAAAGGGAAGGTGGGAAATTGGACAAAAAATGTCCAGTACTGTTAGGTCTAATGAAGGCTAATCTTATGATTAAATTGTCTGAGCTATAATATTTTCTTTTTTAAAAAAATATGTAATAATGATTAAGCACCCATCTTCTCACTGCAAGGTGACCTTTATAGTTTGCCTTTATTCAGGGAGGTTTTATGGTTATTCCATTTGCCTTTGCCAACAACTCTGTTTGCACCCGGCTGTACTTAGAACATAGCAAGAGTCAACTAGGATTTGTGAGAAGTCCAGAAGTTTTATTCTTCTTAATCATGATTGCACATAAAAAACCAAGTTGTGGTGTCCTAACCTTCCCACTGAATATTTTATTCCATGTCATAGTTGTATTTTTGCTGTGAAATAAATCTACTATTATCTCCACTTCTCCATTCTTCAGAACTGACACAAATAGAGTTGTGCAGTGACAATCATTCTTTCCTTTAGCAATTACAAGGCATGTGCATATTGTGCACCAGTATAAGAGAACACTGTATCATCCCTATCTTTCTAGGAAAAGGTACTTTTAACTGTTGCCACAAGGCCATATGAAAGGTTGTAACTTAACTCTAATCTTAAGGGAAATTGTTAAGAAAGATTTCAAGCTCCAAGCAGTTAGCACTAAATTGAGGGATCAGCGTTAGCTCTGAAGACACAGATTCCCTTTGTCCTGTCATTCAACACCATATTGATGATCCTTTTGACCCCTAAACTTGCCTCTTACTCTACAAACTGCCATCCATATATACATAACTGCTACTGAAAATGGAGTTTGGGGATGGAAAGATGAGGTGTGTGCAAAAAGCACATACACACCCTATCTTTTGATTGCCCCTCTTATCAAACAGATGTTTTTATTCTCTCCAGCTCAAGAAAATAAATAAATTACATAAGACAATTCAGGATACCATCTGTCCCTCATCAGGATAACTCATTGAAACCAAAACAGAATGAAACAAATGTAGGATGGTGGGAGAGGCAAAATTTCAAGGTTAAAAAAAAAAAAAAAACCTAGTTGTAATTTGGGCCTGCAAGGAAAAAAATTCTCCAGTGGAAGTGGCATTGGGCTAGTGGTTTAGAATACTGGCCACTCCCAAATTACACCCTCTTTTCTTTTGACATGACCGGGACTGGTGCTGTTATGAATGTGTTGCAAAGAAATCCAGAAATTCCCTATGTGTTCTTTCCCACCTTATATTTAGACAGATCTGCGATCTAGTCCACCTTCAAGCAAGGAAGTTCACCAGGTGACTTCGAGCCAGTCATTCACTTTCAGCCCAGTCTATTTCATTATATTAAAATATAAATGAATAGTCTATCTTGACTTGAAATAGAGAAGAATGAGCAAATATTGCTATACATTTGGCCTGATGACTGAAATATTTATTAATTCACCTGGATTTTCATATATATTTCCTTGCAGTAATTACATTTTAGTATCTACTCTCCTGCAATAAGCATTTGTGTGTGTATATATTCCATTTTGCTTCTGTTCTGTGTTATGAAGTGCATTGTTTTTGGCATGCAAGTGCATTTTAGGTATAGGTTTGAGAATAAAAATGCAATTTCTTATAAAACCTAAGATCAAATTAACTTTTCTTTCTTCCCATCAACTGGATGGAAAATTGAACTGGAACTTTCTTCATGTGACACACGCCATACCACTGACTACTTAACATTCTTTTTCATACTTCATACTTTCATACTTACAGAAGGCTTTCATCCTTCTAGTTTCTTTACATTACACATAGAGATAATCATTATATGAGCTATATATATGTATATCAATATGCTTCCTAAAATATATAAAAAGAACATGAATCTCCTAGATATTTATTACCGATTACTTATCAGAATAATTAAAATTTCCTTTCCTCCAAAAAAAAACTGCCTGCCTTTCATTTTAAAAAATGTCAAATGACAGACATATTGAAGAGATAATATTAATAAAAGAAAACTATCATAGTTAACAGCAATTGAATCAGTTACAACACTAGCAAAATAATAACAATTCAGTTAAATGTTTTGGCAAGGATGACCTTTTTTAATTTTTTAGAATCAATATATTGCTCCTTATTTAAGATTATAAAAATACAATTCTTGATTAAAATGATCCTGTTTATAACAAATGAAAAGTGTAGGAAGAATACACCCAAAGCAGATGTTAAAACTGCTTCTCATGAAATAGAAAGAAAGCATCAACTGTTTGACAAAATGAAGATGTTTTTAATTTGAGTTATGGTTGAAATAATCAAATGTAAATCTTATTAATCATAGGAGGATAAACAAAAGAAATAACTTCCCACTGAAAAATTATTTTCTGATCATTGCCTGCCTTCTTGCCATTTAATATAGAGGCATTACTGTTAAATTTAATCTTATTAATCAGGCAAAGTTATATGAGAGGAAATAAATATCCTGTTGCTCTGACTTTACAGCTTTAAATGTCAAAAGCAATCTCTTGGAATGCTATCTGGAATTAGTAGTTAGTGGCATCCTGAACAAATTTCAAAGGCATCTGATTGTGGTACCCCTTATTCTCAGAAAATAGCAAGAAGTTAGAACAGGCCTTGAAAGGCAGTGTGAATTATGGATTTGGACCCACATGGCAAGCAGGAAACCTACAAGCTCTAAACCAACTCAGGTTACTTGGAATGATCTCCAAACTTGTAGGAGCAATGGCATCACCAAGTAGACAAAGGACTGAAGTATTGAAATGCACGATTGCAAGGAAAGCCTTCTTGCAGAGTAAGTAATATTCATGCCAGAAAGTGAAGGCCTGAAACTTTCTATATAAATCTCTCCATAAGGGAAAACTATCTTGTTATGCTTTCTGAAATGCCACAACATACCTTATATTCTGCTTTGGAATTGTCTCAGTTTATACTTTGAATTTGTCCTTTCTTGCACTGATCTCGACTGGTTTTTTAAAAATGTGGCAATAGAAAGTTGATCATTCTGTTGTATTTTTTTTTTATTAATTTAACATTACTGAGTATTAATTCAGTATGTTTTACTTGGCAGGGCTGTAGATCTGTCTTTTGTTGTTGGTTTAGTTTCTTTTTTAAAAAATCAGTGAAATAAAAGAGTAGCCTCAATATATATTATTGGCAAATGTGTGGCTCTTCATAAATTGACTTGGAAAACAGTTTACCCAACATAAAAGGTTAATCCTGAATTGTTTAGTCTGTCTTTATTCTGGGTCCTTGCCAAATTCTCATTACTTTAGCTTGCTTCTGCATCAGACTCAAAAAACTAACACTCACTGACACAAAATTAAATAAGTTTCATACTATGAAAAAGTGAAGGTTGATTAGAAAGTAACGTAGAAAGATTGTGTGACTTAAAGCAGTGATTATGAACTTTGGCAACCTTAAGATGTATGGACTTCAACTTCCACCTTTCCCCAACCAACATGCTGGCTGGAGAATTCTGGGAGTTGAAGTTTACACATCTTAAAGCTGCAAAGGTTGAGAAACACTGACTTAAAACAATTTTGGCACATTGCCAAGTGAGAAAGTTCTACCCATCCAAATTACTCCAGTATTTTGTCCTTGGTGAAAAATGCCTGTTTTTCCTTGGTAGGTTCAGGGTGGATTCTATGGTGAGATATCTGGCAAAAAGAAGCAGAATGAAAGCAAACAGGATTCTGTTGTTTTGGAACAATTAAATTCCTTGTTATAAAGCCAAGTATGAGCAACCTTTTAAAACCATTGAACCATAAAAGCCATTTTCTTAAGGGTTTTAAATTTGGAAACAGACTCATGAAATTTATAGCTCTGATGAGATTCTGTTTGCCTGAAGTCAAAATGAGAACCAGATCATTGGTTTCTCAGCATGATACTATGTATTCTTGTATGCAGCAGATATCATTAGGCTCATAATAACATAGCTATCATCACATAATGTCAGAAAAGGTTCATGCTTGATACTTAGTTTAAAACTCCAATTTACACTTCCAGAATACTAAATAGCTGGGGGTTTGGAATATTTTATAATAAGGCTAGGGTATCTAAGGTCAAAAATGGTTTAATGCATTGTCTAGGTTTTATCTTCTTTGATCTTGTCTTTTCACAAAAATACTTCACTAAATATGTCATTAATGAACATAACACTTTTAAAAAGATCAGTTCATTGTTCAGTGTTGCATACCTTTGTGATATTTTAACCTAATATCTGAGGCAGAAAAAAACTTTGTCTTTTCTACATCCTGTCAGCTATCTGGGTTGTTGAAGGGGCACAGGAACATCCATCAAATCACCTCTTAACCTCGATGTTGCAAATAGGACTTTCAATGGGAAAAAAATGATTCCCACTTAGCACCAAGTTCAGGAAATAGCATGTGTTCCTCCTGTACTAACAAAGGATGGGGAATTCCAGATTTATTGTGACACTGCATTTAGCCAGTTACCACCGGATCCTGGGAACAACTATTCCCATATTATGTAGATTGATTAAAAATGCTAACAGCACCAATTAAATAATTACAGTGCATCTATAACATAAACTATACTAAATTGAGATTAAATGACTTCCATCACAAACTTCCCATCCTAGTCTGATTTTATTCATTGTAATTTGTCTCTAATTTAATATAACAAAATGAGATGAATGTTCTTTTTTCATGAAGCAATGTAAGTGAAATCAAATTGTCTAGCTAAATGTATATAAAGGATATAAACCTCTGTTTGCTTATTTCATATTAATACATATATTTTAAATTGTGTTGGCAAAGTTATAATTGCATATTTAAACATCATTTGGAATAAGTTTGGAATAAAGTATATGGATTTGAATTTTTTCTTCCATGAGTTTTTCATTCTAGTATGGAATGAAGTTGGTTATCACCTTTAAAGCGCTCCATGGCATAGGGCCTAGCTATCTTCGAGACCGCCTGCTGCCACCGACGACCTCCCATCGACCCGTGCGCTCCCACAGAGAGGGCCTCCTCGGGGTGCCATCAGCCAAACAATGTAGGCTGGTGACCCCCAGGGGGAGGGCCTTCTCTGTGGGGGCACCTACCCTCTGGAATCAGCTGCCCCTAGAGATAAGGAGAATCCAGGACCTCAGTGCCTTCCGCCGTGCCCTTAAAACCTTCTTTTTCCAACAAGCCGGGCTGGCCTAACTCTTTTTAAGTGTTTTTAATTGTTTTTGTTTCTGTTTATTGTTTTAATTAATGGGGCCAAATTTATACATATTTTTAACTGTATTTTAATATTTGTATTTGATGTTTTTATTTGCCTGTTCACCGCCCTGAGTCCTCAGGGAGAAGGGCGGTATACAAGTTCAAAATAAAATAAAAAAAATAAAATAAAATAAAATAAAAGTACAGGTTTCTTCAAAAGGTTGATTTAATCATACATCAATCAATATATTTACAGGGAACTGATTCCACTTATATAGAAAAGAGGACAAGAAAATATATGGAAATTAATGAGTTACTTTCTAGCAAATGGTATGGCATTTCCCTCCAGAATGTTTTTCAGATGTTAACTGTTCTATAACACAAAATGTTTAAAATGTTCTGAGCTTAATAATTTTAAATTATTCTAGCATTCACTTCAAAGAAATTTTAAATAGCTGCCAAGCTAAAACATCTTCTTTTTCTACTTTGATTAGCAAATATGTACAGTGTGATATTGATTAAGTTTAATGGATACTAATTCCAAAGTATCCATTGATACTTTGATGGAGAAAAAATGCTTTAGCCTTCACAGGAATATTGCCATGCTTTGACATTCAGTATAGACATAAATGTTGAAAAGTTATGCCACCTTTCTCTGAAAACAATTATTCCTAAAACAGGGAACAATTGCATAAGTATCTTCAAAAATACTGTAGAGAAAATAAATAAATAAAAAAATCTAATAAAACAAAAAAAAAATAATCTGGCTGCAACTGAATATCTTGCTAAAGAGTAGTTTAGTTTCAGTTATTTTAAGTTGAAACTTAACTGAGTTCACCAATTGTTTTGTGAGGACAAAATAACACAGATTGAAATCATGGTTCAAAACAGGTTTTGAATCTCGGCTTCCATTGAGTTTCATCATCATATTCAAATTCAGAATTCAAGTTTAATTCTAATTGACATTGCTTATTTTATGGAGAAACATGAATGGCTTAAAAATGAAATCACATATGCTGATGACTTCACACTTTTTTCCATTCATGCTCATTAAATAGGGCCTTTCCTCCTTCTCCAGACTAAGGGAGAAAACAAGCATTCAAAGGAGCCATTTACTTTTAATGAGGGATATATGATAACATTAAGCTAGACTAATAATTGAAGAGAGATAATTGCATATGTTCACCCAAGCCATCACTATTCCTATACACTCATTCTTCCTCAAAACTGTTTATCCGAATATCCTCCTGTTCTAATTATTCTAATTGTTAACTGCAAAAGGCTTCTCTAAAGAGAAATTACCACTTGAAAAGACTACACTTGGACTTCTTTGTTTGGGAGCCATGATTACTCCACAACAATCAAATTGAATTATGGAACCATCTCAATGTCTTATCTTGTTTTTCTCAAAGGGATGGGTGGAAAAACTTCCCCACACTTCCTCCCAAAGACACTTTTCCAAAAGCCAAATGGATTGCTTGTTGTTTTTCCCCTTGAAAACATTGCTCATCCAAGAAGTTTCTTTGGTTCTGACTGAATGGTGGGATTGGAAGGATTTATATTATTTGCAGTCATCTGGTCATTAGCACTGAGAGTCATTGAAGCCTCTTGGAGATTTATCTGTATTCAAATGTGTGTAGAACCTTTTTGGGACTGCTGAGGATTGATAGGGTAGGACAAAGGTGGTATCATATCCCTCCCGTCTTTGTTGAAAGAAGGATGGTCAAATCTCAAATTATGTTGAGAGAGAAAGCAACTGGCCAATAGTCAGAAGTAGACTTTCATGGCTAACACTAGAACTCACCGTCTCCTGATTTCCAGTCTGCTGCCTTAATCACTAGCCAATTGGCTGTCTAGGAAACAGGTTTTGAAATGAAGTTGCAAATATAAATTATTCAAATATACATGAAGCTACTTTGAAGAACACAACAAATAATCTTGTTAATGATCATTTATAATGAACATATAATTCTCAACCAATGAAAATAGTACTGTTACTCTGGCTTTATGCTTAGCCTTAATTACTAGATTTTATATCCTGTGCATATGTACTATTGTATCCATTCTTTTTTACCACTGCCTGGAATGATAGTATCACAATTAGACACTTGGAATCTGTGATGCCTTGTCTGTTACTGTGTCTTCTCACAGCAGTGGTTTTGTCTCATTAAGAAGCTAACTGGTTAATAGACAGAAGAAGAGAAGGGAAGAAAGGGAAGAGATGTTAGAACTGAAGCCATTTGTATCTTTGTCAAAACAGCAGTGGGGGAAAATGGCATAAAATTCTTTTTATGTTTTTTTTTAGATTCCAGCTTCCTCATAAAGCTTCTTTTATATATTTTTAGATTTTAGGTTCTGTTATTTAAAAGTTGAAAACTTACTGATAGGCAATCATAGAAACAAAACTGAGGTGTTTCATGCTTCCTTCCAACTGTAATTTACCCCAGATTTTGTTAACACACAAGCGAGTTTAGGGCTGGTGTCAGATGATCCAGATCATAAGTTCTACAGAGTTTTTGGTGTCTTTTGAAAATCATTTGATTTATGCATTTACTAAGAAGAAATTATTCCTTATTTGAGTTGATAAATTGCTTGCATTAGTTCATGCTACTATACTCACTCCTTCCTACACAGGGAAGATTTACTATGACATTGTTCTAAGGGTATGAAGTAAATATGATAAAATGTCCAGTCCTGCCAGTTAAATGCACAAAGATACAAATGTACTCTTTGCATCCCCAAAGACAGCTTCTGGTAATTACTTCCTCTTTTATTTTATTTTTATAATGCCATGTCTGCATTTAACATTAATCACAAGCAGTGGTAAGCAGGATTCACTGCACAAATTGCTGACAGAGAAACTCTGCCTTGAGAATAATTTGTCTTTTTACTTTCATTTGCACAATAGCCATTTAGAGAAAGTAGGGAAACAGGAAGTATGTGGGACTCCACTGCAGAAAAGCTTTTTTTTTTTTTTTTTTTGCTAAGCGGGTGGGGGGATGGGGGAATGAAACATGACTAACACCATTGCAAGTGTTTAAAAGGTAAGTATGTCTATGCATGTATATATGGATTTGAGTAATAGCATGAACAGATAAGGGAAGAAAAATGGGGGGGGAATAATAAACATTAAGCTAAACCTAGCTACTACAGTGAGATTTTAAAATTATGTTTAATTTTTACACAGAAATACCTACGCTGGAAATATAGCTTCTAATCTTAAAAAGCTTTTTATTCCCAAACTTCTGGTTAAGAATACAGTCCTATGTCTATTTGAAAAGGAAGTGCTATTTTAGAACTTGGTAAATCAAGGTAAAATTAGGCTACATACTATATATTAAACAAATATTCTATTTGTTTAATAGAATAAAATATGAAGGAAATGAACAATAAGTGTATACTATCAGACTACAGCCATGTCATAAACAAATATCTGAAAAAGAACTTAAACTCTTGATTTCTGATGACAGATACCTTCTTTCACAGCAATAACTTGCTCTTTTGCCATTTAAACAAATGCAGGAACATAAAGTAATACTGAATTTTAAGCGTCCTTCACATATTTCTTTAGAACCATTGAGGGTCATCAGCTTGTCAAGTTCATTGCCCTATCTAGTTTTCCTGGCCTGCAAGAGGCAAAAGTCTGTCTTCTTATATTTATTTAGTTATTTATTAATAAAATTTATATGGCTGCCCATCTCATAGAAGATAATTCATTGTGCTCCTTATTTTATTTACTTAGTTAATTTATATTCATTTGAAATGAATGGGCTACGCTCCAGTTTAAAACAATCATACAAATGCAGAACCCATATTTTAAAAAACCACATAAACCCCTAAAGATAAAACAAGAAATTAAAAATCATTCTCACAACCTTCCTTGATTTTGCTTGTCCCATACTCATTATGTTTCACATGCTGATGTTTGTTTGTCTTTGTGTGTGTCTGGGTGTCTGTGTGCCTGTGAGTTGTTAATTGTGTTTGTATGTAAGTACTTTGACCGGCCTCGCCCATCCCTTTGTACTAAAGCAGTTAGAATGATTATCTTTTAAAAAGGGCCCTCTGTCAATCATCTATAATTAAAAACTATAGGCTTTCACCTTCTTCTCTGATGTGGCAGTCACTATTTGTGGAAATTGTAATAGACAGATAATTCACCCTGTTGGGATCTTAAGATTTGTAGGTTTACCCAGTACTACATTTGCATAAGGTAACTTCTGGATGGGTTACCTTGTTAATACTTTTTGATTGGGTGAAGAAATCCTTATTTCAGCAACACCGTTTGCTTAGCTGTAAGCTTTTCAGTAAATCATTACTATACCAGAACAGCTCAGCAAGTCTTGAATATCACAGTAACAATTAGAAATGTCACTGCACTTCATGCTTATTAGTCCTAAAAATTAAATGGTTAACTTAGTGTGTTTAAAAGGGTTGACAATGAAGAGTTGCCTAGAATACCTTAATTAGCCCTTTGGGTTGCCATGCACTGCTGCCACCTCAACCACCCAGGAAGAGAAATGTGAAATGCAATTGCCTTCAGGTTATCTGGATTTTCAAAATTTATTTTCTCTTTGTGAACACAAAACTGTTAGAAAGATAAATAAATTTAACTATCATGACTTATGGTTCCCTTATGAGTTACATCACAGAGTTGGGTTTCTTTTTTTTTTTAACAGTATCATTTTACCTGCACACTATAGAAACAATTACTTCTAATTTTAGTCAGAGTTCTCAACGGGAGCTTTGTCTCCTGATACTTTTAATCCAGTTTGATCAGTATTCACATTGATATTTCCCAAATGGTATTTATCAATTAATTAATACTATAGATTTATTTATTTATTTATTTATTTATTTATTTATTTATTTCGATTTATATGCCGCCTTTCTCCCTAGGGACTCAAGGCGGCTTACAAAATGACAACTTCAATACAAATCACAATACAATACAAAGTTAAAATCAGTAACCCAATTAAAAACGATTTAAAATTATACCAGTGTACCCCCAAACGGATCAGTTTAATTGGCGAAAGAGCCACATCTTCAGCTCGCGACGGAAGGAAAGGAGGTCAGGGGCTGTCCTGAGCTCAGTGGGCAATCCATTCCAGAGGGTCGGGGCTCCCACAGAGAATGCCCTCCTCCTGGTGGTCGTTAGCCGACATTGTTTGGCCAAAGGCACCCTGAGGAGGCCAACTCTGTGAGAGCACACAGGACGATGGGAGAATGGCTGGAGATGGTCCTGCAAGTACCCCGGGCCTAAGCCATGAAAGGCTTTATAGGTGAGCACCAGCACCTTGAAACGTATCCAGAATGCCACCGGTAGCCAGTGCAGCTCACGCAGGAGAGGTGTTACACGGGAGTATCTAGATGCTCCCGTAACTACCTGCGCGGCTGCATTTTGGACTAGCTGAAGCCTCTGGACACATCCCAAGGGCAGCCCCATGTAGAGGGTGTTACAGTAGTCCAACCTAGAGATAACAAGAGCGTGAGTGACCGTGGTGAGGGCATCCCAGTCTAGGAACGGGCGCAACTGGCGCACAAGACGGACCTGTGCGAAGGCCCCCCTGATTACAGCCATCAGATGGTCATCTAAAGACAGCCGAGAATCCAGGAGGACACCCAAGTTGCGGACCCTATCAGAGGGAGCAAGGGTTTCACCTCCGATCATTAAGGATGGAACCTCCAGATCCCGGGATGCCGGCATCCACAGCCACTCAGTCTTGGAAGGGTTGAGTCTAAGCCTGTTCCTCCCCATCCAAACCCGCACCGCTTCCAGACAGTGGGACATCACGGAAAGGGCATCCCTAGGGTGGTCAGGGGTGGAAATGTAAAGCTGGGTATCATCAGCATATTGATGATACCTCACCCCCAAACCACGGATGATCTCACCCAGCAGTTTCATCTAGATATTAAAGAGCAGAGGGGAGAGAACCGAGCCCTGGGGCACCCCACAAGTGAGAGGCCTCTGGGAGGATCCCTGACCCCCCCCCCGCCCAAACAGACTGCAGACGGCCCGAGAGATAGGAGGAGAACCACTGTAAAACAGTGCCTCCTAACCCTATCCCCCTGAGCTGCTGCAGCAGGATACCATGGTCAATGGTATCGAATGCTGCTGAGAGGTCGAGAAGGACCAGGATGGAGGAGCAACCCCCATCCCTGGCCCACCAGAGATCATTTACTAGGGCGACCAATGCCGTTTCCGTGCTGTGGCCATGCCTGAAACCAGATTGGTAAGGATCCAGGTAGTCAGTTTCCTCTGACTACCTGGACCTTAAACAAGATGCAGTGACTTGTTTAATAAACTGTGAAAGAGGAAAAATCTATACATTTCCTCTCTCTCTCTCCTCCTCCCTCCCTCCCTCCCTCCCTCTCACACACACATATTACATACAAACATACAGCCATAGTTATGAGCAGTAGAGCAATTTATCATGAACTGCAGTTGATGAAGTAACATTTTAATAAAAGTGGAAATTGTTTTACCCTTCCTATCTTCCCACTAGCTAATTTCAGATGAAAAACCAGCATGCTTTGATCAGAGGCAGACATTTCTTTGTCCAGTGAAAAGTCCACAATCACAACAAGAATGTGGATACTCATATTCTCCAGCAACTGGTATTAAGATAAGAGCAGGAGTGAATAGATGGTATTACACCCATGATTTGTTGGTTAATTTTTCATGAGTGGGTGCTCAGACATTATGAAAATAGAATGTTGTTACTAAATGGTCCTTTGATCTGTTTCAGTATTGCTTGTTGTACAACTCATTATACAGCATTACACAGAGTTCAAAATACAGAGGAATTAGGGCTATATATGCAGTATATAATCCTGCAACCCACATATAAAATGACTCAGAGAAAACCATGCTCAGATGTTGAGCAGGATATGTGGAGGGGAAGAACTGGGTAGAAAAGAAAGGTACTTTTTCTCCTGCATCTCTAAGATTTCACCTGGATTGCATATTACCCATAGAGAATCTGCTGCATAAGTCTATAATTAACACAACTGAATTCTTTGTAGAATGCTCTGGCCAATTACATCCAATGCTCTTTAGCAGGTTGATATCAGTTATCCACTCTTACAACTGATGAGATATATTTTTGTAAAATCAGGTCTAACATTGGCTAATGGAGTAATACTTTCTTTTGCTGTCAGCAAAGGCAATTATCTTCAAATGTCTCTCCCCAATTATTTTGACAAAGCTTAAAGCAAAGTATGGGCTACACTAAAGTTGATAAAAGCTTAAAATAGAGTATGTCATTTTTGGGGCTGCAGATAGGGAAGAAGATAATTTTTGAATGACCATTGATCCAACAATATTTCTGGGTGAAAGGTTCAAGCTTAGCCTATCCTGGTTAAATTATCTAGTTTCTTTTGCTATGGGGCACAGGAGGAGTATATTGTCTCACAGAAGGACATTCATCAGCGTGATAGTTGCACTTGTGGTGGGATCATCTTTTCTACCACTTCTGGATTTTGTGCTGCCATTCATGCTTCATCCTATCTATACAAGTGACCCTGTAACAATCCCACTCACCCTCTGTCATATGGTGACAGATATGATGTCAGATATGGTGCATTTCAGAAATCATATGGAAAAGTCCTTTGGAGCATGCAGTAGTGGTGGGTTGCCCCCGGTTCAGACTGGTTCACAAGAACCGGTAGTAAAACCGGTGGGAGGCCCCGCCCACTGCCCCAAATGTTATCATTGGCAATCTGTGCAAGTGCAGAAGCTTCACGCGTGCGTGTGCGCGATCCCATTGCGAACTGGTAGTAAAGGTAAGTAGAACCCACCCCTGGCATGCAGGTTTATGAATATGAAACCAACACTTGCTAGCAGTGCTTTAAACCAGCTGTGCCTTTTCCCAGAATTGCATAGCTTCCTACACATGGGGAAAAAGTGGCTCTGGGAAAGCCACTGGACATGTTTAAAGAGTTGCAAACATATACTAATTTGCACATTGCACCCTTGAAACACCTTTTGGAAGTTAATCAAAAACACCACATCCCTTTCCCATCTTGAAACAAACATTTTAGGGCTCCTCAGCACTTTGCTCTGGGAGCAACGATTTGGAAACATGAGTGGCGATATACATAGCAGCTCTAACATAAACCAAATGTATCCCCCACCCCCAGACCTGGTGCAATTGCAGAAGACAATCAGGTTAGCAGCAGATGAAAAATGTTGCTATTCTAAGGAAGTCTCTTTTAATTATTTTAACTTTTGTATTGTATATATTTTAATTTTGGCTGTTCACCACCCTGAGTCCCTTTGGGAGAAGGGCGGTATACAAATTAAATTAAATTAAATTAAATTAATAAATAAATAAAGTGCCAACAGCTGCTCTGTGAGCACTCCTGTGTATTCTCAATTCTTTTTTGCATCCAAACCCCACAGAGCTTATAATGTCTAATCTCTTTCCACTGACTGTAATGGTTTTTTATGAATAACTGTTATTGCTGTCCTGTAAAATAAACAATAGATGATGTAGCTAATAAACAAGTTGCCTTGTTGTAATGTCAGGCTTTACATATTCTTTTTCTGGGGAAGGACAAAAAAAAATCCTTTGTTACAGTAAGAGATTTTTCCCATCAAAATTTGGAGTCATAGGCACACAACATACCCAGAAACACCCACGTGAAACAGATAGTAATTTATCAGTGGAAAGAAGTTTTCTCTTAACTTGTAACCTTTTGAACTCTGGTCCAGATGTGGGATTCATTGCTTCTCTCCCTAGATTGGAGAAATTGGAAGAAAGACTTCTATTGCAGCCATCTCTGTGGAGTTCCTGAAGTGAGAGCAAACTGATACATGGCTGCCACTTTTAGATGTGTAGCTTATCTCTGGGGTATATTGATTACCTCATGAGGTGGATACCTCTATATTCCTAAACCCTGGGTCCAGAGCCTGGTGATTTATGTCAACACAGGTAATAGAAGTGAACATTAAGAGTGCAGAAGAGAAGCCACAACTGCGATAACTTATAAGACACACTATAAATGCCCTGAGAAACCAGAAAGAAAAGGAGGGGGGGAGGCTCCAAGATCAGAACAATCGACCACTCTTCAAAGGATGACCTGCTGCAGTGTGGCAAGCATCAGAGCCATTCTAGTGACAGATGATGATAGAACCACCTTGTTTTGCCTTTCTAAATGAGTCTGCATCTGTGTCTTGTGAGCCAGCTGATTGATGGTAACACTACAAGCACATTGCCAAGGCAGAGCAATTCTGAGGAATTTTGAGGTCATGTGTCTTTGGGCCAGCTTGAGCTAGCAAGCTTCTTCTTTAATCTCAATGGAAAGCCATCCCCAGAGACTGGAGCTTTGTTTAAATTAAATTGAAACATAATTTCCCTTGTTTTTCAGAACTAAATTGGAAGCATAACCCCTGCAAATTTACCGCTACCTTCTTGAAAACTGAAGCTTGGAAAACGAGAAGTATGTTTGCAGTTGCTAACACCTACTAGTGATGCACATTCTGAGAATGATGGACTGGGATCATGAGTGAAATGGATCTGCCTTTGCTATGTCCAAACTTCTTAATTTTGGATGATATTTTTGTAGGTGGGATTTGGCAGAAATCAGTGGAGAGTTGGAAGGGGAAGAGATTTCTCTTCCATTCTTAATTTGAACCCTGTTGCACATAAACTTATATGCATACATATCTACACGTATATTTCAGCCATAGACCAGCATAATAAAATATCAAAATATTTATATTTTAATGTCTACAATTTCACTATGACTCTTGGAAAGTTCAAATTAAGCACTATCAATAGTGAATTGTCATTGAATACCTAATGGCATTTCATATAAAATCATGTGAGATGATGGAATTTGTCTTAGAAGATGTTAAAAAAGTAATTGACAGTAGAGATAAAGCAGAATTGCTTAATTTATACTTTGCATCTATCTTCACACAAAAAGAAAACACTACTCAACTTACTAAAAACAGAACCATAAATGATAGGTTAGGAATGCAAATTAAAATATGTAAAACTAAGGTAAGAGAACCCCTATGAGTTCTAGATGGATTCAAATCACCAAGTCCTGATGGACAGCATCCCAGAGTTCTGACGGAACTGGGAGACATGATTGCAGAACAATTGGAACATATTTTTCAAAGTTCTTGAATCACCAGGGAACTACCCAAGAACTGGAAAAGAGCTGATATGGTCCCCAACTTCAAAAAAGGAAAAATAACAGATCAATAAAATTACAGATCAATCAGCTTGATATCAATACTTGGAAAGATCTTGGAAAAGATAATCAAGCAACAAATCTGGGAACATATAGAAGCAAACAAGATTCTAACCAGAAGCCAGCATGGATTCATAAAAAACAGATAATGCCAAACAAATCTTATTTCAATCTTTAACAAAGTGACCAAATTAGTAGATCAGTTAAATCCTGTGGATATAGTATATTTAGATTTCAATAAAGCATTTGTTAAAGTAAACCACAATGTACTTCTTGGCAAGCTAGTAAAATGTAGAATAGACAGCACCACCACCAGGCGGGTTTGTAACTGGCTGACCAATCATATGCAACATGTAGTCCTCAATCGAACTACATCCACATGAAGGGAAGTAAGCAGTGGGCTACTTCAAGATTCCGATTCAGGCCCAGTACTCTTAAATTTCTTCATAAGTGACAAGGAAATTGAAGGGGAATTCATAGCCAACACTCTAGAAGTCAAGTTCAAATTCCAAAAAGATCTTGAATGCCGGGTCCTATCCATCAAAATGAAATTCAATGTAAATAAACCAACTATATAGGTATAGATTAGGGGAAAATTAACTTAATGCCAATAACACTGAGAGGGATTTTGGAGCCCTAGTGGATAATCACTAAATATGACCCAACAGTATGAGGCAGCAGCAAAAAAAACCAATGTTTTTAGACTGCATTAATAGAAAGATCGAATCAAGATCACGTGAAGTTCTATTATTGCTTTAAAAAGTCTTATTAAGGCCACATTGGAATACTGCATCCAGTTCTGGTCACTACAATATAAAAAAGATGTTGAGACTCTGGAAAGAGTACAGACAAGAGCAACAAAAATAATAAGGGGGCTGGAGGCTAAAACATATAAGGAATGGTTACAGGAATTGTGTATATCTAGTTTAATAAAAAGAAGGTCTGGAGGTGACATGATAGCACTGTTCTAATATCTGAGGAACTCCTACAAAGATGAGGGGCCAAACTATTTTCCAAAGGACTAAAAAGCAAGATAAGAAACAATGGATAGAAACTATCCAAGCAGAGAAGCAGCCTAGAAGTAAGGTGACATTTCTTAACCGAAAGCAATTAACCAATAGAATAGCTTGTCTTCAAAAGTTGTGGGAGGGTTGGAGGCTTCCAAAAAAAACCAGGACCATTTTTCTGAAATGATATAGAGCTCCTCTAGCAGGAGGTTGGATTAGAAGACCTCCAAGGTCCCTTTCAACTCTATTATTCTGTGTTCTATGTACAGAGCTGATCATAAAATCGCTATGTCAAATTACAAGTTCAGTGTAAACTTTCAAAGTGCAAGAACCTTAATATTAAACTCTACTATTTATTTAATGTATTGGTCACATTCTACTAGAATAGTATTTAATCTTAGAACTGATTATGTTGACAGATAATAAATAGAAATAGACAGACAGAGAATATCTAAATTTAAATATAAGATAGCTTCCTTAAGTAGATTGCATGACATAATACATCCTGATTTCAACAGAGCATTTGATGAAATACCCTATGATCTTTTGATCAGCAAATTGGCTACAAGTGACCATGATATTCCTATTTTCTGGAGAATAATTACTCAAAGACTACTTATCAACAGTTCTTATCACATTGGAGAAAACTATCAAGTTATCTTAGTATCAAGTTATCAAGTTATCTTATCTTAGTATAGTCCCTACATTTTTTAATACTTCACTAGTAACACAAGGAAATTTTGAGAAAATTGGATAGGGAATAATAGAACAAAATCTAAGGAGCAAATGCAAAGATCTTAATTCAAGAAAAATCAAGACTGCTACAGAGTGGGACAGACCTGACTTAGCCATTGCATGCCTATAGAGGACGTTGGAATTGTGGTAGCTAAAAGACTAATATGAATCAGCACTTTAATCTGGCTGCCAAAAAAAAAAAAAGTGGAGAGGGGGAGAAAAAGATATTTTACCCAGGTTTACTTATTTACATTTTAAGAAAAAAATGAAGTAAATTGGAACTCATTCATGAGAGGAGAGCCAACATGGTCAGCAGACTAGAATATAGGCCTTTGACAAGAGATTGAAAGAACTGTTATGTCAACTTTGCGAACAGAAGGTTGAGCAACATGATAATATTTTAAAAGTATCTGACAGATTGTCAAACAGAATAAGTCTGATATCTATTCTTTTTAGACTCAAAGCTTATAAGGTTATAAATGCACTGAAATTTTAAGAAGGCAGGTTTCAGGTGAACATCAGGAAAAAATTCCTAAGAGTGATTTATAATCACTCTTATATAACCAGTTGTCCAGGGAAGTCCTGAGTTCTTTGTCACCAGATATGTCATACAAAGGCCAGACAGCCACCTAAACTGTCAGGAATATTTTAAACTACATGGATTCTTAAAACAAGCAGTAGATTGTTATCAACAGCCTGTATGATTCTTCCAACTCTATGACTTCATGAAATAGAACAGCTTGCACACCATCAGCCATATGCTTATATATACTGGTATATATACATATTCCTGCCATACATACATATACATATATGCATATACATGTACACACATACACACACACACACACACATTTGGGAGATCAGAACCATCTAGGTTTATTCACACAGTTTGCACATAGGTTTACCACTTTTGAAGTGGGGAGCTAATTAAAGTATCTTTGATGCAGAGTCCATTTAAAATAATATGTATGTGTTTCAGAGTTCATATACATCAAAAAAAAAAAAAGTAGTAAAGGCTTTCAGATCAGAAACAGCTATTATTTCCTGACAAGCTTAAATCTCAGCATTTTTTTTTGCTAGAAATCACACACCATAATAGAACATTCATACAACTTAAATAATGTCTAGCAATAATGCTGACCTGTCCAGTGATTTGGACAGGTCAGTGAATATGATGCTATTTCTGAAACATAACATGCTTGCTCCTTAACATTCTTTAATTTGTCCTTTCTTTATGAATCTTGTATACCATCAGCAAATTATACTAGACCCCTGTGCTGATTTCATTTTAAGAAATACCACAATTAATTCAATTTAGCACAGCAGCAAACCTCCAAAGCCTTATTGTGCAGTTATTTATGTTTGCTAAAACCATGTGCATGCAAGGGAGGGCTATCTGCCCTGTATTCTTTGCTAAGAATAAAGAGCATTTCCATATTGTCAGCTAATTTATAAAGAAGTATTTACAAAGTGAAATTTTAACAGCTATCAAAGGACAGAAACAAAAGAGGGAGAGAGTAATTCTGTTGTACAAAAGGCCACCAGTTTCAATTTTCTCTCGGCAGAAGCTGATTTATTCAGTATTCGTTGATTGAATTTATTTATAATTACCCTATGCTGAATAAATCAAACATAACAGAAAAGCAGTTTATCTCCATGTACTAATTACACATGCAGAGGCAAAGAGATGCTGAAAGATTAAAGGGAGAACTGATTGGCATGCATTAATGATTGGGGGTGACTCTTTTATTACCTCTGCACCATATTCATATAATCGAATAATAGGGTCGCTGCCATGAAAGAGGAGAGCAAGCTGTACTTAAACGGTCCCCAAAACGATGGCAAGAGAAATGGTACAGTGTTCTTAGTTGCCAGACAAAGACAAGAACAATAAAAATACACAGAATGTTATCTGGAATTCCTTGTTTGCCACTGTTAGTCCATAGTACGCATTAAGGACCCTACTTAAGAAATTAACTTATCAGAGAGGAAGGAGAGATTTTATTTTTAAAACTTGCCAGTTCCAATTTGTTTAGGCAATTGGGAAAACAGCAGGCCCTTCTTTTGTGGTAAGATTTTACATTTTTCAAAAGGATTTATCTTTGGTGTTGGAGGCAAGTGTTTTGACATGAGACGTTTCTTTATTATGCAAACCACTGAATAAGGCCCATTGCAATTTGCTGGAGAGTTTTTGTGGTTCTATCAGGTGGTACCAAAACATTTTGATTTCCACTTTACCAGTATTTATCTCTGTGGGAAAAATGTTATTATTTCAAAATCCCCAAGGAATTTGGGCTTGTATGTGCTAATTATTGTTACCACTTTTTTGAAGCTTACAGAATGCATGTCTTAAAAGTTTTCTGGGGGGGAAATGTGACTATAAAGGAAAGTGCAATAGGAAATAAATGGGAGAGGAAAACATTTACAGAAAGGAAATTAAAAAATACTGAGCACCCCCATAATTTACTACAATGATGTCACATCAGAAATCTCATGTATTTTTCTTAGTAAGGAAGAGTCAAAATAAGGATCAATAGGCAAGACCCACCAAGAAAGTGGTATTTTGGGGTATTAAGTCAGAATGGAAAAGGAAAACTGAATGGAGGTGGATTGCTCTCAACCAACAAAAACCCTATTCATTTTTATTGTAGTGATTAGAATGTACAGTATGATTATCATAAAAGCAACCATAACCCTTCACAGGTCTCAACTCTGGTTTTATTAAAAGGTGAGTATACATACATGTGATGTTGGAGTTTGGCATCATAGGCACAAATAGTCGATGCTCTAGGGTCATGGAAAATCCAGTATACAAATAT
Organism: Arizona elegans; assembly: GCA_022577455.1. Classification (NCBI taxonomy): domain Eukaryota; kingdom Metazoa; phylum Chordata; class Lepidosauria; order Squamata; family Colubridae; genus Arizona; species Arizona elegans. Next base: position 31,425,035 of record JAKOOJ010000004.1, read on the forward strand.
CTCTGTGCATATGAAGTGACCACATGCAATCCTTGACATGTTTTTTTCTCTCCATGAGTTAGGATTCAACACATCTGAAGAGCCTGAGGGTTGGGAAAGAGGACTTAAAATTACATGATTTTGGGGGGGGGGGGGTGATTTTGTTATCCACAGGAAGACTATGTTTGTACCATAGTACCAAATGAAATGAATGTATTTCAATTTTATTTGTTTATGTAGAAAGTATCCTTAAAACTTCTAAGTGAAACAGTTCTAATGCCATTGGTTGTATAATATGACCCAAATATTGTATTTTGGTCAGGATGTTGTTCAATATCCTTGTCCTCTATTAGCCATTGAATCCATTCACAATCAACAATATGTAGAATTAATGCTAATATGTAATTTGATGCATCTTCTAGTATAAGGTGAGTATAAAAAGCATGTGAGAACCTTTGAGAAATATATTCCCTTACAGAAATAAACTACCTTTTTAAAATATTTGTGGTTTCCAAAGAGGTTGTAGAAGTTGATATTGTTTCAAACTGAACTGTAAAATTCAGACATCATTTTTTTCTCCCTGTAATTGGCAATAAGGAGGTGATTAAGTAAAACTTACTGTGGAGATTCATCATTTCAAAAAGATGAAAGGTCAAATGAAATAAGCTTTCTTTTTAATCATAGAGAACAAAGCAAACTTTATTGTATTTATGTACTGTCAAGTTTATGTAATCCTGCATTAATCTATGCATCTTTTCACAATCTTTTCCATGCTTTCCAGAATAAGAGCCATGGTGGCACAGTGGTTAGAATGCAATATTGCAGCCTAACTCAATGCTCATTGCCAGGAGTTTGATTCTAGCCAACTCAAGGTTGACTCAGCTTCCATTGTTCCAAGGTAGGTAAAATGAGGACGAGATTGTTGGGGGCAATATGTTGAATCTGTAAATCACTTAGAGAGTGCTGTAAAGCACTGTGAAGTGGTATATAAGTCTATGTATCGCTCCTCCTCCCATAATACATTTGGTCACCTCCCTGGTTAAAATCCTGTGAAATAAGAAACAGAAGGGAAGACATCAAACAGTCCTTGATGTCCTCTGCACATCAAGTGCAGAGAGACAGATCCCATCATGGCAGAAGGACTGACACTGAGTAGACAACCAGACAACTGTATTCCTTGCTGCCTGGAGAAAGTGATTGAAACAGAAAAAAAAAAAAAAGACAAATAACCATGAAAAGCCCAATTCAACTTCTTTTTCTGTATTCTGAATATTGCACTAAATTAAAACAAGATTGCTGCATCTATAGATGAAGATACATTTCTGAATACTACTACAGGGAACAGTAAAAAATCACCTGTTCTTCTTCCACAAATCGAATAGTGGAAGCCTGAACTCTTTCACATGCTGTTAAAGCAGAACAGCACAAATATGCTCGTTTGTCTTTCTAAATAAAATAGTGGACCTCTCCTCTCTACTCCTCTTCCCTCCGCTCCTCAAAGCTTGAAATGAAATGAATGTCAGAAACAGGGGGTTAGGAAGGTATCAGTAAATGGGCTGGTGTAAGGATATCTTGCTGGAGGAGTAGAAAACTGGTACCTATGACTATCATTCAAAGTCTGCCCTTTCTATATACGTGCCATATATCCTCCATCTTGACTCTTTTTTACTTCTTTTTTATTTTATTTTTTTATTTCTCTCTTACTTACTCACACAGATGTGCTCATCAAAGAGGCCTCTAAGAAGCTAGGGAAGCCAAAGGTCTGCAGGAAAAGCTGGCTAAGAACAAGAGTTATGAAGATATATCAATACCACCCAACACTTCCAAAATATATCTCTGACCATATCCACAACAGCTCTGCTGATCTCCTCCAAGATAATTGGTGACAAAAAAGATTTCACATATTTCAAGCTGTGCTGGGAAAATATTGGCCTAAGAGGGAGAAATTGTTATAAAACAACAGACCTAAGATCAACCTAATGTTGGAAACAAGATGTGGGCATTGTGGTGAGACCAAGAGAGACGATTGCTGTATTCAGGGCAGGTTCGTTTTACAATAAAGTGCAAACGGGGACTGGCTATTGTCCAATATGTTTAAATAGCTACTGTAGAGAAAGAATTAGTATATGGTTTTGCTCTGGTTGGACAAGTGCGTAGATCAGGCTAATTGTCTGATCTAATTGCCTTTCTCAATAAACAACAACTCTGTTTTACTAAACTTCATTTGGATGTGATTCTACATGATTTTTTTATTGGAAACTTTAAGATAGAGATAATAATTAAGTAGATATCAAGCATCTCCCTTTTTATGCTTCACTTCCCCTCCCCCTCTTTTAATTCAAAAGGCAATTTTGTTGGGCCACCTATTGAGTCTCATCAACATTATGGTATTTAGCGCAGACTCTATAGTGGGCAGACTTAGTTTATGGATTCATTTTCATAACAGATTTCTACCTCATGGCTTTATGACTAGCAATTGAGGATTCTTCAAAACTAAAATAAAATACATGGATTCATTAAGACCCAGCAGGGATAATCTTACAAAACTACATTTTTATGCAAAAAGAAGCAGAACTGTTTGGGCACTGTAATCAAGTTATAGGGTTTTGTCTGTAAATTTTTGTGGTGTTCCTCGGTGTATCTGTCTGAAAGATCTGTCAGCCCTTGATGGTCAAATATGCCACTTCTCCAATATTTTAAAAATTAAGCAAGATATGGTCAGCATGAAAAAAATGTCTGAAATCATGTCCAGCAGCATCTCAAAAATATTCTTCTAACTTTTTCCACAGTTCAGTCCCAAATTGGTGGTTGAATATTTTTTCTCCCTACAAATGATGAGGTTTGATCATACTGATATAACTGCTTTTGATCAGCCAAGGAATAAAAAAAAAAATAATGAGCAGATTTATAAGATCTGGAACAAGAGTGCAGTTGAAAGTCCCGTTTCTTCTCCAATACTCTGTGGGGCTCAGCTGAGCAATGGGACAGAGCATACAGAGAGCCTGAAGTAGTCTCTTTTCCATGCAGAATTAAAAATACCTGCCTAGGAAGATATACATGATGCAGGTGTCCATTGGTTGCAACATACATAAAATATACAATGGAGCTTCAAATGCACAATTGTGGTAGCCATCTTAATTTTTTTTAACTACACACTGAAGACATTTCTGTACGTATGGGATGGCTTAATCATAAAGCAAAAGCCAAAGAAGTCCAGGACATGAAACTTTTAGATTCTAAAATCAGGATAGCATGGACATTGAAAAAAAAATTAGTGGTCCATCCTGTTCCCACTTTCCAACTCTTCAAAAGACTTTTGGAAAAGCAAAGATACTTGGTTCTCAAGGGACCTCAAAATGAGTGAGGGTTAATAGGAGTTTTGGAACACTGAGAATGTGTCAAGGCCATGTTTACAAACCTCTTCCTCTATAAAAGAGGATCTGGCCAATAAAAACCAAGCAAACCTAATAAGGCAAATAGGCGTAGTCTTGCAAAATCCCCTCATTAAATAAATAAATGTAGATTGGGCATGGACCCTGTGGTTCCCATGTGATCTAGGGATAATTGTCTTTCAGATTATTGAACAACAGTTCCAGATATGGAATCATAGTTCAACTCATCTTGTGATAATTAGGTTAGGAAAGCTTATGTTGTCATATTCCCAATCACAACAATTTAAATCCTTTTAAAATTAAAACACAAACCTTGTTTGGCTCATTGCCAGAGCTCACACCCCAGGCAAGCTCAAGTGTAAACACTTGAGATAAGCCTAACTACAAAGAAAGCAATTAGCACTAGAATGTAGCAAAAGAGCAAACACAGTAGCTGTTGCTTGTTAAACCAATTACCAGAAGAAATAGACACAGGAACTAGCCAGATTTCTGAACCCTGCTTCTTTTCAGGAACAGAGATTAAACCTTTTTCCTTCCAAACAAAGCTGAATAGGGAAAATTATCCCATCGATAAACACTGGATTAAAGTCACCAAGCACAGAATTAAACTTCACAAAAAATACATTTTAGACCAAAACTCAGAAAGGGTATGTAAACTCACATTTGAATGTCAATCTTTCTAGCTAGCCAAGAAGCCTTGTTGAATGTCACTCATCTTGGTTCCTTGTCATTAAAAGCGTCTTTCCAGCAGCTCTGCTTCATTATTCAATTATTTCTTCAAAGTGCTGATCATTACATCCCAGGTGGAAGAACTCCAACAGAGGAATATTTCCTCCCAACAGCAGTGTAAAAAGCTTAAAACAACCCTTCCCCTTTAAGAAAGTCAAGCTCCAGCAAAGTACCAGCAAAAAAAAAAAAAAAAAAACCTCTAGAGAAGCTCAGGCAACAGTAAGTCTGGGCGTACTGCCAAGAACCTTTAGCTGTTACAATGTAATAAGGGTTAACTGAGAAGCAGGGCAATAAAGATTAGGCTGGAAACAACACCATAATGTTTCCTTCCTGCCTTCCTTACAGGATTGGTCCTTTTCCAATATATCTATTGAAATGTAGAACTTCCACATGTTTACACATGAAATAACTTTTCCTTCCTTCCTTCCTTCCTTCCTGCCTGCCTGCCTGCCTGCCTGCCTGCCTTCCTCTTCTTCCCAAATGAGAAAAAGACTTGTTATTTGACTATAAACTATACAAGTCAGCATTTTAACTAGAGAGAAAATGTGCCTGAGCCTGGGATAGATAAAACAGAGTGTCCAATACCCTCAACTGGCCCCATTCCTAGATATAATAGAATCAGTTATCAAACTCTTGTATAACAATGGAATTTTGCAATTTTACACAAGAATGATGTAATGTCTTGCTGAAAAAAAATTGACTTTTTTTTTGTTTTTTTGCTTCTGCATGAGAATGCACAGGTTTCCAAGTTTTAGGGTAAGATGGTAGCCATCATGCTTGTTTGCATTATGATTGTCAGGGCCAGTTTTTCTTGCCAAAATTTTCTTAGTTTCCAATCTCTACAGTAGGCATTTTAGGAATATATCTTGCAAATATATAGCTGTTAAAAATGTATTATGAAAATATTAGTGAGGCGGATGCTGACATTTATTAATTACTTTATCCAGGATGAATCTGTCCATCCTATCCCCTTATCAGTTCTTGCTTAAAGAGTCACAAAGATGTGACCAAAGGCAAAGTCTTTTTTTATAGTAGACCAGGTGCAGTGTAATATGCTTTCCATGGAGGTTTATTTGTCTTCCTTGCTTCTTGTTTTAGGCAACCTCGCTATATATTTTTTTAAAATGGGCCTGAGAGCTAGGGAATGGAAAGGAAAAACATCCTATTTTAATTTACCATTGTGGGAAGCCCCCCTCCAAGAATGAAATATTTTGAGGAATATTAAAAAGACAAGATATTACATATATTTCCCCAAAGGGAGAAATTGAGAAATATGCTCTTAAACCAGCCCCTTCCCTCAAGCAGAAACTGAGGAGGCCAGCTTTTAGAAATGCAGATTTGGTAATCCATTCAAGGCAGGATATTTTGAAGCTCCTTGGCAGAATGGTAGGATTTGAAAGCAGTCCCTCACCCAAGATCCAACACATGACGAAAGCCATTAGCCACAATAGGAATTTCCCAACACCCTTTCAGAACATAGGTCCCTTTATTGCACCACCCCCAGAGTAGTTCAAACTTTAAAGTCACAGAAACCTGGGAGCTCAGATAAACAATAAGACAGAGGTTGACCAGATTAGCTCAGACAAGCATCTAGGATTTCAATTTCCTCTTTTGCCTATAGAGCCAACTATGACCCATACATGACCCCATAGAAATCTGACAACAGCCAATAGAGTATTAAAGGACATGTTCTTGCACAGGAAAGGAAGCTCAAATACAAAGTCCAAAGAAATCCTGGTGATTCTGTTTACTTTCCAATCAGCCTCCATGTTGTTTCCAGTACTTTTCTCTCAGCTTGGAACTGAACCAGATGGATTTTCCTTCCAACATCAATAAGATAAGTATATATTGTAGATAGTGCTTTCTACAGTACCAAGAGTTGTTAGTTTGGTGCGTTATCAGAGCATCCATAGGAAGGAACGAAAGAAGTCAAGTAGTGGGCTATGTCACATGACTGAAGCCCCATTTCTTTTGAATATGTGGTCAAAAGACAAAGCAATGTATACAAAGTGATGAAATTTTGATTGCACAGTCACCTTGAATGTTGCATCTTGACTATTTTAACATCACACACACACACACACACACACACAAAATTCTGCCACATGACAGAATTTTCTTTGTAATAAATAAATAAATACAAATAGCCAACTTTATTATCTTATAGTAAGGTTACCTGTGAAGCACCTCTCCAAAGATATTTTAAAAGTGTGTTAAAATATCCTGCTAATGGTATTTAAGAACCCTCTTCCTCAGAGGAAGTAAACATTCCAGAAATTGATGCAGAAATATTTTCACAATTACTGACTCTGATATTTGTAGGATCTCTAATAATGGCTTAGATTACTGCACTTTTTAAAGTACTTTAGATATGGCTACATTTTGCATGATTTTAGTGATGATGTGGTGATATGAAAAGTGGATCATTCTGCACTGTTTTAAACAATTCAGACATCATAAGGATAATTGTATTGTTGAAGGCAGATAAACTTAATGAAGACCAAGATTTTTTAAAAGTCATGTATTTCAAGTGCAGACAGTGTGAAATAATATGAGTGAAAGTTGAACTTGACTATGTACAATGACTCAGTTACAGTAGTGAGGAGTATATCACTGAAAGACCCAAAGAACCTGGTTAATCTCCCAATCCTACCATATTGTTATGGAGAAAATCTACTTTGTGTTCATTAAAAACCAATAAGAGTCAATACTGGCTTAATGATACGTAATATACCAATAGTATTGAAGATAATAAAGCACAGAGAGAAACTAGCTTTGGAATGAGCAAAAGATATAATTCACTGCATCTCAAATCTCTAGCTGTTTCCTTAAAGATTGATTAAGTGCATAAAACTCAGCATCCAAATTTTGCTCTCCAACTGGGAAACATCTGGCTGAGAGATTTTAGAGATCACAGTTCTGCTACTTCAAGGGATGACTTTCCAGAAAGCTAAGTGTATTTATTTCTCTTATGAAAGTATTTTGGATGTGATGAATTAATTAAAAGGGAGAAATAATTTAAATGTATATTAGGAACAAAGGAATTAGAAAAAAGTGAGATTTAAAATTTTAAATTTATGTTATCTAATCATTTGAAAAAGGACAAGGAACTACTTGGACATATAAATATTAATTTTAGGAGGAGCAGGAAGCACCATGCTGTCCTTTTCTGAAGCAATAAAAATGACAATTTGTTCATCATGCATTCCCACATACTCAATTTTGATTTCTTTCCCCTTGCTTTTGTAACAAAGGTCTTTGCAGGGTGTGGGCAACAATTTTCAAGATAACAGTGTGATGTACATAAAAACCAGATGGACCTTTGATCACACTATTGTGACCATCCTTTTAGGACCACATCCTCCAGGCTCTCTTGCTTTGTAAGAGAAGTTTGAGAAGTAAATTTCCAACAACAATATTGGAAACATTCTTTGTGTGCCAGGAGTCCGCATTGAATAGGTTGCTTGAAGCTCCACAAAGTTTAAGAAAATTAACACCCAGCATGTATTGCAGTGGCTGTGTGGCTGAGTGCTTAGAACTGCAGGTGCAGAGAGGGGAAATTTAAACCTTCCCAGCACTTTTTATTGCAATTAGGAGGAAGGAAGGCATAACATTTCTTAATTCTGGCTGTGCTACAGAACTAAGCAGATTTTACTCAAAAGGAAAAGGCGGCCTGGAATCAATATTTTTTTGTTTAAGAAAAATGATGTCTATACTTGCAAAGTATTTTATATGATTCTAATTCTATGGCAAAAGCTGATCTGAATAGTAATAAATAAACTGCAGTTTCCTTGGCTACTTCTTCAAAAGCTCATCTGGATGCAATGCTGAGAAGTAAAATAAGAAAAAAGTATAGCTATTTCATTTTTATTAGGGAAAATCTTTTGGTTGAGGCACCTCCAAGAAATAGTGCTTATTCTTCCTACTTCAGCTTTTCACTTAAAAGGATTTTCTCCTCCCCCTCCCACTCCTCTTCCTCTTCCTCCTCCTCCTCCTCCTCCTCCTCATCACATCATAATCAGGATTTTAGTAACATGCCTACTATTATTAGAAATTAACCTTTGATTTATTAACAGAATGACCACTACTACCTGACTATCCATTTTTTGGCTTTTTTCTCTAACACTCCCCATTTTGGTTCTCTCCATGACCCATCAAGATAACTAATTTGTTTACTGGAAGCTGCATACCACTTGGCAAGCCCTGCCATCTGCTACATCAACATTCAGATTCTTTAGGTTTTCTTATAATAGCACTTCTATCTTAACTAAAGGAGAGGGACACGTGTGTTATAGGTAGTTCTGATGCTTATGATACATGTTTTCATAGAATCACATTTCTTATAAATTGCTTGGTAGATAACCTGGGATTATTGGGTTTATGAGTGAAAAGGGTTTATTTTTAAAATGGAGAGATGCATCCCAAATTCAGTCTTAAAGTCATAACATTATTATATGTATGCCACACATATATCATTTAAATAGCAACATCCTTCCCAGCCCTTTCAATAGCCAGGAATTGGCTTTTTTCCCCAGGTTGAAATCATTTTTAACACCATGAGCGGGAAGGAAACCTCACCCAGTTAGCAAGAAAAATAGGTAACTTCTTCATTTGCATACAACATTGACGCTACCTTCTTGATGAATTGTCCTTCCAATATCCCTGTATATAACTCAGCATTATAACATGGTCTTGAAGTTCTGACAGCCACCTCCCTCTCGCCACAGTCACAATTGCATTTTGGGCATTTGGCAACTGGCCTGGATTTATGGCCCTTTGCAGCATCCCATAGGCACTTGACCATGATTTGTAACATCTTTTTTTTTTTTTTGCTAGAAGCTAGCATTTATTTCCAGCTTTGGGTGGGTGGGAAAGAATACGATGAATTGAATTAATGCCCATTGCATTTCTTAGTTCTTACAGTGTTTGCTTAACAACCCTGGCATTTACTTAACAACTGTTGCAACAAGGGTCATAAAATCAGTTACATGGTGATCCATTTAAAACTAGAGTGATTTACAACCATAATTCTGGGCTCAATTAAGGTTATACTTTGATGTCTGGTACTTTGTAGAGAGTTAACATTTTTTTCTAAATAGATATCTTTTTATATGTCTTTTTCCTACGATTACTAAGACTCCTCCACCTACTACTACTACTACACACCAAACACTAACCTTTCCCAAATGATAATGATATTCCAAATCTTACATTGATTTTGAACCTCGAAATTAAGTTGTTAGTTTGTGCTCTGAGGAAATCTGTTAAGAAATAAAGTATCTACAAATGGTTCTGCGTATTTCTACAAGAAATATCAGCAATTTATGTTTCATTTAATTTGTTGTCATGGAGAAAAATGAGATTTGTCTCTCTTCTTTCCCATTGTGAAAATTCTATATAGCTCTTTTTAAAGAAGTGTGATTTTATTATGTTATACGTTTGATTTGGAATTCACAAAGAACCTCTGAACAGAAACCGGCTGATATGAAAGCTGACAGACTAAGTTTAAAGAGATGCTATGGTCATAACCAAAGCACAGAACAATGGAAGAAACCTGGTGTCTTTATAAGTGGAATTTGATTAAGGAAGGCAATCTAAAAGCATATGCCTTATAATGAAGAAAGTACTTCCATACAAGAAAAAATTGGTTCCCTGCCATATAACATACAGTAAATTTTCTTTTATCTTATAATTTTTTTATTTTTTATTATTATAACATAAAATTACATTACAAGATGTACAACATTTATATATATATATATATATATATATACTCTCTTAACAGCTATTTCGTGATGATCTTCTTCTATTATTTACATTTTATCCTTTTTCCCTTTATATTATTCCAGTTTCTTCTTGTCCCCTCTCTTTTAATTGCAGTGTATTTTATTAAGACCCATATTAACTTTATATTTTCTATACATTGACATCTTCATTCTTTCCTTTTTTACATTTTACATTTCGCCCCTATTTTTCTTCTCCATTATTCCTATTCTCCAGCCACTTATACCATTTGTGCCAAATTATATAATATTCCGTATCCTCTTTTTCTTTAAGCTCTTTTGTTAATTTATCCACACTTAAGATTTTTTTTAATCAACTCTTCTGTTGGTATATTTTCTTTTTTCCAATTTTGTGCATATACTACAGTATATGGGCAGCTGTTATAATATGTAAGATCAAATATTTTATTTCCTTGGTGTATTTTTCCGTAAATATTCCTAATAAGAATGCCTCTGGTTTTCCACTCATAGGTTGTTCTATTATTTTCTCTAGCCATTCTTTAATCTTAGCCCAGAACTTCTTTGCAGCTGGACATGTCCACCAAAAGTGGTAGTATGTTCCGTAGCTCTTATTACATTTCCAACACATTGGAGATTTATTTGGAAACATCTCTGCAAGTCTAGCCAGGGGTAGATGCCATCTATGAAACATCTTCAACTGGTTTTCCTTGTACGCCATGGACATTGTTAATTTTGTATTTATTTGCCACATTTTTCCCATTTCTCCAATTCTATTGTGTGGTTAAAGTTTTTTACCCATTTAATCACTGTATCTTTATTTCTTCTTCCATTTTATGTCGTAGCAAAAATTTGTATATTCTACTGATTAATTTCTCCTCTGTCCCCTGTGTAATTTTGTCCAATTCATTTTGTTCAGTGTGTATCGACAAATTCGGTCAAAATATAAAGAAGACACAAAATTAAAAAAAGATACACAATGCGATACAGTAAATTTTCATGTTCTGCCAGCTTCATTTTTTAAAAAATTGACATTGCTGAACAAGACATTGTGCTACATATTTAGATTTCTTTTCAAATCTCATATAGCATCTCATATTTTAGAATTTTATTTCTATAACCCCATGTGTAACAGGTGTCTTCTACATGTCACAAGGACATAAAAATGACACTAGGCATTGTTACATCATTATGCAAATAACAGAATTATATTTGCATCATGATCTCCGATGCAAGTATGTCTAGTGTGTCAGAAATTCATGACCTCATGATGCATAGAGTATCATTTTATTCCCACACTTCTTCACCATAGACGCTCATCGTGCGTCATAACCTTGGGACTTGTGAGAAGGCATTCTGTGAATCACACTGAACAATATAGGCCTCACTGCTACTATGTGCTTATGTTTTACCATGCAAAAGAGCATATTCTTATAGCAAAAAAGACACACAGGAATGCATCCAGTTCCAGAAACTACTATATTTTAATTCATATGGAAACAGAATGTTGTACTGTTTATTGATATATTAAAATATATTTAGCTGTCCCGGTGTTCTAAAGATTGCAGGATAGATTTCAATCCATCAATGACCCTTGGTTGGTGTCTTCTTTTGAAGGGAAGGGGAGGGGAAGGGAGGGGAGAGATTCATTTCTTTATTAATTTGCAACAATTTCACCTTTTTCCTGCTTTCTTACAATGCTCAGATCTTAACCATAAGACAGAAGTTGCAGGAATGGGTAAAAGGAGAACCTTCGTTCCATGTGAACATTGCTGGGAGCTTCTTTACAAGGGAAAAAAGACAATTAGCTACCAATCCAGAGTTGCAATGTCCCCACTTTTCCCCAATTATTAAAAACATTGTTTACTTTCTGTAAAAGAGGTGTTAAAAATATTTCTCCTACACTGGGTGGTCATTTAAGTGATAAATTTAAGTATTTTTACAAGCATTGTAATAAACTTGCACTAGGTGAAACTGATTATTAACATGATTGCACAAGTCATAGTCAGAGGTGATTTTAGCAGGTTCTGACCAGTTTGTTTGTTTGTTTTTGTTTTTATTAAATTTATATACCGCCCTACTCCCAAAGGACCTTAGGGCGATGAACAGACACAAAATAAAATACATAGATACAAAAGTTAGAAACATAATTAAAACCAGATTAAATAATTTAGCCCTAGACAATTAAAAATCCCAATAATTTAAAACAGATTAAAATTTCAATTTAAAAGAATTTTTAAAACAGGGGAGAAAATTAGGCCAGGCAGGCTTGCTGGAACAGGAGGGTCTTAAGAGCACGGTGGAAAGTGCGCAGATCCGGGATCCTCCGTATCTCTGGGGGGAGCTCGTTCCAGATAGTGGGTGCCCCCACAGAGAATGCCCTCCCCCTGTGGGCCACCAGTCGACATTGTTTGGCTGACGGCACCCGGAGGAGCCCCTCTCTATGAGAGCATACCGGCCGGTGGGAGGCTGTTTGTGGTAGTAGGCGGTCCCGTAAATAACCAGGTCCTAAGCCATGGAGCAGTCTAAAGGTGGTGACCAAAACTTTGAAGCGCACCCGGAAGACCACCGGGAGCCAGTGCAGCTCGCGCAGGAGAGGTGTCACACGGGAGCGCCATGTTGCTCCCATAACCACCTGCGCGGCCGCTATCTGGAGAACTGATATTCTGGAGAACTGATAGTGGAAATTTTGAGTAGTTTGGAGAACTGGTAAATACCACCTCTGACTGGCCCCGCCTCCCAAGTCACAGCTGATGGGGAGGAAATGGGGATTTTGCAGTTTCCTTTCCCTGGAGTGGGGTAGGAATGGAGATTTTACAGTTTCCTTCTCCTGCCACGCCTACCAAGCCACACCCACCAAGTCATGCCATGCCACGCCTACCAAGCCACACCCACAGAACCGGTAGTAAAAAAATTTGAAACACACCACTGGTCATAGTGTCATTTAGTATTCAGATTAAGGGAAAACAAGGTGCCTATTTTTAAGAGTTATATGAATTTGACACATTCAAATCTTTAATCATTTTGAAAGAAATGGAATATTGGAAACCAAGAGGTGAAATGCTATTATAGTTGCAACGGAAGAAGCCAACAGATAACATGCATTTCAAGGAATATGAATCAAAGTTAGATCCCAATCTATTCTTTTCATTTCATCCCATGCAGTACCTTCATGCTACTTATGCTTGAAAAATACACGTTGTTGTTCTTTCACATCAATTTGTTTCTATTTATTTCTGGTGAAGACTAAGGAAGATCATAGTGGAAAAAGAGAGAGTGCCTTGTTTGGTGTATTTCTTTCGAAATGTGGGTATCTGCTGCCGTCTTGTGGAAATGATTGGTATTCCTTTTTTAAAAAGAAAGAAAAGAAAAGCAGAGCAGCACCTTTGTAGTTTGACAATTATCCTGCTTAATGTCTTCTAAATCTGAAAAAAGAATCAGCCTTCAGAGGTTTTTTTTTATTGTCTTTGAGGTTTTATGGGCAAGGGGTAAAAGGTAAAGGTTCCCCTCGCACATATGTGCTAATCATTCCCAACTCTAGGGGGCAGTGCTCATCTCAGTTTCAAAGCCCAAGAGCCAGCACTGTTCGAAGAAGTCTCCATGGTCATGTGGCTGGCATGACTAAATGCCAAAGGTGCACATAATGCTGTTACCTTCCCACCAAAGGTGTTCCCTATTTTTCTACTTGCATTTTTACGTGCTTTCGAACTGCTAGGTTGGCAGAAACTGGGACAAATAACGGGAGCTCACCCTGTTTGCGGCAGTAGGGATTTGAACCACTGAACTGCCAACCTTTCAATCGACAAGCTCAGCATCTTAGTCACTGAGCCACTGTGTCCCCAATGAGACAGGATTGCCCAGGAAATTATAGTTAGCAGATGGCAAAGGGCTTGTCAGAGGACTCTGTATAATGACCCCATCCAACAATCATTGTGCCTTGTCTATTGTTCATTTTCTTGTGGCAAAGCCTAAACAAGCTTGTCCTGTATCTAATTCACTCTGAATCTATTGGACTCCATATTTTATCTATGCTTTACTGTGTCGAAATGAGGGTTAGATTCTGGCAATCTCACATTAGATATAGTGTTAGTCCTCATGGCGATGCTTCTTATTTGTCCTACCATGAAGGGCTAATATCAATCCTGCAAAGCTTAAAAGTTTTTCTCCCCTCCTTTCCCTTTTACTTTCCAGAGAACTAAGAAGGCTCCATTCTGCAACACTTTCCATGTGATATGAGCCGTGGTGGCGCACTGGTTGGAATGCAGTATTGCAGGCTATTTCTGTTGATTGCTGGCTGAAGTTCAGCGGTTCAATTCTCACCGGCTAAGATAGACTCAGCCTTCCATCTTTCCAAGATGAGTAAAATGAAGATCCAGATTGTTGGGGGCAATATGCTGACTCTGTAAACCACTTAGAGGGGGCTGTAAAGCACCGTGAAGGGGTATGTAAGAGCTATTGCTATATATATATATGCAAGTTCTTCAGTTTGTGATCCTTCCTCCTGTCTCCCAATCCATTTGCACATACCATTAGAGCTCCCCACCATAACAATACCTTTAACCAACACTGTGAGGTAGGCTGACTTAAAGATGGAGAATACCAGGACCTTGCGGAAGTGTTCAGAGAGGCCAGGTGTGACGCCCTACCCCTACCCCATCGCAAGATGGACTGCAACATCGAAATCATCTCCAGGGCAAAACTACTCGAACCCAAACTGTACGCCATGATGCCCCGGGAAATGCAAGAAATGCTGTTCATCGAGCCATGGGTCGCAGCTCTAGGCCTATTCAAAGAACACAGTGAGGTAGGCTGACTTAAAGATCTGTTTCATCAAAGCAACTCAAATGTAGTAAACATTGACACTGACAAATGTAGTAAACACTGACAGTGAGAACAATCACCCAATGGAACAGCTTTCCTTCAGAAATTGTGGGACCTTCATCACTGGAGGCTTTCAAGAAGAGACTGGACTGCCATTTTTCAGAAATGGTGTAGGTCTCCTGCTTGGGCAGAGGATTGGACTAGATGACCTACAAAGTCCCTTCCAACTCTGTTAATCTAATCTTACATCCAAAATTTTCTGAACTTGTGACCACAAGAAGTTCTCCTTCCTCCTTCTCCCCCAACTGGGAAGAAGAAGACCATCAACCTAGATGACTTGCCCAAAACTACAACATAAATTAAAGTCAAGGCTGCAACATTATAATAAGCATCACAACCATTTCCTTCAGTGAATTTACCTTTCAAGCACTTTTTTTACAGATATCTTTTCACAGAAAAAGAAGGTGCATATTTCAACTTGTTGACTCACACTTGCCCAGAGCTCTCACCTATTTCTTTGAGCAGCATAGAATACAATCAGAACTTTAAAAAATAAGCAAACATTGAAAGTAAAGATAGGAAATTGGAAGCATTAATCTTTTAATCTTCTGTTTAAATAACACGTGAACCTCTCCAAATGTTCAATATTCTGAGTGATTATGCTTTTGAAGTAAAGGGGGGAGGTTTGATGTGCTTAGAAACTCTTGTTTTAGGAATTTCAAGTATTGGTATGGAGTCTGATTGGTATAATTGGTTTCAGTCCTTGGCTGAATAGATATCTGAGCATGGCTGGCTTTATGGACATTACGGAGATAAAAGAAAGAATGCTGTTTGAGGGAAAAACTGAATTACGCATTGCAAAATATATTTGCTGTTTAGGTAAAAGCAGGCTTTAAATGTATATTTAGATTCAAATCATAGCAAAGGCTAATTTTAAAATGTTAGGTACGTGAACGTAATCTGCATGTGTAAACATATTTAGATTATCTCCTGAGTAATGTTTTTATTTTGATGATGAGTCACATAGTCAGCCAGATGTTTAGATTGGATTTGATATTTTACTTTTCTATCAAGTCCTTCACAAGAACTTATGGTAAGCAAATGTTATCCAAGAGTGTTAAAGATATTATTGTGTGTGGGTAATCTATACTTGGATTCACAGTCTAAGACTGGTGGAAATTTAATTTTTCAAATCCTAATGAAGGATTTAAACATTATTAAGATTGCATCTAAGAATGCAGGCAATTCCAAGCAGGATATTTGTTTGTAAAATTAGAGTGTTCAGTTCTGATAAATCCAATACTTCCAAATATTGAGGAAGTTCTTTAGGTATCGTTTTGAAGTCTCCTATCACAATTGGTATACAGCAGGTTTCTTTTTCTATAAACTTCAGTTTGCAAATCCTGATATTGTGCAATGTTTTTCCCCAGTTGCTTTTCTTCAATCCTAGCATCATCCAGAATGGATGAATCAGACTTCTTTCTTTCCAATAATTGTTATAGCAGGCATGTTATGAACAAATTGCTTGTCCATTTGGATCTTAAAGTCTATAATATCTTAATCTGTTCTTTTTCTAAACTCTCATCATTGTGATGGTCCAATAGTTTTTACCACATTCAGATCCAAACCTCTGCCCAAATTTCCAATGAATAATTCTAGCAACTCATGAGTCATGAGGCAATTTGTAGCCAGTTTGTGAAATTCTGCTGCAGCCATGTCATGTTCAAAAATGTTTTCAGTAGGACCATTGATAATATAAAGAGTAAAGGTGATTATCTTGGAAGATTCCACATTTGATTCCAACTTCCCCTAAATCTTCTTCATTAACTACCAGCTTCGTTTGTCAAAATTTCATTGAAGTATTCATAAATTGCCAAATCGTTCCATTGATACCAAAAATCTGAAGACATTTCTCAAACCAGCTATGTGAATCAGAATCAGATTTCTTTTTTATAGTCTATCCAAGCAGTAAAACAAATTTGTTCTTTTAAAAAATTATTTAAAACCAATTATCACTCAATAACTAGTTCTTTGTTCCTCTTGAACTTTTTCAGCATCTTTTTAGTTGTTGTAATTGTGGTTATTGTTAATTATATTAATATAAATATTACTTATATAAACCATATTTTTATTATTATTTACAAAAAATGTGAAATTACAGCTGTCTGTCCTTTAGTTGACTTTCATATGTTCTTCCCAAGAATCTAGGATGTCATAATGAAAGCAATGGGATTTTCTGTAATTGTCAGATGGAAATGTTGCAAATGCAGATATTTTGAAAGTGACATCCAAGATTTTTCAGTATTGCAACTAGTACAATCACTGTGCTTTGTGATCTTTCTCCAATTTTCTATTCTATTATCCTCTGGTATTGCCATATCAATTATCCATGCTTTTACTTTTTAACTATTGTTAAATCTGGTGTGTTAAGAGCCAAGACTATATCACCCTTGTGTTAAAAACAATATTGCCAGGAAATGTGGACAAGTCTGCCACCTCGTGGAACAAAATATAAGCAACACTTTATTTTCTTTATAAGATTCAAACAATTCATTTAGAGGACTTCTGATGTTTGCAGATCGTATTTTACGTCTTTCCAAAAGCTATTGTGTGGGTACCCTTTTGGATCAATGCATCTAATTATTAACACCAGTAGAGAGATCACAGAGCAGTAACCAAAGACATTAAATGTAGAAGTTCATGGTTTTGAATCCTGATTTGTTTAGATATCTGGCTATATCATCAGGTAGTTACTGAGATTCAAGAAATAATATCTTGGGGTCACTTTTTAATAACAATTGCAACAGGTTATGGGAATTTTCAAAAAATTGCTATTTTTGAGGGGGTCTGGCAATGTATTAAAATTAGTTTACTCATTAGAAAGCTGATGAGGTCTCTACCAGACAATGCTTATCTTTCCCTCCTTCAGCCAGGTTCTGACAGGTTCTGGAGAACTGATAGTGGAAATTTTGAGTAGTTCAGGGAACCGGCAAATATCCCCTCTGGCTGGCCTCAGAGCGGAGTGGGAATGGGGATTTTGTAGTATCCTTCCCCTGCCATGCCCACCAAGCCATACCCACAGAACTGGTAGTAAAAAAAAAATGAATTCCACCACTGCTTCCACCCCTTTTCTCTCCCCACTGATAGATGATCATATTTTCTACCAAAAGTTGCTATTGTCCCAAACTACTGATCTATAAAAGTGCCATTTTTAAAATGAAATATTGAAAAGTCAGTAGAGGATATTTGTTGTTATGTTGTTGTGGCTTTGTCATGTTAGTTGGACAGCAACAATATATTAAGTTCTATTCAAAAGACATATGCATCTTAACTGTGTGGAACCAACAACTTTACCTACAAAGGCAGGCAGAAGGGAGAAAAGAGTAATTTCCCATAATTCCCTTGCAGCATTGTTGCAAGGTTTATCAAAACCTCCTTAATTAATATCAGCAGTGATTGTCTCCACTGACCTGAATTCAGTTGGAAATAAGTTCACTAGCTGTCTGTCAAAATCAGATCTTCATTCCCAGTTGCAAGATTTGTAGCCACCCCCCCTCCCTCCGGGACACATATTTCTGTTTCTTCTGTAAAGGCAGGATATACCACTGTATATTCTCCAGAACTCATCTGTAGGGCAATTCTTTAGCTTCAACCACAACAATACACAAGCACACAATAGATACAAATTTAAAGTGAATGGCTCCATACTCAATTGCAGAAAATATGACTTCAGTAACAGAGTTAATGCTTGGAATGCACTACAAGACTCTATGGTCTCATCCCAAAACCTCCAAAATTTTAACCTAAGACTGTCTACTGTTGACCTCACCCAGGGGTGGGTTCTACTTACCTTTACTACAGGTTCGCAATGGGGCCGCACGCACGTGCTCGCTTCGCTCACACGCACACACACTCTTCTGCGCATGCACAGAAGCATTTTGATGATGTCGGGGTCAGTGGGCAGGGCCTCCCGACAGTTTTACTACCGGTTCTATAGAACCGGTGCAAACCAGGGGCAAACCACTGACCTTGCCCCATTCCTAAGAGGCCTGTAAGGGGCGTGCATAGGGGCACCAGCATGCCTACTGTCCCTGTCCTAAAGTTTTCTTTAATTGTATTCATTTTATGTATTCAATTCATGCTTATATTTATATATATTATCTAATATGTACATGACAAAATAAATAAAATAATAAATAAATAAATAAAATAACTTAACAGCACTGTTCTCTTTAGAACTGCGGTTCTTTTGCTATCAGTGACAGATTCCAGATGGAATCTGCAGCAAAGAAACGGGCCTGGTGGCTCAGCAGACTGATAGCATTGTGATTAACACCAGCTGTCTGCAATTACTGTAAGTTCGAATCTCACCAGGCTCAAGGTTGACTTAGCCTTCCATCCTTTCTAAGGTAGGTAAATTGAGGACCCAGTTTGTGGGGGCAATAAGCTGACTTTGTATAAATATACAAAAGTATGAGGGCTATTGCTTAACGCATTGTAAACCGCCCTGAGTCTCCGGAGAAGGGCGGCATATAAATCAAATTTTAAAAAAAAGAAAGAAAGAAATGGCTGAAAAATCTCCAGTTTCATCAGACACTCAAATTCCTCTTGCTTTCTCTTTTTTCACAGAATAATGGCTGATCTTCCTTTCACAAAGGAAGGGACATTTAGATGCCTAGGAACTCCTCACATCTCTGTTACTTCTCCCTTGAGTTTTAGTTTTGCCTGACAATTTCGGCTGCTTTTTGCTGTAATTTTTATTGGAAAGTTAAATAGTTAATATGTCCTCTTTTTTCCTGCAGTTGTCCTCCTTTGCCTATTCAGTTATACCTATTCAGATATCTGCTAACCTCATTTATCACGCTAAATGATCTTTTTTTTTTAAAGGAAATTATGCTAACTTGTTAAAAAAAAAAAACCCTAAGTGAACATTATTCTCTTTTTTTTGGAAAACATGTTTTGTAATGTCTATGGAAAGTCTCAGTCATCTAGGTCATAGTTGTCCCAAAGGTGCTTTTTTCGAAAGGCAACTGGACTTTCTGTTTTTTTTCTTTGAAAATGTTTCACTTCTCATCCAAGAAGCTTCTTCAGCTCTGACTGGATGGTGGGAAATGGAAGGATTTGTACTTTTTGCAGACAACTGGACATTTGCATTCTTTTAGCAGGTCGATCAGGTCACCTGCAGATTTATCTGTGTCATCATTAAAAGACACAGGCCACTCTTTTGAAGACAACAAAGTCCATATTTTGGATAGAGAGGATGGCTGGTTTGAAAGAGGGGTTAAAGAGGCCATCTATGTCAAAATTGAACAGCCCTCTCTCAACAGAGGGGAGGGATATGACATCATTTCCAGTGTAAAACACAGCTCTTTCAACAGTTCCAAGAAGGCTCCACACCAATTTGCACCACTCAGGTGACCCTGATGACACAGATAAACTTTCAGGTAACTTTAACAACCCGTTAAAAGAATGCAAATGACCAGCTGTCTGCAAGGAATATAAATGCCTCCCCACCATCCAGTCAGAGCTGAAGAAGCTTCTTGGATGAGAAGCGAAACATTTTTAAAGAAAAACCAGAAAGTCCAGTTGCCTCTTGAAGAAAAAAAAAAAAAAACCACCTTTGGGACATGTTTTGTAATCTCAAACTTTAAAAGGAGGAATTGGAGCCTATTTATTTGATATGAAAAAATGTTGCCACCAATAGATCAGATTTTTTTCAACTCCGGCAAATGCAACAACTACAATTCCCAGAATTCCAAGCCACCGTACTGACTGGGAAATTCTGGGAATTCTTGTCCACACTTGCCAACTTTAAGATGGCAAATCTGAAGAACACAATAATAGAATCTAGAAAAACTATTATGCCACTTTGAGAATCTTGGAAGAAAGATGGGACTTAAAAAAAAATTAGATCCATATTTTTATTTTGTTGCTGTAGATCAATTTTCTTCAATTAAGTAATGCCTATCCACATTCACTTTTAGGTCCCATCATCCCTACAGAAGATGGCCACAGGTTTTGAACTTCATTAGCCATTTTGCTGGGATTTCTGACATTTGAAGCCCAATTGATCTGAAAATTAGGTTGAGAAAGTCTAAACTGCACAAGAATCTTGAAGGATTGAAATGAAATCTGCCAAGAGTTCAAAGCAAGCACAATTGGCTTCTTCGGGATTCTAATTAGAACAAAGATTTCTGCCAGCCTCCAAGTAATGCACCCATTACAAATTGAACTCTGAGGCATTGCTTTTCCTCAAAGAACAAATTTATTTAGATACATCATCTTGGCGCTACTGGTGAAAAGCCAGTACTGAAGTTCCCGGGCTTTTCACCCCAATATAAGTTTCAGTTTCTCCAGTTTCCAAAACAAATTGTCACACTGTCCAATCAAGATAGAGGCTGGTTGCTTAGCGACTTCTCTCCTCCTCCTCCTCCTCCAGTTGGTCAGCCAGCCATTGGAATGTGCCTGACTCATAAACTAGAAATGATGTTTTGACTGAAGGCTCCATCCTCCTTCAGCTCCAAACTGTGTCAAACTGAATTCATGTCAGAATACCCAAGGATGCAAATAATCCCACACTCCAATCAAATTCAGGCTTGACAATTTCATTCCTCTTTTTTACCCTTCCCTTTGGCATAAAAATGTATATTCAACAAGTTTTGTCCTATAATAATCCATTGAAATCTTACTTCAATTTGATATATTTCTGCCACAGTGAATGACTTCATGATTGAAATCAAAGGATGTTGCCACCTGCTACATCATCTTTCTAGCCAATCTTAATCTATTTTTAACAGGCTATCATTTTGGGGCCAAGGACGTGTTACTGATTCCAAAAAGTTAAATTGAATAGGTTGGATACATCTGCATTATGGTGCCAGAGCTGATCACTCGAGCCACATCAGAGATTCTATCATTTTCATAAAAGTCATTGACGTGTCACTCTAAAGCTGCCTTAAGAGTCCATTTAATTGGGACTATTGTGCTCTGTGAGTTTTCATCTGATGCCTTTTCCAATATATACACAAACTCCATTCTGGCAACATTAAAACCAATTAGTACCGAGTTGCCACTTCAGAAGTGAATTAAAGTTGACAGCCCAATCAATAAAAATGAGGTAAATACCCAGCTGAGGGGGAAAAGGGCCATCTGTTCATCTCTCAGTGAGAGGACAGGAAGAAAAGGGGGTTGGATGGGGAAAAGAACTGGTGTACAACATGACATGCATAATCTTCTCTTTGTTTTCTTGTCACAGTGCCAGAATTCTCACCATACCTGAAACCTATACCCATTTTTCAATACTTCATTTTCTTTCCCAAGTATGTAGAAATTGGGAATCAATTGAGAAGCCATAACCTTTCAGAAGTTTCTGAAATATCACTTTCAGCATCCCTCCTCATTTCTCACATTATTTATTTATTTATTTTATTGCAATTTATATGCCGCCCTTCTCCCGAAGGACTCAGGGCGGCTTACAAGATAAAAATTCAACAATATGAATTAAATATAAATTAAAATCCAATTAAATTAATTAAAATTATTACAATGTAAAAACCCCCCTCAACGGGTCAGTCCATTTGATGAAAAAGCCACATCTTTAGTTCACGGCGGAAGGAGAGGATGATTAGATGATCCTATGGGATATTGTAGTTCAGCCACAGTTGTATACGCCTTATCTAGAGATAATCTAGGATTATGAAGCCCAGCCATTCTGTAGTAAACAAAATAAAGCTTCAAGCAAAAATAAGCAGGAGTGAGGAGATTCACTATTTTGAGGGAGGCTGAAGTCCAGTGAACCAAACATGATGAAAAATGTGTAGGCCTATTTTACATAGGTACTGTGGCTAGGATTTTCGGTTCTTTCCTTAAAACATTGGTAAGTGTAGTTCTTACGGTTTTACTATATGTTGCCCAAAGTCCCATTTGTGAGATGACCAGGTATAGTAATTTGATAAACACATTAACAAATAAAAAGCAAAATGGGTTTGGTTGTTTTTTTGTTTATTCAACTTACATATGGTAGGTGCCCGTCAAACAATTAAAAACCAACAGAATTAGCACAGAGTAAAGCAGCTCTAAAGTGATTCATCATGTAAAATCCCCCTTCAAATTCAGTTATGCATTAAATTGGGGTGGGGGGCAGGAAGGGGCTATTTTTTTAATGCTCATGGGTCATAATTCAAGTTTTTTTGATATCCCATGGTTGTGATAAACATGGTGATAAGGGAAGTGGGCATGGTTCAGAAAGTTCAAGGAGTAATGATTTGGGAGAAAGAAATAAGGTTTTTTTTAAAAAATATGTAACATTTTATGAAGCAGCATCTAACCTTGGTGATCTCAAAAATTTAAACTAGGTCAGACCTGCTGCTAGAATGAAAGATGACCAGGAAACAGCATCGCTTAAGCTTGATTGAGATGTTGAAACTATATTCCCAGAGGGCATGAATAAAGCTTTTCTCCAGCAAAGAAGATGGATAACTGCAGATAGCTACTAGGAGTTCAATTTGTAGAAATCTTTGCCTGAAGCCTCTTTTAGAACAGGGGCTTAAGAGCCCCAAGGAAACCTTTTGGATGAGATCTCCATCATTACATTTGTTATCAGTTAAAGAGATAGTGGAATCATTTGAGGGAGCAAACTGTTTTGCTATCTGTAACTTGTCATGGGAGGAAGGAATGCCAGCAGAGACATTGAAGACTTGGGACACTCTCTAGGATGGGTAGGAGGGTGGATGGCAGAAATACAGCATTGGCATTTATATTAATACATATCAGGGCCCACAAAATGTGTGCAACCACTTGACAAGAGTTTTCTAGAGCTTGTGGCTGCCATCTATTGCTTGCCCTTGTGAATATATGTTAAAGCCATCTGTTTCATTTCAACCTGTTACCCTCCTGCTGGTTCCTCTATAGTGACAAGCTGATTTTCAGCAGAGCACAGCCAATTTTGGGTGTGTTTTTTTTTTAAAGTGAGAGACTGGTCATAGGCCTGTGCTTATGGGCACCAAAGCAGCTGCTACCCTTACCCATGTTGTACTGATTCCATTTTTGTAGAGCTTACACTGTAATTTTGGTGTGATTCTCATTACAAAATAGTGCAATCCTTGGTTTCTTGCCTTATCTTCTTCCCCATTTCCCTTGGTATCCTTGTTTCAGAAGATTTCTGGCAAAGGATGGAGTGGGAGAAGAGATCATGGCCTTTCATTTTAGTTTTGTGCAACTATCATCCACATCCTATACTTTGAATGGCAAACCAACAAGGCCTGGAGGAGGGACTAGGTAGAAGGGCAACACACACACACACACACACAAAAACCCCAGTGTATTTCCCAGAAAGTGGTTGTGAGGGAAATGTGGCCCAACCGCTATACCTTGCCATCCACCACATTTACTGCCATGAACGACTAACTTTCTTTCTAGCCTATTTTTAGGTTGTATGGAAGAATCATATGTGCAGCTTCTTTGGGCATATAAAAATTCAAAAATAATTGTTGCTGTTGCAAAATTTATATTTGTAACCTGTAGAATTTGCATGCTGTTGATGGGAAAATAAGTTAGGCATGGCTATAGCCTTTTATTATGCATACTATGTTTTAATTTGTGCTATATACTGTCTTTCCTTCTCTTTTTAATGAAGTCTGGGTCAGTGGCCCATAATATAGTGTGACTGAGTGGTTTTAAATAATTTTCAGTAGGCTGTTAGCAATGAGAACATTCAAAATAGGTGTCAGAGGAGAAAAAAGAAACAGCAACTTGGGGACAAATAAACAATACTGAGTTGATATTATTTTACTATCATGGAAATGGAGAATACTCAGAAGTGTCAATCAGACCATTGCAGACATCCACGTATTATATACAGCCTGAAATCCCAGCCCTCCCCCCCCCCCCAAAAAAAAAAGAAAGAAAGAAAAGAAAAGAAAAACAACCAAGAATTCTGGTGACATGTTCAACAGTTAGAAGCAGTTAGGAAATCACCTGAAATTTGGTCTTCCCAGAATACAGAAAGTTGAATGATTAGTTTTCCATTGTATACTAATCTTTTCTGTGGCCAGTATCCTTCCTGGTGTCAGTTATATTTTATGAATAGATCTGAGAAGGAAGATTTGCCGTGGGACATTTTAGTAGTACTGTTATAGTACTTGCCATTGTAACATCTTTGAAAATGTTCTTCTTCTGGAAGGGTCTTAAGAATTACCACCTACCACCTACTGTGTCTTCTTATATGTACAGTGGAGAAGGTGTTTATGTCCAGCAGTGGCAATCATTTGGACATTTAAAGTACCAAAAGGCAGCCTAACTTTTAGTTTAAGTGAGAAGAATGATAATGAATTCCTGGACTTTAGCACTATTGGTGGCATACAGTGTTATTACTAGTGTTTCAATCCTAAAGTGTGAAAGTTGCACCTAGTTACTCCAACGCAGCAACACAACAAAGCAGTTAACTCACTTATACATTTTGTGTTAATATTTATTGTTTGCATCATCTCAGTTATGTACAAATATCCCATTTGAAAATGTAAGTACATTTACATTTTCACGTGTTCCACATTAACTGAATAAAATTTGGTGACAATATACACACATTTGCAGCTGTATATAAATGTTTTGTCCATTCAAAAAGAAAAAAAATGCATAATTAAAAAATGAAAATGCTTACAAATTAACAAAAAGTAAACATTTCCCCAGTCATTCATGTTCAGAATCTAAGGAAAAGAGAGCAGAAAATTCAAGTAAATTATGGCTGCAATCCTGTGCATACTTAGGTGAATATAAACCTTTGAATGCAACAGGGTTAATTTCTTAGTAAACACACAGGATTGCATTGAACATTATGCAAAATAATTTTCTTTTTACTTTGGGTAAGCACAATTTACAAAAAGTTAAAAGATATTCCTTTTCTTTCCAAAGCTTTCTTTTACAATGTTGTTTATATGATTTAAAATTAATCATTTTATAGTATTACATTTGGGGGAAAAATACTCAAAACATATGTAACACAGTGGAGTTTTAAAACTGAAAATGTTGGAAGAACTAGCAAATGTAATCATATTTTAAAACTACCATTTATAAACTGAAGTTACAAACAGAACAGAATTAAGAAAATGCACACTCAGTATTTCCAGGATGGATTAAAGATATAGAATCACTGAAAATATTATTTTTTACAAGTTAACAATTTACTGCTGTGGCTGATTTAGGCACTGGATTTGTAGAAACAGATTTTAAAAACAACTTCATTTTATACAGATATTTGCAATCACAAATTCAATACTACTTTTTGTTTCCTAATTTAACATAATCCAGGCTATGTTTCTGACTTTCTCACTGGCCCATTGACGATTTAAAATAATTTTCTTTCTTTACATTAAAAGAAAACTCTAAGCATTTTGCACATCTTACCTTTTTGGGCTGCACTCCTTACTTGAGACTAAATTCTACTGAACACATTTGACTTGCTTCCAAATGACCATGTTAAGATTACACTGTGAATATAATCAAGTTTGTTGGTTCTATTTGGATGGTATCTTTGAGAGTTAATTTTAGTAAACTGGTTGAATGGTTTATTTATTTTCCAAACAGCTGTTGCTCAAGGATACTTAGAACATTCCTCCTTCATGCTGATAACTGCAGATTCACCTCATATAGGAGCACCTTTTTAAATAGCATAAACAGTATTAGAGTAGACAGATTCTGAACCTGCATCAACATTGAAAATGTTATGGCTAGATTGTGTGGCAGAATTTTCAGTAAACAGAACGTGAATCAAGATTGAGACTGGGCTAAACCATCCCGTACCCAAGATACGAATCACAGAGGGAAGGCTTTGCAGGGGATATAGGTGCCTAATTCCCACAAATAGTGTTGGCCCCAGAGACCATAAGTAAAGTCTATAGTCTTACCTCCATTACCAGTGATGTTTTTCCCAGATCCTGGACTGAAAAAAGGAATGTCAGAGTAGATTAGGAGTGTGAGTATATCCAAAATCCAAAACTTTCTGGAGACCAAAATATTCTGCTTCAGCTTAGATACAATATAATTTATATAGGTCTTCATAGAGAATGGAAAGCCTCGCATTATATAATAGTTACACAAGTCTGAAGAATTTACTTTCACTGATCAATTAAGAATACTGTTTCATACTTTATCTTATAGTTGAGCAAAGGAGGGCTGTACTAATAATGGGCCAGTTCAAAATGCTCATCAGACATGCAAGTGTAAAACAGCCCTCCTTAAAGTGTGATAAGGGCATGTAGGAATGACCTTGGGACTTACAAGGTTCTGTTAATGTAAACTTACAATAAAGCATAATTAGTTCATTGGGTGTGCTCCCTCTCCGGACTACCTTGCAAGAATGACATCAGGTTTGCAAGTCTGAAAGTACATTTCTCTCTCTCCTTGCCTTTGCAGCTCAAGAAATTAGAGAGGGTCCCTTCTGAGATGTTTGCCACACCCACGTTCCTTCTACAGGCTCAGATGCCTTATATCCAATTGTTACCTGGCTGTGGCTCCCCCTCCCTACAATCTGTAAAATCATTCCCATTAGAGATGTTGAGGCTATTGCAACCTATAAGGCTATGAGCCGCTGCTTTGGATACCTTCTCACATCATGTTGTGTGCAGTGCCACAATCAAAGACTTTCAGTTATGGCCACAACTGGAACTGGAATATCAATTGCTAAGCAATGCAGCCATTAAGCAAGTCGACTAGCGGACCGGACCAAATTTTACAACTATTTCCACCACAGTTAAGTGAATCACCATGGTTGTTAAGTGAATTTCACATGGTTATTAGGTGAACCATACAATTGTTAAGTGAATTCGGATTTCTCAATTTTTTGGAAGCTGGACAGGAATGCTGTCAGGGTGGAAAGGCAGTCAAGTGACTGCAAAACACTGCAACTATGGTATAGGTGAGCTGGTTGATGAATGGCCAAATTGTGATCATATAACCACAGGAGTGGGGTGTCTGTCTAAATTAGATGACAGGTCATAACTCACTTTTTCAGAGGCCATTGTAATTTCAAACTGTTGTTAAATGAATAAGTCAAATATTACTTATAAAAGAATAGGGCTTTAATTACAAAACCACATCTATCATCTTGCAGATTTTGATATGCTACCACAGATAACCTCAGGTGCTTCACAATTCAGGGGCCAGTTTCCCATGTATTGTTTTTATTTTCTTTTTTTTACAAAAAAAATGTGTTTTTAAAAAGCCTGCTGAGTCAGGAAGCCTGGCAAGGGTCGGAAGAGGGAGCTATAGGCAACACATTGCCTGTTTTAATTAATCACTATATAATGCTCCAGGCATAATACACATATTAAGAAGATTTAGCTTATTGACATAGACCTGAGATGTCAGAACTAATAATATCATGTGTAACAGGAGTCTGATAAAGTTGATTTTATATTGCTTATTTATCTGTTCATAACTAGACATACACATGATCTTAAACGGACATTATTTGAAAGGCATTTTTTTTGGAAATGTTAAATGGTTCTGTATAGCAATAAAATTGGATTCATATTTTAATATAAACCTCAGGATGGAAGCATATAAAAGAAATGAAGCAGCTATTACCAGAATGATTACATAAAAAGTTGCACGTCGGAGGAAAAGCTTGTATGTTGTTATGTACCATGATCGTTCAATTCAAAAGAATGGTGAAAATCTCATGTCTATCTCTTAAAATGACTACAGAGGCATTTCAAGTGAAAAAGCTCCATGAACACATTACAGTTTCCATCTTAGATTAGGTATCTGACAATGATGAATCAGGATATATTTTTAAAAATAATCTATATTAGCCATTGTCCTGAAAAAAAAGTCCCCCCTCCAAAAAAAATAATCAAACAAACTCAAGATTATATCAGATTATCCCAAATAGGAAGAACAGGACGATCAATCCTTCATCAATGAAATACTTTCCATTAGCAGGAGAAAAATAAGTAGTAAATTCATTATTACTTCCACTGAACATATTGGGACACTGTTTAGTTAAGTATTTTTCCCAAGATTAGTGCACAACCACTTTTTTCTTTTTTTCTTTTTTATAAAGTTAGCAATATAAAAATCTAGTCATTTACAACCTTCAAAGAAATAAGAAATCAACTTGAAAATCTACTAACTGTAGAAGTCGGTCAGAGTCTGAAAGTAGACACTTTACTGCCAGGATTTTGACTAAAAAAACAGCTGCTTTTACAAGACTGGTATATAAACAGTAGTTGTGTTAGCTGGCCTATCCAGTAACATTTTGGAAACTGATCTCTACTTTTATTAGGAATCAAAAATTTACTGACAAATGTCTGTCTGATGCAGGATTTTCACCATCACCCTTACTGAAAAGAGACAGTTTCTATGGCAATACTCATTAATAAGTGCATATCATGCGGCACTAATATAGTGCAAAAAAAAATTGCCTTATCTGTAGCAAAAAAGTTCCAGGCAACAGTTTGAGAGTTAGAGAAAGTAAAAAGTATTACACATAGATATTAAACGTCCAGACAACTTGTATAAAATTTTGAACCTGAAGATTCTTAACTCCTTGATAAATGTGTGTGGTAGTAGGTCATTAGTACCTGGAACTGGTAACAAGACAAGAATTTTGCAAACCTTTACCTCTTTGAAAAGCTAGTTCAGAAATCTGCCTACTGTCGTCCAAAAATGCCAAAACTTGTTCAATGGTTTCTTATTCTCAGTTAAAGTTTACAAGATGCTAAACACTAAGTTGTTTTTTTTAAAACCAGTATATCATTTGAGAGATTTTTTTAACCTATGATGCAACTGAGTATATATATATGTTGGATATAAAGCATTATAGACAACCTGGTATGATCTTCCCATGCTTACTGAGTAAAGTTAGATTAATGCAGCAGACTGTTCTAGTATCAACACTCCCAAATCTCAATATAATATGCAAGTGGTTTTATAGTTCGTATGTTTCAAAGAGCACTGCATAAAGATGCTCAGCTGATGTGCTTACAACTGAAAATGGCCACTGGAATTTGCTGTACCAATTGGTGGTCACGAACAAAGATTCCTTCTTAGAACATCCATAGCCATCCATCTTATCTTTTTTTTCCCTTTGTCTTGTGTAACATCTGTTTGGTATTGTCCACAATGTGCATGCTGTTTTTCAATACTACTGTTTCAAAAGTTTAAAGAATGGGAGGCAATTATTTTACATGTCCGCATCTCCATCATAAGCCAGGGTTAAAGGTTTCAGACGGTTATTCTGCCTCCTCTGTGGTTTCTTTGGCTTTTTACTGCAATAAGCAAAAAGTAAACAGTCACCAATTTAACATATTAAGCTAACAGACAGATAGGTTTGCTATTCCTTTCATTCAGGATGAGAAGGCAACACGGATTTATAAGCAGTTCTCACTTTTAATAATTTGGTTTAAATTGGTTTGGGTCAGATATGTAAGCTTTTATCTACAAGATTCTGAAGGAAAGAAACAGATTTGTAGATTGCAAATGTATTGATATGTCACAACCAAATAAATAATTAGGTTACCCAGTAGCTCTGAGCAATCACCTGATCAAACTATTTAGAAAACTCATCTCTGCACACACTCCCACCAAAGAAGAAAATTTCAGCCATGATACTAGGGATGTAAACAAGATTGGGAAGTCAAAAGATAGCAGCCCATTTCCATTGTACTGACAACAAAATGGCTGAAAAAAGTTACCAGGAGTTGAGTTGGATTCAAATGAGACTACCTTTATGGGGTTGGAAGTGGGAATAACAGAAAGAGGCTTGGGGAGAGACAATGAATAATTTACATTCTTGCGTGTCAAGGAACGCAAGGAGGGAAAGCTGGGCTTGAGCCCTAATGTTCCAACCCATATTTTTTCATTATTTTGTCATTACCTTCTCTCATACATCTATGGAAGATTCCACTCCAGCTGTTTTCCTTGCTACCCAGATCAGCTTAGAAGCTACATGATCTATTCTCTTCCAATGTTTGCCAATGGAGATTTAAAAAACAAAACAAAACTGGGAAAATAATTGGAGAAACACAATTGAAGAAGCAGTTCTTCATTTGCCACCTCCACAACCCAATTAAACACCTATATTTGTGCTTAATTACGATGCAGATACTTCGTGATATACATATACACACACATATCACTAATCATTTGCATTGTAATTAAATATATATATATATTTAATTACAATGCAAATGCTTAGTTATATGTGTGTGTGTGTGTGTGTGTGTGTGTATGTATATCACTAAGCATCTTCATTGTAATTAAACACAAATATAGGTGTGGAGGTGGCAAGTGAAGAACACATAAAATGTTATAGCTCTTCCTTGGATTATGACCATTCATTCAGTGACTGTTCAAAGTTATGACGACACTGAGTGAGGGGCACTTAGGACAGCTCTGGCAGCCAGAATGATCATCTTTGTTTATGAGAAACCAAGTGATCGTGATTTCCAACATTGCTTGGCAGTTTCCCACGGAAGTTGGAATGGTCCACTTGATCCTTGTTTCATTACAGTGACTGGGAGGGCTGGAATTGCCATCACTATGCAGCATGGAATGGCATTGTGTTTCATGACCATGTCATTTAGTGATGGAGTTCCTGGTTCCCAATAGCTATTGTTAACACATATTGAGAAATTGAAAGTTAGCATGAATAGACAGAAGGTAATAATATAGGAAACATGTCAGGAACTGTTATTAAAAAATTCAATATTAAGATGGAAGGAATAAATTGAAACAAATTATAAGCTTATTTGTATATTTACTATACATTATTTTTGAGGAAAAATCCCAAGTATAATAAATGATAAAACTCACCAGGCTAGATAGATCATAGATATTACAAAGATGAGCAAAACAAATGCACCAGCAGCTACACCATAAACCCACGTCTTCAGCTTCCCATCTATAATAAATGTAAGTTAGTTGTTAGTAATCAGTTAGTGCTGATCAGATATTTTTAGAAAGTACAATTAGTACTGTACACAAATGATGCATTTTTGATGTTACACAAAGTTTGCTTGGCTAGTAAGTGAGATTATATCTTTTCTTGAAGTAGCTCAATAGAAAAGATGGTAAAGAATGAAGAACAAAATCTTTATTCAAGCACCAATTTGAGGAATGTATTTGTCTTGTATCAGAGGTAGTATCTGTGAATGTGCCTAGAATTTATGTTTTTGGAAACTTGTAAGATCTTTTAATGGCTTGATTCTTTTGTCGATTATTGATCAAATCAATATAACTTCAAACAAAGTCATTACAAAGGGAATAGTTATGTTTTTGCTTTTTTCCAAAAATACCAGTAAAAATGTTAAATGTGGGTGTTTTTTTCTGTTGGTCACTAAAATGGTTTGATGACTGTGAATTTGTACATGCTTTATATAATGTTATTTAATTCTTCTCCCTCCTCTTTTTTTGGTCACAAAACCTTTATTCAGGGCTAAGGCAAGCATCTGAAGGCAGGACAAGAAGCAATTAATGAAAACTAATCAAGGAGAGAACCAACCTACAACAAAGGAGAAATTTCCTGACCGTTAAAACAATCAGTGGAACGACTTGCCTCTAGAAGTTGTGGGTGCTCCAACACTGGAGGTTTTTAAGAAGACCATTTGTCTGAAATAATTTTGGGTTTTCTATTTGAGCAGGGAGTTGGACTAGAAGACCTTCAAGACCCCTTCCAATTCTGTTGTTCTGTTCTGTCTGTTCAAGCTAAACTTTTCCTATGTAATTCCTATAGATAGGGTTACATGCTAGGCAATCAAAAGAGCAACTATCTATGCAAGAGAACATTTTGTGATGATTAAACCTTGTCTAAGATAATGCCATGGATATTTATTTTATGCAATGCTTTTGTGCAAAATCATTTTTGACATGTTGAATGGAAGTATCAATAAACGAATAAGCTTCTGTAGTATAACAAGAGTTCAGAAGAGACTGAAAATAATCGGATCTCCTTTGTATACTATTAATAACTGGAGTGGCATGAGGTAGTGTGATCAAGAATCACTAATCTCTCTACCTTCTTAAACTGTCATACAATACTACTATCATACAATTTATTCCAATTTATATGACCTAATATCACTAACTATCCATGTGAAATTTCACCTGGGGCAAAAGGTTGGAGGAACCAAGTTCTTCCTCGTCCTGGTGTGGTGATAGGTGTCTGTGTGGGGTTTACAGCTCGACTAGTTTTCACATCTTCTTTATGATCCACTGTGGGGATAACTACCACCGGGATGCGAGTGCACTGCTCAAGTGTGCCATTAGAAGACATTACTTCTGTATATCCTTCTTCACAAACACACATTCTGGTCTGCAGAGGAACGAATGTTTTACACACTGTAGCAAAGTCATATCACTTCAAAAGCCATAGAATATAGCACAACATAGATGAGCAATCCATGACCCCAGAGAAGCACATGATTGTGGACTTTTTTTTGTTAATGTTTCTGGGGTCTCTTCTCCATAAAACAGCAATAAATACTGGACAAAAAGCCCATAGTGTAGTTCCCAGCCATTTGGAATCAAGAAACAAGTATTGTAATGTAAGCCGTGTAATAGGCTTATAGTTGTGTATGTGCATGCAATTAAAAGAGCTACAGTATTGAACATCCTTCACCCAGTTCTTTAATATAATGATACTTGTTTTACCCATTGCAGCCTATAAATGTTGATTTTATTTTTGTGCATAGAATTTTTCTACCAGGGATGTCAAGAATGCAGAACTTTATGTTTTATTATAGTGTCTGTCTAAGCCTGATTCTCATACAAGTAGTAAGCACCTTGGAAAAACCCCAGTCAAGAATGAAGAAGACCTGCTGCTATGAAGTAACAGCAAGGGCTGAATATCTCAGCTGAGCTTGGGGCAGCCAGAGCTGGTCCAAGGTACAGTAGATCAAAGGGTTGTTCATTCCCCTCCCCCCCAACCTATTGCTCTCAATTTCAATAACCCCAAGATCTACTGGTTGAAAATGACAGGTTGTCTAGACAAGATGGTACCCCTTTCCATGCCAGATTTGGGAAATGTAATATCAAGATTGGTAAAACTGACTTCTAGGGCAGATATACAAGGGTGCAGGTCAAGCCCAAGAGATCATATACTATAATTCAGTTTCCAATAATTCAGCTTTGCTCTCTGCTTACAGCCTTTCCTAACTAAAGTGGATTTTTCATTTTGACTAACAGCTCAACTAGACTTTAGAGTGTCAGAGAGTTTTAAACAATGTATGTACCCATCTTTCTTCAAGAATGGTGTAGCCAATTTAACTCTATTTTATTTGCCTGCCCTTCCTCTTGTCAAAGAAGACTAAAGAGACATTTCCTCAGAGGTAATGCTTGGAACTCTCACTAAACAATATGAAACGTAAGAATGGAGCTCTGTAAAAGCTGCAAAGTAATGGCCAAGAGGGTAAAATATCTTTCACCAGTCTTTAAGGTGGTGCTTGCAACAGGGTTTCCAATTAAACATTGTGGGCTTTCTTACTGTTCTAATATGATGCACGACCAATGACACTGTGGCCCTATGTCAACAACCTGACCTGTGGTAGCACATACCTCACTACAGTAAGAATGGGACTGGCTGCATGCTGGCTTACATGACCTGTCCACATCTGGTTGGTGCATCATTAAGCAACCTCCTGCAGAACAAAACAAATGGCATTTTGGCACAATCATAATTTACTAATCGGGAAATACCTGCTTTATCTAGGAAAAAAAAACCATAATGGAAGAGAAGATGTTCTCAGTTCTTGCGCATGCTATTGAGAAAAAGTATAGCAAAACTACTGAATTTGTTTCACTTAATATCTCTCTGGGAATGTTAATACACTAGATATCATCTTCCTATTTCTAGCTCAAATAAGTAGCTATCTTGGGGTGTGAAAATGAGGTGGGAATTATTGGTTTTCTTTTTTGTATTCCTCATGGGAGGAGCCCTAATTATTCACAAATGTGAACATCATACTGATAAAGGTGATAACATGGTACAAGACACTGCTCTCCTTTAAATCTCACCTCTCAACATACTGAGCAAATGAACAGGCCTCACCAAAAGAATGAAGTAAATGATATTTACGACTATAAGTTCACCTCCTTTGCAATTTTATGCTGTTCAATTAGCAACCCAGCTCCCATACCTGTTGTCAGAAAAAGTTCTTAGATGATGGAAATGAAATACTTTGTGCCTCCTTGGCAAATCTTTATATCACTAGCACCCCAAAAGTATATACTGTAGCTGTGAGAGGAAAATGCTGCATTTCCAATTGTAACAAGGAAAATAAGTTAACAGTTTCCAAGGCATGAGCTTTCTTTGGGTTTTGGTCTTAATTCTCAGTGGATGGAGGTTATTAATTCAGCATGGTTACTTGGATTTATTAAATCCACATAGGTTTTCACCATTATTCTGAGCCAGAATTAGCACTGCCAGCCTTTGGAGATGCCTTAGTTCTCTACTTTGTCTCTGTAATAACAAAACCAAGTTATGTAACATATATATATTCACTCTGGCAATCTATTGGGCTTCAGTGCTCAATGGGTAAAAAGAAATAATATAAACTGAATAAATAAATGTTGACTGCAGCACCAATTACTGTAAAATAATCATGCCCATCCCACACAATGGTGAAAAACAATGTAGAAATCTGAATAGCAGTAGATGCAGTTAGGTGCAATTAGGCAACTGTATGTTAACTAAAGGAATGACACTGATTGCCAAATCAATGTTGCTAGCTGACATGGTAAAATGTGTGTATGTCCGGGCATCAGTTGCACATGCCTGCAATTGCCTTTCTTAAAATATGTCAGCCATCTGAGGAACTACAGGAAGAAACTGCTTCCTCACCCATTTCATTGTGAATTAAGGTATCTGCAAAAATAAAATGTAGATATCAAAAGGCCACACAAAACAATCATACTATGATCGAAGTCCAACAAATGAAAACAACGGTGTTCTAAACAATTACAAATGTAAATGTAATCTTACCATGTATCTTTTAATCATCATTTTGAAATTGTTCAGAGCAATCAAATGAACATGTACAGTATAACCATTTCATAGCCAGCCAAATTATGCATGTCTGTTAAAAACCAGTGAAAACATTTGGCTACTTCTAGAAGACAATTTAGCTCTTTAACACATTAATTATAAGGCAATGTACATAGTGTTGGGAAATATTCTAGCAAGAACGACATAATTTTGAGGAATGCAACCCAGTTTCTGCTTAACTAATGTTTATTTATTTCTCAAATTTATAAGGCTTGCCAGCTATAGACTCCAGCAGTGTACCATGATAAAAAATAGATTAAAAAAAACAATATATTGTAACAATAACAATAGTGATGACCAGAAGTGGCAACAAAACTTATGATTTATCATAGGTATTTCTATAAAAAGCCTCCCATCTCCAAGCCCAAACTCTTGGATAAATGCCATATTTTTAAGCACGATTTAAACAAGGGCAAGATAGGATTCATATGAATCTTGGAAGTAGTTGTTGTTCCAGAGAGCAAGCTCTGTGATAGAGAAAACCAACTTCTGAGTCTCATCATATAACACTCTTTGATTTATCTTGAGCATGTCATCTTTGCGTATCTCAGATAACCAAGGCCAATACTATTAAGAGCTTTATAGATGTTAATAAACACCTTGTGGTGCACCCAGAACTTAATGGCAACTCATAAATTGAAGGTGTTATTTGAATGTACTGTGGTTATGTCATTACTGGTCCTGCCATATATATACTGGATAGGTTGAAGCTTCTAAGTGATCTTTAAGAACTATCTTATGAAAATGTATTGCAATAGTCTATAGATGAAATGACCAAGGCTTGAGTGACTGTCTGGACAGCCTCCTGGTCTAGGATCTGATGCAATAGGAGTTGGACATTACTCTTTAGGCCTGATATGCAATTTGAGGTTTTTCCTAATCTCCCAGCCACCTTCTGCTCAAGGAGAAGTTGGCAATTTGGCCATGAAAACCCTCAGCCAGGAATCATCTTGTCTGCCAGATGTATACAAGATTGGCTTCTTGATTTTTATGCTATTTTCCTGGTTCTGTAAAGAAGGTTCTGAGGATTATTAGATTCTCTTAAAAAAATGTATGGTGACAGAGGCTTCAATAGGAAAGAAATAAAAACTATCTCATGGTCAAAGAAGCACTTCACTTAATGCCAAATGGCCAGAGAATAGAATAGGCAGACTACAAATTTCAATGGATATATTTCACCCATAATCTAGCACAGTTACATCTTACTTTTTCCGTGGTTTCATTGGTATGTAGGTACTTATCTCTTAAAACAGTAAGATGTAAAACTGCTTATGTTGATTAAGAGTTTATTTTATTTACACTTGGATGAAGGTCAGAAAGTCAAAGTGATGGCCAAAATCCCAATGTTTTTAACATGAATCACTGTAATGAATAAGTGAATAAAATAGATGGGAAGCTGCTGAATGAATGATGCTGGTATGTATCAAATTGTATTGTAGCTAAAGCAAAAGCTATTTGACTACGACTGACTTTCCTATTAACTAGATATTCTCAGTGCTATAGAAATGATAGCTAATTAATATAGGCTTTTATAAGTAGTCATTAACATTTATCAAGAGACCTTAAGAGCTCTGACACACTTCTATTCCTATCAAGAATTTAAAGGCTTTCCATAGAAAAGTTCTTTAATAGCTCCTAAATAACTTCCTATTGCCTCATGGCAGCTATCCATAGATTAAAGGACTCTAAGAATTGGATAATCTCTTAATTAATCATAGACATTTATACTGCTAATTTTTGGAAATTTATACTGGCACTGAAATCCATTATGAGTTGCATGAAAATTGTTTTTGATTAATATTCAAGGCTAAACTTTACATACAGAAATGTCAATTGCTCCCTGATTTTTCATGCAGACTTTGTATGGTTTCTCTAACATGGCAAGTTCTGAAATGTTCATGTTGGAATTTTTATACTCAAAATTGTAATGAGTCAGAACTAAATAGATATAATTATTATACAAGATCCTGCATATGTCTACTCAAAAGCAAATCCATTCAAATTCAAGGAAGCTGTTCTCAGAAAATAGGGTATAACATTGAAGCTCAGTCATTTAGTCCTTTATCAGCACTTCTTTGTTGCTTTATCTAAATTAGGAATAAGAATCATATGCGCATTCCAGATATTGATAGATTCTAATTTCTGATGGATTATAGCTGTGTTGAGAGGGTATGATATGAGTTCTCTTTCAATAAGATATGAATAATCATATTTTTTCTATCTTGAATACAAGCACTAGAAATTCCTACAGTAGATCTTCTTTTATAATTTCTAAACATAGTTTAGTTTATCCAATAATGTAAAAAAGAATGTAAAGTTAATATTACCTGTAACATTTAAACCATCTGATCTTTGGCACCATACAGTCCGAGTTGATCCCTTCCATGCACTGGCCATCCAATTGTATTCATAACAATGGCCATCTGAATTGAAAAGATTGAAAGATTCTATTATATTCTAGCTGTTGGCTTGGATTGGAAAGCTATGCCAGGTGGTTGCCTTCCATTTTGCTTCTCATTTTAGTTTTACTTTTAGTTTTATTAATAAGATCAGCCTATGAGCAGGAATTAGAATGGGCACATCAAATCTCACGTAGTTCATCTGTATATTTATTTTAGACATATTTAGTTTTAGTTTATAGTTCAGAGATATTAAAAATGAATACACATAATAAATGGCTGCACAGCAAATAAGGGCAGCATGTGATCAATTGCCATTTAAAATGTTTATAATTTTAAGAAAAATGAAACTTATCCAATATAGGAATCGAAGTGAACAGCAAGAAACATTCCCTTAAGTGAGCATTCTATGACTCTAATACCATCATTAAAAGGGCTTTTTCCTATCCTGGCATGTGATGATTGTCTAAAACTGAGAAGTTATCTTCATATGGTCCAAAGCAAAAGTTAGACTCATTTGGAAGGGACAATGTAACAGGTATCTGACTCAAAGTTCCTACCACTTGAAAATAGCACCAGCACTTTGAATTGGACTGAAAAATGGGTTTAAAAAGCTTAGTAAAGCTGTTTTAACCCCACCAACTTCCTTTCCGATGCTCAGTCAAAGCAATATTCCCCATCAGATTTGTTTGGAATTATCTTCAAAGGCAGCTCTTACTTAAGTCAAGCCTAGATGTTATCAGCACATGAATTATCTTA
The DNA here is from genome assembly GCA_022577455.1 of Arizona elegans. Lineage (NCBI taxonomy): Eukaryota > Metazoa > Chordata > Lepidosauria > Squamata > Colubridae > Arizona > Arizona elegans. The sequence continues at coordinate 31,463,895 of JAKOOJ010000004.1, forward strand.
CTAAGTTCACTCTGCCATAAATGGCAGTAATGTTGCATTGGAGTCCCAATTCTGTTATTGAGATATTTGGTCAGAACCGGAGTCCTTCTGCATAGAACAATGCATGTTTCAGTGCTCAACTCTGGACCCTCCCTCTTTATAGACAGCACAGAGAGAAAAAGTGTGCATTTGTTTTCTGTATCTGTAACAGGAGAGAGATATTCCCCCTGAACTAGATTCTGGTACTTACCATTACATTGTCTTGTCTCCAAAGCTTGATTTGGACAAAGGTGCTGATTTTCTACATCTTGAACAATCACTGCTCGTGATCGAACCTGTATTCCTCCAAAACCAAGATCTTCCCCATTGATGCAGGTTAGCTGACAAATGCTCCAGTGTGACCACTCCTTTAAGTAACAGTCACCTACACAGCAAGGGGAGGGGGCATATAAATGACCTAACATGTTAGCAAAGAAAAAGTGTTTGTAATAATCTCTTACAGTTAATTAGCATTCTGCCAAATTTGTTTTTTTAAATAAACTTCATTCTCAAACCTTTGTATAAGCATGAATTTATATAACTGTTATATTGTATATTTTAGTTTTCATGATTTAACAGATTACAAAAGTAGATTTCTACACAAAATTATTTACAATGAGCAGCTCATACACTTAATAAATAACAAAATAATAATCTAAATAAGAGGTAGTCCTCACCAACTGCCTTATTTAGTGATGGTTCAAGGTTAAAATAGTGTAGGAGAGAAAAGATTTGTAAGCAAGAGTTCCATGTACAACAATCTCAGCATCCTGCACTATATATTTATCATTTGTGTGCTTTGCAACTGGCTTGCAACAAATTAAACAAAAAAGCTGAAGTAAAGTTTTAGGTGTTGGTCACATGACGATTTAATGACTAAAGGGGAAGTGAGAACATAAGCCTATCATGGTTATGTGAGTTTCTGCTTAGAAACTGTGGTGCTTAATAGGACCTAATTATGATTATTAGATTGATATCATGTCCCCCCACCCCAGGAGCTCAAGCCAGGCTATGTAAGCATAGCTCATTCTATGTTTTCCAAAATCCTGCAAGGAAGGCTGAACCGACAGAAGTATTTGCCTGAAAGTCATGCAGTGACCTTCCATAAGGAGGATGAACTGAGCATGGGTCTCCCAGGTTTTAGTCTAACTAACTCTTTAGCCATTGGAGCTAAATAACTTTGGCAGCAGAATATTTGGTAAGCAATAGGACTATGTGTCCAGGTTCAAACGGCGAGATATGATTTGGAGCACACATGGGCATGTGTCTGAAGAACAACTGCTAGCAATAAATATTTGTACTTCAGATGGAAACAAGGGGTCCTTGGTAGTCTCTGAGCTGGATTGTTTTTTTGTAGATGTTTCATTACATTACTAGGTAACATCATCTATACAATGGTAATGAACTGTCTGCAAGAAAACAACCCTCAGAGACTCAGAGAGCAACAACTGCAAAGCACAGCTGCTTTAATATGACCAAGGGAAAGGCTAGCCACATATGTGCAAGAGCTATTAATCATATTTTTGCTCTTTGAATAGCACGCCCTTACTTGACAATAAAAAGGCGGTCAATAGCTCTTATTACTTCTTCTTCTGAGGTTGAATTGGACACAGACATCATTAGGGAAAAAAGCCAACTGTCTCATTTCAAGTACCGAACATTTTAGTCATGCTTTGAAAGGATCCGAAGTGAGCTCTTTCAGGAAAGGAAGGGAAAACTTTGAAAAGCCCAGTTTTGCTAACTTACAGTTTACAATGTCCCAGAAGCTTTTGCTAAGTGTAAGACAGATCCTGGGAGTTATAGTTTAACAATATTTGCAGCAGCAAAGGATTCCCAACTATGTGGTAAGAGAGGTGGCAGATTTAAAACAATAAGACACAGCAAAAATCCTTGCCAGTGTTTTGTTTTGGCTTTTTAGATGCTGACATGGGATTATTCATTAAAGAAAACAAAAAGAAGCTGGAGCAACTGTGAAGGAATGAACTCTTCGGGGAATTTAGGATCCTTGACAAATGCTTGAACCTGCATAACTCTAATCAGAAATGCATGAAAAATTAGCTCCACCTCAATTTTCATGGAAATGTAAATAGTTTGTGTCCATATTATAGGTATGCATAGGTATATTCCATACCTATGCAGCAAACCGCCTCCCCCCCCGACCCACAAATTGTACTTACCAATCCTCACTGTGCTTGGGAATTTAAAGAAATGTACAAAACATCTATAGTAAGGAAATTTCTATACAAACGAAGAAATCAGGGCACAAAAATGCATCACATTAGATTAAAAAAAATACTTATAAAAATCTGTATCTCAGGAAAATCTGTACAAAATGTATAGGTCTTAGAAAAATGTGTCAGAAAACACACGTAGGTTTTCATTTTTAAAATAAAAAAAATATTTAACTGTAGCAGAAAGATATTTTTCAGTTTCTACTAAGCAAACTCTATGTTTGTAAAAATCATGGAAGTTTCACTATGGATTGAGAGAACCAAGCAAAACCTTTCCTGATTAAAAAACAAAGTGGGACTGAAGTCATATTTGCAAATAATACTGTAAATGGAGGCCATAAAGTTAGAAAGGCATCCAAGCTTGTAAATGAGTACAGAACTTTAATGATTTCAGTACATGGGCTATTAAAAATTCATGTTGCTTTACATTATGTTGAGAAGTAAAATCAACTCAGTGTTAACAATGCCTTAATAAAGAAGGTTTATTTGCAAACATTATAACATTGTGTAAAGAAATGAATTATTGAATAAACAACATATGTATAAATGGGGCACACGTATCATCTTTTGATACATTAACATAAGTGTACTGTTAACCTATCCCCACATGTATGTTAATTTTTTTTGGTGAAAAATAGAGTGGGGTTGGAAAAGGGCTTCAAGTGAAAGTTTCAGGAATCATTGCAAAAGATTTCAGTTCTTAAGGTGGTTTTAAGTTGCTTAGAAATGATGAATAGAATTAACACTGAATAATGAAACTTATAAAAATGAAAATGCTTATGTTTAAACCATTTATCCCAAAGAGAATCAGAAAGAGAAGCAGATACTTATCTAATACTCATAGTTATCATTTCTTTAGCAGTCTGATCCAATATTATTATCTTTCTCACTATTCTGTTCATGCAATTTAACAAAATTCCTCTTCCAAGTTACTGCATTTATTGAGAAAGTTTCATAACTGTTCCTAAAATTCATTTGGTTCTTTCTTAATTACTATTTAGTGGATTGTAACATGTAGCTATCATTAATGTATTGATTCCTACTTTCATATCCATTCATAGCAATCTAGGTGACACAATCCATATTTTGACATATATTTTAGTTATTTCATGTGTTTCACAAATTTATCTTACATTCCAAGTAGCCATTTTTCCTATGCCAGTTGTCACAAAGAGGGCCCATAGATATTGATCTCCATGATCAATCCTGGCTTTGATCTAATGAGGCTTTTGTAAAATACTTCTCAGTAAGAATTTGTATAGACAAGTTACCTGCTCTAGGCCTACCTGTCCTGCAGCTAGGACAAGCCTGGTCAGTTCTGTCAGATTTTATCAGCAACACCCAAAGACAATCAAAGTCAATTTTGTCATAAGTATGTTCATGCTATTCTATGCAAGCTTATCTCTAAACCTGAGACTATCTTGCAATCCCCATATTGTTTTTTTAATGAATATTATTGCATTCCAAATTATTAATGTATTAATAACGTTTATCCTGCTGTTGTAATAAGATAATTTAAAGAAAAGATTAATGCAGAGGTCAAATTCCTTTTGCCTTACTTTGATCCACAACAATACAATATAGGAAACAACATATTTTCCTTGTCTTTCTTTCAAAACATCAATCAGTAGTGGATTCAACATCAGTTTTGCAAAATATGCAAACAAATGAAATACCTGGACAAGGCACAGTACAAGTTTCTTCAAGTACAATTTTCTTATTGCCATCAACCATAGGTTCAATTTCCCCACAATATTCTTCATCAACTTTTTTGCCAATGTCATCACTAGATCCATCATAGACCACACAAAAAATATTTCTAATTCTTGATCCTTCTCCACACTGGGCATCCTGGAAAAGATGTTCACAATAAATCAGAATAAGGGAAAAAAACTGAATAAAATGCCACAAAAGGGCAGTGGGATATTGGGCCATGCTTTGAAACCACAGTTAGTGCCAAAGTGGATGCAATTAGTGGCTTAACTTGTGATAGCTAAAGATCTATATGTATTGTATAAATAAAATTTCCATTAGAAAGCCAAAATTGATACACAACACTTTAGGCTTAATACTTTCGGAAAAATAAAGTCATGCCTTTTTCCTAACCATAGGAAAAATCACGTATGTTTTCTATGTGCACATTTAATAAAAAGTTCTTATTTAATAAATGAGACAAGTGTAGATAAGATAGAACAGCTTATTAGTCAATTGATCTATAGAATTGTGTTTTTCTGTTTAGGCCAAAGTATAAGGCTGTCTATAGAAGTATTTAAATCAGCTTTCCCTAATCTGCCATTCTGCATGTACTCCAGATGCCATATATCGGTATGCATCACAAATATTTAAGGATGAAAACCTCCAGGTACTAGTTTTACCTCAACTTTACATTCTTCCCATGAACTGTACTGCCATCGATAACAAGGTTTTACTGGGCAAGGTTTGAACTGCTCCATTTGTGAAGGACAAGGTCTGCCATCACCTTGGAAAGGTTGAGTAACAGTTCTCTTTCGTGTCATTCTTCCTTCAAAGTGGAGAAAAAGAGCATTTAGTACTGATATTGTACGTGTTTTAAGACATGTCATTTCAGGATATAAGTCCTGCTTTAGCTAGGAATGATATTCTTCCCTGCATAGCTGGAACATTCTAAGGAACAGCCCAGAATTATGGCCTGGATCAATCTTTCCCATTCACTTAACCTCCAGATGTATTAGATTCAACACCCAATCAGTAATTGGGCTAATTAAAGTCCAGCATAGCTTGAGGATACCAAGTAGGGAAGGCTGGCTAAAAAAATTGGAAAGTCGAAATTCTGTTATGTGTCAGGTGTGACAGATGTTATACACATATAAACCCCTCCATCTATCCATCTTTTTTTTCTCCCATTAGTGATCCAGAATTCTTTTTTGGGGTTTTTTTTGGTTCTTTTATTTCCCTTACTGGAACAAAATGTACAGTGATGTGTCGAATAGATGGATGTATTACAAAGCATGCACATTTGTATATTTTTACTTGTTTTGTCTGCACAGGATAATTTGACATCTTCTTGACATGAATCCAAACCGGTGGTGGGTTCCTCCCAGTTCGGCTGAGCCGGTAGCAGTGACGATATGATATCACCGAACCAGTTCTGTCCCCCCTGCCTCCCCACCTCCCGCGTTATTCTGACCTTTTATTTGGCCCCACCCACAATCTATTGCTGCCTCCTGAGTCCCAGGTGATGACTAAAGGGAAAAAAACTGTTTAAACTCTTGCTGCAGGGCTTCAAAGGGCTGCCCTACAGCTGATCAGTGTTAAAAGAAAACAAATGAGTAGACTGGTGCCTGCAAAAATAAATGAGTAGATCGGTACAGCTCTGCAAGCAGTTAAAAGCCTGGTAGACCAGTACCTCTGCTAAATCCTAAATAATTGTCACATGACCATCAAGCCACGCCCACAAAAAAGCCACACCCACAGAACTGGTAGTAAAAAAATTTAGAACCCACCCCTGATCTAAACATATCAAATACTATTACCATAATAGGCATCTTGAGCAAATTTGGAGCAATAAAGAAAATAATTGTTATATTGAATGCAGCTTTGATAGCCACTAACAGCAGAATTATCTGCCAGTACTATAAATGAACCCTGCTGCAATGTTATCACAGTTCCTATGATATCACAAATGAAATGAATCCTTATTCAAAAGAAAAAAATAAGATTAACATCTATAATGCATTCTTGATTAAGTATCCATCTATCATTACACTTCCATTGTATAAGGCATAAACAAAAACAAAAAAAACAAAACAAAACCCCAAGCAAAATGAAATAATTGTTGATTTAGAAGCCAAGTGATAACAGGAGACATCCACCCTGACTCCTGGCAGGGTTGGGCTCTCCTTGAAAGAGTTGGTTCATAATCTGGGTTTCTCCTAGAATCACTACTTTTGCTGGAAGAGCACAAAGGCCAGAAGGGCCTAGGCACATCAGTTGTAAGCTTACCTTTTAGAACAGGAAGCACTAGGACTATGGCTTACATTCTTGTTCTCCAGTACTTCAATTACTAAAATTCACATAAATTGAAGACCACTTAAAAACATCAGCTAACGAAGCACATCAGCTGCTTAGTACAGAGTTGAAGTACAGTCACATAATAACTATTGCAGGAACAGTGTTGGTTATTGATTGTTTCCAATCGCAGTTCAAGGATACTGATACTGCCTATATAACCGTGATGGCGAATCTATAGCACGTTTGTCAGAGGTGGCACCCAGCACCCTCTCAGTGGGCATGTGAGCTGTCTCCCCAGTTCAGCTCTGCTGCGCATGCGCATACGCCTCCTGCTGGCCACCTAATCTTCGATTCTCTGCCGTGCATGCATGGGGGTTGGGGCATTTGTAGGGGCATGTACGCATGTACAGAGGTGGGGGTGGGGTGTGTACAGGTGTGTGTGCACACATTGCATTTTGGGGATTCGGGCGCTTTGAGCACTCGGTCTGGAAAAGTTTAGCCATCATTGCTATATAGCATGGGACTGGTTATTTCAGAGATTCCTCATCCAAGTCAACTCTGTCCATCTAACCTGAGTAAATAAAATTGCTGTTGTTCAGTCACTAAGACGTAACTGATTCTTTATGACCCACAGATCACAGCATGCCAGGTCACCCTGTCCTTCACTGTGTCCCAGAGTTTGCCCAAATTCATGTACATTGCACTGATTGCTTTATCTAACCATTGCTTCCACTGCAGTCCCTTTCTCCTTTTGCCTTCCACCTTTTCCAAATCAGGGTCTTTTTCAGTGAGTCTTCCATTCTAATTTGGTGAGATCTCCTGTTAAAAGTCCTCATCTTTTAGGAGGTGTAGCAGGAGGGAGCACTGAAGCAGGTGTGGATGATGGCAGCAATTTTTCTTTGGCAAACTTATCTTGGAAACACAAATACTTCCCACTTTTATGAACTTCCAGAGAGTAGTAAAAACCTGACTTTTCAATAAGCCTTTGCTAATTAGCTAAAGAAAGATTTGTACCATTATGTGTGTTATTACATTTTTTGGTTTTTATTGCATTGTTATATGTATTGAGCTTTGATTTTGTACCCTCTAGAGCCTAAAGAGTCAGGCATTTAATAAAACTCATTCATAATCAAAGGATTTATCTTTTTTTAAGCTTAACCTGCTGCATGAATCCTCCTAGTGCTATTCAGTAATATTCCAGCTAGACCACTAGCTAGATTACTATGGCTGACTAAGAAATTAAAGTTGAAAAATTTTGGTTTGGCATTATATTAGTTCAGGTAGCTTTAAATTTCACCATTTGAAAAAAGATAAATCAGGCTCTGGTTAAAAGTAATCCTAGTTGCCATTTAGGATGGTGTGAGTAAGAAATTTAAGGGGAAAGAGCACCTATTCCACAAGTAGATTTAATATTTTGTTAAAAAAGAATGGTGAGGAGTATTACCCTTGCTTTATGCTTTTCTCCTTATATGTAGTTGCATTCTTCATAATTAAGGCCTAAGTCCAAACAGGAGAATGCCTGGTCTCAATACCCTCACATTTTTAGTTATCTTCCTCAACGTTCTAGCTTTTGTGAGCACAAAAGAGATCCCTTTATAACATAGATGTAAGCTACTTTGCAGAAAGGAAACATAATACCATCAGGCAAAGTTTCTTGCAGCTTAAGACAAGCTTTGTTTGCTCCAGTATACCATACAGCATTTCTCAATCTTAATAACTTGAAGATGTATGGACTTCAACTCCCATATCCCTCAACCAGTGATTATTTGAAGTTCATACATCTACAAGTTGCCAAGATTGAGAAATGCTACATAGAGATAGGTTCCTGTGGTCATCCCACAGAAACAGTCACCCTATCTTCTGTCCTCGGAATCAGAATAGCAATTTGTTCAGCACAAAGCTGGCAATAAAGCAAGCTTATAGTAAAGCACGCCAAATCTGCCTCAATCTAGCAATCTTTCTACCAAAGCCTCTGCCCCTTCTTTTTCTTCTTCTGATGATGACTGGACTCATTTATCAATCACCAGGAAGTTTCTGAACTAACCAGTTAGACCACAAGCCTGTGAGCATTCAGACCATGGAGACCAGTCTGACAGTTGACAGTTGACAGGACATTCCACCGTGCAGGAAGTGTTCATATTCCAAATTTTTTCCAGACCAAGCTAAAAAAAAAAGAAGATACACCAATCAGTAGGTGAGATGAAAAATTATCAACTCAACAGAAGTTAACACAGTTATAAATTAATAATCACAAAAGGAAAAATTGTACCAATTCGTATAAGGACCTAAATACTCTTGTAGTTCTTTAATAAAATTAATTGGTTTTCTCTTGCAACCTACAGCCTCCTATGGTCCCAGTTCCATTTTATGGCCATCATAGATCATTAGGATCATACTGACTAAATTTGGTGGCAAAGTTATCATTTTCAGTTGTGCAATTTTTTAAAAGTGATACATTTTTTTTTAAAAAGGCTAAAAGTGTTTGTTAAAAGGTAGCTTTGTACTGCCCTCTACCTTCATGACATCAGTATTATTTTCCTGGGTTCAATAATATCTTCAACAGCAAAAAAAATCCCCAATAAAATGTGATACTATATGCAAAAAGATATCTTCCCCATGTTCCAGGAGCCAGTATAATCAATAGTGTGACTGCTCGAATTTCTGAAACTAAGGGATATGGTCCTCCTTATGACCATATTATTTAGAGACAAAAGCTCTAGTCCCAAATGCCTTCAAAATTTGAAGAATAACCATAATGCAAAATATTTTTCATGAAAAAAATATGATTTGACAGAATACACAAAAAATGAGAAGACTGTCATTGTTCTAAATTTTTGAGAATTTAAGAGGATTCTAGGACTACAATTTAAGAAACATTGTTCTATTATGTTCAGACAGTAGGTATTTTGTACACAAAAAATAGACTTCTTGATGTCTTGCTTACAACCAGAGAATAAATATTACGAAAGAATAGAAAGCTGAATATTAAAACAATGATCCTAAATTATAATGGGAAGTACAGAAAATGGTTCTATCCTACTTATTCTAGTAGTTGATGTAAACATTGCTTTTTTTAATGGGAGGGAATGATTATTCTGGTTTCCCACTTAATTAATTCCACCATTCCTTATAATTTCAGAAAAGGCACTCATGCTTTTCAAATAGCCATGTTAAGCAGCATACATTGAATCCTGTCTCATTAAATAAGCAATATAAAATAATACAACAGAAACCAATTGCGAAATATTGTTTGGAGACATACAGTATGCTATTAGGTTTCATGCCAAGCACAGCAATAAATCTCAGCTTTCCAGACTTCAGGGGACTTGCTTACAGCAGAAAAGTTCACAGACACAACATGATTATGTGTGTATTCCTTTATTGGAAATGAGGTAGAAGCCATATATACACAAATGATCTGTCTTGCAGAAATTAAGCCCTATATTTTGCTTCATAGTTGAATTCCAGCATTTTGGAGGCTGTGGAAAATTGTACTGTTCTCTTTCCAGCCTTGATTGAGTGGGACCTACTCAATAGTTGTATAATTATTATTTCACCCAAGACTTCTACTTAGTGTCCTAATCAGTTTCATCCACATATTCGTACAAACCCCTTATACTCTAATTACAAATTAACATCTTCCATATAAATTATTAGAAATCCAAAATATTTTTTCCTGTAGAGAAATATAGATTCATAATAGATTTACTGTGTTTGCAAGATACACAAATTGGTCCAACTGAGTACATATTTTTTTATAATGAGCATCACATCATTTTTTGGGTGCTCTTTCCCATTCAACTTATAACTGCATAAATTTATTTATTTTTCAGTCTATAAAACACACTTCTATCCCCCAAAAGTGGGTAGAAATGTGCATCTTAGAGAACAAATGTTACTGAAGCCCTGCCCACCCACTGGCCCCCACCCACCAGCCCCCTTTGGCCTCTGCCTCCCAGCAATTTTCCTCTTTGCAGCAAACAGCAAACAGCCTGGTCAGCTTCAGCACAGCCTGATTTAGCATGAGCATCTGACTGGTGGTTAGATCGGCCTCCTGGAATACCGCCAATCAGCTGTTCCAGGCTGTGGGGATCACTGCAGCCCATTGCCACCTTCACCACCTATTTCACCTCCACGCACCCTATTTTTAGCCTCCGCATGTCCTATTTTTGGCCTCTGTGCATCTCATTTTTGGCCTCCGCACATCCAGATATGGCCACCGTGTGTCTTGTTTTTGGCCCATTCCAGGCAGCTGGAACAGGCCGAAAATGGGGCATGTGGAGGCAGCACTAGGCAGCAGCAATGGGTGGCAATGGCAGTGATGCGTGGTGGTTATTTCCCCAGCCTGGAACACCTGATCGGTGGTATTCCAGGAGGCTGATCTAACTGCCAATTAGCTGCTCGTGCTTAATGAGGCTGTGCTGAAGCTGACCAGGCTGTTTTGCTGTTTGCTGCAAGGAGGCAAATTGCTGGGAGGCAGAGGCGAGGTTTTTTTTTCTTTTCCTCTCCAAAAGTTAGGTGCATCTTATGGTCTGGAGCATCTTATAGTGCGAAAAATATGGTAAAAATAAGAGTATGCTGAAGGGAGGCTAGATAGCCTGAGTGGGAATCTTGTTTTTTAAAAAATCAGCAAAGTAAAGCTCCATTTTTGGGGCTTCTAGTGCTTCTTCTAACCTTAGTTGCAACTATAGTTTCAAAAAAAAAAAATCAGTGACACAGTTTTCTGCCATTTTAAGTGGAAATTAAATGAATTAATTACACATGAATTTAACCTCATTAATAAAACAATGAAAAGTTCCTCAATTCCCAAATCAGAGAAGAGAACAGAATATTCTGGGACCACTTTGCTCAATCACTCTATCCACTGTGACCTTTGATTCCCAACAAATTTTATTTGAGGTCAATGGCTAACAAATCTACTTATTTCTGTTCCAAGATTTAAAAAGTCACTGAGGATGTCTACTATGTTATGACTCAGTGAGAAACCTTCTGTCATAGTACTATGGTTATGCTTTTTGACACACTAAAAGAAATATTGTAATGTTGTTGTACTTCTGTACTTTTCTTTCAAATCTTTTGAAAAAATTCACTTTCCTACCTTATGTCAGTTGATTCAGCTTCATAGTGAGTACACTATGCTTGATCAAAATAAATAATCTCTTGGTCTAACTCAAGAACCGCCAAACCCTTTAGCTCATTGGTTCTTTCATGAAGTTTCAGTTTGTTCATTGACACACAACTATTATTAGCATGCTGCGGACACCCTCACTCAAGGAATTTCAGCTGGGTGGGTCCAGAAGATCATCCTTTCCTGCCATGGATCTGTCCTCTGCAACATCTCTCCCCCCCCCCCCCCCCACAATTCAGATCTGTTCCCACCATTTTGGTATTGCCAAAGGCCTTGAAGACATGCTATGCTAAACAGGCTGGGGTACCAATGGGGATGTGGCAGGTTGGAGGTGGTTGATGGAGTTGAGCACACCCCACCTCCTCCCTATGTGTACTTTGCTCCTCCCTTCTCCATCCTGTTTAATTTAATTTTAGACAATTTTTTTAAATCTAAGAGCTATATTTATTTTTTTAATGTTTTATGCTGCATTTTATTCGATTTCTGTAAGCTACCTAGAGTCAATTTTGGTGAGATGGGCACATAAAACTTTATAAATCTATCAATATGAAAATAAATTAATAAATACTATCATATCAATATATTAAAAGGTATTTGTACAGGCATTTTTTTTTTCAAATTTACGAAGAGGCCAAACAACTTACAATTGGGAAAATGACACCCAAAAAGACAGAGATAAAGAGAAATGCAGCACTTTGGCAGACGATCAAACAGTTACAAAAGAATCATTCCAAATTAGGACAATGATAGCTATTCCAATTAAGATGTATTATACTTATTCACCTTGATGGCTTATTGTTTCCAAACCATTATTTCAATGGGGGGTGGGGGAAGAGATAGCATGCCTTAGTGATCACTCACTTAAGCAAAAAGAGGGAATTAAATGCCAAATATCACTGATCGTGACAAAAGCTCATTTACAGGGTACATAGCAATCCCTGAATAGCTTTGAGAAGCATCTGTCACAAGGTTGATCACATGCACTGAAGAGAAAGCTTTATAGATGATGGTTTTCAACCACAAAACAAGGAAAAACATTCACCTACCTTGTCACAGTACAACAGGTCAACTGACTTGCCATCACTGCGAACACAATCAAGCATTCTTGTTTTGATCCCAATACCACAAACAGCTTTCTCACTTAGCTGGCATGTGCTCCAGTCTTGAAAGGAAGGTAAGAAAAGAAGAATGGTAGCCAGTGAAAAAGTTATCCTGTGTGTTGTACCAAAAGGCAACAGAATGCAGTAAGCTGCCCTCCTTTCTTGTTCATATTTTCCCTCATTTTCAAAAGATTCAGATGACTTATAGTGGATTTCTTGTGTCAGCCTCTTAAGGACATAACAAGTGATGAACATAGCAATAAAATTAATACACACTGAACCAGCCTCTCAAATAGGTAATTCCGGGCATCACAATACATTGATCACCTTGTAAGGATGCATAAAATAGTAGTCAAATCCAGAAGAGCACAATTTCAGCGCCCATTATAATTTTTAATAGGAAAGATATAATACACAAGGGAACTATTATCTACATTTAATTAATGTGGTTTTTAATTAAATTAGATCCAATTCAAATTTTGTTCTGTCTCCACACATCATCATCCTAGACACATCCTATTTCTCAGGGCTAAGCATACTTTTCTAAGCACTGCAAGGTTCTTAGCTGGAAAAAAGTTAGGAATCCCAGTCCTAGGCAATAATCAAAAAAATAATCAAAAAATCTTGATCAGGGCAAAGCAATAGATGCAATTTACATAAACTTCTGTAAAAGCTTTGATTCAGTGGTACATGACAAACTACTTCTAAAACTAAAATCCTTCGGCATCTCCGGACCTCTCCATAATTGGATAACTGTGTTCCTCTCAAACAGACAACAAGTTATCAAAATAGGGAGCGCCCTATCAAATCCTGCACCTGTTAATAGCGGTGTCCCCCAAGACAGCGTTCTAGGACCAACACTCTTCATACTATACATTAATGACCTTTGTGATCATATTATAACTAACTGCATTCTCTTTGCCGATGATGTTAAACTATTTAACACTACCAACAATGCTGCTACCCTTCAAAAAGACCTTGACTTTGTGTCGGAATGGTCAAAAAATTGGCAACTCCAAATCTCAACCAACAAATGCTCTGTCTTACACATTTGCAAAAAGAATCAGAACACAAAATACAAGCTAAGTGGACATGACCTTGTAGATGACCCTCACTCTGTCAAGGACCTTGGAGTACTCATATCAAATGATCTAAGTGCCCACTGTAACAACATTGCCAAAAAGACATTAAGGGTTGTAAACCTAATCTTGCGTAGCTTCTTCTCCGGTAACATTACACTACTAACCAGAGCATACAAAACATTTGCTAGACCAATTCTCGAATACAGCTCATCTGTCTGGAACCCGACTGCATATCGGACATTAATACAATTGAGCGTGTCCAGAAATATTTCACAAGAAGAGTCCTCCACTCCTCTGCTCACAACAAAATACCTTATGTCACCAGACTTGAAATTCTGGGTTTAGAAAATTTAGAACTATGCCGCCTTCGGTATGACCTAAGCATAGCTCATAAAATCATCTGCTACAATGTCCTACTTGTCAATGACTATTTCAGCTTCAATCACAACAGTACACGAGCACACAATAGATACAAACTTAAAGTGAACCACTCCAAACTCAATTGTAGAAAATATGACCTCAGTAACAGAGTTGTTATTGCCTGGAATGCACTACCGACTCTGTGGTCTCATCCCAAAACCCCCAAAACTTTAACCTAAGACTGTCTACTGTTGATCTCACCCCATTCCTAAGAGGTCTGTAAGGGGCATGCATAAGAGCACCAGTGTGCCTACCATCCCTGTCCTAATGTTCCCTTTAATTGTACTCATTTTATATATTCAATTCATACTTATACTTATACTGTATATATTATCTAATACGTACTCGACAAAATAAAAAATAAATAAATGAAATATTTGTTTTTGATTCTTGATCTGACAAAGAAAATGGGGGAAAGGTATCCTATATTCTGATAGTGAACTTTGTTCTCTGTCTGTAAATTCAGATCCAAAATAAAACTATCCAGAAACAAAAGGAAGGTTAAGAGAGTTTGGGAGAACTTCAAAATTTGTGGAAATAACCAACAAATCACATCAACTCTAGTCTTTGATTTATGACCATTCATTTAACAATAATTCAAAGTTAGAACAGAATTACATCTAGGGTTGCCAGGTGTCCACTATTTGAGCGGACAGTCCACTTTTTTCACATTATGTTCACTATTTTTTTCACAAAATAGTGGACATTTTTTTAATTCAAAAGCTTTATGATGAAATGGTACGTAATCTAAAGCTGTACAGTCTAAGAGAATAAGGATAGGAGAATCGCATTTTGTCTTTTTTTTCATAAGTTAGAATGAGACCTAGATCGAATGCTCATTGCAATAATCACATTTTACACAACAGCACAAAAAATGCATTAAAGCAGTTATCTTTTGATATCGAAAATGTAGGGCTGAAGGTTTTTGCTGAATTTTCGAATTCTGCAAAGAAACAAGAAGAGTTGAAATCATTTTTTGAGTTTTGCGAGTCAGAATTCCATGAAGTTTTGCGCCATGTTCCAACACGTTGGTTAAGTTTGTTCAAAGCGGGTGAAAGACTTCTTTTAAACTGGATACCTCTAAAATCGTATTTTATTTCTCTTGGATCTGATGAGTGCCATAAGGTTATCTGGAACCTTATTTTGGAT
Source organism: Arizona elegans (assembly GCA_022577455.1). Classification (NCBI taxonomy): domain Eukaryota; kingdom Metazoa; phylum Chordata; class Lepidosauria; order Squamata; family Colubridae; genus Arizona; species Arizona elegans. The sequence continues at coordinate 31,479,013 of JAKOOJ010000004.1, forward strand.
CAAGAAAATGAACTCGCAAAGGACGATGAACCAACAATTTCAGAATTTTATTTCTATTTCACGCACTTCTTCATGTCAATAATGCAAGACACCCTATTGAAGCTGGAAAGCAAGAAAATTCTTGCATGTGATCTTCACATTATCATGTGTAAGCTGTGTGATTCTTTGAAACAAATACGATGAGCAGTTTTTTTGGAATGAAAGGTTTATTTGCCTTACGTAAAAAACATTTGCCTGAGAATGCCGTGCAAAAGTTCAAGAAAGAAGCCATCAACGTGTATCAAAGAGCCATTGCATACCTAGAAAAGTGATATAATTTCACCGATTCAGTATATGAGACGCTAAGTTGTTTCAATCTAATTGATCGCAATAATCCTCCAACTTTAGAAGAAATGACGAACATCTGGTTATTATCACCACGACGAGAAGAACTTCCAACCAACACTCTCTTCGATGAAATTTCTGCCTTAGAAGAAGTTTATGTTCATCTGCAGGGCGATTCATCCCTTGATAAGTGGACGTACTTTTTCAAGAAAGAGCCAGCTCCGAGTTTACTGAAACTGTTCCAGTATTGTGCATCAATTCCGGTATCAAATGCAAACGTTGAACGAATTTTCAGCGTCATGGGAAATTTATGGACTGACGAATGTAACCGACTGCTTATATCAGTTCGAAGTGAACTTTGTATATTTTTTAATATTTCTCAACGTTGTACTGAAATTAAAGAATTATTCCTTAAACACAAAGAATTTATCAAAGCTGTGCAGTCAAATAAAAAATACACACGACAGCAAAGTAAAATGTAATTTAATATTTTACATATTGTTATAATATATTTGATGTTTTGAATTTTAAGTAAAGTTTTGAAGTGATTATTTTAATACGTGTTAAAATGTTTGTAAGAAAATATATAATTTAATTGTAATTTTTTTTTATTTTTTTAATACTTAACCACCACCCCCACCCCCTGCTTGTCCGCTATTTTTTGGAAGCAGACCTGGCAACCCTAATTACAACAGAAATTCTGGCCAAATAATGACTGAACTACTTACCAGACACAGAATAGTAGGGGAATTTGAAGGTGGAGATGTAATGGAAAACTATCAGGATAGAAAATCAGGCTATGAAAAATGTTTGGCTATTTGAAAAAAGAATGTGTCTGATGAGCTGCAATTCAGGTAGGCCTCAATTTACAACAGTTCATTTAATGACTGTTCAAAGTTATATCAGCACTGAAAAAAGTGACTTATGACTATTTTTCATAATTACGACCTTTACAGCATCCCCATGATCATGTGATCAAAATTGGCAACTGGTTCATATTTATGACCGTTGCTGTGTCAAAAGGCCATGTAATCACCTTTTGAGACCTTCTGATAAGCAAAGTCAATGGAGAAGCCAGATTTACTTAACTATCGGGTTACTAACTTACCAATTGACAGATTCATTTAACAATTGAGGCAAGAGAGGTCATAAAATGGGACAAAACTCACTTAACAAATACAGTATCTCATTTAGCAATAGAAACTTTGGGCTCAATTGTGGTCATAAATCGAGGACTACTGATATTTTCTTTCAGTCTGCAATCTACAAGGACTTAATCAACATCAGTACCTGTCACATTGTAATCATAGTGATAGCAGTTTTTGTTTAGATGACAAGGCTCTGTCTCCACTGTAGAAGGACAGGCCTTTCCTTCCTGAGCCAGCCTTAAGATCTTTGCTGAACGTTCCCTCACACTGCTTCCATTACAGGGCTGAGAAAAGAAACCAAACATCCTTTTACTTTGATAAAAGCAACATCCTTAATACAAATTCTTTAAGGTCAAAATATTTAAAACAATTGGGCTCAAAATCCACACTCACCTAGGAATCATATTAAGTAAGTTAGAACTCATAATTATATTTAAAAAATCTGACCTCTTCTTTCACAGTTATTGTGTAGAAAGTGATACACAGATCTGCTTAAATATAACATTTAAATATCTAGTGAATACTTTAAATACTTATATTCCTTGAAAATATAATTCAATAAGTCTATTGTTTTGATTAATAACACGAATCCCTGAATTAAACTAATGAGATTTTATCAATGACTAGAACAGGGGTGTCAAACTCAAGGGCCATGGGCCAGATTTGGCTGGCAGGGTGCTTAGATCTGGCCTGTGGGGCCGCCCTGGAAATAGCAAAGCCTACAATGCCTCTGCCAGTGATGCATCTCCATTTTCACTGGCAGAGGGTTGCAGGAGGCCATAGCAGCCAAAAACAGAGCTCTCGAAAGCTGCAGGCAGCCTCCCGAATTCCGTTTTCACTGGCAGAGGGTTGCAGGAAGCTGTCACAGAAAAAATGGTGCTTGGGAGCCCGATTTCACTGGCAGAGCGATCAGGCCACCATAGATGCCCCTGACTCAAGTGACGTTGAGCTGGCCACGCCCACCCTGGCCACGCCCACCCTGGCCCCCTGAGCTCAATACAACCCTGATGTGGCCCTCAATAAAATTGAGTTTGACACTCCTGACCTAGAACATACATAACACTAAACAGGTTACAGAATCAGGATTAACAACAGCAAGCTAAAGACTACAGTACTATGGCTCACTTCTGTTTTAAATGACCTTTTAGACTAATTACAGTTTGATGGTTGTAGTGGCCATCTAGTTTTTGTCAAAATTAAGTAGTTTTAAAACTGTAGGACATAGATTCAAAGTGAGAAGTCTTTGGAATATTACAAAGGGGAAAAGTTGAAGATCTATCGATACAGAAATATATCACTTACATATATACCAATGAGATGGGAATACATTGTTAACAGTTTCTAGTGTCAAACTGTATTGCCAAGAATTACTTTGTGTTACTAACATTTCCAGCAATAGCCAAGGGAACTAAAGGTGAGACAACCAACCTATAATTATTTGACCCAATTTTGTGGTAGAACAATTGACAGAGCAACTACTCGTGATATACTACAGTGATGAAATCCAATTTTTTTTACTACCGGTTCTGAGGGCATAGCTTGGTGGATGTGGTATGGTATGGTATGGCGGGCATGGCTTGGTACGCGTGGCAGGGGAAGGATACTACAAAATCTCCATTCCCACCCTACTTCTGGGGGAAGGATATCGTAAAATCTCCATTCCCACCCCACTTTGTGGCCAGCTAGAGGTGGTATTTGCTGGTTCTCCGAAGTACTCAAAATTTTCGCTACCGTTCTCCAAAATGCTCAAAATTTCTGCTACCGGTTCTCCAGAACCTGTCAGAACCTGCTGGATTTCACCTCTAATATACAGTATCTATCATCTTTAGTTTAAAAGGAACAGAAAGCAGGTAATGTGAAAAATCCCCTTATTTTCAGAGATGATAATTGAACACTAGATGGTTTGACTCTATGGCTTCATAGAAAGATAAGTTATACATAGAAATATATAGCTGGGTTACTGGCTAAGTGTTTCAGAAGAAAGTATCTTAGAATAGAATAGAATAGAATAGAATAGAATAGAATAGAATAGAATAGAATAGAATAGAATAGAATAGAATAGAATAGAATAGAATAGAATAGAATAACAGAGTTGGAAGGGACCTTGGAGGTCTTCTAGTCCAACCCCCTGCTTAGGCAGGAAACCCTACACTACTTCAGACAAATGGTTATCCAACATCTTCTTAAAAATTTCCAGTGCATTCACAACTTCTGCAGGCAAGTTGTTCCACTTATTAATTGTTCTAACTGTCAGGAAATTTCTCCTTAGTTCTAAATTGCTTCTCTCCTTGATTAGTTTCCACCCATTGCTTCTTGTTCTACCCTCAGGTGCTTTGAAGAATAGTTTGACTCCCTCTTCTTTGTGGCAACCCCTGAGATATTGGAACACTGCTAGCATGTCTCCCCTAGTCCTTCTTTTCATTAAACTAGACATACCCAGTTCCTGCAACCATTCTTCATGTTTTAACCTCCAGTCCCCTAATCATCTTTGTTGCTCTTCTCTACACTCTTTCTAGTCTCCACATCTTTTTTATACCATAGTGACCAAAACTGAATGCAGTTTTCCAAGTGTGGCCTTACCAAGGCATTATAAAGTGGTCTTAACACTTCACTTGATTTTGATTCTATTCCTCTGTTTATGCAGTCCAGAACTGTGTTGGCTTTTTTGGCAGCTGCTGCACACTGCTGGCTCATATTTAAATGGTTGTCCATTAGGACTCCAAGATCCCTCACACAGTTACTACTATTGAGCAAGGTACCACATATACGGTACCTGTGCTGACTCATATTTAAATGGTTGTCCACTAGGACTCCAAGATTCTTCTCACAGTTACTACTATCTTGGTCAATTTTGATTTGGTTGGACAAAAGAATCCTTACTTTCTTAAAGTTCTTACCAAGGAACACCTAGACCATTGGCCCCAGTCGGATATGACACAGTCTTCTGGACATGGCAGTATGCATTTTCTAGCACCAATTGGCATCTCCTCTTGATCACACAGATAGTCTTCCACGATGTCTGAAGGACCGTCTACAGTGTTTTGCATGCATCTGGAAAGACAGAGCCCTTAGATGTAATAGATATAAAATTATGTATTTGTAAATAATTATGCAGTATATTAGATCCTTCCTATATAGAAAGGTCTGTGCTGAGTTAAAGAGAAATAAAAGAGCAATATGCATCTTAGTCTAAAATAGTTTTCTCCAGTTATGTAATCTAGCATTCTCCAGGCAGCACATTGTGGGAATTTTAACCACATGTTATTTGAAAGAAAGCAGAAAGAAGAAGGTTGATCTAAAGGTTGTAACAAACAACATTTTCACTGAAGAAGATTCTAGAAACAGGAACTTAACTAGACATACAACATTCTCAACTTGCACACTTAGAATTTCTCCCAAATCACTTGAATAGATGAAGGCACTCTAATTAGGAAAGAGTGTTAAACTAGTTTAAAAACTATAACCAAACTTGATTACAACAAATTCTATGTCTGTTTTAATTAGTTAATTACACAATTCATAGGCTGCCTGACTTCCAATGACTCTAGAAGAGTCATTAAAAGTAAAATAAATAAATAAAATAAAACTAAAAAAAGGTAATGGACAGCTCACAAGACAATAACAATGTTAACAATAAAAATGTTCACATAGCCTAGGGCCAGGGAGAACAGCTAGGTTTTCAATAGCATCCTCAACACTATAGATAGGAGACGCCTGGACCTCTTGAGAAAATATCCCAGAGGGCATGTTCTGCTATAGAGTAGACACTCTTCCTGGGTTCCACAGGATGATGGTACTTAATTGATGGAATGCAAAGTGTGTCAACTTTGCCAATCACACTGGATGGGTAAAACCACTGGAGATAGGCAGTTGCTCAAAATACATGGCTTTATGCCATGGATGGCTTTATAGATGATTTATTGTACATTGAATTACACTGGAAGTCATCTGGTAATCAGTGCCACTGGCAGTACAATGGGTATATAGCAAGGTGTGCTCAACACTGCCTGCATCACTGCATGTTGGACCAGCTGTAGCTTCCAAGTAGACTCCAAGGGGCAGCCCTATATAGAATACAATATCTAATCTGTTTGTGAAGTGAGGAATGTCCTTGTCCAGGAAAGAGTATATTTGGCACATGAGATGTGTTTTTGGCCTAATTTTTTAGACAAAGCAGTTGTCTGTATGTTTAAATATCATTGATCAAAATATTTTAATTTTAATATTTAGATAGAAAAATCTGGAAAAAATTAAGATTGTGAGATCAGTCACAATATATGATGCAGCAAACAAAAGTTTATCTTTTGTTTGAGTTAGTGACATTGTATTTGCAAATATATTGTATTTGCAATATATTCCCAGTACATATTGAATAAAAACTATTAAAATATAAATAAAACAGGATTTGAAGACAGCAAGATTTTAAACATCCACAACCGGCAGAACTGTTATTTATAGGAACGTAATATCAGGAAAGGCTCAAGGAAATAAAAGGTTGGTTCGATGTCATCTTAAACCACCAATCAATATAGAAACAGGAATATGGAAAGGCTCATAGCTACAGTATTTCTGTTTTGCATAGTAGAAAGAGAATGTCCTGAAGTACTCAGACTCTGAGTTAATCAAAGGTTTTCTACATGGTGGCATAGCTTCGAAGAGAACCTTACCTGATGAGCCTGCCTATAGTGGGAAATCCATAAAAATTCTCCGAAAGCTTTATTATGACATAGGCTTAACAAACCATTGTTTAAATAAGCACGCCAAACCATCAGTTTGGCATGCTTGTTATTTAAACAAGCATGCCAAACCTTGCACATGGAAGTTGCTCTTCCCTCCAAAGTGATAAATCTAATAATAACTTGCCTCACTTTTCTGGTTTGCACACCCACTCCACAATTCTCCTTTAAATCCACATTAGTCACTTTGCAGACACTCCAGGGTTCAGTGACTCCTATATACTGACCACAGTCACTATGGCAAGGGACCACTTCGTAAACCTGGAATGCAGAGACAGAATAATCAGCTTGCTTCCTGCAGAGAAGGATAACTGGCAGAAGGGATCTGGAACAATATTGTATCTATCATTTATTCAAAGTTACAAGGCATGCATAGCAACATTAGCAAGCAAGCATAGATGTGCATAGCAATCCAACAATGCTTAGATTTGTTGATTAGGTTACAGATGGAAGAATTTCAAGGCATTCACTCTTTCTGTTTCTGAATTTGTTTCACTTTTATGAAACCAATTTCTTACCTTTCCTACAATCCTTCTCAACTCTGTGTTTCCCAAATACATTAACCCGCTTCTTTTAGGTGCATCGAGTGAGCTATCAAGTTGAGCAATACAGCAGCAAGATTTCAATATCTTTTGTTCCTTTTTCACTTTGTACAGTTAAAGGAACAGGGAATCTACAGGAATCACAGAATTTCTAGCAAGATGATGTAGAATAAATTGTGATCTTGGCTCCTATTATTTCCTCTTGGGTGTAACAAGCTCAAGGTCTCACATTTATTTAGTATTCATTTATTATTCCACTTTCAGTTGCTCAACTCTACGTTGATTTCAGCAACATCTGCACTTACCTTCAGCCACTTACAAATCCATAAGATTTTTACTTGAATGAGGGCTTCTTGTTCTTAGAAGAAATCTTTGTATTTAATTGATTGGTAAATGACTCTTTAACATCCTATTAAAAGTCATGTTGTGCCTGCTGCTGGTTAAGCCATATAAGTAATGATACGTAAATCATTACTTATTCAAGTGGAGTCAAGTCTATTGGCTCACACATAAACCATGATTTGTAAGCCAAAGCACATTTAAAACTAACAAACTAAATTTGTCTTTACACAATATAAGAATCCAATTTTTGTATTATATATTTGTTAAATTTATTATTTAATAATTCTTTAAATAAATTAATAATTAAACGAATAGTATAATAAGTATTTATTAAATAAATAAATATTATTCATTGCCGAATATGAAGAAATGAAAAACCATCTGTTTTGACTTAAAATATGGAATAGTAGAACAGATTACAGGGATAGATACTATGTCTTCGGTGGGCTAAAACCGGCGGTGGGTTGCCCCTGGTTCGGACCAGTTCTCAAGAACCAGTAGTAAAACTGGCAGGAGGCTCTGCCCACCAACCCTGATGTCATCAGGAAGCTTCTGTGCATGTGCAGAAGCATGCACACATGAGGAAAGCAAGTACACACGCACGGCTCCATTGCGAACCAGTAGTAAAGATAAGTAGAACCCACCCCTAGCTAAAACCCATTGAGATCAAGTTTTCATCATCATCATCATCATCATCATCATCATCATCATCATTCTGTTGGATATCATTATTCCTGCCATTAAAAAACGGGGTAGGGATTTATATGTAACCTTGGATTGAGTCATGGTCATAACTACATTATATTTCCACATGGCCTTGGATTCAACAAATTCTAATTTGGTATAGAGATTGCACTTAAATTAGCTATTGGCTAAATGTAAATAATGTGATCCGTCCCTCAAGACCTGACTGAATGTAACAGTCTGAATTTGGTGGTATTTTTATTTTATTTTGCTTTGTTCTCACCACTCAGATGAAATTCTATATGCATGATGTTTTGCCACCATAACTAGTATTTTTAAACAAGTACAAATGGGATAAGTGGAATAGAAAATGGAGGCCAGCTGCAAAGAGATGGAAACATTCTTAGTTGTAAACAAAGGATATATGCAGACCTACCAACTTTCCTGGTTTTTCAGAACAGATTAAATAATTGCACTTGTACAGTGTTATCATCAACTCCTTCTGGTCAGTTCTCAGTGAAGATTGGGTGTGACTGAAGCATCCTGATTAGGTCATCTTGTTAAAGAGGCATTTTGAATCTTATATACCAAAATTAGTCATATGAGTAGGAAGGACACATGGCCATTAGAGCAGAGGTTTCCCAACTTGGCAATTTTAAGACTCAAGGACTTCAAATCCCTGAATTCTGGAGGCAGCATGGTGGCTGAGGAATTCTGGGGATTGAAATCCACAAGTCTTAAAAGTTGCCAAGTTTGGAGACACCTGCATTAGAGCATTCGTCCAATAGGTTCCTCGTGGATCATCTTCATCTATCAAAGGCAGTAATGACTAATAATAATGCAATCAATTTTTCACCCCAGTTATATGATTGCATCTCGCCCTCCCATTTCTGCCTAGCAAAAAAAGGTGACAAATATAAACAGAAATATTTTAAATCAGCATTTAGATAGACTCAAAGGAAAGCTAAAGCAAAAGACAAACATTGCACACAGTAATTAAATCTCATCCAGAAGCATGCGTGTTGGTTTTGCATCTGTTTCACAGCCTCTTACCTGAGCCTGGAACAGGTGTTGACGATGAGCACAAGGGAATGAGCAAGGTAAATAAAAAGAATAGTTAGGAAGCAAAGCATATTCACAAAAACGCAGGTGCTTCAAAGTGGTAAACTGATTCTCCTAATAAGGAATGGTTGTTGTAAACAGATTATTTGTGGAGTTTTGCTTATAACATTTTATATCGAACTATGCTACTTTTTCAAAGTACAGGTAGTATGTGACTTATGACCATGTTTTGACCCATTTTATGATCTTTCTTGCCACAGTTGTTAACACTGCAGATGTTAAGTTAGTAACACAATTATTAAGTGAATCTGGCTTCCCCATTGACTTTACTTGTCAGAAAGTTGCAAAAGGTGATCGTATGACCCCAGGACATTGCATCTGTCATAAATATGAGTCAATTGCCAAACATCTGAATTTTGATCATGCAACCATGGGGATGCTGCAATGTATGAAAAATTGTCACAAGCCACTTTTTTTCAGTGCTTTGTTACTTTGAATGGTCAGTAAATGAACTCTTGTAAGTCAAGGACTATTTGTATTGGGTGAAAAGCGATACAGGTAATACTGCTTTTCTGGCTATATCCTTTTTTAGCTTATTAGATAATTAACTTTCAGACAAGAGGTGCTCTCAAAGGCTAAGAACACTTCCAATTGGATTTTAATACAGAACAGGAATGCTTTTGGAGACTTTATTTGCTATGCGCCATAAAAAAAAAACATTCAATAACAGTAGAGCACAGTATGTTAGAGCTCCAAAAATATTTTTCCAATACATGTTGGAAGCACATTTATTCCATAAATGTGTTTTGTAAAAGTTATTGGTTTATTTCATACTCCAAAAACACACCCACATCTTCTTTTTTGAACCTGTTGCCTTGGATTTCTGTTAGATTCCATCTCACTTGGTTCTGCAATAATAGAAGCTGCTCTCCCAGCATCCTGGGGTGCATCAGATTTGGAGGGTGAGATCAAAAAAAGAAGGCAGCCATGTGTAAAAGGCTGTCTTGTGGCTGTCATCTGTTGTGGCTCAACACATGGCTGCCTTGTGGCTGTCATCTTCCCTTTTTTATTCTCCTTTCTCTCAGATGGACAACCCTAACGGCCGTTCTCCATCTATATCAGAGGTGGGGAACTATGGCCCCTTTATGACTTGTGGACTTCAACTCCCAGAATTCCTGAGCCAGCTGTCATAAAGTCATAAAGAGGCCATAGTTCCCCACCTCTGGTTTAAACTGTGAGAATCTGCAAGTCTGTCTTATTTGAAACAACATGGAATTGAGACTTGAAACAAAACATTTTAAAACTACCCTATTTATATGATTCTTGGATAAAGAAATCAATGTTTGAGAAGACAGATAGGCATGAATAATATGGTTTCTAAAAGCTTTAGAGGAAAAAAAAAGTCTGGATTGCGAATCTCAGAAAACAGCAACTATCAGTTTTGGATCCCCTGAAAAGCATTCAGAAGCTTCAGTTGTTGCAGATTGTATCAGCCTGAGCAGTCTTTGAGCCCTCCTAGAGTAGCCCATGTTACACTGCTGCTCTGCAACCTGCACTGGCTACCGGTTTGCTTCTGGTTCAATTCAGAAGCAATTCATTTCATTTATGATCCCTCCTTGGCATGAATCCAGGTTAGTTAATGAACCGCCTCATCCCGCTAGGACAAGATTGTCCCATGACGCAAGCAGAGGAGGCCGCTTGTGGATCCCATTGGTCAAGGAACTCTGGCTGGCGGGATTCAGGAGAAGAGTCTTCTCTTCCATAGCATTGAAACATCCTGCCCCCTGGGGTGAAGTCTCTTTCCCACTCCTACCCACCCCGCACCATACTTCTGTCCATCTGTAAGAGTCTGAAGAACTGGTATTGCCAGTTCGCCTGGGGACCCAATGGGGGAATATCACACTGGAGGTGGCTTCTAGATCAGGGGTTTCAAACTCACATTGTCACGGTGGTGTCATGTGATGTATTGGGACTTTGTTCCCCTTTGTCAAAATGGGTGTGGGCATGGCCAGCGCCTGACACGTCTGGCCCCCGGGCCAGGAGTTTGACAGCCCTGTTCTAGATTGGTAGCAAAACCCACTTCCCCTCTCCCCCAGACACCCTGCTTCCTTCTCTACCATCTTTTAATTCATATTGCTGTACTTTTTTATTTTAGGTTTCATTGTTTATTATTATATTTTTATTTTTATCATTTTATGTTCTACTGTTGTGCCAGAACAGCCCCACAATGAGATGAGTGGCAAATAAATTTAATAATAAGTAAAAAAATTAAAAATCTCCAGTTTTCAGATTTGAATTACAACTAGCTATAAATCTATTTATTTGCTTCTTGTCAGAAATTTAGCAGTAATAATAAAAAATATTCTTTAAATGCTAAAAAAAAAATATGGCCATTATTGTATATTGCATTCCCTTTGCTTTTTGCCACTTTATAATTAGAGTCACCTACTTTTTAGGTTAAATAAGAAGCATGTTAGAAACATAAAAATTAAAGTTCCTAATGAATATATAAATTAATCAAAATTGCTCTTCAGCCATGTATCATGTTTTAACCCTGACTTTTCCCTTTCAAAGGATGCAACAGTCTCTGTGCACTGCTTTCACTACAGTCACAGGCTTGTCTACAACTTGATTTCTTTCAACTGGAGGTAGGACAAGTTAATTATATTTTCTCTGCAGCCTGGCTATGCCATGAGTTAGAGAATAATTACAGATTTAACAAAAGGAGACTTTAACGAATAATCTAAGCTTTCAAGGTCTCTGAACACTTTTCAGTGCAGTGGGTACAAAATCACCCCATTTTCTCATGATTTGGAGAGATCTTTTAAAATGTTGCTGGTACAATTGCTGCAGCAGAAATTTCTTTGTGTGATCTATTGCTATAAAAAAAAAAAGGATGTGACACAAGAAAGGCATACTGCATTGATCTACTGGGGTTTGTGCTATCTCCATACTTCTCTTTCCATCCATGTGTGAAACTTATCTTTTATCTCTTTGGAAACTTTATAGATTTGTGTAACTAATTTAGAGAAACATTTCCACTGTTCTTCATTGTAGCCACTGTCCTGGATCTTCTCACAAAACACACTAGGAGATGAATCTGTGTGGGGATGTGATTACCCCGTTTCACTAAAGCATCATTTCTCAATCTTTATTACTTCAAGCTGTACAGACTTCAAATCCCAGACTTACTCTGCTGGCATGGGGAAGCTAGCATGGCTAGCTGGGAAATTTTGGGAGTTGAAGTCCACCCATCCTAAAGTGCCAAATTTGAGAAACACAGATTTAAATACTTCATTCATTTCATTTTAAGTAACCTTTTGATCTAAACAAAGATGCCCATAACTATTTCCTTACATTAGTTTCACTAAATAGTATGTTCTCAGTATAAAGTATAAAAAATTATTATTACTTGCGAGACTGACTTCTGCCACCAATAGCCTCCCACCGGCCAGTCCGCTCACACAGAGAGGGACTCCCCAGGGTGCTGTCGGCCAAGCAATGTCGGCTGGCGAAACCCAGGGGGAGAGCCTTCTCTGTGGGAGCTCCTGCCCTTTGGAACGAACTGCCCCCGGAAATACGGAAGATCTCCGACCTCCGTGTGTTTCGCTGTGCCCTTAAGACCCTACTGTTTCGCCAGGCAGGGCTAACTATGTAATTATTTTAAATTGGGAGTTTTAATCTGGGCTGAAATTGTGTAATATTTTTAATAATTTTAAATTTTGATATTTGTATATTTTTTGTTTTAATATGCTGTACCCCGCCCCGAGTCCTTCGGGAGAGGGGCGGAATAGAAATAAAATAATAATAATAATAATAATAATAATAATAATAATAATAATAATATAAGAGGACTAAAATTGCAACTTTATATACTTAGAAATATATTCTGGGAAAACACTTAAATATTAGAGCAATGAGAGACTGAAATATGAATCTGGATCAGTTTTTAGATACTCTCTAGATCTATTGATCTATCTACAATGAGCCATGGTGGTGCAGTGCTTAGAGTGCAGTACTATAGGCTATTTCGGCTGACTGCCAGCTGTCTGCAATTTGGCAGTTCAAATCTCACCAGGCTCAAGGTTGACTCAGCCTTCCATTCTTCCAAGATGGGTAAAATGAGGATCCAAATTGTTGGGGGCAATATGCTGACTCTGTAAATTGCTTAGAGAGGGCTGTAAAGCACTGTGAAGCGGTATATAAATCTAAGTGCTATTGCTATTTTGATTCAGCACAGCCATTGGCTGATACTGTTTGAGAATTTACCAGTAAGTAAAATGAAATTTGGAAGGTATTAAGTTTACAAAGGCTAATAGGGATGAACCTTTCTAATAAAAAAATTATTATTATTAATTTTTATAATTATATTTTGTTATATTATAAAAATAGATTTATAATTTATTATTATAAATCTAAATTTATAATAAACAATATACTGTTCTGCCACGAGAGGGCAGTAGAGTTGTAGAAATAAACCTTAGAAAACTTCAATATGTGTCCATCTAATTGTTCATTACTTTGATATCTGGCACATACTTCAATTCTCAATATTAAGTATGCAATTTGAAAGTAAAAAAAAATGTTTTTGAAGTAATTCTATTAAAATACTTCTTTCTCCATACTATCACCCTTTTGGATGGCATTTCATATTGCATTCAGTCACAATGTTGCTTTATTAATTTAACACTTACTATCTTCTAAACTAGAACTAATTACATTCCCTTAAGTGGAAAATCAAATCAGGAAGCCATTTCCTTTTCAGCTTGCAAATTGTCAACACAAAGACATTTAACAAACGTACATGAATGGCTAACAGTGCCTCCTCTATTTATCCCTCTCTCTCCTACATGAAAGGGAATTTTATGGAAATATAAACCTGGACATTTCACTTGTTGAATAATATGCAAATTAATCAACCTTCAAGATGGACATAAAAGAGGACTGAGGAGACACACAAAGGCGGCTTCCCCCTATTCAACTGTTTTGCACAAAGAGAAACAGTATTGCCATGCTTTAACATTTTGACTATGTTATGAATCACTTACTCAGGAAATCTGTTACAGGGACCTAAATTAGGGTCCAATCTAGAATTATTAAAGTGTATTTTGGAAATTCAACACAGCATTGCAATTTCCCTCTGTTTAGATATCAGATTTCTTCTCCCTTTCTCTTTTACATGGACACTCACATTATTTTACACAAAAATAAATGCTCATAATTGGTTTACAAAACCAATTAAAATCATGTTTCCTTGGAATGGCAGTGAAGTGATACCAAGAGGGGCTGTTCCTACACTGTAATTAAATGAGCATTAGTTAATAAGTTTTAATGCCTATTTAATTTTATCTGCATTGAACAATAGCACTGATGACTGAAGTCGTATTTAGATGGTGTTATCAGTAAGAATAATCTCAGAAAATACTTTTAGTTAGAGGTGAGAGTAATGGAGAAACACCATCATCAGATTTTATATATTATATAGACATGTTTTGTATGTATGTTTTGTTCTACTTAACAAAAGTAGAGATCATTTTAGCTGGTCAGTTAGGCAAAACATTGATTAATCTACACGACTTGCAGCTCTAATGTAAGTCAACAATACTGCCTCTGTTGACATTAAAAAGAGATATTCAATGACATTGATCTTCTAGGCAATAAAAATAATTGGATGCTCCATATAATATGATCCTATATGGTGGTGCTTTCTGAGCTTGGCAACTTTATGATGTCTGGACTCCAACTCCCAGAACTCCCCAGCTAACACACTGGCTGGAGAATTCTGGGAGCTGCAGTCCATGCAAAGTTCCCAAGGTTAAGAAATGCTGTTACATAGGTATTTTAATGAGAAGCAAGTCTCATTCTTGGGAAGGGAATACTGATGATGAGGACATAGAGATCACTTACCTGATTCACATGATCCAGTTTAGGGCAGGGCCTTCCACCATTGTAAGGCTTCTCCCGGAGCCATTTAGACCTGACTTTCACTCCACTCCCACATGATTTGCTACAGCGAGACCAATTGGACCACTCACTGAGTTTGCAGTCTGATGGACATGGAATGATGCAAGCCTCCTCAATGTAGCCTGGGTGAAGAGAAGTGGACAGTTCAGGACAACTACAAGCCTAGCTGGGCCACACCTAATGTCTTTCTCATCCCACACTCTTTTTCCCAAGTGGGTGCTTCCCATAAGCACAAAAGCCAGGCATGAAAGTTACTGCTCTCTTTTGATATTGACCTTAGCAAGTGGTACTCCTATGGAACATGAAAATTTTATTCCATTGACATATAATTGATATTGGTCTCTGCAAGTTCTCCAACTCCTCTAATAGTCAGCTAAACTGGTCACCCTCACCTTAGAGTAATGTTCTGCATCTATTTTGGAACAATTGCATTGGCTGACACCAGATTCTAGAATTCTAAGAGCTACACAATTGCTTTATTCCTTAGAATAGAATAGAGCTGGAAGGGACCTTGGAGATTTTCTAGTCCAGTCCCCTGCTCAAGCAGGAGAACCTATACTATTTCAGATAAGTGACTGTCTTGTCTCTTCTTAAAAACCTCCAGTGATGGAGTGCCCATGATTTCTGAAGGCAAGCAGTTCCACTGGTTAATTGTCCTCACTGTTAGGAAATTTCTCCTTAATTCAAGGTTGCTTCTCTGTTTGATTAATTTCCAAGCATTGTTTCTGCCCTCTGGTGCTTTGTAGAATAATTTGACCCCCCCTTCTTTGTGGCAGCCTTTCAAATACTGGAATATTGCTATAATATTGCCCTTAATTCTTCTTTTCTTTAGACTAGCCAAACCCAAATCCTGCAGCTGTTTAGTCTGTTTAATCTCTAGGCATTTGATGATCTTAGTTGCTCTTCTCTGAACTTTTTCCAAAGTCTCAACATCTTTTTTTTGTATAGTGACTAAAATTATTTGCAGTATTCCTTACTAGGGTTTTATAAAGCGGTACTAATTCGTCACATTATCTTGATTCTATGCCTCTATTTATGCAATCCAGGATTGTATTAGCCTTTTTGGTGGCTGCTGCACACTGCTGGCTCATATTCAAGTGATCATCTAAGACTCCAAGGTCCCTATCACAGTTACTGTTTCTGAGCCAGGTCTCACCTAATCTGTACTTATACATTTGATTTTTCCTGCCTAAATATAAAACTTTGCTTTTCTCCACATTAAAACTCATTTCGTTGGATAGGGTCCATTGTTTAAGTATATCAAGATCTTTTTGGATCCTGAGCTTGTCTTCAGAGGTGTTGGCTATTCCTGTCCAGTTGACAGTTTGTTTACAGCAGGCTTCCCAATCTGATGCCCTCTGACGTACTGGGACCACAGCTGTCAAAATTTCCCATCCTCTGTGGTTTTAGGATCCAAACTCTGATTTGACAGGAGTTTCTTAGTGAAAAAATTCCTTCATCATTAAAGCTTTATTAAAATTCAGTGGAGAAGCTGATACACATCTCCAGAGACAATGCCAAAATAAAATCTGGGCACCTGCATGGTATCTTATTAGAATTTCTGCTCCTCCAAAATCTACAGTTCTGCTTTTCTGACAGCTGGAATGTAATTGACACCCTGCCTCTCATTACACCACTCCCTTTCCATTTGTCTCCACAGCTACATGTGAATAAAAATACCTTCTAAGTGAGGTTGCTGCTCTATTTTTCTGCCCTTCCCACTCCAGACAGGATTATCAATGATATGCATTTGCCTACTCACTCATATAAAAGCACTTGATCCTCTTAAAACTAGTAAGGTTTCGCACTTTGCATGCACTATTCAAACTGTAAAAAGAGACTGATCTACTACATCCAGATAAACAGCCATTTACCCTGTGTATTAGATGGAGAATAATTCCTTTGAAGGATTAGCAAGTGGCTTGTTCTAATTGACAACATTTTAAAGGTGATGTTAATACTGTTAAGCTAAGCATTGGGCACTTAGGATGATCAAACAAGCCTCTTTTATCATGAGAGTCTAAATCCTTGTCTTTTTAGAAATGTGCACGTATTTATACTAACATGGTGCTATAGGTATGATGTCCCTGCACAGATGGTAACCTTGGACCATGTTAGAAGCTAAAAGTGGACATCTGAGGAACCAAAGGGAAGTATCAGCACATTCCAGGCAACTTCAATATCTGCTAAAGTTTAAAATATTGAGGTTCCCTGGAATATTTTATTTATTTACTTTTTATTTTTATTTTTAAAATTTCTATACCGCCCTACTCCCGAAGGACTCAGGGCGGTGAACAGCCAAGATAAAATACAGATAATACAAATATTAAAAGTCCCTTAAAAGTATTAAATATTTTGGCCAAAACACAGATTAAAACATCCAATTTATAAAATCAAACAAATTAACAATTTAAAAGAGGAGAGTTAGGCCAGGCCAGCCTGCTGAAATAAAAAAGCTTTGAGAGCATGACGAATCGTGCGCAGGTCCGGGATCCTCCATATCTCTGGGGGGAGCTCGTTCCAGATGGTAGGTACCCCCACAGAAAAGACTCTCCCCCTGGGGGCCACCAGTCGACACTGTTTGGCCGACGGCACCCTGAGAAGCCCCTCTCTATCGGAGCGTACTGGTTGGTGAGAGGCTATTGGTAGCAGAAGGCGATCTCGTAAATACCCCGGTCTGATGCCATGGAGAGCTCTAAAGGTGGTAACCAAAACCTTGAAGTGCACCTGGAAGACCACCGGGAGCCAGTGCAACTCGCGCAGGAGGGGGGTCACATGAGAGGGCCACGTCGCTCCCATAACCACCTGCGCGGCCACGTTCTGGACCATCTGGAGCCTCTGGGTGCTCCTCAAGGGGAGCCCCATGTAGAGAGCATTGCAGTAGTCCAGGCGGGAAGTAACGAGAGCAAGAGTGACCGTATTTAACGAGTCCCCATCCAGAAAGGGATGCAACTGGCGAATCAGGCGGACCTGATAAAAAGTCCCTCTGGCCACGGCCATCATGTGCTCTTCCAAAGATAGCCGTGAGTCCAGGAGGACACCCAAGTTGCGAACCCTCTCCGTGGGGGCCAATGACTCGCCCCCAATAGTCAGTGATGGCACCAACTGACTATATCGGGATGTCAGAAACCGCAGCCACTCAGTCTTGGATGGGTTGAGCCTGAGTCTGTTTCTCCCCATCCAGATCCGCACGGCCTCCAGAACACCGGGACAGGACTTCAAGGGCAACGTTGGGGTGGTCTGGGGTGGAGATGTACAGCTGAGTGTCATCAGCGTACTGATGGTACTTCACCCCGAAACCACGGATGATCTCACCCAGCAGCTTCACATAAATGTTGAACAAAAGGGGCGAGAGGACCGACCCTTGTGGCACCCCACATACAAGGGGCCTTGGGGTCAACCTCTGCCCCCGTCAACACGGACTGTGACCGATCAGAGAGAAAGGAGGAGAACCACCATAGGACGGTGCCCCCCACCCCTAACTCCTCTAGCTGGTGCAGCATGATACCATGGTCGATGGTATCAAAAGCCGCTGAGAGATCTAATAGGACTAGGACAGAGGAGCAACCCCTGTCCTGAGCCCTCCAGAGATCATCAACCAACGCGACCAATGCAGTTTCCGCGCTGTACCCAGGCCTGAAGCTCGACTGGAATGGATCCAGATACGATGATTCATCCAGGTACTGGGGGAACTGTCGCGCTACCACACTCTCAACAACCTTCACAATGAAGTGAAGGTTGGAGACTGGACAATAATTTGCCAACACTGCTGGGTCCAGGGAAGGCTTCTTGAGGAGAGGCCTCACCACCGCCTCTTTCAAGGTGGCGGGGAAGACACCCTCACTCAGAGAAGCATTTATAATCCCCTGGATCCAGCCTCGTGTAACCTCCCGAGAGGCCAGCACCAACCAGGAGGGACACGGGTCCAGTAAACATGTGGCTGCGCTCAGTCTGCCCAGTATCCTGTCCATGTCTTCGGGCATCACAGAATCAAACTCTTCCCAGATAATACTCACAAGACCTGCCTCTGTCCTCCCCCCTGAATCTACCCAGTCAGAGTCCAGGTGTTCCCGAATCTGAGCAATTTTGTCATACACATGCTGTACAAAATCCTCGGCTCTACCCTCCAAGGGGTCTTCCCGTGCTTCCTGGTGGAGCAGGGAGTGGGTCACCCTAAACAGGGCAGCCGGGCGATTATCTGATGACGCAATAAGAGCGGCAAAATAATTATACTTCGCCACTTTTATCGCCACCAGGTAGGTCTTAATATGAGACCTTACCAGTGTTCGGTCAGATTCAGAATGGCTGGCCCTCCAACCGCTCTCCAGGCGTCTTTTCTGGTGCTTCATCTCCCTCAGCTCCTCGGGATATGTTGATATCTCCCCTTGGTTTCTCAGATGTTCATTTTTAGCTTCTAACATGGTACAATAACAACAACAACAACAAACAACAGTTTTAAGAGGATCAGCCACATCCTGAATATCAATTTGCAGGGGGAAAAGGAAAAATGGACTGGAAAGTTCAGCTTGAAATTCTTTTTATTGTGCACTCTGCATATGTGAGGAAATATAGCAACATTTTGTTGCAGATGAAAATTTATTCCATAGAGTTTAAATATTTGAATGGTCATCCGCTGCACTATTTTTCCCTCTCTTAATCTCAAAGCCTTTCGAGATTGCCCAAATGGCCATGAGCAGCTTTTATTAGTTTGTGGCATTTCAACTGGTGAACATCGTCATTATCAGAACAGGGGTCTATTTCGTTTTGATTCAGTTTATGACAAAATCCTGTTTTAAAAAAAGGCCTTTTAATTTTAACTAGATTGGTGCTGCTTTTTATTTTTGCTAATTGCATCTCACAAAAATCTCTCTGAAAAGTGACATGAAAATTGCTTCCTACTATGGAAAATTGCTTAAATAAATAATATGAAGCAAATATATGACTGTCACTCTGCACTTCATAGCACTTGCCTGTTAATTCATGCATGTTAAATATGTCCCATGTGATTTAAGGTCTGCTCTCTGAGAGTTATTGTAGAAACTCTTAACGTGCCTGCTACTGCAGTAAAAGAACTAGAGCAGTCTGAAATTTGCACTGCAATTTCTGAAACATTTCTTCTGATGAGAAGGAAATGTCTACTTTAGTCTCAGAGAGTTTAGTAATTTTATTTCAGATTTCTCTTGATGGTATTTTTGAAATTACTTAATCTTTGGATGTGTGAGTACTACTGCTGCTGCATCTTTTCACAAATCTTAAACTTCCCAGGTTATTCATACTTCTTACTCTAAAAAAAAAATCTGGTGGCTTTAATTGAAGCAAGGGAAGGCAGAAAAGCAGCAGATTGCTGGAGAAAATATTGCACAGAGAAAGGCAGCATGTTCATATACACAAATTCCACCGAATGCCACATTACTTTTCTTCTCCTTTAAAATATATTTCATTAGCAATTTCTATTTTTATCACTCTGAATAAGGATTGTTGAAAATAAATGCAGAATTTTCTCAATGGCCTTCAAAAGGTCCACTGGCATAGAAATGGTGATTAAGAACAACTTGGTTGAGAACAACACAAGATGATGCATGGGTGTCCTTGGACTGGATAATGGGCACATGTAATTGTAGGTCAGCAGGACCACAGAAACAGAATGAAAATGCAGCCAGAAGCCTTGAATTGAAACAGATGCTCACTCCTCCAAACAACATCATGATCAAATCCAGGGAAAGGCATTCAGAAGGATTATTAACTTAGGTTAGCAAAGAGCGCATCTAATCTGCCAGTACACAATAAGCTATTTCAAACACGAAGCAACTGATGATAGAAAACAATGTTGTGGGTCACCCACTTTAGTTCCAATTTCAGAAAACAAAGGTCTTCTACGAAAAAGGAATTCAACTGGAAAAATCCAGCAAGAACACTTCTGTTCTTAAGGCAATGGAAAAATTTCTCTATGGGCTTCTAGAAGTCAAAATTGAACTGAATTTGAATTATACCTTGATTTAAGAAAAAAACTAGCTAATCTATTTTTAATTGTTTCTATTTTTACTGTTCATTACAAGACTATTAATAAATTCATAACATCATGCATGCTTTTCCTATTTGCCATTAATTATGTGGAAGCCAGAGACCAACTCAAATTTGGTTTTGCATCTTTATCCTGGAACATGTATATTTGCCTTAATTCGTGAAGCCAATATTCCACATAGAGCAGAGGTTAAAGTATCAGACTAGAAACTGGCAGATAGTGAGTTCAACCCCATCTTGGGCACAAAGTCAATCAACTTGTAGGCAGATGATGGCAATTTCTGAAAATCTTGTCAAGAAAATGTCACGGACGTGTCCCAGTAGTCATCAGGAATCACGGACGTGTCCCAATAGTCATCAGGAGTCAACTCAAAGGCATACACACACATATACATGCACAAATCTTCCTTACACTTCTCACACAATCCTATGTTTCATTTAAGGTGATCTGACTAGGTAGCCTTCAAGTCTTACACGAATGATAGCTACTGGTTTTGATGCCTACATTATTATTATTGTGGGTTTTTATTTTTGTTTTTTGTTTGTAAAATCCAAAGTGCAGAAAATTTAGGGAGGAGAAGAGAACTTAGATCTTGCCCATCCCTTTATTATAAAAGGAACAATATAACAAAATGGTATTTGTAGTCCATGAGGTGTGGAAGGTACTAATTAAGGAAGGCTATGTTATTTATTTCAGGATCATTGTCTAATATGCAAACAGTAGTCAAGTATTTTATTTGGAATTTGTAGAGTTGTATACCAAACCTACAGTCATAAGAAAAGTTTTTGGTGATTTTAAGATAAGTGGACATCAACTCCCAGATCTCGTCAGTTAACATACTGGCTGGGAAATTCGAAGAATTGAAGTCCACACATCTTAAAGTTTTCAAGGTTCAACAACATTGGTTTAAATGATTACTCCAATAAACTGAAGTAAATAGGCTGCAGGAAAAATATACGGAATCCCAGCCATTATATCAGTTACAGGAGACTGAAGATGAAAAACTATATATCCATGAAGATAGAAAAATCAGTATATACCAGTTATCTCCTCAGGCTTATTTTTGTTAGCTAAATCTGCACTATTAAAAAAAAAAAGGCTCAGCATAATACAGTAGCAGGAATTTGCATAGACTTGGCATTTCTCTACACAATTGCTTAACTGAAGCATTACATGTTCTGTTTGAGTCTTGCAGCCCCTGCAGGATACATCTCAAATGTTTTGCTTCAAACATCGTCACAGACCAGAGCCCACTCCATTTCCTATGCAAAGCCTGAAGCTGTTTTAAAATTCTTTCTTTCCTTATCTGCTTCTTTTTCATTTCTCTGGTGCATAAGTTAGAACCTGCCAACAAGTATTTCTTTTCCCTGTATTCTTTTCTTGCTTGTTGAGAAATTGACACATCTGTTGCATTAATTACCATAGAATTGCTGTTCCAGGCTTAGATTAACCTGATTGCTTACTGGAAAATGGAAGAGAAGAAGGCCACATACAGTAAAATGAGGACCCAGATTATTGGCGGCAATATGCTATTTAGTATACTGTCTTTGGTGTAAGCCGCCCAGAGTCCTCGGAGAATGGGCGGTATAGAAATATGACTAATACTAATAATACTAATAATAATAATAATAATAATAATAATAATAATAATAATAATAATAATAATGTTTCCATGCTAATAACTAGCTTTGCTGTTTTCTCAAGAAGGAGACCCTCCTCCTGAGAGGATTATATAGATCTATTTTTGTCCTGTGATTAACAAGAGCAATCAGGAACCAAAAAGCTGGGTATCTGGCAGTAAAGATATACACTAATGCAATTTTTTTTTAAAAAAAAATGTCAACATGTGATAGTGCTATATGACTGCAAACTTCTTGGACAAGGACAAAATACACTCACTAAATAATTAAAAAAATAATGATTCTGTGATTTGTAGTGACTTCTATAACTAATACTAAATATTAGATACTAAATTTTGTTGCAATTCTAATGCATCATCATAAAATTGTCTCATTAAATAGATTTAAAGGACAATAATACATATTAAATATTGAGTTTTGACATTATATTTAGTGACAAATCAACCATGGTTTTTTTAAAATTCAGGGCCAAATCCTACTTTTAAAGTCCTTCATATTGACAAAGGCAGATTTTAATGCCTCATTTGAAATAAATAAAATAATTTGTTTATGGTGAAATTCAAAAAGGTTCCCAGCACATAATTTCTTGTTATTCTATTTTTTTTATCAGGAATTGACTGTTAAGTAACAATACAATATTGTATGGATCAGTCAAAAAGCTGCTCAAAGTGGATAAACCCTGTAGTCCTGTAAGCAAATGTATGAAAGACCTTTTTTTAAAAAAGTGAAAAGAAACACACACACACCTCCCCTTAAAATAAATTAACTCCCCGCTTCTGGTCTCCTCCAGGAAGAATTTGAGAGGAAATTCCCAACACTTTCAATGTCCAGTTTGATTTCCTTCCTTTCAATTTCTGCAGGGCACCTAGTAGGATTGTGGTACACACACAAAAAAGAACATTGATTTCATCATGTGGTTGTGACTGTCATCTTGATTTTTTGACAGCTCCTGCAGATATGTTTTCAGAGATTTTGAACCAATTCTCATTAGCTCAAGCCAGTATGGTTCATTCAAGTAATTGCTGAAATAGGAGTTATGCAAATTGTTAAGATTGGAACTGGTTTCTAAGCAAACCAGCAGTTGATTGCATAGTAAAGAACACTACAGCATCAACAATATGAGCAATTATAAATAGTAATATGAGGCATATACTGGGCATCGTGATAAATTTGGGCAGTGCAAAATTGGTTAGGTCTTTATTGCTGTAGAAAGTACATCTAATTCTAACTTTCTGATGTTAAATTCCCTACATTTGGTGAATTATCATACATATCTCATTCTTTGGCCAAATGTCTTTCCATATTTATGGTGAAAATTAACTGTATATATATACACAACCATGGAAACTGAGAAATAAAGGACAGACAGAAAGTTAGTTAGAACAGAAGAATCAGAGAATTGGACATGTAAGGAGGTTTGTAGGTTCAGAAGTAGGTAAGAAGATGGCAAACAATGTATATTGATAGCTTAGCAGAGGGATAAAGCAAACATTTAATTTAAATGGAATATTAGTCAGTTAAAAAAATCAGCTATAATGGAGGAGGGGGGGAGAGAAGATGGCTTATAAATACCAAGCAAATTTTGAAAGAAAAATCTATATCCCCATCTCTAAAATATGTCAGCCATCTTCTACACTAAATAATTTGCTGTGCTAGATATCTCTATGAAAATATAATTCAGGATGATTTAAGGAATAAATCCGTAAATGAATAAATCCTTATTCAAGGAATATCAGGATGTGATAAAACAGCTACTCACCTGTCTGTCCTGTTTATGTACATAATGATGTGTGTGTACATCTGTGTCTACGTGAGTGTGCATACTTTAGATGAAACAAACAAGCAGTGTGTTTGGAAGCTTAGAATTAACTGCTTAAAATAATGGATTGCAGTAAGGCAAGACGAAAAGGAGACAAATTTTTAAATAACAGCTGGACACTCACTTAAATGAGTAGGAAACATGGTAAAATTCATATGCCTGCCCTTGTACATCTTACATGTCCTTGACAATAACAAGGCAGAGACGCTTCACAACCTACAAAAGAGCATCTCAAATGAGTATCTTTTCATGTAATTTAGACAGTGACAATGAAGTATTTTATACTTCATCATTCACTATTATTCTTTTCCCTAATGAAGCTGGATAGGATCAAAAGAAAAGCTCATCTTATCAGCAGCATCTAATAGAAAGGCAAAGGTCAATAGCAATTATCCAAGCACATTAAAGGGATACTTTTCTAAATAATAAAAAGAAGAAACCGAAGAAGTAGACGTTAATCTTTCCACAGAAAAACAAAACATCACTCTATTGTTTTATTCTTGCATCTTTTATATCACTCCTACATCAAAGGCAAACCTGGGCCCTGTAAATAACATAACAGTACAAACATAATCCTATATAAAGCTGGACACATTCTGAAAAGACACATCAACCTTATAAAGAACAATTGAAATCCACTTCTATGAACAAAGATTTATAGAAATATGAGGTAGAAATTATGGAACCCCATGTTTAAGATACTGATCTTAAGATATTAAGATCTTAAGATATCTGTCTTACAACTGATTTTCCAGGGTTTAGACAAGGATAACACTTCTTGTATTTTCTTTGACTTTCAAAGGTATTTACAATCCACCTGACAGTATTTGTATTCATGAGTCTGTCACAAGAGTCCACAAAATGATGAATTGAACTATGGCATGTCTTTTATCTTGTTCTTAGGATTAGCCTCCAAGGCTTCAATGGCATACAGCAACTGATCTTCTGCATCAGCAATTTTGTCTCTTCTTTTCTGAAGAGAGGCTACCCTAGTTTTTCATGCCGATGGACAAGTCAGAGGTTATGACATATGGAGAAATTAGAAGGGGTAACAGTAGACAAAATGGCAATAGAATCTCTCTTGTGAATTGAAATATTAGAATATGGTATCAATCAAGTCTGTCGTAATAAATATAGCACTTTCTGACAAAATGATCTAAATATCTGAGGTTCTTAAGACTGTATTGTCTTTTCTCTCCAATTTCCCCAGTTTGGCTGTTTCCAGACATGCTAAAAGTTGTATATCCAAGATTTTACCACTTCTGACTGCTGTGCTAGAAATTTGAGAGTTGCAGTATGAAAATAACTGAATGATTTCTTTGGAATTTTCTTAGAACATTTTTTAACAAAATAGTACTACATAATTTATTTAACTCCCTAAATACAAGCTCATTTATCTGAATGGTCTATTAGATGTAAGATAAATAGAGTAATAACTTGCATTGTTTATTTTTCCAACTTGTCCAATTTTTTATTTGCAAAGAAAGGTGACCAAGTGATTTCAACGAAACTTTATCATAGACAATTTATGCTCTTTCTGTTCTAATTCTGATTCACTGTGGATACAGCTCTTATTTCATGTATGATGATATTGATGTTGTTAAGTTTACAAGATTTGTATAATGGAGATGCACTGATTTGTTTTTTAAAAAAATCTGCTAGACCTAACATGTACTGTGAAGAAAGGAAACTGTACATTCTTTTTAAAATAACTCCTACATCAACTGCCTAGAAGGGGGACAGGAAAGGAAGGAAGGAAGGAAGGAAGGAAGGAAGGAAGGAAGGAAGGAAGGAAGGAAGGAGGGAGGGAGGGAGGGAGGGAGGGAGGGAGGGAAGGAAGGAAGGAAGGAAGGAAGGAAGGAAGGAAGGAAGGAAGGAAGGAAGGAAGGAAGGAATAATATCCTTACTACATATTCTATACCTTTTTAGAGTCATGTTCCATTGATTCAAATAAAAACTATCTTTTAATTAATAGCAATGTAGGACACAGAAACAAGGAATTGTTTAACTGAGTATTCAGGTATAATAGCATCAGTTCTGATTCATTGTATATTTATTTATTTCATCAATGACTTTATAAAATATTTGAAATGGCTAATAACAGAACACATACTATTAAAAACATCTGGGTAAATAATTTTACATATTGTGTAAGGCATACTGCAAGGCAAACAACTAAAACGTATTCTATTTTATTTTGCCTTCCTGTCTCATAATCTTAGGATAGTATATTAAAAGACATTTTAAAATGTTAAAAATAGTGTTGCCTGCAACCATATGGAATCATTTAGAGCATCCAAAAATTATTACTCAAAGCACAAGCAATAAAATAAGAAATTCACATGGATATTCCCAACAGCTGCTCTGGAAGCATTTTCCAATACTCTCCTTTAATCTCTTGCTTAAGCCTTGCAACCACACAAAATTGTGTAGAGTCAGCACAAATCAATGTATCTCATTTAATTAATGCTAAAGGGGAAAATAATCTCACACTAATAAGGCAGCTGACAAGCCATTCTGGACTGGTTGAATGTGCCTAAGGCCTTAAAAACAGACTGACACAAATTAAGAAGGGCATTATGACCTGTAAAAACATTAAATCTTACTGTTGCATCTGAGTGCTGACCATGAAAAGAGTTACAAGAGATGATACACCTAATTCCCAAATTGCCCTATTAAACATCATGATCTTGGACTACCGTGATAAAAAGTGTCTGCCATCATTTGGTTCTAAAACAATGGAAACATCTGTAAGGCTGCTAGAATAGTTTTTACCTGCCGTGGCAATATAATTATCTACAGAAATCTGAAGTATAATTTCACAGAGAAAATGACTTATTTTAAACTGAGCTGTTTCATTTACGATGTCAATCATATTTTAACTTTATTGTTTTTTGCATCCATCAAATGATTTCAAAAACATGATTAGATTGAACTGAAATTATTTACCTTAATTTATAATCTGGATAAACTGAGGTTAACTTTAGAGAATAATATCTAGGGGAAAAAAAGAACTTTGGAATTGTTTACAACTATGAAACACCGAGATACTCAAAGATGGGCTAAGGAAATTTCTTTTAAAAGATTGCAGTTCAAGACAAATAAAAAAAAATCAAACATAAATTTCAGTGGAAATAGTTTGCTTCTAAGCAACAATGATGGCAGATGTGGCTGCAGTATGCTGGAAAGAAGGAAAAGGAGAAGGAGAAGAAGAAGGAGAAGAAAGAGGAGGAGGGTAGGAAGAGGAGGGAGAGGAGGAAGAAGAAGAAGGAGAAGAAGGAGAAGGAGAAGGGGAAGGAGAAGGAGAAAAAGAAGGAAAAGAAGAAGGAGAAGAAGAAGAAGAATTATTTTAGCAATCAGATTCTACCTTTATGAGTGCATAGCCAAGAAGGCAATAAAGTAAAGATGATCCATTTCATCCACCCACCACATTTAATGGATGCTTGCTTTCAAAAGGAATGATGTCATGGCTTTGGAAAATGCCATCTAGATTATCAAGTAACTAAACCATGGTTTACGGTAGGCATCCAAAGTAAACCATCCCAGCAAATATATGTCTGGCTTCTACATGACCACATCAAAAGAAGAGAAGCCCACCACCTCTCCAGATTGTTGATTCTAAGGTTGACTTGTTCTTACTGTTAGGATTTCCTCCTTTTTTCCTGCAATTAAAATCTATATTTTTATAACTTGAATTCATTAATTCTTGTCCTGTATTGAAGTAGTTCATTTTGCTGTTGCCAGCCCTGTGGTGTATCAAGTTCATCAAAATAGCAGATAAAATATTATCACACAAAGCTTGAACTTCTCTCTCCTTAGTGCCATGGGGAACCCTCATTTCAATTAGTTCCTGTGCTACAGGATGAAAAATAGTCTATTCAAGATCTTCAGCTTCTGAATTTGAAGTCATAGATTGATACATCATACAATTTAAGGCCCTGTAGTCTCCAATTCCAAAACTGTTCCCAAAATTACATGGTTATGTAGAAATTGAAATGACAAATCATGCAAGCATCTGACAATGTTTTGTCTATATTAAAAAATAAATGAACAAAACAAATACTATACAATATTCTCCAGTGTTCAATTCAATATTTAATGTAAATACTGGCTCTCTTCTGTCACCATCAACACCAGTAGTAAAAAGAATCTGGAATACATCATTACATAGAGTCAAATATAAAGATTCTACTGAAAATAGACATCAATAGACAAAATAGACATCAATTGCTGAGAAATAGAATTTATATTAATTTCATATGCTATCTTTTTTGAGATATAATACAGGATACTTGTTGAATTTGGTTTAATGCTTTTTATATCTGCAGTGGAAGATGGAGGTTGGTGGCAATTGCACATATCAGAGGCATGCGATTTTTAATGTGTATTGTAGGGCTGCTATTCCTTCTAAAGGATCATCATTAATCCATTTTTATTACTGGAGGCATAAATTGCCTAAGCAACCTGAATAGCCTTTTTCCAGCCTAGGATAGTAAGTCAACTATGCATTTATAGGAAAGAGAAAGTTCTTCCTTGGTTATCTGTGCTCTGATAATCACAGGGACTGGGCTATCTTTCAAAAGATTATGGATGTGTCAATTAGTTATGAGTAGAACTGAGAGACCATGAACCAAGTATGAGAGAAATGAATAAACCCCATCATTCTTGCCATCCTCAAGGTCTCCTATTTGATTTTCATGTGTAATTCAATAGATAACCTTTACACTTTTTTCATAGGTTGGGACAAAGTATTTATAAAGTCATCTCTGTTTACAACCACAAGCAGAGGTGGACTGCTACCAGTTTGTACCAGTTCTCCCAAATCAGATGTTAATTTTCTGAGCAGTTCGGAAAATCGGTTGTTGGAAGAAATCTTTTCTCACTTTACAGGGCTAATTCTGCAAGGGAGGCAGGAAAGAAACATTCTGATATGGCTGTATTTCTAGCCTAATCCTTATCTTAATTGCCCTGCTGCTTTAAGTGTTTTCAGAAACTGCTTCTGGGTTAAGCTTGATACATTGTAAGGCTTATGCCCAGACTTTCTGTCTGTAGACTGAGCTTCTCCGGATGGTCTGCCCTCCTCCCCTCCCCCCGAGTTTTATTCCTGGGGCTTGACTTTCTTAAAGATTTTTAAAGGCTTGTTTTAAGCTTTTTGGAGTATACTTCCAACACAGTTGGGTAAGCTATTTAGAGAAGGGTTGGCATAGCCATAGAAGAAATGCTGAGAGACAGGATGCAAACTTGGCATTCCGTCTGATTTTTTTACTGCCTTTCTGAGGGCATGTGGTCTTTCATTAAATCGGGATGATTACCTAAGGATATTTTGTTAGGTGAGTAAGACCAGCTGATATCTTTAAGTGGTGCAAATGGATCTAATGATTGCTTCTCCTGGGTGGGAAACTGCACTTTGTCAGTTCACTGAGCACAGGAGTCTCTTGTCTATCAGGATTCTTCAGTCATCCAGGTCATGGTTGTCCCAAAGGTGCTTTTTCAAGAGGCAACTGGACTTTCTTGGTTTCCAGAAAGTCCAGTTGCCTCTTGAAAAAGCACCCTTGGGACAGGAGACTCTTGCATTGCTTCGGAGTGGGCAAGGCACATGATTGCTCACTGATAATAAGTGGATCCTCCTTCCAATTTGTTTTAGTTCTCTTTCATGATAATATGGCATAGTAACATGGCATCAATTGTAGAAAGTTAGCACCCACCCCTCTCCTAGAAGAATGAAATATTTTGAGAAATATTAAAAAGAATATATTTCCCTGAATGAGAAATGGAGAAACATGTTTTCTTAGAGGGAGAAAGCAGCCCTCACCTTCCTTAATTGCCCACAGAAGATGTCAGCACTTAAGAGAAAAGAGATAGATAGCTATATTCATAGGCAAAAATTCCCTGCAGCAAGGTCTCAACAAAGGCAGAATGAGATTAGACCTCACTCAAAATGTTAATTTGTTAATTTGTCTCTTTAGCTCAGCATTTTGTAGCCCAAATATGCTTGCCCACTTTCTGGAGATCTTAAATGACCTCTCTTCTAAAGGGTTTCACTTTATGAGCAAGAGTAACTTGGCTGCTGATAGTTATCCTTGGATTTTAACTATTTAATTCCTCAATGTGCTCTGGCAACCTGCCCAATTTGTAACTCCAGGCTGCAGATATTGCTGAGGAAAGGAAGGTATTCAGACAAAATGGTTTAGGTTTCCATGATGGCTGTGACTCATTGATCTTTAGTGTATATTCCCCCATTTCTAATCTAATGACTGGTATTTAGGGAAGCTTTTTGCAAGCAAAGAAGCTTTTTGAATTTTTGTACAGTTAATCCTTGACTTGCAACAGTTCATTTAGTGACCATTCAAAGTTACAGGGACACTGAAAAAAGTGACATATGTCCGTTTTTCACACTTAAAACCACTGCAGCACCCCCACGGTCATGATAGGGTGGGGGAGGCAAAGCATCCCTCGATGTAAGTAACATTGAACTGGCCATGACCACCCAGCCATGCTCACCCAGCCATGCCCACCCAGTCAGTCATTAGGGCAGAGAACCGGTTGTTAAAAGTTTTGCAGCCCACCACTGGCCACAAGCTTTATATTTTGTTTTGATTTAGCGATATAAACTGTAAGTAAAGTGAAATACTATTCATAAATAAGACAGCAATATGACATAGGAATGATTGAAAAAGAAAAAAAAAGGGGGAAGGCAACTAATTTGCTCAGGTAGTATTGATAGATTAAATATTGCACTTTATATGAAGTGTATATGAAAGCTGTGAGATTCAGAAGCAAAAGGTATTTTTGTAAATTTAGCACCTCTCTACATCTCTTTAAACCAAGTACATCTTTTCCTGGGGGCACAGGATCATAAGAAAAGGCATAGCTATTTTTAAGAGTTGAAGACAGGTGCTACATTTATGCCCTGAAGCAACGTTTTGCCTTCAAGTCTGATTTTGTGCATAGTTCTACTATCAGTGCAACACTAATGTTCACCCAAAAACAAGGGCATAAATAATATATAAAATTCACAAAAAGAAATAATCTATAATGTTGTTGTGACATGGCCTGGTGAGTTTGTTTTGAAATGCACCCATATTCAATACATGCTTTGAACAATTTTTAAGTATTATATTTACATTTATTTGAGGTATAGACTAAAAACTAAACTTTTTGTGCAAAAGTAGGATTTAACAAGAGATGGTTTTAAAGTTCATTCCAAGTGGCAGTGACATCAAAACGCATGCCTAAAAAGAGCATTTGTCTGCTTATTGAACAGATATTTGTACTAAAAAGAACTTTGATAGAGAATGAAGAGTATTCAAAAGAACCACCATTCACTTAATTTCGAGTAAGATCTCCAAAGACCTCCAAAACATTACTAAACTGTGTTTTTAAAGGGGAAAATTATTTACTTATGGCTGAGTGGCACTTACAGTTTAGATTGTCAATTGCCATGAATAAATAGTAATTACACTAAGTATGTTTAATTTTCATTAAATAAAATGTAAATGACATGAAATTAGTTTGAGATTTAGTCCTAGATATACCCACCATTGTTTTGCAGTACATCTCACAAAATGCAGATCACCAGTTAAGTGCAGTCTAAAGCTTAAAAAAGTTGAACATCTCTATTATCCCCAGTAAAGATTATAAAAACCAGCATTATTTATATTTAAAAGCTAGAATGTTAAATTTCAAAGAGGGCATTTTGAAAATAAACTAGGAATTGTATTATTTACAAATATGATATGCATACCACACTCAACTTGAGTTTCCTTTGTCTACTCCAACATTCAGTCTAGAAGATCTCACATTATAGTTAATGAGTAGCACCTATCCAAAACTATCTTTCTCTGATGTATAACTGTTGGTAAAGTATACCATCTAAGCAATATTTATTTATTTAGAGTACTTATATCTTGCTTTTCTCATTTTTACTGATTTGTAACATTTACAACATTTTGCTGGCTCATTTTAAATAAAGGATAAAAGAGCAATTGACTGACTAAATAAAACATAAAACCACCTAATAAAAAAAGACAACAAAACAGAAAAACAAAACTCTCAACAATTTTCGATGACATTAAAAAATTACAAAGCCTGAGTCAATAACCAGTCCTCAAGGAAGATGCTGAGGGTTTATAACTAGTAAGGCTTTTCTTTAAGTAGCACATTACTATTCCCTTTCCTTGATTAATAACATTAGACTTCAAGGAACAAAAGCAGTAGGTTTTAAAACTTGGCTTAAACATTGACTAGAAGATAGTGCACCAGTTTGAATATGGATGTGAAGTAGTTAAAATATCTTTCCTCTATTAATAATTTGATGGCCCTATTCTGAATCAGCAGACACTTCTGAAATCTCCGACTCACAAAACACAGCACAATAATCTAAATAGGTTGTCAAACTATGCAGCTGCCACCCAAGATTGGTAAAAGGTCACTTCAACCTTAAAAGGCATCTGAACACCTAAGAGCAATGCTGGATCAGTAGCCCACATCAGATAACAAGCCTCAAAAATATGCTGATAGATATAAGAATTTTTTAAAAGGCACACACTCCATAAACTAATAGATGAATAATGGAAATTAATAAAAACTTGCCTTTAAAACTATAACAGAAAATTAGTAAAGACATTGGAATGAAACTGGAATCACCTGATTCCAAAAGTACAACTTTGGAGAATGAAATGATTTGAGGTTGCTCCAAAAA
The DNA here is from genome assembly GCA_022577455.1 of Arizona elegans. Classification (NCBI taxonomy): domain Eukaryota; kingdom Metazoa; phylum Chordata; class Lepidosauria; order Squamata; family Colubridae; genus Arizona; species Arizona elegans. The sequence goes on from JAKOOJ010000004.1 coordinate 31,511,997, forward strand.
TATGACATCACTAGAAAAGTAATGGATTATTACATTATTACATCGATATTACAGCCCACTGAAATCCACTGAAAATGACACCTAATTTAAAACTCATTTATTTCAATAAGGACTATATACAGTTTAGTCTAGATCTAGCTCTGTATCTCTAAAACATTCAGGGGTTGCTAATGGAATCTGCAAGCTTTAAGCCTTAGTTTCTGAAGATATCATTGTCCTCTCACTAGACACACACACACTGAGGGGGGGATCATGACACAATCTGGTCTTTGTCAGATATAAATGAAACTTTTACCTTTCAACTACATAATAAGAAACAGTTTAGTACCATAAGATCCATAATCTAAAATACATTAGAGCTACTGTAAAATTGAATATAGAAGAAATTCATAGAAGAGTAGCAATATTATTTTAAATACCATGACTGTTGCATCGGGATGTTTCAACAAGTCTACTGCTTTGATCATAACAAGCCATGGCTTGATAACGGTAGCCTTGTCCACACTCTTTGATGTCTCCTTGAACTTTCATTCCCATAAGTATGTCTACTTTGCCTTCAGGTAATATACAGTCTGACCAATTCCCAACTGGTTGGGCATTGTATTTGTCACACTGGCAGAATTGGGTCTCAATGAGTGGATACAGTTGAGGATTCTTACATTTCTCTTTCTTCTTACTTTTCCCTGAAAGAGAGAGAAAGGGTTTCAGAAAGTGCTTTCTTGAATCTGATCTAAAATTTGGTTCATACTTTGTGGTTGATTCAATATTTAATCAAAATTAACATTAAAATGTCTGAAGGAGGGATGCCTGAGGGGGAGGTTTTAAAAAAATAAAGATGCCAATCATATCTATGCATTTAAAGCTCTGCCCTTTTTACATCAGATGCCACACATGTGAAAAGAACAGGATTTGATTGCATTTTTGTAGCTGTCATGTTGCCTTTTTACATGTATCCCTATGAACACCACTAAATTTAAGACTCACTGCTTATAATTTATCGATGCTAAATACAATTTATTTCCCAGTCACTACAATTATCATTACTCATACCATCAACACTACTACCAAAAATACAGATACAGATATTTGCATTAATTCTTACCAATTAGTAAGCGCTTCCTTGTTCTAACTGATCCACAGTCCACACCGCAGGCAGAAAATTTTGACCAGGTTGTGAACAGGCAGTCATCTTGACAAGGAATTTGGCAGAGTTGTGTTAAGGGTGGTAAAGGCCCTGCATATTTGAGGCATTCACCAATATCAGCCTGACTGCCATCTTGTTTGCGACATGTAATAGCTGGAAGCAGGAAAGCAGAAGGAATTATAACAAACTGACAGGCCTTTTATTGGTTAGACAACGTAGCAACTAACATTAGGCACCCACATTTGATTTAGAAGCTAGGCAATATGTTCATGAATAATATTATTTCCCCTGGGAACTCTCCACAATGGATTTATTTTCAAATATTAGGAAACACAAAATAATGCATATCTCCCATATAATGCAAACCAGCAGTTGATCCACATAAAGCGACATAGAAATACAATACAAGTATACTGTGAAGGAAAGAATAATACTATATATTATTCCCCACTTTACAGCATAATTTAACTTCTATGTATAGTTAATTCTAAGAATAATAGATTTATGGAGAAAAAAAACCTTGATTCTTGCTCCAATTCTAAATATACTAAGATTATGCATATGTAAAAAAAATTAAATCTGGAAATAGCTCCTCTTGGAAAATAAAATTGGTAGGAAAGCAGAAACAACATGCATCTGAATGAATGAAGTTTAACAAAACACAAAAAATCTCCTTTCCAATAACAAAGAAATTTTAGACATGAAAACATTTGAAATACCATTTCAAGGCATTTGATAATAGAATACATACCTATATCTTACAAAGAACAAGATAGAGTTCCTTTGAAGGAGTCTATTGGAATGATATTTCATTTCATACCATAAACCAAGTGCTATTTTTGACTAGCAATTCTACCACTTCATAAAACTCTTAATAAGCCAGGGACAACTCATTGTCTCCAACATCTTGTCATTGCAACAGAGAAAAGGCTGCCTGTTCCAATTCTATATAAAAAGCAAAAACTAAATGAAATGCTTTTGGTAGCTAGCCATACTTCCTGTTTTAAGGAGATTTTCTTGCTAATGTGTCATGTTGATTTTTTTAAAAAATGCTTCCAATAATGTTCGGACTGAGGTCTAGGAGGAGATTATTTTATTTTGCAAATAAGACCTTCCCAAGAATTAAAATTTCAATTACATTCATTCAGCCAAGGCCAGGTAGTCCTCAATTTATGACCATAACTGAGCCCAAAGTTTCTTTTGCTAAATGAGGCAGGCCCACAGGAAAGTATCAGAAGCTAATGAAACTACAAGTTTGTTCGCATGAAATATAATCATCCATATGTCTTACATTGCCTATATACAACATCTAGAGCAGGACAAAAGGGAAAACACCAGTTCCTCAGACTACCTCAGCTGCAGGTAGACCATGAGATCCAGGCAAAATTATTCAGATAATATCTTCTGAAAAAATAGATTTGCCCTTAGGTATCTCAAAGCTGTGTCAGAAATAAATCAGTTTGGCTGCGCAGACGATAGTGTAAGAATATACTAATATGAAACTGATTCGGGAATGGGAGAGTGCTCACAATGTGAGACTGCTCACACATCTGATGGCTATCTGGCATGAAATGAATTATTGCTCTCAAGGTATATATATAGGTAGCATTCCCTAATCCCCAAATATCTTTGTTATTAACAAAAAGTGTTAATGAGAAATTATTTAATAAGCTATACAAGAAAAGCTGTGGTAAGCAAAATAATAGTATGCTTATATGTCAGTCCATGAAAATCTTAAATTTATACACATTCTAAAACAATTTTAGTTGCACATTCTGTCATCCAAGTCCACCATTTTACTTACACAGTGCAAATAGCATTTGAGACTAGAAATCAGTCTCTTATCACATTGTGCCAGGCTAATAATTAATCACTCTGCTCACATTAAATTGATTACAAGTATTAACACTAAGAATCAGAAATGTGCTTATTCTGGATTAACCATGAAGAACTGAAAAATACTCCAATAAACCTCAAGGACGCAATTGCCAACTATATCCAATTTAACAAGCATCTAGTTCACTTAACATACTATTCACTTGCTTGACATGTCAGGTTTCCTAAAAGAGTTATCTGAAATAAACTGCACTTCTAATTTTGCAGACGGAAGACTGATATAATTATAGCTGATAGTATTGTTTAAACTGTACCACAAGGGGACCTGGACTCATAAATTAATATTATGTGGATAATTAAATACAAAGTCTGTCCTGTGTATGAAAATCATTTTTAATGAAAAAAAATCCCTAAACCATTTATATTGTATAGTCAAATGCAACCAAATTATACAAGCTATAAAAAAAAAGTCTGAAGTTATTAGATTGCTTTAAGGTATTTTATATTTCATACAAATTATGCATTATTTATTTATGTATATTTATAATTGCCTGTTATCTTCAAAGACAAAACTTTCATGACCCCACTTTTTCTTTTTAAAGCACATATTTACTCTGAAAATATATGATAAAATATTGAAAATGCCATATTCTTCTATGAAAAGATTCTCAGCCTGATGTTCCCCAGCATACAAGAGGCCAATTTCCACTGTGCAATACTGTACAAAATTGTTATGCAGTTGTGCAAAAATGTTGTAAATTAAGATGTTTTCAAAAATAGAAGTGCCAATAGTTTCTTTTTATCAATTAACAAAATGGAAAGTAAGTAACAGAAGAGAAATCTAAATCAAATAAATGTTTGGTGTGACCATCCTTTGTCTTCAAAACAGCATCAATTCTTACACTTGCACAAAGCCAGGGATTTTGTAGGATTAGAGTCAGGTGTATGATTAACCAATTATACCAGGCAGGTGCTAATGATCATCCATTTCATATGTAAGTTGAAACACAATCATTAACTGGAACAGAAACAGCTGTGTACGAGACTTAAAACTGGGTGAGGAACAGCCAACTGCTACTAAGCTGAGGTTGTGGAAAACAGTTTCATGTAACAGGTCTTACACCATGGAAAAACTGAGCACAAAAACAAGACATAAGGTAAACTATACTGCATTAGCAAGGCCTCTCTCAGGCAAAGATTTTAAAGCGCGGGGGATTATGGGAGCGACGGGGCGCTCCCATGTGACTCGTCTCCTGTGCGAGCTGCATTGGCTTCCGGTGGAATTCTGGGTGCGCTTCAAGGTGTTGGTGATCACCTTTAAAGCGCTCCATGGCTTAGGGCCAGGGTACTTACGGGACCGCCTTCTGCCACCAATAGCCTCCCACTGGCCGGTTCGCTCCCACAGAGAGGGCCTCCTCAGGGTGCTGTCGGCCAGACAATGCCGGCTGGCGACCCCCAGGAGGAGAGCCTTCTCTGTGGTGGCACCTACCCTATGGAACAACCCCCCCAGAGATACGAGTGATCTCCGACCTCCGGACTTTTCGTCGGGCCCTAAAAACTTATTCTTTTCAGTTAGCTGGTCTGTCTTGATTTTAGGGTTAGTTTTAAAATTTTAATATTGATTTTAAATTGACAAGTTTTAAATTATGGGCCAAATTTATAAATTACTTTAACTTTATTTTTAACTGTGATGTTATGTATAGATGTTTTTATCTTGGCTGTTCACCGCCCTGAGTCCGAAAGGAGAAGGGCGGTATAGAAATTTGAATAATAAATAAATAAATAAAGCAGACTGGGGTTTCCAAATGTGCTGTTCAAGCTCTTTTGAAGAACAATGAAGAAATGGGCAACACTGAAAACCATAGATGCAGTGATTGACCAAGGAAACTTAATGCACAGATGAAAGACACATCATACTTACTTCCCTTCAACATTGGCAGTGCCATCACAACATATTTGGTGGAAACTAGTGGGACCCATGTATACCCATCTACTGCCCAGAAAAGTCTGGCCAGAAGTGGTCTTCATGGAAGAATTGTGGCCAAAAAGCCATACAGCCAAAATGGAAATGCTAAGTGACTCAACAATTCATGAAAACATAGGAACTGGGGTGCAGAAAAAATGACACCAGATGCTCTGACTGATGAGTCAAAATTGGAAAGATTTGGCTGTAGCAGGAGGCAATTTGTTCACCAAAGGGCCGGAGAATGGTATAATAATGAGTATCTGCAGGCAACAGTGAAACCTTGCAAGTTTGGAGCTGCATTTCTGCAAATGGAGTTGGATATTTGGTCAGGGTCAGTGGTGTCCTCAATGCTGAGAAATACAGGAAGATACCTATCCATCATGCTATACCACCAGGGAGGTGTATGATTGGCCCCAAATTTATTCTGCAGCCGGACAATGGCCCCAAACATACAGTCAAGGTCATTAAGAACTATCTTCAGCATAAATATAAACAAAAAATCCTGAAAGTGGTGGTTTTTCCCTCTCCAGAACCCTGATCTCAACATCATTGAGTCTTTTTTGGGATTCCATGAAGAGACAAAAGGATTTGAGACAGCCTACATCCATAGAATATCTGTGGTTAGTTCTTCAAGATGTTTGGAACAACCTTGAAGGAATTTTGCTAAATTCCTTCAAAATGCTGTGCAAGGGTATCTAGAAGAATTGATGCTGTTTTGAAGGCAAAGGATGGTCACACCAAATATTCATTTGATTTGGATTTCTTTCCTGTTCATTTACTTTCCATTTTGTTAATTGATAAAAAAATAAACTATTAATGCTTCTGAGAGCATTCTTAATTTACAGCATTTTTGCATAACTGCCTAACATTTTTGCGTAGCACAGTGGGTTTGTGTATGTATACACATACACATGCACACAAATAATCCACACATTTTGTTTATAGATAAATACATAATGACTAATGATAAACACAGAATGACTAATCTCCGGAATTTGTAAATCAATCTATTCAAAAGATCTGCATCTAGCTATCTATAAGTTTGATTCTCTTTTTCTGTGTATCATGAATTTTTTTTTGAAAAATAAATCGAAAAAGTGTAAGGAGTAAGAAGTCATGACTCCTTCCACTGTTTTTACCTAGATATATTAATGTATGTCAAATACTTAATTAAACTAAACTAACTAAGGCTTTCACATAAAAATGTTACATCTTTGCAAATTTGCTCTTTTCATGTTAGTTTTTGATTGAACAGATCAGATACCGTGATACCTTCTCTGTTCTTGTTGCAGGTTTTGATTAAGTAACACCATTTTGCTTTTTCTAAGTTCAGGTTTCATTTGGAAGAAATATATTTTATTTATTATGTTACAAGGAAATCCTACTTTTTTCTCAAAAACATCAAGGTAGCAAGATGGGTCTGTCTTTGCATTTTATATACCCTGTAGCATTAGGATTAATTGGTACAGTATACTATGCATGTAAAGAAGAGATGTCAAAAAAAAGTCAAGATGATAGTGGTGAAGGTATGACTTAAGTCCTGCTCTATTTTCACCTGCATTGCGTAGGCAACACACGTAAAAAGGAGAAAACGCACAGTTGTGGATGCCACCATGACTTTATAAAATTCTTCCTTGTCTCCCACAGGTGCCCAGGAGACTTATGAAAACTCATTAACTTCTGAAGCTGCTGCAATATGTAACAATTTGTTTAAAAAAGTAATGAACCCTAATAGCCAGAAATTTGTTTAACAAAATGTATTTGGCCACCCAATTAACAAAAGTGGGTGGTGGTTGTTTAGAATTATTCAGAGTTGGAAAGGACCTTAGAGATCTTCTAGTCCAAACCTCTGCTCACGCTCTATACCATTTCAGACAAATGGTTGTCCAATCTCTTCTTAAAAACTTCCTGCATTGGAGCATTCACAACTTCTGAAGGCAAGTCGTTCCACTGACTAATTGTTCTAATTGTCAGGAAATTTCTCCTTAGTTCTACGTTGCTTCTCTTCTTGATTATTTTCCATCCATCACTTCTTGTCCTGCCTTCAGGTACCTTGGAGAATAGATTGACTCCCTCTTCTTTATGGCAACACCTTAGATATTGTAACACTGCTATCATGTCACCTCTATTCCATTTGAATTGTTGTAGCTTTGAGTCCTATTCATATTTATTTATTTATTATTTTTTTCTGGTGATGCAAAAGGACAAACTGCATTGAATTCTTGTATTCTTGTTTTTTCTTTGGGTAGCAAATGTTTTTAACTCTAGTAGTTTTTACCTACAGACCTACATTTGTACAATTGGATGAGTTATGATCTATGTTTATAATACAGGCATATCAAGAAAAGCCTTCTGTCCAAGTTGGAACACAATTGCCATCAATACTTTTCTAATAGCATGCAAAGACAAATAATTCCAGATGAATCATTTTGGTGTTCTAATCTCTCTTGTATGATCGTATCAAACTGAATCACAACTGTTATTTTTTGTTATTGGAGGTTCTTCAGCAAAATGTTGAGTTTTTGAAGATCAGGAATGTATTTCTATGAAAAAGCAGCATTAAATGCTTAATGTATAGACATTGACTAGTTTTAGCTGCGAGTTTCAAAGTAGTTTTAGAGCTAATTCTTGAGAATATATATCGATTTAGTTATTTAAAATGTAGAAGAATTTAGCAAAACCTTTTGAATAAGGCCAGAACTGTAAGAATTTAGTCAGGTTTTTGCATTTTTCATTTGCTGCTGTGTATTTTGATGGTACTCTGGGGCATGTTTTATTTATTTTCACAAAGTTGCTGGTGCTATTAACACAATATGTGAATGGGGTTATTATTTTAAGTACATAGCAAGTAAGGAGCTGGGGAGAGAGAAGTAGAGGGAACCTGAAAATGTTTTCACTGACAGAAGTAAAAGAAAATTGGCTTTCAATTAAAGTTGTGGCATATTCATTTACATTGGTATGAGTTGAGACAAAAGCACAATTATGCAAGACAGATAGAGTTATTTTTTTATTTTATTTTACTTCAAATTTATATACCGCCCTTCTCCCTAGGGACTCAGGGCGGTGTACAGCCAAATAAAAACACATAATAAATACATTAAGAACAGATTAAAAGGAAATATCTCAATTTGGCCCAAAATTTAAAAAGACAAACAAATTTAAAATCATTTAAAAAATTTGTTAGGCCAGCCTGGCTTGTTGGAAAAGGTAAGTTTTAAGGACACGGCAGAAGGCACGGAGATCTTGGATTCTCCTTATCTCTGGGGGCAGCTGATTCCAGAGGGTGGGAGCCCCCACAGAGAAGGCCCTCCCCCTGGGGGTCACCAGCCTGCATTGCTTGGCTGATGGCACCCCGAGGAGGCCCTCTCTGTCGATGGGAGATCGTCGGTGGCAGAAGGCGGTCTCGAAGATAACTAGGTCCTATGCCATGGAGCGCTTTAAAGGTGGTAACCAACACCTTTAAGCGCACCCGGAAGACCACTGGGAGCCAGTGCAGCTCGCGCAGGAGCGGTGTTATGCGGGAGCGCCATGCAGCTCCCATAATTACCCGCGTGGCCGCATTCTGGACCAGTTGGAGCGTCCGGGTGCTCCTCAAGGGGAGCCCCATGTAGAGAGCGTTGCAGTAGTCAAGGCGAGAGGTGACGAGGGCGTGAGTGACTGTGCACAGGGAATCCCGATCAAGAAAGGGTCGCAACTGGCGGATCAGGCGAACCTGACAAAAGGTCCCCCTGACAACAGCTGTCAGATGTTCCTCCAAGGACAGCTGCGTATCCAGGAGGACACCCAGATTGCGCGCCCTCTCCATGGGGGCCAAAGACTTGCCCCCGATAGTCAGCGATGGAGTCAGCTGACTATATCGGGATGCCGGGAACCACAGCCACTCAGTCTTGGAAGGGTTGAGCCTTAGCTTGTTCCTCCCCATCCAGATCCGTACAGCCTCCAGACACTGGGCCATCACTTCAAGGGCATCGCTGGAGTGGCCTGGGGTGGAGATGTACAGCTGGGTGTCATCAGCGTACTGGTGGTATCTCACCCCAAAGCCACGGAGGATGACTCCTGTTAATTTTCTGATTCACTCCTGAATTCACCCCAGCTCAGCATTGTTAAAAAAAGTAAGAAAGCTGAAAATACAAACATATTACTTTAATTATAATAGCAATCCATGTATTTATTCCAATTACAACTGGGAACTCACAAGGGTAAGTTTCTTCCATGCTTTCACTTAATTTTTGCCATCTTCATTTAATTTCAAATTAACCCAGGAAAAACAACACCCAAGCTAAATGAGAAAGATTAACTGTCAAGCATATGCATATTTGAACCATTCCCTTCTGATGCATCTAAACTCGATATCCACATCTGGCACAGAAGGGCAAAGGCCAGGACCGAAAGCAACATCTTTCTATTGATGCTTTACTATTCATTTATTAATTTCCCCTCCCCAGAAGAAAAGCCAAAGGACCAAGTGGTTGGATGCCTCTACATACAGCTTAGAGCAGAAGAGTGCAATGCTGAGCTATTCAGGGGCTACATAGCTAGGGAACCCCTAAGGTCCCCTAAAGGTTGCCACCAAACTCCAGCTTTGAATGTGAAAGAAGGGGAAAATTACTAAAACCCTTGTGGAGCAATCATATTAGCTGTGTTTAATTAATGCAATTTGTTTTAATTAAAATGCAAATTAAATCAAATCAAATTGAGTTGTTATCCTGGCCCCAGTTTTGTCTTAGCTTACTATCTGGAGTGCAGCCCTAGTGTGTTAGTTAAAGGCCACTCACATCTCTTGCCCTGAAAAATGACATGGTACCTGGTCTAGCGGGATTCTGGGAAAGAGAAAATGGAAACTACAGCAGCAACTGCAGCAGTAACAGCATAATCTAGTCATGGGAGGCTGCTGCCGGCTGTAACAACCGGTTCTCCCGGAACCAAAAATGTGAGAGCACGCACGGCATCAAAAAACCAGCAATTATATAGGACATGGTAGCATCAGGGTGAGTGGGAGGGCCAGCCCTGGTCAGAACTACCAGTTCCCCCAAACTGGTCCGAATTGGCAGCAGCCCACCACTGAATCTAGTGTTCCTCAGCAATGAACAGAATGCTACTCATGTCATAATTGCTTCTTGCTGCTGCTTAACTGTCCACTTACTGGAAAGATTTCCAAATAGATACCGAAGAGTGGATTCTGTTCAGAGCTACCACAGTTTATATGCTAAATCTGGGATTGATTGTGTACTACCATTAGAATCATTAGAACAGCAGAGTTGAAAGGGACCTTGGAGGTTTTCTAGTCCAATTCCCTACTTCCTTAAGCAGGAAACCCTATACCATTTCAGAAAATGGTTATCCAATCTCTTCTTAAAAACTTCCAGGGTTGGAGCATTTATAACTTCTGGAGGGAAGTTGTTCCACTGATTCCTAACTGTCAGGAAATTTCTCCTTAGTTCTAGGTTGCTTCTCTTCTTGATTAGTTTCCATCCTTCTTGTCCTGCCCTCAGGTGCTTTGTAGAATAGTTTGACTTACTCTTCTTTGTGGCAATCCCTTAGATATTGGAACACTGCTATCATGTCACCCTAGTCCTTCTTTTCATCAGACTAGACATACCCAGTTCCAGCAACCATTCTTTATATGTTTTAGCCTCCAGTCCCCTAATCATCATACTAACAATGTTCCATCCTTGGAGCTGTATATATTGAATAACAGGACACCTCAAAATGCAAGCACAGATTCAATGGAACATGAGTAGCTGAAGAGAGAAAAATCTTCATGAAAGTGTAAATACAGCAATGACCTCATGATGAATATCATGAATCAGTTTTAGTGTTTCTAACCTCTTGCTTGTAGACCTGGACCACATGTTTCTTGGGCACCTGGGCTGTCTTGCCGAACATACCATGGTACAAGTTGGCACCGGCGCCATTTGTGTGTCTTCCATCTGCAGCAAAACAAAAACAAAAAAAATCCCAAAATGTCTACATGAACCAGGGATGGGTTTCTACTGGTTCACCCCAGTTTGGGCAAACCAGTAGTAGGCTCTGCCCACCCACCCAGACGTCATCAAGGACTCTCTGCGCATGCGCAGAAGCTTCTGCGTATGCGCGTGCCCGCACACTACTGATAGCGAACCAGTAGTGCTGGGATTTGAATCCCATCTCTGATGTGAACACAAGTCACAATAATTGTTTTATTTATTTTCAATAAGTCTAACAAAATGGCAACTTCAAGCTGATCCTTGCTGGTGCTGAAAAATAGGATCATACCTAATTAGTACTTGGATGGCAAGGAAAATTTAAAAATAGCAATCATCATCATTCAGAAGAAAGCAATAGCGATCTATTATTTTTTCAGCAAGAAAATTACATACATGCGCCTATCACAGTTTCATTACTTGCAAGAGTTTCTAAAGATATTTTAAATATTCACAGAAAAATAATTACATGACTTTCCATTTAACTCCATTTTTTGCTGTTTACTTACACTGACATTAAATCTGTTATCTTTATCCTGATTATCTTCATATCTTTTTAAAAAATGTGGCTGAATGGCAATTTTTGTAGCCAGCAACTAGATCACGGATGTTAAACTCGGGCCGTCATGTTGCCATCATGTGATTTTTCACAATGTTTTTCCCCTTCACAGGGATAGGCATGCCTGCATGAGACACGTTCGGCTTCTGGGCCACTATTTTGACACCTCTAAACTAGATGGTTATTTCAGGGGTAGGTTCTACATTTTTTTACTACTGGTTCTGTGGACGTGGCTTATTTTGTGGGTGGCTTGGAGGTCATGTGACTAGGTGGGTGTGGCCAACTGGTCAGAGTCATTTCTGGAAGGTCCTCACACTTACGACCAGTCCTTGCACTTACGACCCGACTCATTTGTTTGCTTTTAACACTGAGCAGCTGTAGGACAGCCCTTTGAAGCCCCACGGCAAGAGTTTAAACAGTTTTTTTCCCTCTAGACATCAGCTGGGACTCAGGAGGCAGCAATAGATTGGGGGTGGGACCAAATAAAAGGTAAGAATAACGTGGGGGGGTGGGGGGGAGAACCGGTTTGATGACATCATATCGTCACCGCTACTGGCTCGGCTGAACCGGACCGAACGGGGAGGAACCCACCACTGGATTATTTGCATTTAGAACTTTTCAGTCTAATCTATAACCCTGGGTTTGCCTGATCATCTTCTATTCAAGCACACATAATCTAAAACTTTAATTAGCTTTCTGAAGCTAACCCTTTTTCCAATGTTGGATATATTTACATATACAACTGGCTTTGTATAGTTTCATAAATAAAGGAAAATGGCAAACTGCTATCAAGGTTTAAGTTCCCCCCCAAAAAACTTCCACTTTTCTCCATGCATGTAAAATGGCTCATATCGAAAACATTTAAGTGTGATTCTTGGCCTCCCCAAAAGGTGATTTCCTCTGTTTTAGAGTGACAGAGGACAAAAGGAGTTTTAGTTCAAAAATAAAATGTCACCTATAAAACACGCAGACAGGAGGCGGATCACAGTCTTTTTCTTCATATAAGGTCTCTGGGCAGTCGCGACCCCCATTTGCAGGGAGCTGCAAGATGACTCGATGTCGAGATTGTTTTGTCACAGTAACAACTGACCCTATGAACAAACATACAAACATCCATTTTGCTTCTCTTTTTATTGGACCACTGCACTGAAATTTGAGAAATTAGAAAACGTTGTATAAGAAACAGCTTTACTAGTTGCTGAATCCTTTAGAATGCATTTTAAATATATTTGAAGTATCATAAGTAAAGCAAAACCTATTTTAACTTCTAGGTTAAAACAAACTATAAATAAATGATGTAATTGCATAGGAAAAAACAAATAATTTATTCTACTGTCATAGGTAATACCTGAATATTTTATAAAGTTCTCACATTTATTATCAAAGTGATTTTCTATATATATTCAGTTTAGTCCTAATAGCCATGATAGCTTACTTTGGAAGCTTGTATCTTATGTTTAATATATCATTCTCTTGATTTAGGCATCTAAGATCATCAGTATTTTATGGATATCTCTCATTTACAGTCAAATGTTGTATTTACCTCTTGCATACGCTTCCCAAACTGTGCTGCACCTCTGCACACTCTTTCCGACTCACACCGTAATATTGTTTTGATTGTAGCTAATTTTGCAGTTTCTATCAACTGTGACCACTTACTGAGATATTTATATTGCCTGACTCATAACCAAAGCATTTTTATTGCTGATCAAGAATTAGAAAGATCCAAGTTTATTTCACCATTCAACTGTGAAGCTTTCTGAATGAGACTATCACAATCTTTCATACTTACCTAACAGAATGGAATACTAAAGGTAATATAGGTGAGGAGGAACAGACTTCTATGCATTTCCTTGTGTTCTTGAACGAAAGATGAGATATGAATGCAATTCATAAATAAATCATCTTGTTTAATAGAGATGCCAATCCTGACATCCAGCATAGTTGCTCATTGCTGTCATGTTTACATGCAGGTGCAAGTGCAATAAATCTTGATATTAAAAAGAAATGACTTCGATATTGCAATTAAAGAAATACCAAAGTATTGTACACCCTGTGCAATTGCTCTATACTTAACACATTGAAGTCACATATCTAGTTTTTCTTCTTCACTATCATATTAAATATTTCAGGCATTTATTTAAAGCCTAGAATTTCAAAATGCTCTTTGTTTTCAGTTACGGGTTTAATCTGTCTAATCCTTCATTAGTTGGTAAATACTTTAATTAGCAACCAGAGTGGCTGTAAAAGTAACCCTGTATTGATCTCACGTTTTACACAACATGGAGCGCAGGCTGTGAACTAAACAGGATATCTTTTCAATACAACAAGGACAGGACTTCAGCAAAGAAGAGGTGAAAGCAAACACCATATGCCACAAGGAGATTAACTCACATGAATGAGGAATTATATTATTGACTGTAGCAATAACAGTGCTTACATATTAAGATAAATGCCTCCTGCTAGAGACAAAGGGATAAGGCAGAAATATGTGGGCAAGACTCAGGCCATCAACACTACTTTGGAAATATAATTAGGATGTTGAAGAAATTCAAAAGAAATGTAGCATGCAGAATTGTAATTGCAACCAGTTACATTAAACATCTGGTAAGATATGCTCAATTAAGATTCCTAAACTTTATTTGCATGATGTTTATTTTTTCAGAATAGTATTTTAATATCTATAACTTCTATCTTCTGTGAAAAATATAGAATAAAAAAGGAGAAAAAATATCTCTTCATTCTACTATTGTTTATATGTTAAAAAAGGCATAATCCTCTGTACTGCTGAATTTTAAGGTGAAATTTATTGGATACCGATATGGTGGTACCTCGGTACTCATCATTAATTGGTTCTAGGATGTGTGATGAGTACTAAAAGCGATGACAGATTTTTCCCATAAGGAATAATGTAGTGAGTCACAAGGCAGCCAACAGACAAGTTCTAGCTTATGCATTGAGTACCAAACAAACAATGAGTACTGGGACAAAATTTGCTCGTCAAAATGCATTGAGTATCAAATTTGATAAGTTTCAAAGCAGGTGAATTCCAAGGTATTGTATATCAGGTCCCTTTCTTAATTTCAATTATGACCCTCCATAAAGTGCGAAATAAAATCAATACCAGCAAAAAGTCAACTCAGAAACATTTCTGCTTAAAACCATATTAATATTTACTAAACTGAGAGATCCATCTCAATAGGAAGGTTAGGCTTTAATCAATGGATTAAAAAAAAGATTAGAAGAAATAATGAAGGCTATTTACTAAAAGATAATGCTCTTAGAGATGGAAAAATAAATATGAAAATCACTAAGAATTACAGATATCTTTCAGAGAGTGGTTTTGGTAGTCAAGATTGTGAAGAAGATGGAACACATTAGCTTCAATTTATAGTTTTCATTATTTTTACTATTTGTTCAAGGGATTTTTTATTTGTTAATGCATTTCTTTTTCATTTGATTTGATTCAATTTACACATAGATATGTGAAGTCTGAATCAGGATAGGCTACAAATCAATCCATCAAATAAAATTATTGAAAACAGAAACCCTGTAATTGTTGCAACTTTTGCACAGAATAACAGAGAAAGACAGACAGACATTTGTTATCTTCCTACAAATATCTGATGTAGAAAGATTTGTTCTGGAACAGAAAGTTATTGTACATATTATTTTCCTCTGGCCATTTTTAAAAGGGTGAAAGAGATTCTTGATACAGGTATGTTACATTTCCTATATTTCCTCCCTGACAGAAAAAAAAAACACAATTACTTTCTAATCAAGCCTATAGCCCTCAAATGCTAAAATAATTGACCAATAAAGTAGAATTTCAATGCATTTTGGAAGTAATTGCAGCATATTTAATTACTGTTCATTTAATTCTAGTGAGTTTATTAGCAGCCATTGAAAAATCAGTCACTGTTAAAACTAAAAGTTATACTTGCTTAAATCACATTGAAATCTCACAACATAAACCTTGAAGACTTGTGATGAGGTTAACAGCCTGGAGAAGGAATTCAAATTATTTATCTATAAAACTCAAGCACAGTACCTTCTTGACATAAAGAAGGACACAGTGTCCAATCACTGTAAGGAGTCACAATGCAGTCTTTCCTGCAGGACAATAAACAAGGTCTAACAGTTTCAGGACGAAGGTTTTCGGGACACCTATAAAAAACAGTGAAAATATTAAATGTACAGTGAAAATAATATGGTACTTGTCAAAGTGGTAATAGAAAAGGAAAGATAAAAAGGAAAGATTTTTTTTAAAGAAAATGTCATTACCTTTCAGACGCATGGATCACTTTGTTCCTTTTTTCCACATTGATATTTCTGTACCTAGTGTTTGTTTTTTCATTCCAATAATTCAGAGGAAACCTCTATTAAACCATAATAACTGAACAATATCATAAAAATCTTCTCTATACTCAAGAGAATTTCAGCAGTTTTTGTAGTTATGCAATGGAATACAATTTTGTGTTTTCAGTGTAATTCAGTAGTAACTATACCAGGATAATTTCATAGGCTGATCTCAGTCATAAATTTTATTAACAGGACTTTGAATGGAAGCTGTATCTAAAGTCTGGAAAGATATTTTGTTTTGTGCAAGAAATAGGACATGGAATTTACTCCAGGGAAATGCACACTAGTCTGATTAAATCAGAAGGCAATAAACTGCCAGATCATAATTCAACATGGATTATAAAATAACTGAAAACAAAATTATTACCATATGGTAGGTTCATCGTATTATTCCCTATTATTCCCTTACTCAACTGTTCATCTAAAGGTGTCTATTGCATATTCCATCTTCTGATCATAGTATTTGCTTTCTTGCCTTTAAATCAAGCTGTTGAGGTTATAATTACATCTGCAGCTATCTCTCTTTCTCAGACCTCCAACCCTATTCAAGGTCAAATTAAACTGAAGTAATATAAACTGAAGTCTGTTACTCTAAAAATAAAGCCAATAATATTGATTGTATCTTTTCCCACCAATTCTTTTTATTAAAGAGAAGTAAAAACATGGTTCTCATTTGCACTTTTATGTACATCTTCTGCTCTTTAAAACCTTGTTAAGTGACATGAGCATGATGGTTCAAGAGATTAACTAACATATTTCTGTTCTTCGTTCACAAGACTTCATCTATTATATATTGCTACTATCTTATTGGAAACCTAGTGATCAATATATCCATTTGGAAACAACACTAGATGCAATAGATGTAGCTGTTTTGTAAGCCAGAACAAA
Organism: Arizona elegans; assembly: GCA_022577455.1. Taxonomy (NCBI): domain Eukaryota; kingdom Metazoa; phylum Chordata; class Lepidosauria; order Squamata; family Colubridae; genus Arizona; species Arizona elegans. The sequence goes on from JAKOOJ010000004.1 coordinate 31,528,715, forward strand.
ATACTGTAGTTTCAATCCAATGCATCTGTATGAACAAATTTGGACTTGTTTTTAATATTATTCTGTTCTGTTCTGTTCTGAGTTCCATTCTGACAGGGAATTATGTCCTAACATATCTATACATATAAGTACTTTAGAAGACATTTAGGTACTAGCACTATAGTTACTTTTTGGGTGGTACTTGTCCCATGTTGAGTCTCACACAGATGACTTTCCTTGTTTGCATTCCAACAGCACAGGTAGCTTCTCCATTCCAACCAGCAGAAGAGTTGAATGCAGACACAGAAGTATCTTCTATGCATTGCCCCCACTGTCCAGTCTGCCAGTGATAAACTGTACAAGGATGATCATTGCAATTGCGTGTTTCCTGTAGCATGCTGATATTTGGGCACTGAAGACCACCTAGAAGAAATAATGTTGGAGTATATAATAGGGGAGATAAAAAGAATTATAACTATAATGGCTTAGGGCCCGGCTATCTGCGAGACCACCTTCTGCCACCGATAACCTCCCACCGGCCAATTCGGTCCCACAGAGAGGGCCTCCTTAGGGTGCCATCGGTCAAGCAATGCCGACTGGCGGCCCCCAGGGGGAGGGCCTTCTCTGTGGGGGCACCCGCCCTCTGGAACGAGCTCCCCCCAGGAATACGACTAATCCCAGACCTCCGTACCTTCCGTCGAGCTTTGAAGACCTTCCTATTCCAGCAAGCTGGCCTGGCTTAAATTTTTTTTTTAAAAGGTTTTTAAGAGTAATGGGTTTTAATACTTCGGGAAGCCAATTGGATTTAATTTTGTTTTAAATTATTTTAAATTTTGTATTGTATGTATTTTAATTTGGCTGTGCACCGCCCTGAGTCCTTCGGGAGAAGGGCGGTATACAAATTTAATAAATAATAATAATAATAATAATAATAATAATGGGGAATGAAAAGATAATATATCTAGTATCCCTACACTCCCACCCAAAATACATCATTTTAATCAAGGTAGGTGAAAAAAAAATAGATAAGCATTAAGCTGTTTGTTGTGTGCTAAGCTTTTGACTGAATGGGCTCTTCAGCTGCAACCTGAATGCTTCTCTCTGAAAATAAAATGGAATACATCCATACACCTAGAAAACACATGGAAAGGAATTTTGTCCAGTCTTTTCTCTGATTATATGATTTTCTACCGTATGTCAGATGCTTTTGTTTAAAATCACAGGCTAAAATTATACATTTATCTACAACTTTCAATGATATCCTTTTGCCATAAGATATTGAATAGGGGGTAGAATTATCTCAACATGTGCCTCAGTTTGTATTATCTCCTCTTCTCCATATTCCACAACTGAAGAGTTCCAGAATTAATTCGCCATGCCATTATTTTATTATATCTGAACTGGAAAATTGTAGTCAACAAGACTAGGAAATTTCAGCATCTGAACCTAGATTCAAATTAAGAGGACAGCAGCCAATGTTTTTAATGCTTGTAACCAAAGTTTCCTAGTTAGAACATATTGGAAAAGTATGAGTAATTATAAGCAGAAAAGAGACCCAAGGTTTATGAGTCTTTTGATACATCTGAACTATGTCATTATAGATGCCCCATATTATACTGCATTCTTAGATGCAATAAGTATTAACTTAATTTAAATTGATATAAGAGATTGTGGATGTTTAATCTAAAAATCCATTAAATCACATTACTTTGGACAATGGTAAAACTGAATTAGCATTAAGAGACTATTTTCATTGCCTATGGCTATCAGTATGTCTTCAAATGAATATCATTAACAAACAAAACATTAATGGAAAATTACAGCTTCTCTCTCCATTGACCATATCATTTAATAAGTTATTTTTTGTATGGTTTGTTTCATTTTAATTTTCCTATCCAAGCATACAGTAGAAATGAAGTATTTTGGTGATCTTATATTGTTCACCTTTGCAAAATTGGAAATTCAATGAAAAAGGAAAAATCATCACTTGGAATAGAGGCACTGGACACTGTAATAATCTGCCTTAGAATATTTGCCCTTCTAGCCTACTCTGTACATTTTGATTGACATGCCTACTGGGTCTCAGACTAATATGTAACCTTTCCTTGTTGATGCTTAAACTATGTTCCTATTTCCATATTTCTTTCCCAAATACAGTGTAAGAACTTCAGAGAAAGGGGAAGAGGATAAAGGTTTAATAAAGCAAACAATATAGGTATGGTAATAGCACAGCTTCTTCTGTCATTTACATCCCTTAAACTTGATTGGAAAAGGTCTCTCCTATGTAAGTATACAAAATTAATCTCTTTTTTTAATTCTAATGTTTACCTAACAACAATTAACCAGGTATAATCCTGATTACTTTTTTAAAGGCAGGCGAATTTGGCCAGATGCTATCATCAAACATGACTGATCAGATTCAACCATAAACAAATATGAGCCCTGAACGCAGGGGTGAAATGCTCCCGGTTCGGACCGGCTCGGGTGAGTAGGTAGTGATGGCGGCGGGCAGTTTGGAGAACTGGTAGAAAAAATCCCTCCCCCCTCAGTCTCCAGCTTGCTTACCTTCGCACGCCTGCCTTGCTTCACTTGCTGTAATCCCTGCAATCCATTGCATCAGCAAGCAATTGAATCTCCCTGCCTGCAATCAAGCTCATCGGTGAGCAGCTCTTTCTGCTTGCCACATGCCTGCCTGTAAGTTTTTTTCCCCTTTGGGAGCTTTAAAAAAAATAGTTAATTGGGGGTTTTTTTAGTTGTTCTTTTTTTAGACCTAGCCATTTAAAGTTTAAGACGTTTTAAATTTAGCTGCTTTTATATAAAAATAAAAATAAAATAAAATAAAATAATATTTGTGCAGCTTTGTGAGATTTTGTGTGTTTCTGTAGTGTTTCACTACAGTGTGGAATTTGGTGTGTGTAAAGTGTGAAAGTTGGTTTTTTGGACTTTTTGTGGCTGTGTGAGGTTCCTGCTTGTTGCAGGGGTCATTTTGGGTCTAGCACAGCTGCTTTTACATCGTGGGTGTGCCAGTTGTGTTGTGTTGTGTTGTGTTGTGTTGTGTGTGTGTAAAGTGTGAAAGTTGCTTTTTGTGGCTGTGTGAGGTTCCTGCTTGTTGCAGGGGCCATTTTGGGTCTAGCACAGCTGCTTTTACATTGTGGGTGAGCCAGTTGTGTTGTGTTGTGGTGTGTGTGTGTAAAGTGTGAAAGTTGGTTTTTTGGGCTTTTTGTGCCTGTGTGAGGTTCCTGCTTGTTGCAGGGGCCATTTTGGGTCTAGCACAGCTGCTTTTACATTGTGGATGAGCCAGTTGTGTTGTGTTGTGTTGTGTAGGTTAAAAAAGAGGAAAAAAGTAAAGTCAACTTGGCCACACCCACCTGACCAACCAGCCACACCCACTCAGTCACCTGACCACTAAGCCCCGCCCACTAATTAAGCCACGGCCATAGAACCGGTAGCAAAAATTTTTAGATTTCCCCCCTGCCTGAACATATGCAGTGATGAAGTTACAAAAATAAAATCCTATGCATAACCATTTCATGGTTCTCAAATCGATTTATTGCCAGATTAGATTATTTAGAACTATGTTTTGTGTTACAAGCAATATTACTGCGCAAATCACTGGGTCTATGTGAGACAGAAATTTCTTACACTGTCTATCAATAGTGACTGAACAATTTTTTCAATGTTACATACATGAAACCCCAGTTAATTCTATATTCTGTTAATTAAAGTTTAATGATCATTAACACTCATTAGTAACTGAATGAGCATTACCATACATCAGTACAGAATATTAAGTGGAACTATGGAGATACTATCCTATCAAAGCGTAAATAGATTCATTAGAGGAATTAATCAACTAAATGTTTTCAGACAAAAATTAGTTGAGTTGTAATACTTCAGATATGTATAATCCAATCGGACATAAACATGAAAATAAAGAAACATAAGTTTATAAAACATGCAGTCTGTAAACATGTAGTAACGTAAAACTGAGATTACACACACACACACACACACACACACACACACACACACACACCTGATCTGACCTGATCTGTTTCTGTTCACCAATTCCCAGTAATAGTATACTAGTGCTAGAAAGTAAGAGTTTTAAATACATCAGGGATTAATTATTAATTATTATTATTTTTTTATTTATTTTCTAATTTTAAAAAGCAATTAAGGGAGGATATTGAGATATGTGTGCATGAATACACTAACATCATCAGAGAAAGAGGTAAGATTAGTAATTTTATTTCTTTCCCTATTTTATCTTTTCTTAATTCTTAACCAGAATTATCTTCACATTTGTAAAGCACCAAGTTAAAGATGCCTGCTTTATCCTTCCTATATAAGAAAGAGATGACCAAAAGTCATGTTATCACATGATTCAGAAAGAAGATTGATAATTATTTAGCTATGGCAAATAACCATCAAAATGGCCATCAGAAGCCATGCTCTACAATTAATTAAGCTACAGACTTTCTTTTTCTACTTATTATTATATTCCTTTGCTATTTTGACACCAGTTCTTCTATTGATTTGAATATAAGAGTTTGCAGGAAATACTATCTACTAGTCTCCCTTGAGTTTGACTTACATATGCCATAATTGGTTTCCAGTGTGCTTCAACAATCATTGTAAATAACAGTGATGTGCATACTGGGAAAAGATTACACTGTTTACTGATTATTTAGATTATCAGGCACCGACTTTTGTTCTCTGATCTGGAAATAATTAGCTTGATTATGACACCTATGAAAAAGCCAGACTTACTTTCATAATTTAATTATGATATTCAGGAAGGTAGAAGGAATGTCATATGATTAAATTGCTTTGTCATCAAAAACTTCCACTCTGAGAATTGCCAAAATACAGTAACATTTCTAATCTTGCAGGGAGGATAATATTATATATGCAGATATTCCCTGTGTTACTATGTAAAAGAAGCTTCTTAAATTTGCTACAGACTAAAATGAGTTTCATTTCATATAGAGATAAGTGATCTGCATTGACAGTATCCTAATCATCTTCTAGATTCTGGGATAATTTTTGCCAAATCCGAAAACCTATTATTTCTTGTCTTTCCCCATTATCTGAATATATTTCAATAATGGTGCTTGCCTAAATATGGTTTCATCAGCTCCCAGCCATTGTTGCAGTTTTAGCAGTATATTAGATATCTAAAATGTTCCACACTGGGTGTGAACAAAGGAATATAGTTAATATCTATTGCCTTAGAGAAGCTAAGAGCTTAAGGCTCAATATTACTTCTTTACATGGCTCTCAAGCCTTTAGCATCATGAAAAATTAAGCATGAAACAATTTCAGGCTCATTTGTGACTCATAAATCATAGAACTGGAGTACCTATGCTTGGAAAAGCCTCCACCTTCCTGTTGAAAAAGCTTTTAAAAATGTATTTATAGGCTGCCATATGCCAAGGGCTTAGAGGTGGGGAGAGTAACAGATGTTTTGAATTATAAAAGTAGATCTATTCCTCCCTTTGGACTCTTAGCAGATTTGTCCCATAGTTTTTGGAGAAAGAGAAATTTGAAAACACATATAGCTTCTCACATCTATTTCTTTGGTCTCTTTCTCTCCCCCCCCCCCCTCTCTCTCTCTCTCTCACACACACACACACACAGAGAGAGAGAGAGAGAGAGAGAGAGAGAGAGAACAACAGAAATGGACATATGGATTACAAGGGAAAATATAACTTCCCAAAACAATAGCTGATAGGAACAAGCAATTCCTATATTGATTCAAACATATTTCTTCTAAGAGAAAGCTTCTGAATTTTTAGTAACATTTTGACCAGAAGCTAGTACTGCTTCCAAGAGCCAACCATTCCCACCCCTCATCTCAATCACTAATGTATATATTTTAAACAGTTTAAATCAAAACATTTTCTGTTTCTCATTCCAGAAGTGATATTTAGCAGGTTCTGACCAGTTCTGGAGAATTGGTAGTGGAAATTTTGAGTAGTTCGGAGAACTGGTAAATACCACCTCTGACTGGTCCTGCCCACATCTATTCTTTGCCTCCCGAGTCCCAACTGATAGGAAGGAAATGGGGATTTTGCAGTATCCTTCCACTGCCACACCTACCAAGTTATGCCCACCAAGCCATGCCACACCCACCAAGCCACACCCACAGAACCGGCAGTAAAAAAATTTCAATCCCACCACTGCCTAATCCAAAGGGAGACACCCCCCCAAGAACCAAGACACAGAATAGGACAACGGCATCGCCCTCCTCCCTTACATCAAAGGCACCACAGATAAAATCAGCAAAATTCTCCACAAACACAATATCAAGATGGCCTTCTGTACTGACCAAAAAATAGCAAACATCTTAAGAAACCCCAAAGACAAGATCCAGCTAGAAAACCAAGAAGTCTATGAAATACCATGAAAAATCTGCCCAGCCACATACATCGGACAAACCAACAGAAGAATAAGTGCACAAATTGAAGAACACAAGAACTCAGTCAGAAAAGAGGAACCAACTTCTTCCCTTGTCCAACACCTTAAAGCCACAGGACATGAAATTGACTTTAAAAAGACCAGAACCATTGCCAAAACTAAACACTTTAAGAACAGAATAATCAGAGAAGCCATCGAGATAGAAAAACGCCCACACAGCATGACTAAACAAGATGATACCTCCCACCTACCAGCCATTTGGAAACCTGCTCTTATTGACAAACGAGTCCCTAACACAAAGAATGACACCAGACCCAAACTCACGAAAACCACACAGGATGTCACCACCACACATCCATGCAAAAAGCAAACTCAAACCCACACCAATGATGAGGCACGACCACAAACCAGAAGCCAGACCACAGCTGCATCATTAGCCACTTTAAACCCCTCCAATCCATATATGAAGCAAACTGATACACACCATGAAGATGTGGCACAACCATGAACGCGAAGCCAAACAACAGCAACGCAGCTCACCAGCTCAAATCCCCCTGGAACTCAGACTAACCCGAGCACAACCAAGCCCCCACCCAAACAGAACACACCCCCATCCAATCATAGCACAGCCAACCCCCTATACAATCAGAGCACAGCCAAGCCCCCAACCAATCAGAACACACCTCCACCCAATCAGAACACAGCCAAGCTCCCACCCAATCAGTTCACACTCCCACTGGCAGTTAATAGGAAGAAACAGCTGCGATCATACATTGCTCCTAGAAGCATGAAGCCAAAAACACCAGCCTGAAGATGACAAATGAGACTTCATTGAAACGTCAGCAAGACACTTCCAATTTTACGCAGGAGAAAACCTGAAAAACCAAAGACCTATACACACACACACACACACACGCACGCACACAAACATAAATATGAAATTCTGTAAAGATAAAACAGTCATTAACATGCAAACAGTAGAAACTATGTAAACATTTTAGCCCTGGAGATATTAAGAATTGAATTCTACAGGAAGTCTAAAACTACTTTTACTGAGATTAGCTATAATAAAAGAATCTGATTGTATTATTAGCAGTTCCTCCTTCTTACAGTTTAATTTATAGGGAGGTATCCGTCTCAGCTGCTAATGTTACAGTTCTGGACTTAAAAATGCTTTAGCCCTTTTTGTATAGGCAATAGTTTCTGCACATCTTTGTTAAATTTATCTTCTTTATTCTATAAAGTTATACTTTTCAAAGATTATTCTTTTAAACACTTTTGTATAATACCTTCTTAAAAATAACTCGTATTAATACAACTTTGTCAAAGGTATATTGGATGCTAATTGATTCAGTTCATTGGTGCTAATCAACACAGAGCTTTCTGGAGATTCGGGGATTGTTTTTCCAAACTACACTATTCCTTTTCCACTGAAATCTGTGGCAGATTTCTTTTATATTCCTAGTTGAAACAGAACACGAATTAAGTGATTTTCTTCCACTTTGAAATGTAAATTATTTGAGAATGGCCATAAACTCTGTGAAATATACATATTTTGCACTCCAGCTTCAAAGAATTAAATGTTCCTTTGTAGTATAAAAGCTAAATGAAATCATGCACTAGGAACATTATAATAATATTAGCAAATTAAGAACAATTCCTTTAAAACATTTGCAATGCTGAAAAAGCAAAGTATACATTTTTCTTTTAATATTAAAATGGCTACTGAACAAAAAAAAAATAATCTGTACCACTATTTAAATTCTGGTAAGTTTACACTAAAAAATTTCTTGGGGTAGGAATGGAGAAAATATAAAATAGGCACATGCCTATTTTGCCTAAATGTGAGAAACAAAATGAAAGAAGGGAAAGTAAGTAATTTGAAAGTAAGACAAGAGAATATAAGATTCGCCTGATACGCCAGTTGCGCCCCTTTCTGGACCGGGACTCCCTACGTATGGTCACTCAAGCACTCGTCACCTCTCGTCTGGACTATTGTAACGCTCTCTACATGGGGCTCCCATTGAGGTACACCCGGAGGCTCCAACTGGTGCAGAATGCGGCCGCACGGGGGATTATGGGAGCGATGGGGCGCTCCCATGTGACTCCTCTCCTGCACGAGCTGCATTGGCTTCCAGTGGACTTCCGGGTGCGCTTCAAGGTGTTGGTGATCACCTTTAAAGCGCTCCATGGCTTAGGGCCGGGGTACCTACGGAACTGCCTTCTGCCACCAATAGTCTCCCACAGGCTATTGGCAGAGAGGGCCTCCTCAGGGTGCCGTCGGCCAGACAATGCCGGTTGGCGACCCCCAGGAGGAGAGCCTTCTCTGTGGTGGCACCTACCCTTTGGAATAATCTACCCCCAGAGATACGAGTGATCTCCGACCTCCGGACTTTTCGTCGGGCCCTAAAAACTTACTTTTTTCAGTTAGCCGGTCTGTCTTGATTTTAGGGTTGGTTTTAAAATTTTGATACTGATTTTAAATTGACAAGTTTTAAATTATGGGCCAAATTTATTAATTATTTTAAATCTATTTTTAATTGCAATGTTATGTATAAATGTTTTTATTTTGGCTGTTCACCTCCCTGAGTCCGAAAGGAGAAGGGCGGTATAGAAGTGTGAATAATAAACAAACAAACAAACAAACAAATAAATAAATAAATAAATAAATAAATAAATAAATAAATAAATGATGAGATATTTAGCCTTAACTATTAAAAGCATCAGCTCTGGTACTGTCAGTCTTTTGGGGCCAATCAAGTAGGAAACATAACCATATGAGCTAATTCTACTTTATTGTAAAGCTACATTGACAGAATCTTACAAGTCTGAAAACATTTCTCTCCCCCCCCCTCCTCCCTTTCCTTTACAGCTAAGAATGGCCTCTTTTGAGTGTCTTGCCCCATCCAATATCCAGCTGCGGGCTATGCTGTCTCTTATCTGATCATTCCATTTGCAGTGTCTCTTTGCACAGTCTCCCAAGGCCATTCCTATATACCATTGCAGGTATTTCAGAACTCATTAATACATAGCAAATCACAGTGAAAATAGTGTATACTCTACTTGCCAACACTGTTACTAGTCATACTAAAATATTACAAGAGAGAGAGAGAGAGAGAGAGAAAGAGAGAGAGAGATGGAGAGAGAGAGAGAGAGAGAGAGAGAGAAATAACTTTTCCTTATTCATTTTTTGTCATGAATCCTAAGAAAATATTACATGCTTATGTTTGTGTGTTGCAAAATGCTAATAGATGGTCTTACCTTCACCTGCATATGCCAGGATGGAGCGGGTGCGCATCTGTTTCCCTTCTGTGGTTTTCCCTGAGCAGGTGTGAGAGCAGGAGGACCATCCAGACCATGTGCTGAGAACACAGTCCTTGGGGCATGGAATTTCACAGACAATGGGGACGGGATAGATAGCATCTCTGCAGAGCTGTCTATCAACTTCTTCTCCTGGGAAAGAAAAGGCGAGTAGCAGTCTATCAGAGCTAATTTAACTTCAGTTGAACATTCTTAACCCAGATGGGCATATAAATAAATTAGATTTGGTTGCTTTGTAAAAAAAAAAAACCAAAAAAAACCTGATTAGTTATCCAAGTGAGTGTATTTTTTTCCATGGCTGAGTGCTTAAGAAATTGCTGCAAAATCCATATTCACTCATGCATTCAAAATGGAGCTGAATGATGAATGGGAGAAAGTTCATATTTATACTTTAGGTAGCAAAAAATAAAATAAAATCTTAATTTAGATAAGAAAGGGACAAATATTATTTAAATACTGTAACAACTACCTTTGTGGGAAAGATGTTGCAAATTCATTACATAGCTTAATTATCTTGCAGAACAAACCTAAACAGATTTACTCTAAATCAAGTTATACGGCAAAGGTAGCTTCCAGTCTCCTGGTCTTCTGGAAGTTCATTAAAAACTTGATTATTCCATATCAGCTGGCTGTTGCAGGGCCCTCAGTGCCTGGAATATTATATTAATTATAATTGATGCAATTTGTATATTGTATTTCTGTTATTTTATGTTTTTTGTTACTATTTTTGTTTCAGTGGCTGTGGTTCTTGCTTGTGTATCCTATTTAGAGAGCAGCCTTTAACAAAGGGGTTTATAAATTCATTAAAAATAAATAAACCCCCCGAATTTTACTAATTTATAACCCTCCAGATAGAAGCATTCGATCTAGTGGCTAAAGTGCCAGAATGGAAAGCAGGACAGTTAGAAGGTTAGAAAGTAACTCCCTCCTTAGCCAGCAAAGCCATCTGGGGGACCTTGGGCCACTCACTCTCTCTCAGCCCAATTCATTTCACAGGGTTGTTGTCTGGAAAATAGGAGGAGGAAGTCATGCAGTATTGGATATGTTCACCACCTTATTTGTAAAAATAATAAAGGCAGGCTACAATAAATAAAATAATAATAAAAAGAATAACATTCATTGTATTCTGGACAATATGGCCATAGCATTATAGGCATCCTGGCAGAAGTGCTCTGTGTTGAAGATTGCTGGTGGACTAATGTCCTTACCTTCAGTTTTTTATTTTTAGTTTGTATTATTGTAATTAATGTCTCAATATTTTAATATTTATGGTTTTAATTGTATGCCACCAGAGTTGCATTACAGAGTGATAGAAGCAGCAAACAAATTAAATAAATAAGTAAATAACACGATGGAAATTTTAGTCCAATGTATGTGGAAGGAAGCAGTTTGGGTAAGGGTCCATGGATGAAAAGCTCAATTACATTACATATAGATTCCTTGATGGAGTTTTGGGAGTTCAACCAAGAAATTGCAAAGTCATTAACCCTGAGCCAGAGTTAACTCACCCCAGATCATTATACTGCAATTATGAAGTTATTTCATCTGATCAATTATTTCATCATAATAGCTAATAGAATTGAGCTCAAGATGTTCAATATGACACATAATATGCTATGCTACAATAACATTTAAAAAAAGAAATACAGTATTCCAATATCACATTCAAGACAGGAGTCAATAATGATAAATAATTGCTTATTGTCAGAGCTGCTCGGGGAACTGGAAGAAGAAAATACATTATATTTTTTTCTTTATACCAAACTGCTGGCCTTACATTTTAGAAAAAGTAAAACGTTCTGAACAAATATGTTGGCAGCTGAAAGAGAAGAGATGCTTCTTTTCTTGATCGCGCTGATGTATAATGACATTTTAGCAGCTGGCAGGGACACCTCTATCTCTCTCTTGATACATATATAAACAAATATGTGAAATCCTGTGGGCAAATAATGCCAGTATTCCTAAAATCTTCAAAATCTTTAATTAGATAGAAATTTGATTGTCACATAGCAAACAATCAAACTGCATCTACATCTGGTGGCAGACTCTTTAAAAATTGATTTTATGTGAAAACAGGATAATATTGTCACTCACTGCATATTATGGAAATATGTTCAGATCTAGAGCATTCCACGGTAGGTATTATCTGATTACATGTAATAAAATGGAATGAGGCATCCTTTATAACACTTACTTAAGATCATTGGGAGTTTGTACTATTGAGGTAGATTTTTTCCCTAATATTTCATAAACGATATGAACAAATTGACCTTTGTGGATATTTCATCTTATAATGTCACATCTGACTAGGAAGAATCAAGCATATCTGCCAAAATAATCCCACTATAGCAATCACATGAAATGGTAGAAATCCCAGTAGATAATAGCTGCGGTGGGTAGTATAGCTAGGTTTTATAATATGGTAAAAACTAACAGATGTTATGACTCTGCATGTACATAAAAACAAAATATGTTCTCATGAGCTTACTTTTATTTTAAATTTATGTTTTGAAACCAAAATATCATACTAAATCTTCTCCCTATCCTTCTTATTTAAAAATAAGTATGGGTAGCTATACACTGTCACTCAGTCTTCATCTACGAACATGGAATTTGCTGTTTATTAATTTGAGTGGAAGAACAACTACTTGGAGATTAAATACCATAATGCTATTCTAAAGTTAGACTAGAAAACTGGTGGGAAGAATGAAACCAGTCTGAAAAGGCTAAAATAATTTGAGCAGTAATAAATACATCTTATTGAAAACCTGAGGTAAACAGATGTTCCCTTTCCAACTGGAGATGACACAATACGTCATCTCTAGTCGTAACTGCAATGGCAGAACCATAATGATGTCAGTTCTAGTTGGAAAGGGTGTCTAATTGAAAGATGGGCTACTGGAACAGCATTTCATTGCTGTCTGAAGTTGTCTTCTACATTTTGGCAACCCAGATCTGAATACCTAGCAATATGACACTATTATACATTTTATTCTATGGCAGTGCTACTAGATCTGGACTACAAACATGAATTACTGCCATATTAAATAGCAGAGGACTATTTGCTGCTATCTTATGGTCATCTAGATTTTTGCAAGCCCTTCCTATCAGCCCTAATATAGCTGTTATGAATTACTATAAGATTATGTTGGTTGAACAATCTTTTTTCAGATAATGCTAAGCAGAAACCTAATAATAACAGAAACAACTGTTTCAGACTGTTTTTAAAATGTTCTTCCTTTCTTTAATTTTATTTGCATTGTTCCATGAAGATTTATTTGCATATGATTTAATAGGATAGTATTCCATTGTTAAAGGAATCAAAAGTACTGTGGTGAAATTTAAGAATACTTTTAAACATGAACATAGATATACAACATATCAATTTATGAATAGTAAATAAAACTATGATGTAAAGGCATCCCAATGAAAATTGAGGAAGATTAAATACAAACATGTGAATAAACTTTTTCCATTAATGGCTAAAACTTCTAGAAATCATGTTAAATTGAATTTCCACCTAAAATCACTTATCCTAAGATTTGGCTGACTGATGCATCTTGTAGAGTACAAAAGCATCATTGGAAAAATAAACTAGTTTATCATTTTCTGTTGCTTCCAAGGAAATAAACAAGCTCAGCTACTTTAATTTACAAATATTTTCAGGGTATACTCTGGGGCAACAGTAAGTGATTGATGGAGAGCAGCAAGCTCCAAGTATGTCAGCCCTCAGAAGACCCTTTAAGTTGAAGGTCATAACTGCCAAGGTTTCTGCAGCTCCATATAAAACATAATGCCAATTTCCATGACATTACTGGCCTATTTGCATCTCGTTAACGTGGAACAATAAATAATTTTTAAAACTATAACATGAACCTCTATTGTTGGTGAAATCAGCTAACTTAATAATCATGATACAAGGAACTGGGAACTGCAGTCTAATAATAATAATTAGTGTACTTATTAATCTGTTGAAATTTTGATTTTGGGTGGAAGTAAGAATATTGCAAGACTCATAGACCATGTTGTCCATTTCATATACAAGCAGAGATGGAAATTGTTCCTTCTTAACCTAAAAAATCAGTACCTTTGGGTTACAGAAACATTTGGAAATGGAAATATAATGCCATAATCATTTTCCTGTTGAATATTTTATTAAGTGTATATCAAAACATATTACAGGAACAAAGTATGGCAATTCAGAATATTCCAAATTTAGTACATTATGAGAAAAGGAATGAATTTATAAAACAAATGGAATACATTTCTTCTCAGTAAATAGTTTATACACAGTGCTGTGTTATATGATTGCCTGGTCAATAAAGAATAAATTATTCTATTATTATCAGATTTCTACAATTTTTCCAGATTATGTTGTTTTCCATTAATAATCTTTCCATTTCCACCCAAACTTTCTTGTATTGCTTTTCTTTTTAAAGAAAATCCATTGAGACATTGAACAAAGCTTCTTGGAGCTACTAGAAACATTCTCCTTCTAAAAACCTGGTTAAATATTCACACACACACACACACACACACACACACACACACACACAGAGAGAGAGAGAGAGAGAGAGAGAGAGAGAGAGAGAGAGAGAGAGAGAGAGAGAGAGAGAGAGAGATTTTCTCTCTTTCTTAAAATATCTGCCAAAAAATATAATGGTGAAACAGCCCAAAGTTTCTCTTAAGGGATATGTGGAGATGTTATTTAATGATATTTCTTTTGAAGAAAACATACCAGGTTTATGCCTGCCATCGCTATAAATTTAATGAATTCTTGATTCCTATTCATGCCTCTTAATAAGTTGCTAAACAGCATCTGTCTTTAATTAACAATCTTAATTAATTGATAGTTAATATTCTCAAGTAATTTCCTTTCAAAAAGTTAAGTAACATTTGCACTGATTTCAATTATAACAAACATTTAACTGCTTTGTTTGATGTCTTGCAATGATTTCTGAAAAGAAATTTTCTGGATCTATGTTAGCCAACTTTTTGGGAGTTCAAAACCATACATCATTCTAGAAGTTGCTCAAATTGAAAAAATTTCACTCTAGGTCTTTAAATCTAATAATCAAATCTGTGTTAAAATCAGTCAAATTTGTTTTCTTATTTTAGTATTGGATAAGTTTGGATAAAAATCTGGGGACCAAACCTTTGTGTCTATTCTATGAATGCCTCCAAATAAGCATCATAATTGACAATTCACTCCGGTTAGCACTTAGATAATAAAGCACTTGGCACTTCCAAGACCATTGACTAGGCTGTGAACTCAAAAAATACCTATCCCAGAAGAAGGCAACAGAGAAACACCTCTAGAGCAGGTTTTGATTTCTTTTCAATATAGAAGAAATAAAATTTATCAAAATACTTTTTTTACAGCCACATTTTGATTTAAATACATCTCTGCATCCCATGTTATTACTATTCAACCTATTTCTAGAAACAGGATAAATTCACATACATAAGTCTTCACAACTCTAAATATATCAGAAGAGTTCTATTGCACTACTGCCTAGGAAACTGGAACAGAGAGGGAGAAATATAACTAGTAGCCACTGCAGGATAAGGTATTCCACTCCTAACACAAATTATACAAATTGAAGTAATTCTCTACTGCAAGCAAGATAATGGTTGTTTTCTCCTTATGACAGCTGCATTTAAGAAAGTTGGAAAGGTACATAAAAATCTTGGGAAGATACCTTTCGCTATTTAATAAGAGCTAGTCTACATGGAATAAATATTCCTCTCCAGCTACTTATTTAAAATATTTGTATACTACTTCTCATTCAAAAAATTGCCATCTTACAATAATAATTACTGACACCATAGGATGAAAACCATGTTAGTCTATGGTAGCAAAAACCAAAAGGTAGCTCACAAAAGTATGATTTTTAATATTGTTGTTAATCAGAAAAGGACTACCAGACTAAGTAATAAGCTATTTGGGTTCCATTCAGGAACAGTTTAGGAAACAGTTCTGGTATTGCTTTCTGAGAAGAATTATATTAACCATGCAAAATCCATTCCTGACCATGCATGCAGATCTCTAGGGAATACAGGGGCAGCATCTACATCTAGGAGGGAGGGAGGAAACATGGAAACATCCATCATCAGCCCAGAGAAGGCTGATGATTGTTCTAATGACCCATGCCAACATTAGTGACTCTATGGTGTTAATCCCATTCAAATTCCTATTTTATTCCCTTTGGTTATCAGTCAGTAGAATCTTTTCTGAGTTGATTTCTACTCCTACTAACTACATTGACACATCCAAGTAGTTATCTTGGCAGAATGCCCTATTATTGTTTTTTTGGCTTGGGTGTGTGTGTGTGTGTGTGTGTGTGTGTGTGTGCGTAGGCTTCCCATCTTGCTTAAAGCTCTGGAATTTCCTATGATATTACATTCAACTCTAACCAGGTATGACTTTATTTTAGTTTTTGCATCAAAGTTGATCAGATACTGCAGATTGCCAGGTTTTTCACTACCTAACCACAATCTCTGCTCAAACAAAAATATTGATGAAAGCTGGGGGGTTTTCAGTCCCATCCTATCCCCAGCAATAGCTTCATATATACTAATTGTAATAGTTATACTTTTGCTTCCTTCTTATGCATTTTTATAACAAAATAAAGCCTTTTCAAATCCAGCAATCTCTTGCTGATGCTGAAGATAATATAAGTGATAACCAATATAAACCAATAGCTTTATAAAAGTTACCTAAGCAGATATCCATTATTTGTTCTTTCAGCTAAGAATGTTCTAGCTTAATTGTGACCAATGTACATAAATGCTTTTTATCCTGTCATGAATCTCCCAGCAATCAGGCTTATTGAATGACCCCAGGCTCTGCTTTCTGAGACAGGGATTATTATCTTGTCCTTTATTATTATCCTGAGAAACAGACATAAATAAACAAGAAGGACGTAATAATATTTCCCAATAGAAACAGAACATTGTTATAGTTACAAAATACCATGCCATCTGCTAGCTATACACAAAGGCTAAGTGTTTGCAAGAAACAGTTACAATAATTTTGAAAATGATTCAAAATTTAAATTTTCAGGCATTCAAGATTTTTCAGACCCTGAAAGTTTGATCTGTTTCAGCACCAAGTTTTCATTGGGAAATTTTGGGTCTAGGCTGGTAGAAGTACTACCACTAATTAGTTTCCTTTTTGTAAAATATTGCAAGCAGATGTGGTTTAATCATCCTTTTATAATCAACTGACCACTATTTATTTAGAAGCCCTATGGAAGAGGATTATGGTTTGCATGTTACTAGCCAGATTGATACACAATTTATTAATTAGTTAATATGAATTATTTAGCAAGTTTTAGGCCTAATAACAAGAAATTGTTTAGTCATGGACACATTTGTGTGACAGTAAAACCTGATTTAGCATTTTAATTTTTGTACGTAACTTTCAATTGTACATTCATTAATTGCGACTCGTTCTTTCCTTCTATTACAAGCTAAGCAATTTCATCTTCTGCACTTTGTTGCTGTCATTAATATATCATATCATGCATGGCATCTTCATTCTACAGCTATTTCATATGGATGATTTTTCTGAGCACATAATAACATTGCTCAATTTTTAATATTTGCAGTGAATTTAATCCTTAATCCTGTATATTGGTTTAGACCAGTGGTTCCCAACATGGGGCCCACGCCCCACAGGGGGGCAATTTGATTTTTAATGGGGGCAATTGGAACCTTGTTTAAACCAAGCTAATGGCCTTTTAGGCTTCCTCCATGTGAGTAGGAGTTTACTTTTTGAATAATAAGAATTATATGTCACGGAGGCAGGGGCATCAGGATTTTAGAGATGCTTAGGTGGGGCATGGCCAAAAAAAAGGAACCACTGGTTTAGACCATATGAAAATAGAGAATGCCATTATCTGACTATGTGTGAATAATCTTGGGAGACTAAAGAGAAGAGCCAAAGCTTAAGCAACAATCAGTCAAGATATATTTTAGTCCACAGAAGGAATGAGGATATGGGAAGCAGCCTCCTAAGTTGTTGCTAGTTGGTTATCCTGGTTAGGCCCAATATAAGAGACTGTAGACTTTCTTGTAATAATAATATTTATTATCTTCCTCAGGAACACATTTAGACAGCCATCAATCTGACAGGAGCGAGAGCTTATATACAGAGGAGGCGGGGCTAATGGTAAGTAGTGACCAATGATAAGTGACACAATGACATCACACCATGACATATATACAAGCACACATATTTACAGATATCAGGTTAGGTATTTTCAACTGTAACAAATCCCCCTCTAAAATACCTAACTAATGGTGAGTTATTAAGATTATATATGTACATTGAGTTTGTAAGTCAAATACACATGTTGTTTGGTTGGTAATGGCTTAGTGAGTATATCAGCAATTTGTTCACTAGTATCGCAATGAACAGCTTTAATGAATCCTATACTTGACAGTTGTCTTACATGTTTATATTTGATATCAATATGTCGAGATCGTTGACCTATTGCTTCGGAAGCTGATATATCTATTGCTGCCTTATTGTCCTCATTGATAATAATTGGATAAACAGGTTCATCCCACACATTAGATAACAAATCATCGAACCAAATTAGATTATTGACTGCTTTGGATAAGCAAACATATTCGGCTTCCGCCGTAGAGGTGGCAATTAAGTTCTGTTTGCCAGTGTACCAGTGCACCGCACAACCATTTATAAGAAAAACATATCCAGAAGTGCTTTTCCTGCTTTTTGAATCAGTAGCCCAATCAGCATCGGCGTAGCAGGTCAAAGTTGGTTTTTCAGAAATGAATGGTTCTAAGAATAGACACACATTAATGCTAGACTTCAGATACTTTAAAATCCTCTTAATTCCCTCCCAATGGTATAAGTTAGGATTGCTTACATGTCTTGACAACAAATTTACGGCAAGGGTGATATCAGGCCTGGTCCAATTAGATATATATAATAAGGACCCAATAATTGATCGATATAAAGTGTTATCCTTGAATGGTTCGTACTCATTGTACACATTCCTATAAAAATCAGTTGACATAGGAGTATCACAAATTTTTGAGTTAATCATGTTACATTTTTGTATGAGTTCCATAATCTTGTCTTTCTGAGATAATTTGAACCCCTTATCTGTTTTGTCAATTTGGACTCCTAAATACTTATTTACCTTTCCTAATATTTTTAAATTGAAATTTTTGCCTAGTTGTTCAGCGAAATTATCACATTTAATCTTGTCACGTCCAAAATATAAAATATCATCAACATAAATCAAAACATATTCAATAGAATCATCATTTCTTTTCGTGAAAAAGCAAAAATCAGATGAAGTAGCTACAAAGCCTATATCTTTAAGTATCTTTGATAAACACTCATACCACCGCTTACCAGACTGTTTTAGTCCATAAAGGCTCTTATTCAATAGCCAAATTTCTCCCTTTTTTGTATCTTTTCCTGGGGGTGCTTTCACATAAATTTCTTTATCTAGATCAGCGTGCAGGTAGGCTGTCTGCACGTCAAACTGATATACTTCCAGATTTAAAATGGAAGCTAACACTAATGCTGTTTTCACACTTTCTGATCTAACGGTTGGTGAGTACGTGTCTTCATAGTCATCCGGAAATCTTTGGGCAAAGCCTTGAGCCACTAACCTGGCCTTGTATAGGAATTTACCATCCTCTAGCTCTTTGATTTTATAGATCCACCTAGTGCCAATGGGGGATTTCTCAGTGGGTATGTCTGTTGGTGTATATACATTTAGTTCTCTCAAACTGTCCATCTCTTTTTTCATTGCTTCCTCCCACTTACTTTTTTCTTCTAGAGGTAACTTAAGTATGTCATCATATGTGTTGGGAGTCAGGTGTTTAGCTTGAACAGACAGTACGTAATCATCTAATCTTTTAGGGATTGTGCCCCTATTGGATCTAATGGGCCTATTCTGGGGATGTTCATCGCTATGCATATACTTAGCTTCTTTTTCGGTTAATTGATCTACCTTCAAAGTGGGGTGTCCTTTTTTCCATTCATCATTAACTATTTTTGGGCATTTGATTCTGTTTGTGGATGTGGATTTGGGGTTTGTATCTGATATATGATGTTCTGCGTGCGTGTGTCTAATATTTTTTGATTCTGGGTAAATTTCATTGAGATGTAATTTTGACCAGTTCATGTGTTCATGAAACACGGCAGATCTGGATACAATGAAGTGGTTATTTTTATCAATGAAGCAATATCCCTTGGTTCCTGATTCGTACCCCATAAATATCAGTCTTTTGGATACTTTCTCTCCTTTGTGCCTTAATTGTGAGGGGACATATACATCAGCAGATACACCAAATACGTGTAAATGCCCAATTTTTGGTTTCCTTCCATACATGAGTTCGTATGGGGTCTTGTTGATTGTACTGGACCATAAGCGATTTATAGTGTAATTGGAATAAGTAAGGGCTTCAGCCCAGAATGATTGGTTTAAACCAGCATCATCTAACACACATTTAACCATGGTTTGCAGCAAACCGTTTTTTCTTTCAGAGACTCCATTTTGAAATGGGGAAAACGGACAAGATTTAAAGTGCAATATTCCTTGTGATTTTAGCCAATTTGAAAATTCGTTGGATAGGAATTCCGACCCCCTGTCAGTCATTATTTGTTTAATTTTAGTATTGTGTTGCGTCTCTACCATTTTAAAGAACTCCTTAAATTTTTTGAAAACCTCATTTTTGTGATTAAGGGTGTATACAAAACCGAATCTACTGTAGTCATTGACTATGGTTAGAAAGTATCTTTTTTTATATTTAATTGAGGGTTTTAATGGGCCTACTACATCCATGTGAATTAGTTGAAAAATTGATTGTGTGGTGCGAGTGGCTTTTTTGGGTTTTGGTTTGTTTTTAATTTTGGATGAACTGCACACAGAGCATTCTAAGTAATTTTTACAGTTCTTTATTTTTAAATCTTCGGAACATTCTAACATTTTTCGTATGACGGGAAAGCTTGCGTGTCCTAGCTTTCTGTGGAGTAAGTGACTACAATTATCGTGAATAGGTCTTCCATTGTTTAAATTCTCAGACATATTAGTATCAGTGTTTGATGCATTATCATTATTACTTTCATCATGGCTATCTGAATTTGGCTTTTTGTTTCTTAATTGATAGTTTGCATAGACTAGTTCGTTATCTTGTGGCAGTAGGTATGTTAGTCCATCATTTGTAAATAGTTTACCTATGTCTCTGTTGTTCTTAGTCATAAATACCTTTCCACCTCTGAAAGTGGTTTCTATTCCATTCTCTATACTTAATTTTAGGGTTGCCAATATGTTATTTGGAATTTCGGGCACAAATAGTACCCCCTCTAATTTCCCTATACCCTTTATATGCGTGTCTCCTATTCCTCTCACTAGGACCTTATTTTGGTTTGCTACTTTAATGTAATATTTCTTTTCAGTGAAGTTGCTTAATATTTGTCTATTATGAGTTGTATGACATGTGGCTCCAGAATCTATGAGCCAAGTGTTGAGTGAATCAGACATCAAAATGTCATTGTTTCTTATTCCATATAGTGATCCTTTCTTATTTTCTCTAGGGTTATTTCTGTACATTTGTCTTTCTTTAGGGTGTGGTGATTCTCTTCGCTTATACTTGTAATCTGGGGAAGTTCTGTCTAAGAAGTGTATTCTCCTATCCTTGTGTTGATATGAGTCACTGTATCCTGCATTCTTGGGGCAATCTCTACTCTGATGTCTTTCAGATCCACATATGAGACATTCATGTGGGTACCTATCTCTGACCCTAAAATCAGTTCTTCTTTGATTTCTACCTTCCCTTTGTTGTGTATATCGCTCTCTTCTAAGTCTATCTTCAGTAATAAGCTTATTGGTGAGGTTTTCTAAAGTAATTTGTTCTATACTTAGGTTATCTATTAAGGTAATATAGTTATCCCAGCTGTGATCTAATGAGTTAATTATAATGCTTTTCATGGTGTTGTCAGAAATGGTTTCCCCCCTTTGAATAAGGTCTGCTCTTACAGCGTTTAGATTCAAGATATGTTCACTCATGGAGGTATCATGTTTTAGTTTGGCAGAATAGAATTCCCTAGAAATTTTTGTGGTGGTGGCTACACTTTTACTATAGAACAAATTGAATAATTTTTGGTATGTTTCAAATACAGTTAAATTATGCTCTATACTGGGAAGTATACTTGGGGAAATAGATGCAATTAATATATAATATGCTTTGTGATGGAGGCAGTCTATTTCATAGGTCCAAGGCTTATCTGGTGGGTTATCAATAAAAAATAAAACATTCTCTTTCAAATATGTAATCTGTAAACACTGGTTCCATTCCATTAAGTTGCTTCCATCTAATCTTAACTTTATAAAGTCTGAAGGTAATGTCCCTGAGTGTTGTGAAGTGTTATTCATGTTTAGTAGCTGTCCATGATTTAAGACCTTAGCATACTCACAATAAGGCCTGGGTATGGTAGATGCATGTCTGTATTTACTTATCTCTATGTTGCGCTGACTTGTATTTATGTTTTCTTCTTCTTTCTTTGCAGGCTCGTTCTGGGCATGCTCAGTACTCATTTTTCTCCAGCAGCCGGCGAGGGAGGTTCCTGTGTCTGCAGCTCCTGGGGTGAAGTCCCAGACGGCCTTCTGTTGCTCTGCTTTGTTTCCGGAGGGCCTCTGGTGACTGAAGAATGCCTGGGGTGCTGCTGTGCTCGTCGGGGAGTCTTCTCTGAGGTCGTCAGTAAGTGGAGCTTGAGGTAGGCCACCATTGCCAATGGAGCCGGGTTGTTCAGGGAGTTGCTCTTCGGTAGGTAAGTATGATTGCCAGCTTGTCTTTCTTCAGGTGGCTAGGCCTTTCTTTAGACAGTCTATTTCTTTTTGGCTTTTGGTAGATGGTAGTTTAGAATTTTCTATTTCATTTTCTGGTTGTTTGTTTGGTATTGTTAGTTTAGTCCCGAGTGCTGCAGTCAGTACCTGTATAGCATTGTCTATTTCTACTTCAGTAGGTTGAGCTTTGTTTTGTTTAAGTAATTGTTTTTTATTTGTTTTTGAACTCGGGTAGTCATCTTCTTGGTAGGTTTTGTTTTTTATTTCGTAGTTTGAGGTTTGGAATTCTTTTAGTAATTGGTCAGGCATTTTAGAGGTATTAGGTGGGTAAGATGGCTGCCATGAAAAAGGCGGGAAGCTGTCGCCATCTTCGGTGTCATTTTTGAAGTCAGGGGTTGAGTTTCTTACCTTGCAGTTTTCTTGTTTGTTATTTTCTTTATCTGCTGCTGTTCCGTGGTCGTTTATCATGCTGCGGATTTTCACAAGCAGATTTGATTCAACTGTAGTTGTTTCTATTAATTCTAGTATTTTTCTTTTTACCTCATCTTCTTTGTTTGGTGTTGAGAAAGTTTGTTCTGCTCCAGCTAGTGGTTTGTTTTGTGTTAGCAGTTCATTTTCTTGTAATTGCGTTTGTTTCTTAATATTTTCAAGTGGTGTATATTTGTCAGGAGTTAGTTGAGCTGCCATTCTTTTCGTTATGTATCTGGTGGCAGGTCTTCTTTTGTCGTTATGTGAGTCTTGCATCTTTATGTTCGGTTGGGCCTACCAAACCATCCTCTGCTACCAATTTGTTGCTAGTTGGTTATCCTGGTTAGGCCCAATATAAGAGACTGTAGACTTTCTTGTAATAATAATATTTATTATCTTCCTCAGGAACACATTTAGACAGCCATCAATCTGACAGGAGCGAGAGCTTATATACAGAGGAGGCGGGGCTAATGGTAAGTAGTGACCAATGATAAGTGACACAATGACATCACACCATGACATATATACAAGCACACATATTTACAGATATCAGGTTAGGTATTTTCAACTGTAACATAAGTTCTTTGGAAAGTATGAGTAAGGGGAAAAGTGCTTCCATACTTGCAAAATTCTGTTCCTCTAAGTTTATAATAAAGGTAGTGCTAATAGTCATAGTTTTGTTTTCTTATCTGGACTATCTCAAAGGGCTGACATTCATTTCACAAATTTTGCCTCAACTGTTCTATAAGCTGCACTAGATAGTTGTAAACAGGTTGTTTGTATATCCATTTGCTTCTAGTTTTGCAACAATCATGCAGATAGGTAATCAGTGGAAGAGATGTACTGTACTTTGGGAATTGGAGGCCATTTCTAAAACTCCAAGTGGAATCTTCTGCCTCTGTCAGGAAGAGAGTAGATTTGTAAAATTCTGTTATTTTACAATAAAGATGGTGCTACTATTCATGATTTTAGTTTCTGGACTCCTTCAAAAGAAGGGCAGATTTTTCCTAGCCTTTAAGAAACAGCTTGAATATTTTTATTCATGTGTATGTATACATATTCTAACTTTATATATTGCATTTATCACTCAATCACCACAATATGATATATACTGATATATAAGCCATGTTGAGTGGGAAATATCTGACATCATTGGAAATAGCAATTATTGGGGGAAATGCTGTTGAGACTCTTCTTATAAACACCTACAAACTTGATATGCATAAATAGCAATGGTTCTACAATCAATACTTGTTGACCTAACCTGTATATGCTAAAAACTATCACAGCATTTTGCATCCTATACCTGTGGGCTTTCCCTGAGTGATCTAGCAGCTATTTGAAACATTTTTGAAGTGCATTGTTAATACGGTTATCCTGAGAAGGAGAAGGAACAGTGAACACCATTGTATTGATCATAACCAAGAACAATAAACTACTTCCATTACTAGAGTCAATCAAATGACATTTTGGTAAAAACAAAAAGAGAAAATAAAGTAAGTTTGAAGACAGGCAGAAACTCAATTGGGAATAAAATCAATCTGAGTCATTTGAGCAGGACAGATCAAGCTATCAAAAGAGTTGGCAATAATGAAATCAGACTAGAGATGAGAATAAATGCTGATTGTGCTAATGTGAAAGATTATGTTGCCTATAATTCTTACTGTGTTTCTGACTGCAGTGAGTATTTCTGTGTATACTAGAACATGGAGTGTGGATGAGAAAATTATAGCAATCTATTTTTGCCCCTAATGTTAAAAAAATATATTATTACCATATAATTTGACTTACCAAGATTAGCCTATCATTCAGACTTATTTCTCAATAATGTCTAGAAAAAATGTCTAGAAAAATTTCAGAGTAAACCTTACCAAGACTGAGTGGCTATTATTTGGCTCTGCTGCTGCTGGGGATCTTCCATCCCTAGCTCTGAATGGCGGTACACAATTTATTTAGGTCTGGTGTACAATTTGGGAGTCTGTCACTCCTTTTGGAACTCTCCTTCATTGTTGTAGAGCAGGGCTGTCAAACTCCCCACCCACGGGCCAGATGCGTCAGGCCCACACCAGGTTTAATGAAAGGGAAAAAAGTCCTGATATGTCACATGACACCACCGTGACGACATGAGTTTGACACCCCTGTTATAGAGTACATGGTCATATTAGCCAGACCCAATCAAAAATAACATGTTAGTTACTTGAATTTTTCTAAATGTTTTTTAAAGATACTCCCACATGCAATACATTATAATAATCTAGCTCGGAAATCAGTCAAAAGATATGGTTCTCTATCTGCTGCTAATAAATGTCTTGATACACTCAGGCCTATATGTATTCAGCAGTTCCACACAAATCAAATATTTGGTACCAAATACAACATTTATCAGTTAATAAATATCTAAATAAATAAAAGATGGTGATAGTGAACCAAGAAGAAGAATTGCCCTTTTTAATACAATGGGAAAAGGTAAAGGTTTCCCCCTTTACAGTTGTTTCCAGTTCTAGGGGGCAATGATCATCTCCATTTTTTAGCCAAGGGAGCCAGCAAAGGCACTTCCAGGGTCAGGTGGCTAGCATGGTTATATATGGAGGCACACATAATATATATATATAAAACCATGAAGTGGTACTTATTTATCTACTCACATCTGCATGCTTTTGAACTGCTAGATGGACCACAATGGGAGCTCATGTCACCATGTGAAACTCAGCCCTCGAACCATGGCTATCAAACAAGCTGTTTCTTTAACCATTGAGCCATCACACCCCCTCAATACAATCACTATGACAATGTAATATCTTATACATGGGGTATTTCCTCATTTTCAAACCCTTAACTAATAGATAATTGGAGAAAATTGAAAGTTCCTGTATAACTTTATTACTTCCAAACAGAATCACTCCCTGAATAAAGATGACACATTTTATTGGCAAATGTACAAAATTATAATAGCTCATGGGTGAGTTTATGAGAATCTTATGGATTCACAAAATGTATATAGCCAGCTTGTGTCTGAGTTGGATAGGAATTGGGTTGAATTTCGTCTTTAAGTCTAGTATCAGTCTTCTCCTGTTTTAATATCAGTGCAAAAAAGGGAATTTCAACTCATAGTCCAATCTATTTCTAATTCAACTCCATTTCCTTTTCTTATTTTCAAAATACCTTGCATATCAAAATTAAAACATTCAAGAGTTAGGAAAGAGCAAGGACTTGAACAAAGATGGGTCCTGAAGCTAAGGAGAGAAGACAATTTTCTCCCATGGGATTAAATCCTTATACCCAATTGTGCGTTTTGCTGCATCAGTATGACTAGATAACACATTTGCTGCAGCTTTTCTATATTTTTCTTTATAAAACCTTTTGTAACTTAATCATATAATCTGTATCTATTACTACCTCTATCTCTTCTATAAATTCATCAGAAGTTTTAGTTTAGTTTAGTTTAGTTTAGTTTAGTTTAGTTTAGTTTAGTTTAGTTTAGTTTAGTGTCAACCTGGTAATAAAGTCAATTTAAGAAAAGAAAAGAAAAAAACTCCAGAAGAATAACGAAACATAAAAAAAGGAAAAACATCTCAGAGATGACAGTGAGTAATGTTCTCTTTTGGATTCATGCATTTCAGAGAACTTAAAAAGTAATTTCACACTAATCAGATCTGAACATAAATTGGAATCTCAATTTAAAAATGTCAAATAATCAGCAAGCAAGCATTAGATGAAAGAAATAAGACATCACAAATAAAAAGCAGGAGTATGAGAATGCTTTAAACAATGCAATTTATACAACAACTCAGTGTTTTCAGACTTGAAAACTTGATAATATTTAAGATCAATTTCCACCTATAATAAAAAGACACATTCATAATTGAATTCCTCCTTTGATTACACTGTAGTGCCTTTCTTCAATATCACTTTTGATGTTTGTCCTTTCTATTTAAAATAATGACTCCCACTGGCTCAATTAGGAATGAGTTGATATTCAGAAGGTTTCTCTGTGAGTATTCATTAAGAGCTCCCAATTTGTAAGGCATACTGAGGATAAGTTGCATAATATGCTCCCTGTCAGACAATTTTATGGAACTGCTTACTAGACTTCTGTATTTTTTTCTTGATGCCTGATTGTCCTTGTCTGGATTCAGGATCTAAGCAAGATTGGGTCTATTTAATACCTGGATGTGAAAGGCAATTTGGCTTAGTGGCCAGGTCACTGTTTTAGAAGAGTTAAAACAGTTCTAGTTGTCTCTTAGTCATAGAAACCAGGTGGGTTTCTAGTCATGCTTTTTTATTCTTAGGATCAAAGTACTGGCAAACTACTTTCAAAAATGTTGCTAAAAACTTGGGGACTTGTCTCTGTAGTCCCAGAGAGCCATGGTTGACTCAATGAACCATAACAATAATACCTAGAATCAGGGAATACTATAGTCTATAGGTTTAGACCTTCTAGTCAACCAAAGAATCCTGGAAGAAACCAAAGGTAAATCATATCTATATTGCTGCCAAGAAAACACTACAAATGTGTCCATGTAACTAATAGGCATCAATTTCAATTCAAGTTTATATTTTAAATGTAATAATTTAACTGTTTATATTTTGCTGTAAAAGACTAATATGGTTACCTGTCTTTATAATGCAATGATGTCCTATAGCCGTGATGGCGAACCTATGGCACGCGTTCCACAGGTGGCATGCTTAGCCATATCAGTGGGCATGTGAGTCCCACCAGAAGTTGGCAAACAGGCTGTTTTCAGCCTCCGGAGGGCCACTGGGGGGGGGAGACCGTTTTCATCTTCCCCAGGCTCCTAGAGAGGCTCTGGAGGCTGAGGACAGCAAAAAACGGGCCTCCCGGTCCCACCAGAAGTTGGCAAACAGGCCATTTCTGGCCTTTGGGGGGCAGGGGAAGGCCATTTTTGCACTCTCTAGACTCCTAGAAAGACTCTGGAGCCAGGTGAGAGAGAAAAACGGGCCTACTGAGCCATCATGTGCCAGGAGCAGGGGGAGCATGGGGGGGGGGGTCATGCAAGCATACACGAGGGCAGGACACATAGAATTATGAGTGAGGGCATGCACCTGCGTGACCCACCTCCGTCCCTGGCACACAATGGCAAAAAGGTTAGCCTGTCCTATAGTATCTCCACTTTATTTAAGTATGGCTATGGTTTTTAATGAATAGGGAACATAAGAAAGAAGACGCTAATATGCCTAAATCTTAGGGGGTGGTAAGTATGGATATTTAGTCATTTGCTATGAGAAAGTATGTTAGATTAAATGGGCATCATTTGAACCAAAACAGCAGTTTTTAAGTTGTGATCTTGATTCCATCAGCTTATTATATTCAGCAATTGTAGAAATTCATTTGAAAAATGGGCAGCAAATAAATTTAATAAATAAAATAAAATAAACTGCCCCTTTGCAAAATGAATGAATGAATGAATGAATGAAATCAGATTTTCTGCAAGGAAAAGAAAAGGAAGGAAGTTACAGAGTTGGTACCCATAAGATTAAAAAAGGCCTAATTACATCTTACAGAGCATATATCTAAACAGTATAGTGATAGTCTCAACCTATATAGTATAATATATTTATGTGAAAGTTTGTTACAACCTTGTCCAAAGGAGATCAAATATTTTCAACCAATTATTTTCATTAGAAACATTTTCAAAACCGTATTTCTCTTTTTTCTCCCAGAGTTTTCAGGAGCTAATATTTATGGTAAACGTAACAGATATAAGATTGCAGGTATCTTGTTGTTTACTTAGTACCCCAGATTTCCTACCTGAATTGACAATTATTTTTAAAAATAAAAATAAATAATTTGTGGGCAGTAAAAACTTAGTATTTGTTTGCAAATGTTTATCTTATTAAAAAACATATTGATTCCAATCAATATAATTTTGTAGAGTTTTAGAAACTGCATCATCAGATTATTTGATGCAACAATTTATTGCAATGTAAGTGGGACAATCATTTGCTACTTGGATGGTCCAATCTTAATAGGTGTGTGATTCTTTTTATTAGCTGGCAACCACCATACATTTTTTAATTGTCCATTTTTGTTTCTGTTCCATACCTGCCCGACTTTTACCCTCACTACCTAAAATGCTATCTCGCAAAATATCAAAATAAAAGCATTTCTATAACGAATACTATTGAGCTACAACAAAGTACTACCTCCATCTTGCACAATGGTGTATTATTGTAATTCACTAGTGTCCACAGAATATTGTTGGTTTCATTGGAATGAGAAAAGCAACAGTGCCTTGCAAACTCTGCCCTCTGCTGCCTGAGGATGTGACATTACAATACATATAGAAAAGGGGCAGGGTTTGCATTATTATGTTGCTTTCATCATTTAACACCCTACCTCTTATATGGAATCCATTTTTTAACTTTTGGGGCAATGCTTAGCATTGCAATAAATATGTAAATCACTACTATAAATATGTCAAAAAAGACCTGCAGCAAATTATGAGTAGAATGTATGTTTTCTAAACCAATGCTGAATAGAATAAATAAAAAGCATTATACGTATCACAGGCTTTTCTTTTCTTTTTTAAGACAAAAAGTTACTGTTAAAAATTTACATATGATAATATTGTTTATTGGAATGCACCATTTTACGTTTGTTCTGTTATTCAGAAATATTAATGCAGCATGGATTAATTTTTAGTTAACACCTTTATCCAAACAACATTCATAAGATGAAAATTATTAACATCATTGAGAAAGGGGATCCTTTTTTTTTGTCTTTTACTTATCCCTGTAGTTGCTCTGAATATAAAAAAAACAAAATGACAAATGCTAGCACCACTTCTTGTCAGCAAATTGGAATGATATAATAATGTAGCTGCAGTGACAAAAACAGGAATAGGAACAACAGCAATTCATCAAAGCCCCTTATGGTGAGGGGTAAATCTCAGGTCTTCTTCCTGCCTGCTCCAATCAGGATTAAAATTCCAATTGCTACCTTGTACTGTGGAAGGAAATGGCAATCAGAAGCTTTCAACAGGAGCGCTGGAGGATAAATCTATTATCTCAGTATTGTCTGAATGGCTATAATGGCTTCTTTCCTTCCAACGAATTGAAAAGACATGCTCATCCCTAATTATACACAACACCCCTCAGACACTGCTATTTGAGCCTAATTGTAAAATAAGAGACCTCAGGTTTAAACATAATATCCCAGCTAATTATATTTCAAATACATTAAATGATTCAGAGAGCAGGAAAAAAGAGATGCTGATCTGTTTTATAGGCTCAGTTTACGGTAAAACAATGAAGTTAACCATAGAGCAGTGCCCGTCTTGCGATTTAAAATACTGGCTTCTTGCAGCGTGCTGCAAAGAAGCTTGGGGCAGAAAAACAGGCTGAGAATTACAATGACACTTAAAAGAAAATATATCCCTTTGACTGCGTCTTATATCAGGTTTTGGTTTTAAAACCTTGCTGTGTAATCTCATTAAGTTACATGCATTACTAGCTCTGGGAAGAGGTAACAAAACCAAGATCACTTCAGATAAAAGCTTCTTAAGTAAAGATCCTTTGCAGTGCCCACAGTGAAAGCTTGACTGTGAATCAAGCTTTACCACTTTCCTTATATCCCTGCACAGCTGTGCTGCATCATATGCAGCAATTAAGCAAACTCCTTAATAGACATCAACACGGATAATTTGCACATAGTCTCAAGCCTCAGAATATATGTCATGTAAAGCCATCAGGAGCTAAACAGGACTTGAGAGGAAAGGATAGTTTCCCCAACCCTTTTCCAATACAATACAGAAATATTTCCATCCAATTCAGTTATCTACATATGCAAGTGATTAGTGATCTGAAATTTCTAGAGGGATCTTCCTAGGATTTGATCTGAATCTGCAAACTGTGCATTTTAAAGCAGATGTTCTAAACTTAAAGGACTGTTTGTCAATAACTATCTGACTGCTGAATTTCAAACCAATTCCCTCAGCTATGGTGACCTATCACAGTTGTGAAAGGACATCAGACATGGAATCATTCTTTTGATTATCTCTGGTTTCTCAGGGAAAAGGACAAAATAGAGGAGGCGGTGAAGGAAAATAGCACTAGCAACCAACACACACACGCTTAAGAAGTCTAGCAGCTTTTTCCCCATTTCATTCTTTTTCTGTCTGCTCTATCTCTTTCTAACCATTTAACCATCTCTTTCTGGGAAATGTTCAGAAAAAGCTGCTTTCACAAGGTTGCTGTTGGCATAAAGGAGTTGAATGTGGCTAGATGAAAAGAAGGGCAATTATCTCACTTTCACATATATACAGAAAGAATCTAAAACAGCTGCCTCAAAATTCTTTCAGCAACATGAAGGACTAAATATATTCGTTTCTAATGAAGACTCCACAACAGGCTATTTATTTTGAGCTTTGCCATTAAGGAAATAGGCAAGACAAGATATGGTATCAAGAGTTAGCATGCTATTCAAAATATGTGATATCTGACAGTTGTAGTCATCACAGGTGAAAAAAACAGAGTTTAACTTGATGTAAAGAAAATTACTATATCAATATATGATGAATATTAGACAGAAATAACATGTCTTAAAATATTTAATGTATTCATGCAAATTAATAAACAATTGTATTCATAAGTCTACCTTTACTAAAAGCATGGGCATGAACAATGTTCAAAAATATCAAAGGCTACCATTTTATTTGTTCTCTTTTTTTCCCCAGTGCATGAGAAAATGATATAAAAATAATAATCTGACAGTATTGGGCAAGGAGGACTGAAATAATTAGTGGGATGAACAAAATCAGAATTAGTTTAAGTGCTGAAGATAAAAACCTTATCTATCTATTTATATGACTATACTTTAGCTGAATAGTCCAAACAATGAGCAAGTCTTATACCTACACATGAAGCCTTTTCTCTCATCCATTTGTTAAGTAGCTCAATTAATGTTATGAATAAAAGGCTGAAGTTCACCTTGACTTATAATTAATATATCATTCTCCAAACCAATTCATAACTGAAATTATGAGTGTCACTGACATGGAAAGACTAAAAGTTAGATTACTAGAAAAATTTGGTACAGTTAATGCCGATTTTGATGAGATGAATCAAAAAATCAAAATCAATCGGAGAGATAATGCAGAGATGGTATCTATGGTTCCTGTCATTGTATAATATTTCCAAAAGCTGCATTTCAGTAGACAATGCAATGAAAGAAACTGATTCATTGAAATGTTCACCAACCACTAAACCCAATACAGTCAAAGCAAGGAATGCTTTATAATAGGAATGCACACATTTTGTTTTTCTGGGGAGAAGGCCATGCCTGGTTTTTTACTAGTAAGTTTGGGAGAGAGAATAGAATGACACCATTTTTTTTAAAAAAAATGTGTTTTCTGTTCATTTATACTCAATTGCAATTGCATTTAAATGCAGTTAATATGATTTTTCTCCAATCAATATTGAATAATTTCTATTTTCCTCTACATTAAAAAAAATAGTATGTTAACTACCGTTTTAAAAGCTCAGTAGGGTTGCATTCAAGGCATTTAAAGTACTAAAGGTTTGTGCTGGATAGCTCTATTTTATAAAAGTTGGACATTAGAATTACCTGCAAAATACATTCTGTATCTGTAGACCTACATGCCATACCTTTGCTGCCCACAGCACCAAATCATAACACTATGACCGGGGGTGGGGGTGGGGAAAGAGCCCCAACTTTTTGCAGTCAACAAGGCAGATATTTTACAAGACTTCTTCCCCTTCTCCAAAAGCCCTATTTTGCAATGTTTATTTTTGAAAACTTAAGTTTCTCCCTCTCCTTTGTTATATCATCAAGCCTTTATGGGGAGGGGGGGATATGACCTATTGTGACAGAAATTATCTTAGTCATTTAACTAAGATAAGAATCTAATAAACAATTATTCCTTGCTGCTCCTAAAGCAGAAGAGATATCAATTTTGTATTTGGAAGTTCCTAACACATTGAGTGTCTTTGATAGTCACTTTAAATTTTCTTCTTTCAACCACTCATTTTTCATGCTTAAAATTGATTTTGATAACTGTCCACTTGTATTTTTACATTTTTTACATTTTATTAAATTTGTATACCGCCCTACTCCCGAAGGACTCAGGGCGGTGAACAGCCATAAAATAAAACATATAGATACAAAATTTAAAATGAAGATAAAACTAATTAAATAAATTTGGCTGAAACATTTTAAAACCCCAATGAATTTAAAACCAAATTTAAAATTTAAAATTCCATTTTAAAAAGAGGAAAGGTTTAGGTCAGGCCAGCTTGATGGAATAAGAACGTCTTAAGCGCGCGACGGAAGGTACGCAGATCCGGAATTCTCCGTATCTCCGGGGGGAGCTCGTTCCAGATCGTAGGTGCCCCCACAGAGAAGGCTCTCCCCCTGGGGGCCGCCAGTCGACATTGTTTGGCCGACGGCACCCGGAGGAGCCCCTCTCTATGGGAGCGTACTGGTCGGTGGGAGGTTATTGGTGGCAGCAGGCGGTCCCGTAAATAGCCAGGTCCTAAGCCATGGAGCGCTCTGAAGGTGATAACCAGAACCTTGAAGCGCACTCGGAAGACCACCGGGAGCCAGTGCAGCTCGCGCAGGAGAGGCGTTACATGGGAGCGCCACGTCGCTCCCATCATCACCCGCGCGGCCGCACTTTGCGCTGGTTGGAGCCTCCGAGTGCTCCTCAAGGGGAGCCCCATGTAGAGAGCGTTATGTATGTATGAAGAAAGATTATAGATATGCTTTGGATTTCTGCATCATCTTTTAGAGCAGGGGTGTCAAACTTGTGTCATCATAGTGTTGTCACATGATGTATCATGACTTTTCCCCCTCTTCACTAAACCGGGCATGGACGTGGCCAGCGTGTGATACATCTGGCCTGTGGGCCATGAGTTTGACATTCCTGTTTTAGAGTAAAAATTACCTAGGCAAGTATGGAACTATTTGGATTTCTGCATCATCTTTTAGAGCAGGAGTGTCAAACTTGTGTCATCACGGCATTGTCATGTGATGTATCATGACTTTTTTCCCTCTTCGCTAAACTGGGCATGGGAGTTGCCAGCACGTGAAACATCTGGCCAGCGGGCCACAAGTTTGACAACACTATTTTAGAGTAACAATTACCTAGGCAAGTAAGGAATTATTATAGTCTGTCAAATGTGTACTTTATTTATAATACCTATTGCTTATATTCTTTTAAAATATTTTTTATCTATGTATGTATGTATGAATGAATGAAAAAAATACGTGCTTAGCTACTTACATAAAAAATAAACCTTATAACTGAATTCTTAATTTCCCTAGATGAGACCCAGTTCAACTGTTCAGTCAGATCTGGAGCCACCGCACAATACTACATTACAAATCTGTGTGCACAACTAATCAACTTCAATTCCCTCTTCCCAATTTAATTATAAAACATTGGCGGAACAGTTAAATATGTACCAAGTGACCTTTTGCCTCAACCTGTCTGAAGCATTTACAAGGCTTCTGGCTCGGCAGTGATTTGTACAATCACTTGTATTTTAAAGACAGTTGGACCATCCAACAACATTACTATCAGAAGTGCTCATGACCTCAGCCTTTGCGCCAAGCTGCTGCTTGTGCAGCACAAGGAACTCTCAGTAATTAGATGCGGCATCTATAATACATCACACATAAAAGTGGGGTAAGGTTTGATGATTGTGTGGTTGTGGACAATTATGATTTTTTTTTGCCACTCCCCTCATAGATATTCTGTATTTAACTATCAGATACATTTACTCATGATTTTGATTGATTGA
Organism: Arizona elegans; assembly: GCA_022577455.1. NCBI lineage: Eukaryota > Metazoa > Chordata > Lepidosauria > Squamata > Colubridae > Arizona > Arizona elegans. The sequence goes on from JAKOOJ010000004.1 coordinate 31,563,526, forward strand.
TTTATTTATTTATTTATTTATTTATTTATTTATTTATTAGTTTGATTTATATGCTGTCCTTCTCCGGAGACTCAGCGGCTTACAATGCTTTTAAGCAATAGCCTTCATACTTTTGTATATACCTGCTTAGTAGGGCTTTTGGCCCCCCCTAAGCAGTGTTTTATTTTATACAAAGTCAGCCACAAACCGGGTCCTCATTTTACCTACTTTGGAAGGATGGAAGGCTGAGTCAACCTTGAGCCTGGTGAGAATTGAACTCACAGTAATTGCAGGCAGCTGGCAGCTAAATACTACTTTAACAGTAGTTTAGTCCACTGCACCACCAGGCTCCTTTATTTATGGTTTTTGTCATTTTCCTATTTTCTTATTGTGCTGTAACTGATTTGGGAGAAGTTAAGGGACTCCATGTCTCTTCTACACAGAATATTTTTTTTTTAGTTGAATGGTCTTAATTAGATATTTTTGACTGGTTGATTATTTAATTTATGCCACTAGAACCATTTTTAAAAACTCTTGACTACTATTTGATGGTTGTCCATATATTTACCATATGTATACACAGCTACTAGATAACTGCTGTTGAAGAACTAGCATTTAAGAAGAAAAGTAACCATGGGAATTGGTGCAGCAGCTATAAATTCCCTAAGAATATTGTATTGGGGAAATAATAAGGAATCCAAACTTCTACAAACAATGACACTAAGAACAGAATTATCTGGTAGGGTCAAGAAGGCTGTCTGGATTTGCTTATAATTTTAATAGTATGCTACACAGTTGTTACAAGAAATAGCCAAAATGCAATGTATGAAGGAATACCAGAGACTGTATTACAGTTTTCACTGCTAATGCAGAAAATAAATAAAGACTAAAAAGAATACCTCATAAGAGCTTGCTAAGTGTCCCTTCCTTTATCTGAAGTCTGGGTAGCCTGAGCAAACTGCCAAACCTTTTCTGTAGGGGCCCCCATAATCTGAAAATAGCTTCCTCAAAATATATAATTGCACTCTCTATTCTGTTTGAATGATGTTGGAATAAGAGCCTATTTGGTGTAGTATGGGTGTCGGTAACCCGTGGCTCCAGAGCCGCATGCAGCTCTTTCGTCCCCCTGCTGTAGCTCCCTGTTGGCTGAATCTACCACTGGCTGGCCCTGCCACTCGTCCTCACCTCCCAGTCACTCCTCGCCTGGCCTGAGAAGGTAAGGGCGATGGTGAGGAATGTAGAGCTCCACATTCCAGAGTAGGAGCAAAGCGCCCCTATACTTTGCTGGGTATTGCGGGCGCTTCTTCCGGCCCTTGTTGATGCTGTGTGCACCTTGGTCACTCAAGGAGATGCGTGACTTGCTCTCTGCCCTGAGACACTGGCTGTGGCTGATACTGCTGCTCTTGCTGCCTCCATGGCTCGCCTGCTGCTCTTGCAGTGCTTTGTGCAGCAGAGTTAAATTTAGTGCACTTCACAATGTGGGAGAAGGCATCCCCTCCTCCTCCTGGAGCCCATTATGACATGGAGCATCAGCCACAGCTGGGCCAGGCCAGTGTCTAGGGGCAGGGAGCAAGTTGTGCGTCTCCCTGAGCGACCGAGGTGCGTGCAGCAACAACAAGGGCTGGAAGAAGTGCCCATGAGATGAGGCAAGTACAGAGATGCTTTGCTCATGCTCTGGAAAATGGAGCAAGTCTCCATTCCCCGCAGTCGCCCTTACCTTCTCAGGCCAGGTGAGGAGTGACTGGGAGGGGAGGGTGAGGAACGGGGACAGCCAGTGGTGGGTTCAACTGACAGGGAGATACAGCAGGGGGATGAAAGAGCTTTATTTATCTGGGAACCTGAAATGACTCCTGATTTAAATCATATGTAAAAAGCACTCAAAGAAGAAAGAACAACATCAGCCAAAAAAAAAAAAACACCCAACCGTCGCCTGTTTTGGAAATGGTTCAAGAGAGAACAGACAGGGACACACACACACACACACACACACACACACACACACGGGAGAGGGAGGGAGGGAGGGAGAGAGAGAGGAGAGACAGGGACAGAAAGAGAGAGGTGAGAGAGAGAGAGAGAGATTAGAGAGAGGGGGGGAGGGAGAGAGAGGGAGAGAGAGGGAGAGAGAAAGAGACAAACCTGTTTGCCACAGAAAAGAAAACACCGGGAGCCACAAAATCTGGGTAGGTGTGGCTGGGGGGATTCATGTGACTGGGTGGGAGTGAGTGACATTGAGGTGGCTCCTTGTATTTTCTTTTCTGTGGGAAACAGGTCCAAATGGCTCTTTGACTGTTTAGGATTGCTGTTACTGTTACCCCTGATGTAGTAGTTGAGGTGCCTGTAAATTCTAGTCCTGCCTTAGGCATGAAGGAATAACAAGGAGAATAACATGAAGTTATTCTCTTTAAATATTACCTAACTGTGGTACTAAAGACAAAGTGGCCATTAAAGTAAAATAATTATAATAATAAAGTAGGAAGGATGGCATTGTTGTTACAGTATTTTAGCTTCAGGATCTATTATAACTACAACTATCAGTGGCTAACTTCAGAAGAAAGAGACACAATTTTACTTGAAATATGGTTTCAGTTGAAATATATATTGAATTTTTAATAATAAAATCAAAGAAATGTTTACACAAAATTTCCCTTTTGCTTTTCTTTTTTTAAAACAGATTTTAATTAAATAAAATTTGAATCTGGGATTTCTTTTTCTTTCCACATGATTCTAAGTTCCCTTCCATTACAGACCATGAGAAATAAACTCAGACACCTTGGTAAAAACTGGCCTCGGATAAAAAGCACATTTTTTATGATAAATGAGTGGAAAACTCACATCATATACTATTTCAGAGAAATCAGTTGCCCCCTGCCAACCATCAAACTACCATGACATCAGCATAAATGCTTCATTTCTGCCAAAGATATAGTGATCATCCATATCTGGTTCTTGATTTAGATTAATGTCTATCCAGTTTTCATTTCTTGAAAACAGAAAATCTATTAATGTTAAATTTTAGAACATGAACAATCAATGTATTTCTAAATTACACCACATTTCTAATTTACAGTTATTGATTGAAGACTAAGAAGATAGAACAACATATCCATGGTCCAGAGGTGCACATCGCAACTGAGTACTTGTTTTAAGTTTCCTTCAACACATTGTCATTTCAGAACTTTGATGCTAATTCTATACCCTCATAGTAACTCTATAATAATCACATGGGGCAATTTCATTCACAATGTTTTTCTATTCAGATGATGAACTGATGACTATCAGGTCCAAATAAAAATAGAATTATTTAATTCTATATGCAGGCATGGTATATGGTTATCATGCAATAGATGGGAACCCTAATCAATGAATATCAAATTGCAGGATGCTAACTAGACAACTTACCATCACTGCTTATGCAGACTACTTGAGGCACTTGTGTACCAGGTCCACAATCTTTCTCATTATCTGGAATACACTCATCCAGGCTCACTATTTTCCATTCATAGCAAGAAGGCTCTTCACACGGGATCGCTTCAATCAAATGGGGACAGTTGCCAGTGCCTCCTGTGGGTTCATTTTTGATGCGACGCTTTCTTAATTTAAAACCTTAAGTTTTCAAAATAAGAAACAATTATTTTGGTTTTATATATACCGGTAAGACAAAAACATTAATTTTATCCATTTTGCAACTCCATATCCTACAAATAGCTATTGTAAGCTATTTCTTATAACTGCATGCTATCATACAACTGGGAAGGTAAATGTGTCATTGATTATCCCACCAAACCGCAATAATATATCAATCATAGAAGACACAATTTTTCCTTATTGGAAGCTTCACTACTTTTATTCTCACAACAGCCCTGTGGAGAAAACTAAAAGAAGAGATAATGCCATTTGATAGCCTATGAGCATCAGGGTTAAGGGAAGACCTGTTCCTTTTGCCTTCCTGAGTTCAATCCAATTTGAATTGTGATACTAATTACATAATCAAAGTTTAGGAATTTTCCATGTATTCTAAAACAAGCATGAATACAATTAGTAGTGCTCAGGTAACTTGAACAACATGAATAAGAAGTATGCGTGGAATCACAGGGATGTGTTAAGAGGTGCCATGCAGGTCAAACATGGCATGTGGAGGATGGTATAAATCAAGAAGAATGCATGGCAGTTGCATGGATGTTTGAGAGGTGCTGCTCTGATCAAGGATAGCACATGGGGTGTGGTTCAGTGGAATAACAGTAGCAACAGCACTTAGATTTATATACTGCTTTACAGTGTTTTATAGCCCTCTCCAAGCAATTTACAGAATCAGCATATTGCTCCCAAGAATCTGGGTCTTTATTTTACTGACCTCGGAAGGATGGAAGGCTAAGTCAACCATGAGCCTGCCAAATTGCAGGCAGCCAGGGGTCAGCAGAAGTAGCCTGCAGTACTGCAGAGTCACCTGCAGAGATAATTCTAATCTCTGCACCAGCACGGTTCTTTGGGTTTGTCAGAGTGCCTTTGGGTCAGGAAGGGTGTGCATTGGTGCATATGAAGTACTGTGTGGGTCAGGGTAGGTGCAGCACAGGTCAGTGAGTGTGAAGGAGAGTACCATGGACTAGAAAAGCTACGCATAGGTATGCAACACTGAGACTGGTGGAGGAAATGAGGGAATGTGAGCCTAAATATTGAAAATGAAGATCATGTGATGCCAGCAGTACCTCAGCGGTGCAATAGTAGCAGCAGCCACCAGTAGCATTGAAGCAGCACAACTTTCTCAAATTTCATTCCTTTGCACTTCAGGTATCTCAGATTTCAGACACATTCTGTACATTAGACCAGTTGAGCTACTTTGGTTCAAAAATTGTTGCCCTATAATGCTTTGTCTAGTCCAATTAAAGATCACAACAACTAGAGTTTTAGTAGTATATAAATTTTTCTGAGAGGAAAATATGTTGCAGGATAAAAGAATAAATTGAGCCTAAAAAGCATTACCACCAACATTTGGGTTGGTAAGAGGAAAAGGGAAAGAAGAGAATGCCAACTTGGAAGAGAAGAATATTTTAAAAACCTGAAAATGTAGAGATATAACATTGATAGAGAATAGAAAGAAGGAGGACTAAGAATGATAAATACTGAAGAAGGATACAAAGGGATTTATAGAGATTATAATAGTTTACAAGCAGCAGCAAATGAAAGCAAAAAAACAGAAAAAAACTAATAATGAGAGCAGAATGATTTTCAAATAGCTAAGAGAGCCCCTCAAAGACAATTCTGTAATACCTCTCTCTGCTGCTATGTAAAAATTCACAGATTTGCCTTCCTAACGTTAAAATTTAAAACAATTTGATCTCTCTAGAGGAAGAATGAGGGAAAGTCCAGATCTCTAGTCCGTCTTATTCCTATAGAATAACTGTCACAAAAGAACTAATGAAATATTTATATTGATTTGCTTGCTTATACAGTATGTTTCTCAGTTAGGGCTTAGTCCTTTTGTCCTTGGGAGGCATTACAGGAAGCTTAGATATTTTTCAATTTCACCTTCCAAAATCGGAAAGAATGAGCTCTCATTCTAGAGAGGAACATAAGTAATTAATGCTTAGAGCTAGGAATTTGTACCCTTTCAATGTTACAATTCACCAGGATTAGTTGCAAACTCCGGAATGTGGCATTTCTTTATTAGCAGTAGATCTTCATAGACAAATATGAAAATACTGTTTCGGTAAAGTATAATACAAATCATGGAGATATGCAGTCTATCAAAATCAATGGAAATAGAAACTATAAAAACAATGAATTATAAGAAGATCCAGAAAATAAATCATAAGAAACTATGGATCCATTAAGCTGCCTCAACTAAGTACGCAGCAAAAATAACACTCAGAAAATCTACATACCCTTTTTGGCTTGCTGGTCCTCACAGTTTTCAAAGGTACACAATCCCCATGCTGACCAAGCTGATACCTCACACTCTATAGGACATGGGATGTGGCACAGTTGGGTAGTGCTGGGAGTAGGGCCTGTGCACAGTTTCCAATCCACAGGTTTAGAAGCTGTAAAAGAGAAGACAAAACATGAAGGGTTTTGTTTGTAAATATACACAGCTTTGCTGAAAAAAAAAAAGTCAAGATAACCTCCATCTTTAATCTTATCCAGCTGAAACACAGACAATGAATTCTACTAGGCTATATTTACACAGTATTATGGAAAGTTCAGAAATTTCTAGAACAAAATGTCTAGACAAAATGGTGTGATGCCATTTTTTAATACTGTGAATTGTGGCAGTGGGCCTTCTAATTCCACGGGAGGAGACGAGGGCAGGTCTTGAGAATGTTATCTGGGAGGAGTTTGATCCTGTGACTCCCGAGGATGTGGACAGGGTTCTGGGTAAGATTAGTGCCACCACGTGTTTATTGGACCCGTGTCCCTCCTGGTTGGTGCTGGCCTCCTGGGAGATTACACGAGGCTGGCTCCAGGGGATTATAAGTGCTTCTGTGAGTGAGGGTGCCTTTCCTGCCACCTTGAAAGAGGCGGTAGTGAGGCCCCTCCTCAAGAAGCCTTCCCTGGACCCGGCTGAATTAGCCAACTATCGTCCAGTCTCCAACCTTCGTTTTGTGGCGAAGGTTGTTGAGAGCGTGGTGGCACGACAGCTTCCCTGGCACCTGGATGAAGCTATCTATCTGGACCCGTATCAGTCAGGCTTCAGGCAGGGGTACAGCACAGAAACAGCATTGGTCGCGTTGGTGGATGATCTCTGGAGGGCTCGGGACAGGGGTTGCTCCTCTGTCCTAGTCCTATTAGACCTCTCAGCAGCTTTTGATACCATCGACCATGGTATCATGCTGCAGCGGTTGAGAGGGTTAGGAATAGGGGTCACTGTTCTGCGGTGGTTCTCCTCCTTCCTCTCCGACCACTCGCAGTTTGTGTTGGCAGGGGGATAGAGGTCGACCTCGAGGCATCTCGCATGGGGAGTGCCGCAAGGGTCGGTCCTCTCGCCCCTCCTGTTCAACATTTATGTGAAGCCGCTGGGTGAGATCATCCGTGGTTTTGGGGTGAAGTGTCATCTGTACGCTGATGATACTCAGCTGTACATCTCCACCCCAGACCACCCCAACGATGCCCTTGATGTGATATCCCGCTGCCTGGAGGCCATGCGGGTCTGGATGGGGAGGAACAGGCTCAGACTCAACCCCTCCAAGACCGAGTGGCTGTGGCTTCCGGCGCCCTGATATAGTCAGCAGGTGCCATGGCTGACTATTGAGGGTGAATCTTTGCCCCCCACAGAGAGGGCTCGTAATCTGGGTGTCCTCCTGGATGCACGGCTGTCTTTAGAAGAGCATATGACGGCCGTGGCCAGGGGGAGCTTTTATCAGGTTCGCCTGATTCACCAGTTGAAGCCCTTTCTGGACCGGGACGCCCTGCGCACGGTCACTCACGCCCTAGTTACCTCCCGGTTGGACTATTGTAACGCTCTCTACGTGGGGCTCCCCCTGAAGAGCACTCGGAGGCTCCAACTGGTCCAGAATGCGGCCGCGCGGGTGGTTATGGGCGCAACTCGTTGCGCCCACGTGACATCCCTCCTGCGCAAGCTGCACTGGCTCCCAATGGTCTTCCGGGTGCAATTCAAGGTGTTGGTTACCACCTTTAAAGCGCTCCATGGCATAGGACCCGGGTACCTTCGAGACCGACTTCTGCCACCAATAGCCTCCCACCGACCAGTCCGATCCAACCGACAACCAACTGCTTGTGCTAATCAGATTGTGCTGAAGCTGAAACGGGCTGTTTGCTGTTTGCTGCAAGGAGGTAAATTGCTGGGAGGCAGAGGCCAAAGGGTGGGAGCCAGCGGATGGGCGGAGCTGCATTCAGTGTATAGGACACACATAAATTTTCACCCTCTTTTGGGGGGAGGGAGTGTATCTTATACTCCAAAAAATATGGTAATTATATTTACCTTTTTTCAACTGATAATATTCCAGTTTTTACCATTTTTTATTTCACGTTTTCTGTTCTTATTTCACTCTAGGTATGTTAAACTATTTCAATTATTTTAAATAAATGCTTAAAATTTTTAACACCTAAAATAATAAAAACCACTGAAGAATTATATGTCTAGCAGCAATTTTCCATTCTTATGCTTTTTATAATAGCCTTCTAGTTGTCTATTTAATTTTTAATACTAAAATTCCTAATCTGTGTATATTGGATTATCAATGCCAAAGTGTAATTGCATGCACTTTAAATATTTGTATTAATAATCTGAACTCTTTAAACTGAAAGCCCAAGTATTCCAGATGCAGAGAAACCCTAACCCTAACCCAGATGCAGAGAAACTCTTTGCTAGACCTGTAATTATAGCCCCAAAGTCTGTTCAGCTACAGATAAATGAGCACTACAAGATATTTGATTGGAACCTCAGGGTGAATAACATACCTGTTATTTCAAAAGTGATGGATAGAAGTGGAGCAGCACTAGTTTTTGATGTTCTCTGGGACTGACTTTCTGCAAAAATGTGGACAAAGACTCAATGAATATCAGAGAAGGAGGGGATAGCCCTAGATACAAATATGCTATATTTGACTCATAGTTTATACTAGAGGTATGGTATTCTCAGTGGAACAGTAAGATACACTTATTGTTTTGTGGCCAGACCTTATTTAGGCACTTTCTCCCTTCTTATAAAACATAGACTGGGGTGCCGGGGGGGCGAAAGGAAGGGCAGTTCCATCAAAGTGATAAGTGGAAGGGGCAGGTATGGCGGGCGCAGGAGGACATATCAGGTTCTGGGGGTGCGCACGCGCTGTCTTCAAGCGATTGCGCACTCCGGTCCCCATAACGTGGCTCATGTCCTGGATTGCACAGAATCTCAGGCCCTGGGTCCTCGACTGATGTTATGTAATGCCAGGTCGGTAATTAACAAAGCCCCCCTCATTTGTGATCTTATTGTGGAGGGGGGTGTAGACCTGGCTGGGATTACGGAGACCTGGTTGGGCCAGGAGCGGGGGGGGTGTCCCCTCATTGAAATGTGCCCTCCAGGCTTCCGTGCATTTCATCAGCTGAGGGCCCAGGGGAGGGGTGGGGGAGTAGCGGCAATTATTATAGAAAGTCTTTGTCCGAGGGAGGCCACTGTTCCTCAGATAGCCGGACATGAGTCCCTTTTTGTGAAGTGGGGTCATGGGGTGCAGATGGGTTTGCTGACTACGTACCTGGCTCTCTGCCACGTGGCGGCGAACCTGCCTGAGCTACTCGATGTGATTGCTGGGGTAGCGGTTGATACCCCCAGACTTATTGTTATGGGGGATTTCAACCTGCCATCTGAGACGTCAGAGGTGGCTTGGGAGTTCATGGCTTCCATGACGGCCATGGACCTGACCCAGTTAATGCAAGGCCCCACTCACACAGGGGGACACACTCTGGACTTGATTTTTATCTCTGGTCAGTGGCTGAATGATCTTGGTAGAGGGGACCTAGATATTAAACCCTTGTCATGGACAGATCATTTGCTCCTTCGCTTAGACTTTTAAGCCACTTCCCCCTGCGACAGGGAGACGGAACCGACTAGATGGTTCCGTCCCAGGCACCTGATGGATCCCGAAAGGTTCCAGATGGAGCTTGGGCCGTTTCCTGAGACTCTGGCACACGACTCGACTGAAGACCTGGTGGCCGCCTGGGATAGTGCGGCTGCAGGGGCTTTGGACCGCGTCGTGTCTTTGCAGCCTCTGACCCGATGCCAATCTCAATTGGCTCCTTGGTTCTCGGACGAGCTGAGAGAAGCATCGGAAAAGACGCCTAGGGAGTGTTTGGAGAACTAGTCAATCCGAATCTGACTGGACACAGGTGAGGTCTTATATCAAGACCTACTTAGTGGCGATAAAAGTGGCAAAATCTAATTATTTTTCCGCTCTTATCGCATCTGCAGAGAACCGTCCAGCCGCTCTGTTTAGGATGACCCACTCTCTCCTTCGGGTGGAAGTGCAGGAAGATCCCTTGCAGGGTCGAGTTGAGGATTTTGTGCAATTCCTGTATGATAAAGTCACTCAGATTCGGAAAGGCTTGGACTCTGACTGGGTGAGTCCGGGGAGGGAGACGGGGGTGGGTCTTGAGAATATTATCTGGGAAGAGTTTGACCTTGTGACTCCCAAGCACGTGGACAGGATTCTGGGTGGGCTTAGTGCTGCCACATGTTTATTGGACCCATGTCCCTCCTGGTTGGTACCGGCTTCCCGGGAGGTTATACGAGGCTGGCTCCAGGGGATTATAACCGCTTCTTTGAGTGAGGGTGCCTTTCCCACCACCTTGAAAGAGGCGGTGGTGAGGCCCCTCCTCAAGAAGCCATCCCTGGACCCGGCTGTATTAGCAAATTACCGTCCGGTCTCCAACCTTCGTTTTGTGGCAAAGGTTGTTGAGAGTGTGGTGGCACGACAGCTACCCCGGTACCTGGAGAAAGCTGTCTATCTGGACCCGTACCAGTCGGGCTTCAGGCTGGGGTACAGCACAAAAACGGCATTGGTCGTGTTGGTTGATGATCTCTGGAGGGCTCGGGACAGGGGTTGCTCCTCTGTCCTGGTCCTATTAGATCTCTCAGCGGCTTTTGATACCATCGACCATGGTATCATGCTGCAGTGGTTGAGGGGGTTAGGAATTGGAGGCACCGTGTTATGGTGGATCTCCTCCTACCTCTCTGACCGCTCAGAGTTTGTGTTGGCAGGGGAGCAAAGGTCGACCTCGAAGCGCCTCGCTTGGGGGGTGCTGCAAGGGTCGGTCCTCTCGCCCCTTCTGTTCAACATTTATGTGAAGGCGCTGGGTGAGATCATCCATGGTTTTGGGGTGAGAGTCCATCAGTATGCTGATGACATCCAGCTGTATATCTCCACCCCAAACCACCCCAATGATGCCCTTGATGTGATGTCCTGCTGCCTGAAGGCCGTGCAGTCTGGATGGGGAGAAATAGGCTCAAGCTCAACCCTTCCAAGACTGAGTGGCTGTGGCTTCCGGCGTCCCAGTTTAGTCAGCTGGTGCCATCGCTGACTATTGGGGGTGAATTTTTGCCCCCCACAGAGACAGCTCGCAATCTGGGTGTCCTCCTGGACTCACGGCTGTCTTTAGAAGAGCATATGATGGCCGTAGCCAGAGGGGCTTTTTATCAGGTTCGCCTGATCCGCCAGTTGCGTCCCTTTCTGGACCGGGACACCTTACGCACGGTCTCTCACGTCCTCGTCACCTCCCGTCTGGACTACTGTAATGCTTTCTACATGGGGCTCCCCTTGAAGAGCACTCAGAGGCTCCAACTGATCCAGAATGCGGCCGCGCGGGTGGTTATGGGCGCACCTCGTTATGCCCATGTAATACCTCTCCTGCGCGAACTGCACTGGCTCCCAGTGGTCTTCCAGGTGCAATTCAAGGTGTTGGTCGCCACCTTTAAAGAGCTCCATGGCATAGGACCAGGATATTTACGGGACTGCCTTCTGCCACCAATAGCCTCCCACCGACCAGTCCGCTCCCACAGAGAGGAACTCCTCAGGGTACCATCGGCCAAGTTATGTCGGCTGGCGATACCCAGGAGGAGAGCCTTCTCTGTCGGAGCTCCTGCCCTTTGGAATGAATTGCCCCCGGATATTCGTAACATCTCTGACCTCCGGATCTTTCGCTGTGCCCTCAAGACTCTACTGTTCCGACAGGCAGGGCTGTCTAACTGAATGATTTTAAATTGGGTTTTAATATTGGGTTTTAGAATTTGGCCAAAACTATTTAATGATTTTAATTAATTTTAACTATGATATTGTATATTTATGTTTTTAATCTTGGCTGTACACCACCCCGAGTCCTTTGGGAGAAGGGTGGTATATAAATAAAATTATTATTATTATTATTATTATTATTATTATTATTATTATTATTGTTGTTGTTGTTGTTGTTGTTGTTGTTGTTGTTGTTATTGAGGAATTCCATTATAATTAGCTCTCATGAGAAAATCCTGCTCCCTGCAGACTTATAAATTTAATGTTTGTCTTTTTATTAGTTAAATCTCTGAGGAAATAAAAGGTTCCTTTCTGTAAACAGTCAATGATTTCTTATATTTAAAAGGAACTTCTGGTTCATAGAATTTAAAGGCCAAACAGGCTTTATTTTCCTTATTACAGCCCAATGAAGACCTATCCTATTGTAACGGATGCAAACAAAGGTCTTAAACTATGGAAATTCAGTCTTCCAGGTTAAAAACAAACTAATTCCTACAAACGCATTTCTCCCAGTGAAGGGTTTGATTGGTTGTTGTTATAGTTGTGTTTGAAAATATTCTATATCATCCCATTACCTTTTGTAGAAATTGTAAGCAAAATGTATAGTATTTTGACTTAAATCACTGTATTACAGTGAAAGTTAGCTATCTAGTCTTCCAGGTATTCTTCCAAGTACATTATATATTGAATTATATGTAGATAGATTGGATTGTGGGCTTCTAAGCAAGATTCAGATAAAAATAAAATAAATCAAAAATAGCTCTGTTCCTGAAATACAGTATGTAGATTATTATTATGTCTTAGATTATTCTAAGATGCAAACCACCTGTATTGATTAAAATTTGCAATTTAGAAATTATGTTACAATGTTATACGAAAAACAAAGCATAATATGATACTATATGATTAGTGTCATATTATATACTTAGACCACACTCCACATTCCTAGACTTCTTCCAATGTAATAAGATTGTATCCTCCATGAATTTTAGGATTTCTGTTGTTATTTTTCTATGACATTTGAATGTATCAAACTTGGGGAGGCTGACTTTTTTTTACAAATACATTCTTGTATAATTCCTCACAAAATTAAATGGGCTCATTTACTCTGTTACAGTGTGTTTCTGCAATTTGTGTGCATATCTGTGTATTTAATCCCAAACCGTTACACATCCAGGTGAATGACTGGGTAGGACTAAAGAATACTTCTAATACATGCAAAAGCTGATAGAAATGAAAATTTCAGTTTGGGCAACCAAGCAAAATCTACCACTGCACATGAGAAGGAAAGAGAAGTTGCAGTTAGAGAGTATGACTTTCCTCCAGCCTATTTCTTGAATTCATGGTAGTCAGGGATCTGCAGGGTGTGGTTAAAAAAGTCAAGATGGTAGGCCACAAGGCTGCAATCAAAGTTTTAGCTGTATTTTATGTGTGACACATTAAACAAACAGGCAGAGTTTTGATCATCCTGGTATGGACATCATCTTAACTTTTTTGATCATGCTTTATAAACACTCCTAGTGGCAGGCAAATTAAATATGTGAACCATAAATTTTCTGATTCATAGTTAACATTATTAACTATGATGCTACACGTTTTCATGAATGTCAAAATTCAAAAATTTATTTCAAAAATGAAATATAGTTTTAAAAGAATAATAAAAATCTACCTTAGAAGATTTAGCTTCCATGATAATACCTTTTTTGTTTTTTTGTTTTTTGTTTGTTTTTTGTTCATACCTTTTTTTTCCTTGAGTGTATTTAAATAAGAGAGCAGATTTTCATTCGCTTGCACACAATACATCTCTCGAGTCTGAATCCCACCTCCACAAAGGGATGTTTGATTTCCTCGTCGCTTATCCTGTTGGCTAAGTAAAGGGTCAATGCGACATTCTGTCCATTCTGTGGTTCTCCAGCCATATCTAAAGAACAACAATAATGAAAAGGGAGATAAATGCACAATGAAATAGGCATGACGAATTTTTCCAAGAAAGATGGCTCCCAATGTTACTAATCAAGTGGCTCTCTCTTCTGACTTCACAAAAGTTATTTCTTACTTTTAAGAAAAAAAGAGGGAAGAAGAGGGAAGAAAATATAGAAAGTTACCAATGAAAAGGAAATTGTATAATAATACTCTCATTTAAAAACATTTCCAATGTCGTAAGCAACATAAATTATTTTTGTTTGAATTATTAGAATTGAATTTTCAATTAGTTACAACAAGTTGTAATATTATGTAAAATTAATGACACTGATTAATTAAACTTCAGATCCTATTGAGATGACTTGAACATATTTGGAAGCCGTAGACTTCTGATATTATTTTGGCCTCAGATACTTTCAGTCCATATACAGTAATTATGCAAAAAAAAACATTAATATGGCAGCTTCAGTTCAGACCTTTATTTTTTAGGGATTTAATTTGGGATTTCTATAAACTGGCGACATGACAAGCAATTCTTGTTCAGTATCATTTGTATTTATAAGTTGTTAAAGTATAATTAATGAACATAAAATTAATAAAAGAGAATTATTTAAACTGAATACAGATTCTATTGAAATGACTTAAGTAACTGAATCAAGAAAAATCCTAGTGATTTAAAATAGGAATTATGTGCAAACAGCATTATAATTTTCTGCTAAATTTTCTGATGCTCACTTATTACAGTAGGATATAATTATGAATGACCTTCCATAAGATTACACTATTTGGTCTGGAGAAAGCCTAAGAAAATATTAAAACTATGTGTTTTAGGCCAAATTAGATAATTGTTCACAAAATAAAATATTATTATTATTATCTACAACTACTACTGCAAATTTCTGTTTGGAAGGAAAAACATTCTAGATCTGTTCAAGCTGAAATCATAATTTGAAATTAAAGAATGGTACCAAATATAAAATAATATCCAAGATACCTATGCTCTGAAAATGTTAAGGGTTGAATGAAAAATATTTTTAAACCTCAATTTCCTTTTTGATAAGTGACCTTTGTGCTAGGTTTTTGTTTTGGTTTTTTTTTACAATTTGTGCATGTCTTCCATATTTTTTGAAAGACATATGGAACCATCCTCTATTTCTGTTTGTTGAAATGTATGGTTCCCTGTGGGTAACCTATTTACAATTTTTTCTTTGTCAGGACGCTAATCAATTCTGCAGAAGACTCCTACTGAGCTCAGCAGTGCTGATGAATGACAAGAATGTGTGAGCTTCCGATCAGCCAGTGCACAACATTTCCAGTAAGTTAAATCTCAATCATCCTTGTGAAGAGAAAGAAATGCCACAAAATACTCCACTCAAAGAATACTTTAAGAAAATATCAAGGGAACACTTCCTTAGGCCACACAAGGAAAATGAATACACACATTTATTTTCTCTAAAGGAACAAAAATAACCATTTTATCCCTAAGCAAATTCTATATTATAAATATGTGGGAAATATTCTGTATTAGACATCAGAGAAGGAAACTGGAGATTATCATCCTGCAAGAGGTACTTGAATCAAAACCTGGTGCAAATTATTCAGGTACTATGGAAGCTATAGCAGCACCATTCTTTCCTGCATCACAAAACCCTCAACACTAAAGGAGAAGTTCATGCAGAACATACTCTACATACATATCTGTGTTAATAGCACATAGATCATAGACTCCTCCCATTATTTATTCAACTGAAATATGGATTTAGAATTCTCACTTAACTTACTTAAGCACTCACAATGCCAGAATAACATGAGCCTCAAGGTTGCATATAAGGGATGCGGTGGCTCAGTGGCTAAGATGCTGAGCTTGTCGATTGAAAGGTTGGCAGTTCAGTGGTTCGAATCCCTAGTGCCGCGTAATGGGCCAAGCTCCTGTTACTTGTCCCAGCTTCTGCCAACCTAGTAGTTTGAAAGCATGTAAAAAATGCAAGCAGAAAAATAGGAACCAGTTTTGGTGGGAAGGTAACAGCAATCCATGTGCCTTTGGCATTTAGTCATCAGGGCCACATGACCATGGAGACGTCTTTGGACAGTGCTGGCTCTTCGGCTTTGAAACAGAGATGAGTACCGCAATTTAAGAGTTGGGAACAACTAGCACATACGTGCGAGGGGAACCATTACCTTTACCTTTTACAAGGTTGAATAATGCTAAAGATCTTGAGATATATTGACACTTACGTGATACAAGCAGTCACTCCATCTCCTTGAGTTATACACTGCTCTGTTTCTTCTAGGTTTGGACACTCACTTTCACTGCCAATAGGAAATTGCTTTATTGTCCGTGTTCTTGTACGATATCCTTTCGAGGATGTCATATCAAAACATGTTTTGGAACATGGGCTCCATTCAGACCATTCTGACACCTGGCATTCCTTTGTGATCACACAAGATTGGAATGTAATTGGCAATTTTTCTTGTTGACAAAAACTGTAAAATAATATTAGAATGTTTAAGAAATAGATTACTTCATTAAGTTCCTAATTATATCCCTTAACCAAATTTGCATTGTTACTACAATAGCTATATCTTCTGAGAAACATAGGTTTCTTCACAAAACCAATTGCTACATGCTTTTTGTTATACTCAAAACTGATTGGTTTGTTAATAACACATTTGAAGAATTATTTTACTAATTCCTCTGATCATATGCTGTAATTTGGTTTCTGCATCAGTTCAATGTCAATTACAAAAATGATAAATGAAAGGAAACTCCCATATCATTGCTGTTTGCTACTTTGATGAAACAAAGCACTAAAATATGTCAGAAAGCATACACTGGTGTAATCTAGTTTGCTATGCTTGCATAGGAAAGTAGAAATCCATGATCTGGTGGCAGTAACATTTTAAATTCCATAAACAGTAAGGTGTTTTAGAAAAATTCTTAAATTTCTGAGGGAAAAGATAATTCTACTAGATGACATGACTAGTTGTCCCTCTCATCAATATAAGAAGTAATATCAAAAACATATGACTAAGGATGGTTATGTGTTTGAAACATGATTTAAAGGCTTAAATTTAAATCTATTCACATGTACATTTGGCAAAGAAAAGAGTATATATCTGATAGCATGGTTGGTTTACTTGTTTATGATGAAAATTAGAAAGAAGAGTCACGGGAAGTTCTGAATGTGGGACACAACATTTTTTGGATGTGACAAAGATCAACTTTGAGAAAAAATGTACACAGAAAAAAGGAAAGAGACAGAGGGGAAAAATGAAGAAAGGAAAATGATGAATGAAAAGATACTAGAACATAAATTAATCCCCCAATGGAGTTAACAGAAAATGGACCAAAAGAAAAAAGACATGGAAGACGGGGAAAATAATTGTGTTACAGAATGCCACAGAACTGCAGCTAATGGGAATAACAAAAAAAGGATAATTGGTGGAATCTTGGTCTAAAAGGTTGTAGATGAGAAAAAATGTCTATAATTGAATGTTGCAAAACAATGGGAAAGATATGATACAATGATGAGCATCTGTAAGTGGAAACTTGAATATGCAAGTGATATCATAAAGCAAATAATGCTATATGGCACATGACAAAAACTAGAGCAACTAGATGAATAAAAGTTTGCTGATAAACTGTTCATCAAGAAGGAAAACTGAGAAATTTTAAGATATGCAAATACCAATAAAAATAGTGGAAAGAATGCATATACTGAATATATTATGTTCAATATATTGTACAATATATCACATGTTGTATGTTGCAAGATGGGAGTTTATATAATGGAGAGCTGATGAGCGCTTTAATATATGGAAGTGGAAGGTGTATATGCCACAAAAACATAAAAGAAGTATATATGGTAAAATAAGGGAAGAAAGGGTCAAGCATGAACAGTTGCTGAATAAATGTGGATTGAAATAGAAGTGAGTAACCTGCATGTTAGAAGTACATTGCAGTGGTTTGATTATATAAGGAGAATGAATGAGGATCAACTGCAAAACAATTAAATATAAGAAGAATAAATAGGTCCAGATGAAGGGGAAATAAGTGATTGGATAGAGTTGATAAGATCCTGAAAAATAGGTAAATTTAAAGAACAAAAGACAATGTATATCACAGCATATGGATGTGATATAAGCAAGGGTGATTTATAAAGCTAGAAAGATACAAAGAGGTAAAGTGAATTGTGTTACTGTAAATCAGATTTATTTATACTCCTTTTTCTTTTTCTTATCTCATGCTCTTTGATTTACTATTTCTCATTTCTTTTCTGTGTTCTGCATAATGTTGCATGCCCTGAAAGGAAACAACATGACAGGTATGTATGTGTGTAGTTAGAGGAAATCAAAAGGATAGATTATCACAGTGATTGAGGACCATTTGTTAAAAGTAGCAGTATTCATTGATTTAGATCATTCCGCATTAGTCAGAACTGCTGTTACTTAAATAGATAGAAGAAATCTTACTGATAGTTAAAAGTGTTCCATATTTGTTCCAAAGTCAAGAAAGTTTTTTTTTTAAAAAAAAAAAAAAGTCTGGTATGCTGCACCTGTCATTGTCTTTTTAAAGAATCCATTTTTCTGGACTAATACAAAAGCCACATGAATCCACAAACAAATGTGTTTCAAATTAAGAAAGCATTAAGGGAGGTAGGAAAAATAGCTTCCACATCCTTTGCGGAAGTCCATCATTAATATATGCACTTTGCGTACATGTTTCAGATCCTAATACATCACACCTTTGCTTAGCAAGACAACCTTATGAATCTAATCAATCCCAAAGGTGCTTTTTTCAAAAGGTAACTGGACTTTGTTTTTCCTTGAAGACGTTTTGCTTCTTATCCAAGAAGCTTCTTCAGTATGGATCCAGAACTGAAAAAGCTTCTTGAATGAGAAGTGAAACATCTTCAAGGAAAAACAAAGTCCAGTTGCCTTTTGAAAAAAAGCACCTTTGGGACAATTATGAGCTGGATGACTCAGAATCTCCATAGACAATCCAATCAATCAATTTACTAATAACAACTATCTATTTAAATACCAGCATCTCAATTACGTATATAATGACAAACTCTGCAAGCATCACTTATTGATTTAAATATATATTCATAAATATATCTCTCAGCAGCTTGATGACTTTGTCTGTACTTGGATTAGAGATCCCTCAGTAATACCAAGGTTTTAGGTCAGTCTGGGAAGTGAAAAAAACATCCAGAAGACAGCAATAACAAGCCTTCAGTACAATTTGGTATAGTTACCAAGAAAATTCTATGTATGCCATCACCATGAGTTAAGCTCTATATAACTATAGACATATATATATAGCTATAGACATAATAATCCTTTGGAACCTATTTCAACTATCCGATTGTACTACAGAGCACTGCACACCGGAACAACTAGATACAAGAACAGTTTCTTCCCCAATGTCATCACTCTGCCAACACTGTCAAACTATTTACTAAATCTATACTACTATTAATCTTCTCATCGTTCCCATCACCCATCTCCTTCCACTTATGACTGTATGACTGTAACTTTGGTGCTTGTATCCTTACGATTTATATTGATATTGATTGTTTCCTGATTGCTTATTTGTACCCTATGACTATCATTAAGTGTTGTACCTTAGAATTCTTGACGAATGTATCTTTTCTTTTATGTACACTGAGAGCATATGCACCAAGACAAATTCCATGTGTGTCCAATCACACTTGGCCAATAAAATTCTATGGTTCTATGGTGCATACATATAATCAATCTTTCCTTTTTGTATTCTTTTCACTCTCATGTAACAATTAGACCAGGGAATCCAAGACAACTTTAACCACTCTTGTTTTAACAATTGTTTTAATTTAAAAGAAATCAGATGAAGTGTTGGATGTAAGTGAAAATAGCCATTACAAAAGTTTACAGTAGTTTTCAATCAAGAAACAACAATATAAGATTTTCAAGACTATAAATAGAGGATAGAATCTCAATTAAAACAAGAAGTGATGAATCTTTGTAAATGAACTTGTAATGTCAGACAGTTATTTTAAAGAGATTACCTCACTCTATTGAAAATGCAGGATACTACTGTAAATTCCTTACCTAGAGTTTTATTAGGATGATGATGATGATGATGATGATGATGATTTGAATTTGTATACCGCCCTACTCCCGAAGGACTCAGGGTGGTGAACAGCCAAATAAAATACATAGAATATAAATGTTAAAAAAACCATTAAAATACAATTAAATAATTGGCCCGAAAAACAAAATTTAAAACACCCCAAATTCATAAGACAAATCTAAAATTTAAAAAATTTTAAAATTTTAAATTTTTTTAAAAAGTTTAAAAGAGAGGTTAGGCCAGTCCAGACTGCTGGAAAAGAAATGTTTTGATGGCACAGCGGAAAGCGCGCAAATCCGGGATCCTCCGTATCTCCGGGGGGAGCTCGTTCCAGATGGCGGGGGCCCCCACAAAGCTCTCTCCCTGGAGGCCGCCAGTCGACATTGTTTGGCGGACGGCACCCTGAGGAGCCCCACTCTATGGAAGCATACTGGTCGGTGAGAGGCCACTGGTGGCAGAAGGCGGTCTCGTAGATACCCCGGTCCTAAGTCATGGAGCGCTCTAAAGGTGGTAACCAAAACCTTGAAGCGTACCCGGAAGACCACCGGGAGCCAGTGCAGCTCGCGCAGGAAGGGGGCCACATGGGAGTGCCACGTTGCTCCCATAACCACCCGCGCGGCCGCATTCTGGACCAGCTGGAGCCTCCAGGTGCTCCTCAAGGGGAGTCCCATGTAGACAGCATTGCAGTAGTCCAGGCAGGAAGTGACGAGGGCATGAGTAACCGTATTTAACGAGTCCCGATCCAGAAAGGGACGCAACTGGTGAATCAGGCGAACCTGATAAAATGCCCTCCCGGCCACAGCCGTCAAGTGCTTTTCTAAAGTTGCAAGCCCTCTCCGTGGGGGCCAATGACTCGCCCCCAATAATCAGTAATGGCACCAATTGACTATATCGGGATGTCAGAAACCACAGCCATTTGGTCTTGGATGGGTTGAGCCTGAGTCTGTTCCTCCCCATCCAGATCCGTACAGCCTCCAGGCACCGGGACACCACTTCAAGGGCATCATTGGGATGGTCCAGGGTGGAGATGTGCAGCTGGGTGTCATCAGAATACTGATGGTACTTCACCCTGAAACCACGGATGATCTCACCCAGCGGCTTCACATAAATGTTGAACAGAAGGGGTGAGAGGACCGACCCTTGTGGCACCTCACATACAAGCTTGGGGTCGACCTCTGCCCCCCTGCCAACACTGACTGTGACCGGTCAGAGAGGAAGGAGGAGAACCACCGCAACACGGTGCCTCCCATCCCTAGCTCTTCCAGCCAATGCAGCATGATACCATGGTCAATGGTATCAAAAACCACTGAGAGGTCTAATAGGACCAGGACAGAGGAGCAACCCCTGTCCCGAGCCCTCCAGAGATCATCAACCAATGTGACCAATGCTGTTTCTGTGCTGTACCCAGGCCTGAAGTCCGACTGGAACGGATCCAGATAAGCCGATTCATCCAGGTACTGAGGGAGCTGTCATGCTACCACACTCTCAACAACCTTTGCAACAAAGCGAAGGTTGGAGACTGGATGGTAATTTGCCAATACTGCCGGGTCCAGGGAAGGCTTCTTGAGGAGAGGTCTCACCACCGCCTCTTTCAAGGTGGCGGGAAAGACACCCTCACTCAGAGAAGCATTTATAATCCCCTAGAGCCAGCCTCATGTAACCTCCCAAGAGGCCAGCACCAACCAGGAGAGACACGGGTCCAATAAACATGTGGCAGCATTCAGTCTACTCAGTATCCTGTCCACGTCTTCGGGAGTCACAGAATCAAACTCTTCCCAGACCTGCCAGGCCTAATATTCTCAAGTCCTGCCTCCATCCTCCCACCTGAATCTACCCCTTCAGAGTCCAGATGTTCCTGAATCTGAGCGATTTTATCATACAGATACTGTACAAAGTCCTCGGCTCTACCCTCCAAGGGGTCCTCCCGTGCTTCCTGAAGGAGCAGGGAGCGGGTCACCCTAAACAGGGTGTTTTCAATTGTCTCAGGATTTAGCATTATACAGAAAAATGGTGGCATTATTTTTGTTCCCAGGTCTCCTTTAGGGGAGGGTATTCAAAAAACTTACATAAGAATGCTTCACTGAGGTAGAGAAATATTATATAGGAGAATGCAAAGCCCAGCATGAGACATGAGCATGAGACATAGATTATTTCATGACGTGCTGGTTGCTAAATGCTAGTTTCATAAAAACACCCTACTAAGATGTAAGATGCATAAATTAGTTTCCAGTCTGCTTTACTGGAGCATCTAACTTCATTTTTAACATAAGAACAATATCAGATTGTATCCATGGAGAGTGATAATTGTTCAGGAAATCACCACCAGCATTGTCTAAGTATCAGAAAATATTTTCAAGTAAAGTATTATAAACATACAATATAATGTACAATAAATTATCAATCTACGATATAATATATTGAAAATTGATAAACTGGTTATATAAAACAAAATATTCCTCCGCCTAAAGTCTGAGCTTCAACAAACCAGTTAAAATGCTTAATTTAATAAAACAAACACTATTTCAATATCTACATAGTTTTATTTTTAGTTATAAATTTAAATAACTTTGTGCAGATGATGCTAGAAAACAGATACACATGCAGAATTAAAACATAAAATATTAGCAATATAGCCATCAAAATACCCGTTTCAATATAATTAGCCATTCTATTTATTGTTTTTTTTAATCAAATAAAACTAAAAAAATAATACACTGCAGTATAGCAAAGAAAAGGCAGGTCATGAGCCATAAAAAGAAAAAAAAAACTATAGATGGGAAAACTGTTAAAAATGTTTCTCAAATTAAGCTGCTACAGTCTAATGCATGGGTGTCAAACTCGCCATGTCATGTTGCTGCACATTACGTTTCATGGCGTTTTTCCCATTCGTGAAGCTGGGGTGGGTGTGACCTGTGCATGACTCATCTGGCCCATGGGCCGCCAGTTTGACACCCCTGGTCTAATGCAATGGCAGGATCTCATGTCTCATGATAAAAATAGAATCATGCAGTTGTGACATAAGCTCCATCATTAATGTCATCATGATGCTGTTTTCCCCACTTGCCCTTTTCCAAACTTTGCATATGCCTCTGGTTCAGTGGTTTGGGTGATGATGAATATAGGCTATCCCTTTTTCAAGAAACAAATCTATCTTCTATTCCACAGACCCCTGTGAAAGGGGCTTTTGAATATCCCCTGCACAGAGTCAGAACTAAACTATTTACTTCCAAATGCTCACTTTTTAAATGGTCGGCCTGACACTCATTTCCATTTAGTTTTGCTATCAGCATTAATATCTGATGATAAAGCAAATTAGAATGCCCTCATCTGTCACGTGCAACTTTGCTCAACGAGTTAATTCTACGGCTGGACTATTAGCGCATTCTGTTGGAAGAAACCTGTAGGAATGCAGGCTCCACCTTATTCTGATGAAAAGTATATAACTACATAAAAAGAGCTTTCTGTACCTTGTTAACTCAATTTCTTCTAAATAGCTATTGTTGTTTATTAGAATTTCTGGGTAGGGTTCATAGAAAGGCACACTTGGAGCACCGAGTAACAACTTGAGTAACATAAATATTAGGTTTCAAACAGATCTTTCCTATGTCTAGTGCTCCCTTGCCATCTCTCACCCAGCCCCCTTCCAATAGCTGTAAACTGCCTATTTATTCCTGAGTTTATTGTTATTATTTTACTTGGCAGTTCCATACTATTCCACTCTTTTATTCCTTGTTTGCTAAAAGTGTTAACACTTATTTTTCTCTACTTGATTTCCCTTTTGATTACAGACTGATTCTTCCATTGTTCTGGAATGAATAACGTAACTAAATTCAGTAGGGGAATGCTGCCAACATAATCTCTGGGTACACGTAGAAAAACAACAATTGAATGCTGAGTTGTTCTTTCCACTTCAAACTGAAAGGAAAGAAAAAAACACTCCTACATGCAAAGAACAAAATAGCTCCAGGTTAAATATATAAGAACATATCATTTATCAGAAATGGTACATTTAATTAGTTATACTGTATTATCTTTACATAAATTAGGGATTGATTTTGTATTCCAAAAGCTGAGAGATTCAGATTATGGTAAAATATGGAAATTCAAGAGTTTCCTTATTTATTCATTTATTTATGATCCAATCTCAGTCTGTCACCGGGACCAGAGATTTAGTCTTCCAAACTTTTGGACTCATGCTTGAGTCCCTCCTCAGGAAACTTTTCTCTATGTGTGCACTGGACTATTCTATGCATAGTATTTATGAGGCTGTGTGTGGCTTTTAGTTGTTAATTGGAATGTTGATGACCAGTTATTAAGTCATTGGTTATGGTTTCCTTGTGCTGCTATGCCCTTGACTCCTATGTACCTGGTAAGCTAGTGATAAATCAGTAGTCCTGTTGACAGACAAGGAGCCTGTTTCCCAGGTTTCAATCGTTTCCCTGGCTATTTTTTGTCCCTGCTCAGCCAACAATCCAGTAAGAGTCCGAAAGGTTGGAAGACTAAATCTCTAGTCCCGGTGATTGACTCAGATTAGATCCTGCAACATTATCTTGGGTTGCATATATTTGCCTTCATTTGTACATCTATTTAGTTTTCTGAATTATTTATACCTCTCTAAAATACCTTTTGTATCATTTATACCTCTCTAACGGTACTTTTTATTACTATTTTTAAAATACTTTTTTAAAAAAATTACCTTATGTAGAGTTCACATAGAATTCATCAGAATTGTAAACATATTGTACAGACTTAATATTTTGGGGAAACAACCTGCTAACTTTAGATTTAAGTTCCACTCTGACCATATAAAGATCAGAGAGCAGAGATAAAGTTTCCCAAGCCAAGTATTTTTCAAAGACTGGCCAAAGAAAGGCAGGAGCTAAAAAAACATATGAATTTAGTGCAGTCAGTGGCTAAAATCATACGTGTCTCACAAATTCCTGATTTCACATCTTTTCACATCTGATTTCACATATACCACAAATCTGACTGTAATCCAATGACAGTGCTATTAAATGACTTAATTACTCAGTATTTAATCTTAGTATGCTTCTGCATAGCCACTTCTTTCGCCCTACTCGCCCCCAAAGCATTTCTACACGTTTTATACTATACTGCAAGTATCTCCCAGCTGCCATTGCTCAATGACCAAGTAGTCTACCAGTGAACTACCGCCACCTCCAGGTGATCACTGAAAGAGCATCCATCCTTCTACTGCCTCACTGCAATTATTTTCCCAGCTGGGGAGAAGAGGAAAACTGCTCAAAAGCATAGTGGAAAAGTCACTGTTTTATTGACTTCAGCAAAGTAGAGGGGGACCAATGAATTGGAAGGTGAGATAGAACAAGACTTCTTGTCAATAGAAAACTGTCTACCTTGCAGTTCCATCTTTATAGTTTTTTGTTATGTGGCAGCTGAGCCACAACTTTAGCAGAAGAGCTCCTAAATAGCTCTATTATCAGGAGCACACAAGGGCACATTTAAAGAGGCCCTTAGTCCCAAGACACGTATATTTAAAACATGAGGATAATAAAAATGTTGCAGCAGAAGATGTGTACATTCTCAGCGACTATATAAATCTTCAGAACATTTATGAGAGATTATGGGGATAATAATTAGGAACCCTGCCTTGCATCCAAACAATCTTATTGCATGCATTTTTGCAGATATTTTGCTGTGCTAATATAAGACAAAATGTAGTTACCAGGCTCTTTCTTCAGATCCAACTTTCAAAATGGGAATAAAAATAACAGATTTTTGTCTTCACACTGTAATTTCTATGATATAAACTTTGAGTGGGGATGAGGTATGTCTTGATTGGGTTAATATTGTCCTTAAACCAGGGCTTATCAAATGCATAAAACATACTAAGTCAAAAAGAATTACTTTAAGATGTGAATATAATTTCTTTGACATTTAGTCCTGACAACATTGCTTCATCTTCAGAAATGGATGAATCAAACTGCTTTTTTGCAATGATTAGCTATTAGTTCACCTTCACCAGTATTATCTATTCTAACTGGCAGAAGCTCTCTAGAGTCTCCTGACTGTTTCCTGAGATCGATTATCTTGTCTACAAGAGATGAAAGTTATGATCATATTCATGAGCAGATTACAGTCATGTTCCAATCCTATTCACATTTTGCACTGACCCATTTAAATCAATGAAGCTTAAGCCATAAAATAGATCAGGCAACAGGAACCCTCATATTTGCTGAAATGAAGTTTCCAGTAACTCCAGGGTTGTTAAAGAAGTTCAGGTGTAGAATGCTGAGATTTGTAGCAGCTGGAGGATAATGGTATTTCTCTATATTTATGGTAAAATGTAATGGTAAAAGGTAAAGAGTTGTAATGGGATGTGGAAAGGACAATGGAAGACCTGGCAAAGAGCTGCTACCTAGAGAACAATCTGATAAGAGACAGCATAGCCCACAATTGCAAAATGGGTAAAGCAAGCAGCTCAAATTATTGGGCTGCAAAACTGATGGAAGGAGAAATGCAAGACTTGCAAGATTCTGTTAATGTAGTTTTACACTAAAGTAGAATTAGATTATTTTATCTATGGTCTACCTACATCTACATACATATCTACAAATTGAAGCAGGGCACAGGCTGTTAAAATTTTGTCAAGAGAATATGATGGTCATAGCAAACACTCGATCAACACAGAAATCAGGTTGGCTATGTGCTCTGCAGCCAAAGATGGAGAAGCTCTACACTCATTCAGTAAAAACAAGACCAGAAGCTGACTATAGTTCAGATCATGAGCTTCTCATTGCAAAATTTAGGCTTAAATTGAAGAAAGTAGGGAAAAGCACTAGGCCACTCAGGTATGAACTAAATCATATCCCTGATGAATATACAGTAGAGGTGACAAATAGATTTAAGGAATTATATTTGATAGACAGAGTGCCTGAAGAACTATGGACGGAGGTTCGCAACACTGTACAAGAGGTAGCAACTAAAACCATCCCAAAGAAAAAGAAACACAAGGAAGCTTTGCTAATAGCTTGTGGGCTTCTCATTTAATAGTATGTGGGCTTCTCATTTAATAACCAGTGCACCTAACGACCAACATTATGGTCCCAATTGTGGTCATAAGTTGAGGACTATCTCTATATTAAGTCACACTCTCAGTTCATCTAAATGAGAGCAGCAATAAAAAGGCATCAGGAAGGAGAAAGAGAGAGAGAGAATAAGTTCAGTTACTGGAATTCCCCTAGACTATATTCAGGTTACGGAAGTCTGATTTGAACCCTATAAAGTATTTGTATTTCCTTAATGACAACTCTCATAACAGATCACAATGCATTATTTATTTTCACTATTTCCTATCTTTCTTATTATAAAGGTTTTTTGGAATCATATAACTTAGTAAGAGGAAACACTATGTTATGCATTTGCAGCAAAAGGAATAGTTTAATTACCACTTTTAAAATGCTTTGCAGTGATACTCAATGGATGTTAAATTAATCCAAAGAAATATTAAGTAGAGAAAATTAATACAGAACAAGGATGCACTTTGTTAATGTGCTAATGAAAGCCGAGTTACATGTTGGGAATAACAGGATTAAAATATGAAGGTATAATTCTCAATATTCTAATTACAAATTCAGCTGTAGGTTACTATTAGTGACAGTTCAAGGTTGATGAATAAACTTTACAGGGAAACAGAAAAAAGTCCTCAAATAAAATTCTTAGTGCCTTCATATGAACAACTTGACACATAAAAATCTTTCTCAGATAATTGGGTTCCTCATTTCACAGGAACACAGTATTTTAATTGGTAATTGAATTTAGCTGAAATACCCACTTAAAAAGAATTTGTAATTTCTTTTATATACTTAGGTCAGCAAACAAAACCAAATCCCATTAATATATTTAATAGTTAGTAGAAAAATTAGAAGCATGTTCATTCAATTCTTTAAGAATATGTACTAAATCTGCAATAAATGCAGAAGAAAGACTTGTTTTTTGTAGTTGTCACTTTGTTTATAAAGGGTGTTAATAGCTCCTTTTTTTGGCTCTTTCTTCCCATTCTGTTCAGAGAATCATATATCTCAACTTCAGACATAGAGACACTGTCCCAGTGCCTAAAGGTTATTAACCTGTCCCTACTGTTTAACATCTGCATGAAACTATTGGGTTAAATCATTTATTAACATGCAATCAAGTATGATCAAAATGCTGCTGATACCCAGGTGTATATTTCAATCTGAGGTGAGTCATATTGTCAAGAACTTGCCCCATGCTGTTGGAGTTCGATTGGAGAGAAACAGACTTCAACCCAATCCTGTCCAATGTTCTGGATTCTCCCAGTACTTTCCATTTTAAGCTCTGAATAGTACAGCACTCCCCAAGATAGAAGTGGTGCATAATATAGGAATTGTCCTGGATTTATAGCTCCTGCTGCTGCAGTAGTTGGCAGCTGTGGCAAATGTGCCATTGCCCCAGATTTGCCTGTTGTGTTAATTGTTCTCTTTACTTTCCTGCAATAGAAATAGGAATCCCTTTTCACAATGATTCATGCTTTAATCAGTTCATGTATGGACTATTGCAATGTGCTGTATAGTTACATGGGCTCAAAAGACCACTCAGATGTTGCATTTGATCTATATCTAAGTACACCCATGTAAAACATCTGCTGCATGACTGCATTAGTTACCACCAAGCTTTCAATAGGTGCATTTAATGGATGCTAGCTGTGACTTTTAAAGGCCTTCATGGCATACAGCCTAGCTATCTGATGGATTGCCTTTCTCCCATGATTTCTGCCAATCTGGCATTGTCTAGGAGTGTTTTCTGATGGGACTCGGGTGGCATGGCTTCTCTTTCATGGTTCCTGCCCTCTGGGATAGTTTCCCTAATTTACTATCCTTTAAATACTGTAGGCCTTGAAGACCTGGATTTTCCTCAGGCACTAGGTAGAAATGTCAGTAATTTTACTGAATTGTTTTGCATTTTATTTCTGGTTATAGTTTGTTTTTATCAGTGTACTCCACAAAGTTGGGGCAGCCTAAATGATTGGTGTGTATATATTCAGATAATACCACATTCAGTGGAAGCAGCATTAGATGATCTCAGCAATTCTAATTTTTAACCTGAGTAAGTAACAAGAATGAACATAGATTGGGCCATGGGGGGGGGGGTTTCCCCTCATTGAAATGTGCCCTCCAGGTTTCCTTGCCTTCCATCAGCCGAGGTCACAGGGGAGGGGAGGGGGGGTAGCGGTTATCATTAAGGAAGGTCTGAAACCGAGGGAGGCCACTGTCCCTCAGACGACCGGCTGTGAATCCCTCCTTGTGAAATGGGGCCACGGGGTTCAGATGGGTTTGCTGATCATGTACCTGGCTCCCTGCCACGTGGCAGCAGCCCTGCCCGAGCTACTCAACGTCATCGCCGCGGTGGCGGTTGATACCACCAGGCTTATGGTCATGGGGGATTTCAACCTACCGTCCGTGGGCGAGGCGTCTGAGGTGGCTCGGGAGTTCACGGCTTCCATGACAGCTATGGACCTGACCCAGTTAATTCATGGCCCTACCCACACGGGGGGAAACACGCTGGATCTGGTTTTTGTCTCTGGACAGTGGTTGAGTGATCTCGAGATAGAGGATATAGTCACCGAGCCCTTGTCATAGTCTGATCACTCTCTCCTTCGTCTCAACCTTCGAACCGGTACACCCCACCGCAGGGAGGCGGAGCCGGTAAGTTGGTTCCGCCCCAGGCGCCTGATGGAACCTGATAGGTTCCAGATGGAGCTTGGGCCATTCCCTGAGGCTCTGGCACATGCCCCGACTGGAGACCTAGTGGCCGCCTGGGATAGGGCGGCCGCTGGAGCTCTGGACCGGGTCGTGCCTCTGCGGCCTCTGACCCGGCGCCGATCTCATTTAGCTCCTTGGTTTACCGAGGAGCTGAGGGAGTTGAAGCGCCGGAAAAGACAGCTAGAGAGTAGTTGGAGGGCCAGCCGTTCTGAATCTGACCGGACACTGGTAAGATCTCATATTAGGAATTACCTAGTGGCGATAAAAGCAGCGAAATGTAGCTATTTTGCTGCTCTTATTGCATCATCAGATAATCGCCTGGCCGCCCTGTTTAGGGTGACCCGCTCCCTGCTCCATCAGGAAGCGCGGGAGGACCCCTTGGAGGGTAGAGCCGAGGATTTTGTTCAATATCTGTATGACAAAATCACTCAGATTCGGGAAGATCTGGACTCCGACTGGGTAGTCTCAGGGGGAGGGACTGGGGCAGGTCTTGAGAATGTTATCTGGGATGAGTTTGATCCTGTGACCCCTGAGGACGTGGACAGGATTCTGGGTAGACTGAACGCGACCACTTGTTTATTGGACCCGTGTCCCTCCTGGTTAGTGCTGGCTTCTCGGGAGGTGACACGAGGCTGGTTCCAGGAGATTATAAATGCTTCGTTGGGTGAGGGTGTCTTTCCTGCCACCTTGAAAGAGGCGGTGGTGAGGCTTCTCCTCAAGAAGCCTTCCCTGTACCCGGCAATGTTGGTAAATTATCGTCCGGTCTCCAACCTTCGCTTTGTGGCAAAGGTTGTTGAGAGTGTGGTCGCGAAACAGCTCCCCCAGCACCTGGATGAAACGACGTATCTGGATCCGTTCCAGTCGGGCTTCAGGCCTGGGTACAGCATGGAAACCGCATTGGTCGCATTGGTTGATGATCTCTGGAGGGCTCGGGACAGGGGGTGCTCCTCTGTCCTGGTCCTGTTAGATCTCTCAACGGCTTTTAATACCATCGACCATGGTATCATGCTGCACCGGTTGGAAGAGTTAGGGGTGGGAGGCACTGTGTTGCGGTGGTTCTCCTCCTTTCTTTCTGACCGGTCGCAGTCTGTGTTGACAGGGGGACAGAGGTCGACCCCGAGGCCCCCATATGTGGGGTGCCGCAAGGGTCGGTCCTCTCGCCTCTCCTGTTCAACATTTATGTGAAGCCACTGGGCGAGATCATCCGTGGTTTCGGGGTGGAGTACCATCAGTACACTGACGACACCCAGCTGTACATCTCCACCCCGGATCACCCCAACGATGCCCTTGAAGTGATGTCCCGATGCCTGGAGGCCGTACGGATCTGGATGGGGAGGAACAGGCTCAGGCTCAACCCATCCAAGACTGAGTGGCTGTGGTTTCCGACGTCCCGATATAGTCAGCTGACGCCATCTCTGACTATTGGGGGCGAATCACTGGCCCCCATGGAGAGGGCTCGCAACTTGGGCGTCCTCCTGGATTCATGGCTGTCTTTAGAAGAGCACTTGACGGCCGTGACCGGGAGGATTTTTTATCAGGTTCGCCTGATTCGCCAGTTGCGTCCCTTTCTGGATCGGGACTCGTTACGCACAGTCACTCATGCCCTCGTCACCTCCCGCCTGGACTATTGTAATGCTCTCTACATGGGGCTCCCCTTGAGGAGCACCCGGAGGCTCCAACTGGCGCAGAGTGCGGCCGCGCGGGTGGTAATGGGAACGTCATGGCGCTCCCATATGACACCTCTCCTGCGCGAGCTGCACTGGCTCCTGGTGGTCTTCCGGGTGCGCTTCAAGGTTTTGGTTACCACATTTAAAGCGCTCCATGGCTTAGGACCTGGTTATCTACGGGACCGCCTACTACCACCAATAGCCTTCCACCGGCCAGTACGCTCTCATAGAGAGGGACTCCTCCAGGTGCCGTCAGCCAAACAATGTCGGCTGGCGACCCCTAGGGGGAGAGCCTTCTCTGTGGGGGCACCTACCGTCTGGAATGAGCTCCCCCCAGAGATACGGAGGATCCCGGATCTTCCGCCGCGCTGTGAAGACTTTTTTATTTCATCAAGCAGGCTTGGCCTAATCTCCTCCCTCTTTTAATATGTAAATTTTAATCTGTTTTTAAATTTTTGGGGTATTTTAATTTGTCTGGGCCAAAATGATTTAATTTGATTTTAACTGGTTTTTAAATTTTTTGTATTTATGTATTTTATTGTCTGGCTGTTCACCGCCCTGAGTCCTTCGGGAGTCGGGCGGTATACAAATCAAATAAACTAAACTAAAACTAACTAAAACTAGATGAAACAGTGAATTAAGACGAGGACCAAAAAAAAAAAAGCAATTAAAAAAACAATAAAAAAGGATTACCTTAAAGCAACCGTCTTTCCATTCCTGTGTGTGCACATCACCTGCCGGGTCTGATATCCAATTTGTATGTCCCAATATTTATTCTCCTGTCTGTTCTGCCTGTTATGATTCCTTTTCTTCTTAATTAATTCCCGGGTTTCTGGATCCCGAATATTCTTCTCCTTTTCTTTCTCCTTTTCTTTGTTCTTCCCACGTTTCCTTGCCTGTCTGACATGCCGTAAGTGAGGAATTGAACAGGTACTCCAGGACCCCATATTCAGACTATACAGGTTTTCTTCAGTGGCACAGAGGGCTGAGCTACAAGCCTGAAACTCTGTCAGATTGGGGCAGGCAGAACCCCCATAACGAGGGGGAGCTACAATATGGCGAAAACGGTAGGAGAGCCCTTTTCCACAGCTCTTAGAACACTCTGTCCAGGCTGAGAAGTCAGATACAATGCAATCTTGCTGGCAAGGGATGAGACATCCCTGTTCTAGCTGAGGCTTTGGCTCAAAGTATTCACATATGGCGTCCTCAACTATCACACCATTTGATTTTTGGACACAAATAATATCTCTCCTCTGAATTCCTTCTTCCCCGTTCACACATACTGTTGTTTTTTCAATGCTTTTTGAAAGAATGGGCTGACACTGGTTCCAGCTGCCCAGCTGCCAGTCATACAGTTCCTTGTGCCAGTCACAAACTCTGAAGCAATTCTGTTGATTGTCAGGTCTCTCTGCCTGCTTGCAATTTGTGAAGAGGGTAGTCCATCCTTCCACATGAGCACACCATATAGCTCGAGTCTGGGTACCTCCTGGGCCACATTCATCTCCCATACACCTTCCCCATGGACCTACAAAAAATGGAAGAAAAAAGGGAGACTGACAACTTATACCCAATATCAGAGACCTAGAAAAATCAAGCTCAGTTAAAAGAATAACATTTCTGGAATCTGCATGTTACTTAAGGTTACTTGCATCTCATGTTGCACAGTGAAAAGAATATTATATGAATATAGTTCACTCCATCTGGTTTTCACCCCCTCTTTCTATATATTAAGAAAATGTTTAACTGTTTCTTTTCCCTTTAAAGTTGAATGAATGATGTATTTTAGGAATCAACCTTTTCTATTGATGGGAATCAATAATCACTTTGTATATGATCAAATAAATATAAATGATTTTACATATGTGTACACAAATAAAAGACACACACTCAGCCAAGGTTTCATCGTGTATTGTATGATGTCACCTAAATTTTGTTGAGTTCTCATGCAAAAACACAGAGATTTTATAAGTTGCAAGAATTGCATGAGATTTTTAGCTATTACTGTTATGGTTGTTATTATTATTATTATTATTATTATTATTATTATTATTATTATTATTTTGAAAGTTAATGAATTCTATCTAATGATCTTTTGCAATTGAACTGCAGCAGGTATACATTTATCTTCAACATTAACACATCATAACTGGTGCATATTTTAAGGCAAACCTGGAATACAGATATTAAGAAACAGAAAATTCAGTTACCAGTTAGTTGTCAGAGATTTAAAAGCACATAGCTACTGAAGAAAAAGACTAGGTGCAGATTAAATTAGAATTAAGGTTTTCTATATTTAGCTAGATACTCAGCAAAATCAATGAATGCTTTGTATATAAATTCATTTCAGGGAGATTACCCTAATTTATCTCACTGAGCATGATTGTCACACTTGTTTATTCCACTTTGTGCATATTTATGTATAAAAGTCATAGGAGAAAGAATAATTTTCTACAGAATATTACTGAACAGCACTACACAAATTTATAAGAAAAATAATTGAACTACAAAACCTTTCATGCTACAAGCCTCTGTCTTAGCATATTTTTACATATTTTGTACACATTGCAACCAAGCCTTCATTAATAGATGGAACTGCTGCCAGTCTACTCTAGATGACAAGCTGTAGCCTTTGTGCATCAAAATGTTCAGGTTTAGACCCAACTCATATTCAAAAGAGAATTCAGCATATCAAACAGTTGTCAATGGATTAAAACATGCCAGCCCACAACTGGATCTCGGTAAACAAATAAACTGACATTATTATGCCATGTTGCAAGACCTGACAGCAAGAAAGAAAATATACTTTCCAATGTTAAGCTGCAAAAGGTGATAAATAGTTTTAGCAATGGCTCTGATGGCATCTCAGGCTTATTATAGGTTTAAGAGGTCCATAAAACATGCTACAAATGCAGCATGCTGTGAGGCTAGATGAGGTTTTGATAGAGTATTTTATAATCAAGTCTTTAAAGGTGTGGCTGAGCAGAAAACTGTAAAAATGAATTAGTAAAAGGAACAGAGAAGCAACAGGAGGAATTAGAATTCAAGAGAAGAGAAGTAGTATAGTGGTAGGAAATGATAATGATCCCTGGTTTAAATTTTCAATATCTCAAGATTAAATTGGGAAAATATTCATATCTGAATTCATATAACTAAACATTTTCCTACATGTTTCGAATGACAATTAGCAGAATTCTATGTCAGTTGGCTAGTACAGAGCATTCTGAAGTAGCATAGCACATTACTCAGGAAAAAATAAAAGTTATATATCTTCCAGATTTGTAAGTAAACAAGTTCTGTAGATAAACTGTATAATGCTTTCTACATGGAAATAAAGAGATAAAGAGGATTCAACAGATTATGAATTAACCTCAGATTGAAAAACTCAAAAATAATATTTCTGAAAAGCTTTCTATTTTAATCACAAGCAAAGACAATGCTGTTGTTTACCGATTGCATCAGATCAGAAGTAGTTTGAAATACTCTTAATAATTTCAAACAATTTCACTGATATGAAACATTTGCTATCAACTCAAGGTTTTGAAGACCTTCACATAAAGAGATTGAATTAGGCACTACAGCTCATGTGCCTCTCCCTACATAGAATTTGATAGAGTGGAGCTGTTAGATGGGTATATGATGGTTAACTGAACAGGTTGATGTTGAAGCCAAATTTAAGCGCAACAAAATCATGTTAATTGGGCCAGAAAACGCCATCCAAGGAGAACTTACAAGATATTGGATTACAATGATATGACAGCTATGTGGATTCTCTGAAGAAATAAGCCCACAGTAAGACAGTTATAGAGAAAAGGGCTGGGAGGGAAGCAAAGTTAGATTGAATAATTCAGACAGCAGTGTAGAAATGATTGATTGTTTAACATTTAGGGGAAGACTGGATCTTGTAGCTTTTCTGGAGATGGATTATAAAAACTGTAATACTTTCAAATTTAAATAGAGTACGATGGAAGAGAAGGAACAGAGATCAGAAGACCAACATGGCCCCAGTATCTATGTTACATAGAAAATGAGGCACAGTGATACAGAAAAAGACCTTCACTTGTGGATGAGAAAGTGCTGAAGAGTGTAAGTAGAATATCCAATAGCTGCAGAAGGCTATACTTCACATATGCCAAAATGAGCAATGTCATGATGCTATCTGGCAAATAATAGAACATGATGTAATAGGCAAAGCAAATAAAAACTGGCCAGTACAACTGTCACTCAGCATTTTGTTCTTGTTGTATACCATAGTTATTGTCACAGCATCTAAACCACCACATATGCAACTCAGAAATACAGGCCATTTCCTTCTTTGTGAGCTTGCAAAGTGCAACTATGATTACATTTTTAAAAATCTCTCTCTCTCTCTCTCTCTCTGTATGTGTGTATATGCATGCATGTATATGTGTGTTTATGTGTGTGTGTGTATCTATATATACATACAGTGTGTATTGTGTGTTATATGATATTCTAATAAAGAGAAGTCATCATAGAACAAAAAATAGATATATATTACCGACCTAGGCTTAATGTCAGGATAAAAGATATTCTGCTTTATTTGCATGGAAAATAGTTATTCCAAGGCCCATGTATAGTTAAATATAGTTTTACTTTAAATCCATAAATAATTAGCAAAGGAATTAGCATTGTGAACTTTAAATCACATTGCTTTTTTCTCATCATATGTACCAATAATATTTGCACACTCCCCAAGTATAAGAGTCTAACCCCTGAAAGCAAAGAAAAAATGAATTTTATCCATGCCAATAGTAAATTCTATACTATTTGTTCCCTTTGCATTCCATAAAAAAAAAACCTACACTCTGATGCTTAATCCTTACTTACTACCTATTGTGATATGCTCTTCCCAATACAGGGAGTCCTCACTTACTGACAGCCTTGTGCATTTGAAGTTACAATGATGTTAAAAATAATTTTGCAACCAATCCTCAAAATTATGACTTTATAGCATCCCCCAATCACATGATCACCATTCATGTACTTTAAAGCTGGTGCACATTTTCGGTTGTGACAAGCAAAGCTAGGAGGAGGCAGAAATAAAATCATACATCACAGCCACATGATCTTCCACTTAGTGATCATATATATATATATATATATATATATATATATATATATATATATATATATATATATATATATATATATATATATACATACACACACACACACACACACACACACACACACACACACACACATATATATATATATATATATATATATATATATATATATATATATATATAATCTTATCACTTCATTTTAATGATTGAAAAGAAAGTATGGATATAAGCCTTTTCATGGTCATGTGATTTTTCCAATTAGCAACTAGGTCATTTGGCAACGAAGTGGCCGGTCCCAATTGTGGTCCCTAAGCAAGGAGTTCCTATAATTGAATTCTACAGAATCAGTGAAGACACTTTATTTCCAATGAAAGAAAGAACCAGAGATTGCTTACATGAAATAAAAAGGGTATTTTTTTTTTAAAAAAAACTAGTGAAATAGGTTCTGGGAAGTCATTTGTTTGAATTCTTCTTTTCTTCTATTCCATATCTTTATGGAAAGTGTCTAAGTCACAATTAGGGACACTATCAGAGGTCATATCCTCCAAAATCAATAATAACTTGGTTTAAAGATAAGTGTTAGATATAACAAGCTTTAAAAAAAACCTTTGAAATGGATAATGAGTAGATAGCTAGGGACAGATTGGATCAAAGAAACAGAACTTCCTGTCAAATTGATAAACTATAGATCCATATCATCTTAAATTGCAGTAAAAAAATCCATTTGATTTAAATCTTTCCAAACAACAATAGAAAAATCATCTTATTTCAGAAACATCATTGTACTTAATGCAGAAATAAGTAAAAACTCTGGAAATATTTCTCCAGAGCTTTAAAAATAAACCCAGGTATCATCTAATATCAGCAGTAACCAAATCTTTCCTTTCCAATAGTTGCAAAAGTTATATTTAGTGAAAAACAAGGCTGCAGATATATTTAATTTCTTAGAAGCTAGCCTGCTGAATAATTATTCAGTTTGTATTTAAACTTAGAAATAAGGTAAGCTGTAAACTGTGGGTGAACAGCTGGATGCCCCAGTTTGAATCTTTCATAAGGGATGCTCATAGCCACCTCCATCTCCATTGTCAAACTGGAGACAAAAGAGCCATACAGAAATTACAGTCTTTGAGATGACTAGTGGTGGATGGTAGTCACAGTGTGAGAGCCACAAGGAGGAATCACAAGCCAAGAATCATGAGCTAAGCCTTAGATACAGATATAGTGAAGACCTTTGTTATCCAGATAACGTCTTTGATCCAGAAACCTTTATGTTCCTTCCAAGTTATAGTTGCTTTTTTTTTTAGTACTTCACCTTAACAATGGATTCTGAGCACTGGGCTACTATTCCAATATTGGCTCGTTCTCAGAAAAACTAACCCCCTCTAGGCAAATCAGAGCTTAGCTATCCAGGGCCTCCAGGCTCATTTTTATGGTTCCCAGAGGAACACAGATGGCACTGCTGAAATTTGGCAAGCAAGCAAGCAAGCAAACAAATAAATCTATCCACCTACCATGGTAGGATGCTTTTGTGTTTTGTTTTTATTATTTGTTCATTGGGCCATTTTTAATATATAATAGTTGTTCACTGATAGACACCACCCTAAATTAAATACCAAGAAGCAGCTGTATCAAATAAATAAAGCATGTTTGGATACAAAACTGGCACATTAAAGCTTTATACAGTCAAGACAACAATTTTAGAACTCAAAGCTCTCCAGTGTGGTGGTGGTGGTGGGGAAATAAACCCAAGTAGGACAAACTTCTTCAAATGCAATCCAAGAAACATTTTATAATGAGGCATGTCCCTTGCACTCATTTAAAGAGAAAAAAATAATAATAATGAAAGTGCATTTTCTAATCAAACGAGAAGTAGGAGAAAAATTACTTTTCCTGCAGTAAATAAACAAAAACTTTCAGTGGACCATAATGCATTGCTGCGCCTAAATTATTCAGCATGTAGTAGGGTACTCTTCTATTGAAAACGAGCTAGAAGCTCTTAAGCACCTGGCTTCAGCTTAAAGATTCTCTGTCCCGATCATGATGAAGAGGCGGGTAATAACAGGGACAATGAAATATGTGTGGTGACTTATAAAACATACACAAAAACAAAGATTCAGGACACAATTGTCTTAGTCAATTTATATTCATAGAAACAAATTTAGAAATAATTACTATAATTTTTCTGAAATAGCAATATAGCTCACTATGCTACAGACACTATAAACATCTGCTAAGATTCTGATGGGAAATTTCAAAGCTTGAACTGAGCAATCTTTCAACCCGGGATGTTATTAAAGGATCATTTTATGGAAAACTGAACTGAGGTGGGCTTTAGAGTTGCTAGAGCAAATATGATGGGATGCTGAAAGGGGTTTGGAAAACTGAGGCGAAGTGAGAGGCTTAAGCAAGAGAAGGGAGATGGCCTAAAGAGAAAATAGAAATAGAAACAGATATTACTGTATAGGTGAAATGTCACACTTTGCATTACAATAAAAGCTGGGGCTGCCAAGATGTATTGGGAGGTGTTAGATGGCAAACCCTAAAATCCCAGAGAATTCCTGACTGGGAATTCTATGTAGTTCCCACACACATGGAAGTAGCTGGAATTCAGTATTTCTGCATACTTTCAAAAGTGTTCTTTCCTCACAAATCCCTTAAATCTGAGTTAGTTTTTAAAAAAAAAAAACATGGCTCTGTGGCAGTGGTGAAATCCAATTTTTTTTTTTTACTACCGGTTCTGTGGGCGTGGCTTTGTGGGCATGGCAGGGGAAGGATACTGCAAAATCTCCATTCTCACTCCACTCTGGGGCCAGCCAGAGGTGATATTTGCCAGTTCTCTGAACTACTCAAAATTTCCGCCACCAGTTCTCCAGAACCTGTCAGAACTTGCTGGATTTCACCCCCTGCTCTGTGGAATGAAAGAGCAAGCCTTATTTGTGGTGCCTCTTGTTCCCTGGAAATTGGATGTATGAAATATCTATCAATCTTTCCAACACACCTGTTGTTTAAATGTTTGTGGTGTTGTTTAATTAGCATATAACTAAGTTATGACAATGTAACTTTTACATTTTTATAGATCTCAAAGTTGTTCAGCATATACTGTATTTGATTGATTTAAACATAATCTGCATTTCAGTCTAACTGTTTAGGGCTTTTTGGTTTTAAGATGATAACTTACAGAATAATTACCAATATAACAATAAAACAATCTTGCTAAAATTCATTGGCTTACTGTACATAAATGCTTTGGGTTTTTTTTTTCTTTTTCTTTTAAATAGCACATCTCAGAGTTTAGACTCTAAAAATTAAAATTCTGAGTCAAATGCTAAGCTAAAAGAGAAACATTTGCATAAATAAAAGTGACAATGACTTCTGCCAGATTTTTTAAGTGTTTTGTGAAATGTTGCTTTAGCAAAGAAAAATCTTTCAAAATATTAACAAAACCTAACATTTGAGTTATATTGCAAAGTGAGCAAAGAAATGTGCTAGATGTAGCAATCTGTCATTATATGTTACAATTATAAATAAGCAAGCTAAAGGAAAATTTGTTTATAGATAGACTTCAACTGACAACCACGATTAGAACTAGAATTTCCGTTGCTATGTGGGTCATACCTGATTTTATTATCTTTTTTGCCCTTGTTATTAAATGAATCACTGCAATTGTTAAATGAATTACATGGTCATTAAAGTGAACCCATCTTCCCCCATTGAGTTGGCTTATCAGCAGCCAGCTGGATAGGACACAAATGATGATCATGTGACCTTGGGACACTGCAATGTTGTAAACACATGCTCACTGTCAAGTGCCTGAATTTTGATCACATGACATGGGTGATGCTGCATATAGGTGTACATGCAAGGATCAAATTGTAAGTTACTTCGGTGCCATTGTAACCTCAGCTGCTCCACAAATGGTTGTAAATCAAGGATTACCTCTATATATTACCAGGTTTCAGTAAGAGCTGTTAATAAATAATTAAGAGCATATTCCCATATATGATCAATTCTTTCAATATGTAAACAATACTAGCAATACTTCTGTAAAAAAATAAAAATATATAATTAAATATTGTTACTACTTTGCAGAACAATCTATAGTATCATAATGCTTAAATCACCATTCAAGATAAAAAAAAAAGTTTTCTTTATACTGAAAAGCAGAAAATGGATTTCTCTGCAGTGAAGATAGAAGGACTTCATGACAGCACTTTGGGTAATGTGTTTATAAATAAAAGTTGCTTTGTCTTAGATCGTTATCACTGATAAAGAAGAGCATTCTAGGGAAGATAGATTTGATAAATTGAATGCCTTCAATTATTTTCAGTATAAAATCACAGCAAAATAGATTGCTTTGGTGAAAGCAAGATCATTTACACAAATTAGTGTTCGATTTCAAAACAGATGAGGGTGTTACTCACCTTCCATTTTCACGCTAATGAAAGGGTGATATAATTAAGATCTTTTTGGACGACAGCTCTGGCAGTGATAGTATTATTCCCCTGATGGCCTTTAAAACCTTGGTTTTAACTGCCAAGCCAGCTGTGCTAAAAAACCCTTATTGGGACTGATGTCTAAAGGTAAATATAATTTATCTGAGACAAAGCAAAATGCTACATACCTCAGTAGAAACTGAATGGTTTACCAGAGGCTTCTTTTGCAATGTCTAATATTACCTACTCTTTCCATGTAGAAAAGCTCATGCCAAAAAAATGTTTGTGAAATGGACAGAAAGATAAATAAATCAGGATGAGAACTATGGGACTCAAGAATATCTTAAATTATACAAATGAGTTAATGGGAAACAAGCCTTCTTTGTTCTCTTTATTTTTATATTAATTCAATAACTTGTTTTTTTTAAAAAAAACCATTGAAGAAATGATTTATTTATTTATTTTGGCAATTTTGTTTTTGGCAATTATGCAGAAGCATGTTGTCCTCTACAGTGTAAAATGATTTTTCTCAGAGGGCTGAGATTTTATAATTTCATCAAACACTATTCTTTCATTTCCATATTTTTTAACAATGGCACACATATTTAAATAAACAAATGTTAGTCAAAATATGACCGTTATATTTCCCAAGTATGTTTGCAGCAAAAATGTCATTTCACTTCTGCTTATATTTTTTATCATTTAAATTCTTTCCCACTTTTTGGAATGAAATAGCAATAGCACTTAGATTTATATAGCGCTTCATTGTGCTTTTACAGAGTCAGCAGCATATTGTCCCCAACAATATCCTCATTTTACTGATCTTGGACGGATGGAAGTCTAAGTAGCTATGGCTATTAATAGAAATAATGCATACAATTGTTATATTATATAAAGAAATGTATAGCAAAATGTATACCCATGCTTTTGCAGTGTTCAAAGCAACACTAAATTATTCAAACCATTTTGTGTATCTAGCTGATATCCTTGCTTGCATTTAATTTTTTTTTCTTTTTGATGTGGGAAGGAGGGTTTAAAAGTAAATTCCCATCCCAATTATAATCCATAGATCATTTAGATCTGAGTTCTAGCCTTGCTCAGTGCAGGAATTCAAAAGAAAGCACCTCTGATTGTGGAAATCTGTATTTAAGTATCCTATCTTCTTGAACAAATGTACTACAGTGTAGGATCTGGAAGAATTTACATGGTTTTCAATGGATGCTATTTTGATATCTTGCTATTCAGCATGGGGAAATGAGGACATATGGGACAAGAAGTCCAAGAATGCTTGTGATGGTTAGGATACATACTAGAAATCTGCAGAATTTCTGATAAAATCATTTGATAGTGTAGTCTAATTTTCAGTTTTGTGGCCAAAGTAGTTATTGTGCATCAAATGCCAAGTAAATCACTGGACTGGAAAGTATTCAACGTTTAATTTCATTCAAAGAATTCAAAGACATTATCTTTATGTCACTTCTAAACAAATGCACGCCAAAGCATTATTCCTATTTTTTTTCCCTAAGAAATGCAAATAGCTGGCAAAACTTCCTTTTTTCCTTTAGTTACAAAAGGATACAGTAAATGCTACCACTCTAGAATTGAATAATGACATGAGGTGTTTTCCATTAGAAGCAGCTGTCGGTTTGCTATTCCCAGAGAAAGCTATCAGACTTCTCATAAGGAAGTGCTTTCAATCTGATCTTTAAAAGTCACATACATTAAAATATTGATTTCTTTGCATTGATTCTCTGCTGAAAGCAGCAATAACACTATGGAATGTAACCAATGGTCGAATGTTAGTCATTGACTTTGCTACAACTTTGTTTCTTTAACTCTTTTTTTGTAATCTGTCAAAAATCTATGATGATCTGCTTCCCAGCATATTGTTTTCAGAATCCCATTCAACTAATTCTACAAAAAGGAAAACTTCTAAAATGGAACTTTCATAGATTGCTATAAAAATATATAGAGTTCCGAATATTTTGTCTAGTGCAGCAAAGTGATGGCTAAGGATTATGTCATTGGGAAGACTGATGATGGTAGGATTTTCCAACACATTTTTCTATCACAAAATTACACCCTAGGTTTTCTAAGCAAGAATTGGCCTTCTGACTATGTTTGGCAAACAATGCTAGACAATTTGATCAAATTAATTCTTAGTTCCAGAATTGGTGTAGATTCTGCCAGAGCTGGTTTCTACTTATTTTTATTATTGGTTTGCAATGGCACCGTGTGCGCAGAAGCTTCTGCGCATGCACAGAAACTTCCTGATGACATCCGGGTCAGTGGGCGGAGCCTCCCGACAGTTTTACTACCGGTTCTTGCAAACCAGTCCAAACCAGGGGCAACCCACCACATAACCCATCATTCTGCCAAACTTTTTAAGTTCTCATAGAACATGGTGTTACCAACAAGAGGTTAAGAAGACCGTCTTGTTAAGAGCAATATTTTCTCATCCAGAATCCTTTTCCCATAATAGAAAACTAGGTGACAATGAAATTCACAAGCATACAGAACCTGTATAAAACATTTTGCAATCTAAGGCAAAGAAGGAAACCTTGATAGTGAAGCAGTATTTTTACTGCTTCTTAAAAGCCCACTTTGGTGGACATTTAACAGGGATGTGAAAGGAGCCCACAACTGAGCTTTCCCCGGGCAATGGCGATGTCACCATTCTTTTACCCAGAAGTGGTTTGGTGCTTCCAACATGACTATAGTAGTGGTGTACTGCTTTTAAAGAAGTATGTTAGCTTAGTACAGAGAAAAATGCCTGCATGTCCTAACCACTTTTCCATGGTTCCCAGAGCTTCCAACGAACAATGAAAATTGGCAGCTTAATTTCTCACTGTCTGAGAAATATTCATATTTCACATATTCAAACTAAAATAGACTAAACACAATTTATGAAACTAATATGCCTTTCCTAAATAGTTCCCAAATATGTTAAATGCAGTCTTCTTCCCCTTAGGTCTCAGATCACATTTTAGAGGTCACAGAATTTGCTATAGGATACGTCTATAAGAATATGGTACCTGAAGTGACTAAAACACTATTCTGAGGTTGGCTGAGTCTGCAGGTATGTATTTAATACTCTCCACAATGAATGCATTAAACATTAATGTTCACTGGAATTCTGTTCATGGGCATTTCAATTTCTGCTTTGCAATTTTCTGCTTTGGAACCCTTTTTAGGTGGTAATATGTATTAGTTCTGTCATAGATGCCTGTCAATTAGCCTGACTAATTTAAGGATCCCTCAGCTTGTGCTGCTGAGTAAGGCTTGGAATGCTATCTTTAATCCTACTATGCGTTGTCCTCAAACCTGTGTTTCCTATCAAGACAATTATGGGAATTCATTTAATCCCTTTCTAAATTGTTGTCAGCAG
The DNA here is from genome assembly GCA_022577455.1 of Arizona elegans. Lineage (NCBI taxonomy): Eukaryota > Metazoa > Chordata > Lepidosauria > Squamata > Colubridae > Arizona > Arizona elegans. Next base: position 31,607,599 of record JAKOOJ010000004.1, read on the forward strand.
TGGTCGTTCTCAACATCCACCCTGAATGCATTTTAACAGTTTATTAAAAGCATTTCCTTTGTCATTATAGAATAAGTATATCTTTGCTTCTGGCCCTTGTATTTTACTGTTGAGATATATATATATATATATATATATATATATATATAAAGCTTTCTTTTGTTGTAAGATTGCTAGGACAATGCCCTTGTATATCATTTTGCCCTTTAAAATTTTTAAAACGCAGCAGCAACAACAACAAAAGAAATGCATATTGACGTTTGACAAGGAAAGAAAAATTAATTGGATTATAATTGGCACAAAGAACAAAAAAAGAGAAGCAAATCATGCCACTTATCACTTAATTAATGCTTACTCTGAGCTATAAAACATTTTAATGTTAATCTCAATTTGCAAAATATGTAATGCAAAGGCCTCTTTCCCCCTATAAACTCTTTACGTTTGCTGATAAATAGTTTAAGATTGATTATGAGGAATAAGACATTTATCTATTAAACCAATTGTGAGTCTAGTTTAGTTCTAAAATAATATTTCTAGACACTCTATAGTCCTGCTGTTTGGGTTCTGGTTGCTTGCTTCTCACACAATTATACAACAGGATTAATAACCCAACTGGTGAAGGCAATCACGGAAAAAGAAATGCTATGGATGACAACCTGTCACCATAGGAAATGTCACAAGAAAGTTATCTTTAATGACCACCCCTTTAAATCATGCATAATCAGCTGCTATTTGACAGCTATCAACATAGTCTTTATTTATTTGAGATTATAAATTCATTTCTCCAAACACTCAAGATTCCCAAGTGCCTGAGTACATTGAGACAGACTATGGTCAGATTCACTGAAAACTTGGCAATCTTTCTACCTATCCTAATCTATTCAGCAGGATAGATATCCTCCACTGGTCCCCTTTTTTGTCATAGCAATCGTCTTCTGGAACATTCTCCTTCTGGCTTTTATACTGGACCCAACCTTGCTGGCTCTGTAAGACCCTAAAGATCAGGTTCTGATCTTGGGCTTGAGGCCCCAAATGTGTAAAGGAATCCATCTCCTGGCTATATTAATTGATTGTTGTGGTTTTCTCATCTGCTACACATTTTAATTTTTGTATATTAAGTAGGTTTTTTAAAAAATAATGTTCACTACCAGAGTCATTTGTAGAGATGAGTGTCCATAAAAGTCAATTAAATGAAATAAAAAATAAAATTGTTCTAGTCACGTGAACTGAATGGTGAAACTAGATTAAACTCCTAATTGAAAACAAAAACAAAAGACCTATTTGTACTTGTCAATGTACAATGTACTTTAAAGAAACAGTTACTTTCTGAACTCACACAGTAATTACACAAACCCTGGAAAATATGGTGGCAACAAATAAATTAGCATCAACAGCTTGCAAATACAAAACAGTCTACATCTTTAGCTCCTAAGTGGAATTCAGCTGCAGATTCTCTGACTAAAGACCCATTCCCACAGTTTAACCTATTTTTCGATAGACCTCTTTGTCCTGATATACTCTAGTTCTCTATTTAATGCCTATGCCTACCCTACACCCTGAAGATTAGTCCTGAATTAAATAGTAACAGTTTTAATTTTATATGCAGAATGAGGTTCTTTAGCAAATACAGATTGCAAATCTCTCTCTCTCAACAACCCCACCAGTAGTGGTTTTCACTTATCTTCGTTATTGGTACGGAACTGTGAGTGCGCATGCGCAGAGCGTCTGTGATGACGTCTGGGTGGGTGGGCAGAGCTTCCCGCCACAGCCACTACTGGTTCACCCAAACTGGGGTGAACCAGTAGAAAGCCACCACCGAACCCCACCCCACATACATACATCACAAACTATTTCAGATAAGAACTAAGACCTATCTGGGTTAACATTCTGTTCCCACAGTGAGCCATTAGTTCCTAATGAACATAGCACCACTGACTCTCTTCTGTTGTCTCCAGTTTAGGCACAAACTGATCCTGACCATGACAAATTCATACACAATACACACAATTTGCAGGAGGAAGAATCTTTCAAGAAATCAGAAGATATCAAAAAAAAGGAAGAAACTGGCAGCAAACTTACTACTTTTTACTCCCTAGCTTTCTTTAGAGCAACAATGTGTAACTTTTTCGAAGTCAAGAATCTTGAATTAGAAACTCCAAATCAACTAAAAACTAATTTTGCTTTAATTTACATTCAATTACAGCTAAATTTAATTAATATTAAAATTATTCAGTTACATATGGATAACTGTACATATCCAGTTATGTATGCAATAACTTTCTTTTTCCATGATGTTGCAATTATGATTAAGTAATTCTTACAATATTTTTACAAATATTGGGGAGTTGAGACTTTCAAGAAACATTTCTAGTTTAAATCATTTGTTTTCTTTTAAAAGAAGAAACCTTAATATTATTTTTCCTGTTTTGTCATTTGATTCAGTTATTGCATGACTCCAATCAAATCTTTTCAAACAGCCTGCCTTCTGAGAAGACTGTTAACAGACTAGGATTAGGATTAGGATAAGAGAGAGACAAAGAGACATGCTAACCAGGGAAGAGAAATGCCACTAGATTTCTCATAATCTTAACTTCTAACTATATTTAGAAAAGTGATTAGTCTTCTGCTTCTCCTTCATCTTATTATTTAACTTTATCCAGATTGTGACCCAAATACCAAAGATGTACAGTACCAACAAGCAAATTGATTTGACTACAGCTGTAAAATGTCTGGAATATTAGAAATGGCTATTGGTGTGGCTCCTTATTAGTACACATATCATACAGTTTATACATCATATGTGGCATTACTTGAGAACCTACCGTCTAGAGAGCAAATTATTTGTCCCTCTACTCCAATGTTTCTCAATTTTGGCAAATTTAGCAGGTTGGTTGAAGGATTCTGAGAGTTGAAGTCCATACATCTTAAATTTGCCCAGCTCAAGAAATACTGCTCTAATCTAATTCTTCAGTTAAAAAGCAAACCCACTAGAGACCTTAAGAAGCAAAAACTTTTTCCCATCTGTTACCTTGTCTTCTAAAATTAGCCGCAGTATGCCAATAGCTGAATTTAGGACAAACTGTCTAAGCAGTCTGAGTTCTGCTGAAAAGTGACCCATGTCAGTTGATACACTTAAATGAAGTCTGAAAACAAGTAATTAAAAAGGGACACAAAACTTTACCCCAAGAAATATACAGGTAGATTTTTTTCACAGTGGCCTCCACACTTAGGAACTTATTTCCCTTATTAAAACTACTTTATTCCATTGTGCTTTCAACTCTGTTTATTGGCATCCATCTTGGAGAGCTGGATTAATCTCATGATTGTCAGCGTCCCAGCACTGACATAGAAAAGGGAGGAGAAGCCTGAACTTTTGCCTGCTAAATCCCTTTGAAGATTCGGTCTCCTCGGAGATGGGGAAGGGGGAGACATTCCTGTGATCTGACAAAGAAGGAATCAGGAAAGTGACTTTGAAGATAGCAAATAAGAAGCAGAGAATTGGGGATCGGAAAGGGAGAGATTGGGGGGCAAAGGTCAGTACTGACCACGAAAAGAGTCAGGATCAGATTGCTGTGCTCGAATAAAGAGAAAATTTCTTTAAAGATTGGCAGTTTGGAAGTTCATTTATTTTGAGATAGCATCGAAACCTGACAATGATACTGTTTTATGTACTTGCCTTCTTATATGCCACTGAGAATCTTCCAATTGGAATTATATAAAAATGTCCTAAAGCTCTAAAAATAAGTCGAATGGTATAGAAAGCAAGATGTTGCCAAGAAAAAAAAAACTAATTTTAAAATGGAATATGGTTAGTCTCCAAGTATAGTATTTAATAATTTTTCTTTATTACATAAACTTTTCTTTGATACATAAACTTGTTAGCTACTGGTTCAGAGCAAAGATCTAACAAGTTTATGCTAACTATAGTGGTTTTGTATACTGTACATTTTCATTTATTATTACATTTATTAAATTTGTTCTCCACCCATGTCACCATAAGGTGATTACATCATCTATAAAATGGATTTGAGATGATTGCATGACTGATACATACTGAAAATCTTCATTATTGGCTTAGTACTGTCTACAAAGCATGGCAGATTTGATAAGAGTAATATTGAGTGACTACAAAGTAGATACATAGAATAAATCACATTTTCATGTACAAAATATGGAATAGGCTCATAAGGCCTATTCCATATTTTGAGCCTATTAGCTCTTGAATATTTATAAGCCTGGAAATGTTTGGCCAAGCACGTTGAGGTTGTATAATAATGGCATCTTTCCATTCTCCACAGGGAGTTCTATATTACTTTTACTTTTCATTTTCTGGAGAAAAGTATTCCCCATCCAATAGTTCCATCCTTTTAACCAAGCCCAAATCATATTTAGAATTAAGTGTTTTCCACAGTTAAATTTTTAAAACTAATTTTAATCTAAGTTTAAATACTTTTTTGCAGTGTCTTATGCAGCTAGCATTCTGGTCTTGAACAGCTTGCAAAATAGCAGTCCTTTTACTTAAATTGCAGTTCAGGGTACCATTTATACGTCTTTGAAATTTATTTCCTCCTGAAAGTATATCAGTGTCTGAATATGCTACGTTGTATCTACTTTCTTACTCCCAAACAAAGATTCTGAAATGTGCTGTGCTATTCAGACTCTGATGAAAACTAGATCACCTGGTATTGCAAAAGCTATAGGGAAAATAAATCTTGCTTGGAGAGATATTTAAAATTAAGAATTGATTTTTTTTCCTTAATAAAAAAAACCCCAGGATGTTATATTCAATGGGAGATCAAGAAAGAAGTGCAATATTATCATTTAAAGGAACAACTTTCAATTATGAAATAAATACCACTGCCATGAGATTATATAGTCGCAATTTGACATAGCAAGATCCACCTAAGAACTGGGCCACTTGTAATGATTAAGGCAAAGAGAAGCATTAACTGGCAACTATTGAAAACACAGCAACTGTTCATTCCATTACTGTGATGCCCTTAAAGATTCAGTCAAATCAAATCAGTCTTCATTTTATTTTCTTAATACTAATTTGTTTATAGTGGGTTTCTAGGCAACCATGTCTAAACAACTCTGGGCTGCTTCACAAATTAAAAACACAATTATGCAGATGCAGAAAATAATACTCTGCATGGTATAAAACACAGCTATATGGAGGGAGGCCATAAAACCATAAAGTTCCCCCATTATATCCACCATTAAAGTCATCTAGCCTCATTCCTGGGAAAACAACAAAGTTTTTTAAAGATTGCCAAATATAACAATATTTAAAGTGATAGGTCTCTTATCATATTTTATTCTTTGTTGTTGTTTACAGAATAAAATACAAAAAATTCAAAAACAAATAATAGGAAAAATAGGGGAGGGAAAAGGAAGAGTGCAGAAAAGAAGGGAAAAAGAGGTATTGACTTCTAATTCCCTTTGTTGCAGTATAATAAGATAGTAACATCCAACCTCAACATATAGTAGTATAAACTAACCATTTCTATATTAACAAATCTATCTAATCTGTAAAACCCAAAATCAAAGTTTTTCTTCCACCTCAAACACAAAGTCCAGAAGCAGAAACAAAATCCAAGTAGAAGCAAAAATACTTAAGTTTTTATCAGAGCAGTCAATTTATCCATCTCTGCTAACTCCATCAACTTTTACAGCCCTTCTTCCATTGTGGGGATCAATGTGTCCTTCCATTTTTGTACATAAAGTAATCTTGCAGCTGTCAACATATATAACATCAAAGTTCCAATTTTTTTTCCTAAGTCTTTTTCCATTAAACCCAACATGGAAGTTTCTGGTTTTAACTTTGTATTCACTTTAAGAATTTTCTGTATTAGAATATGAATCCTACTCCAATATTTCCACCACAAATGGTAAAAAGTCCTTTCTTTACATTTATATTTCCAATATTCATTTGAAGTACCTTTATACATTGTTGATATCTGGTGTTAAATACTAATGATACATCATCTTATAAGATTTTTCTTTTAAATTGTAATTTAGGGTAAATTTTAAACCTTTCATCCACATATTCTCCCATTATTCAAGCTTTACATTATATATTATATTCAAAGTTCCTTGCTCACTAAATCATACAATGTTTTACATATTCATTTTCAAATTCAATTTCAATAATGTTTTATAAACCTTAGCAATAGTATGTTCATCACTACCACATAGTAGGATTTCCAATTCATTTTTAATGAAGTCAAACCCATAACTCTTTTTGCCTAATTTAAATATTTCTTTCAATTGTAAATATGTAAACCAATGGCAGACATTCTCTGCTGATTCTAGCTCTTCCTTAGGCTTGAGGTCTCTTATCAACAATACTTATACTTGACCCTTCAAGAAGCTGGACTCAAATGATTTTTCTCTTTAATATATGCAACTATGTCTGTATTACTAAAATGTGAACAGCCTCACAAAATCCTAAAAAAGCACTGATTTCAAGACATTTTTGCTTCTGGAACACATTTCAGCTCAAGAAATATGAACTGGATAAGTTTGTTTAAAATCAAATTCAAACTTCCACCTTAGCCTAAAATATCTTTTTGATTTATGTGCGAGGAAGTTGGTGTCAACTCTTGGCAGTCACAAAGACAGATATTCTCTATGACGATCTGTCCCTAATCTGGACTTTTGGGTTTTCCCAAGGTACACTCATTGCCACTATAATTGAATCCATGTACTTTAATGCGAATTATCCTCTTCTCTTTCTTACCAAGAGTCTTCTCCCACACTCAACTTCAAAACCATCAATATACTTCCTATTCTGCTTCTTCAGAGTCCAATTTCCATAAAGTGCCACAGGGAATATCATGGCCTGCATGATTCTGATTTTAGCATTTATTAGTCTCAAAGACTTTTATAGTTGCTCTAGCAAGTGCTAATCTACAATATATTTCTTGACTGCTTAGTCCTTTACTGTTGATGGTTGAGCTTAAAGGCAAACAACTCTGTACTATTTAGATATTTTCACTATGTTCCATGACTTTTATTACTAGGGCCTTCAGATCTACTGTATTTTCAGTTATGAGTAATGCTATCAGTGTAGTACAGTTTGGTTTTTTTTAATTTGATTTATATGCTGCCCTTCTCCGGAGACACAGGGTGGCTTACAATGCGCTAAGCAATAGCCTTCATTCTTTTGTATATTTATACAAAGTTAGCTTATTGTTCCCACAACTGGGTCCTCAATTTACTTACCTTAGAAAGGATGGAAGGCTGAGTCAACCTTGAGCCTTGGCGAGATCTGAACCTGCAGTAATTGCAGGCAGCTGGTCTTAATAACAGGGTGCCTTAGACCACTGTACTACCAAGGCTCTTGGTTATTGATATTTCTCTGCTCAATTTTAAAATCATGCTCATCTTCTTTCAATAAAGTCTTCCTTAATATATATTCAGCATGTGAATAAATAAGAGGAGAGTATACAGCTTTATTTGTTTAGCCTTGGCTTATTAGGTCTAACTACATTGCACTCAAGTAGTTTTGGTTGTGGAATGACTTCTCTCATCTCAACCCCTATTTGTTTATTACATAATTTGCTCAGTATGAGGCAGATAATCTGGAATAAATATGGCAGAGAATCCTTTACAGCACATTAGGAAATCAGATTCAGCCAGTATAACATACTTAAGCTTCACAGAAATGTGATTTGAAATATTCCCGTCATATTAGCTCATTTTATAGCTTCAGACCTTGTCTTAAATACTTCAAAACTCAGAAGGTTTTAAATAGCAAAAAAATGCTTTAATCAATAAAAGAATGAGTAATAATAAGATGTTCTCTTTTGTTACTATAGGGAAAATAATTTGTATCAAATAAACTACTTAGAATTGATCCTTTAAGAACTGTCATCGAAGCTAATTTTTTTAGCTGATGAAATCTGACATGCAGAATGGCTCAGGTAGAAAATCCCAGAATTCTAGAGTCCTTGCTTAAGTAGCAGCAAGTCCTAAGTATATTACATCATAATCTATCATTTATTTTGCATTAAGGAATCTTCTTGAAATAACTCTGCATACATAAATATATACAATGAGCCTGAGTGAATTTCAGTTTTAAATTATTCTTTAACAATGGGAAAAGGAGACTCACACAACCTGACTTCTAGAGCAATTTCAGAGAAAAGAAAATTCCAGTCACAAAGGCCTTTCAGCAACTTCTATCCTTCAAAAACCCAATATTTTGAAAAGTCTATTGAATTATAGCATGAACTAGAAGTCTCTTTTTAAGAAGTGGTAAATGAATTCCACTCTGTGTTTTTAAATCTGCATCAACACAAAATGAAACTAAGATGAGGTGAATATGAATAGCTAGGGAGAAAATAAAGTACTTGGTGTTCCCATTTGGTATTCAGATTTGGCAAAATGGAGATGAAAAGAATGGGTGATCACATGAAGGAAATGCATATGCCAACATACCATGAATCTGATTGTATATTAATTTAATAAAGGAATAAATCTAGTATTCATAAAAAATATGCTGTTGTTACTAACCTTAACGATAGTCAGGAGTGTCCATATCGTTTTTTTTTTCTCTTACTACAGTCTTCATGTTTTTTAATATACCTTTCAGCCTAGTTTATAGTTCTGACATTTGCCTTGTGATCTAACTAGGCCCAATATGTTTAGCCTATGAAACCAGTCAAGACTGATCAAGAATACAACATATCTAATGTATGACGTTTTGGCATAATTAAAAGCCTGCATATATCTATTAGTGCTCTCTCTAGCAAATGTTTTACTTATATTATTTTTGGCAATGTTTTTTTTAAAAAACCCTAACTTTGGTTACTAAAGGAATATAACCTCCCTCCATAAGAGTCTGATAGAGAAAAACTTTCTCTACAAAAGACCAAAAGTCCTCCCCGTTGTTGAGGGGAATGTTTCTCCCATGAGGTCTACAAAACCCATTCACATAACCCAACTCAGCATGAAGCCCCTCTTCTCTCTCCATTTTAAAGGATTACAAAATAATTAAATTTGACTTCTTTAATTCCAATTTTCAAAGTATTATTTTAACAAGAAAAGATTTATTTGCATAAAGGTATTAAAGGTAATGAAATGGATTATAGTTAATCTAACTGAAGTTTTTCTGAGGCAATCTATAAAACCCTTAACAGTTAAGCACGTATTAGTTTTATTAAAATTCCATGAGACTTTCAAATGCATAGCTACTAAAAAAGAGAGAAGTACTACCAGAGTGAAAAGGACATATCTGGATAAAAATACTAATATTGGCATGGATGCAAATATAGAAATAAGTATAAACATTTTCACAGAAATAGAAATTATCTCATCCTACTGGTGAAAATTGTTATCTATACAAGCTGCCCAATCTGTCATACAGATGTTACCTGATAATGGATAATATCTTAATTATGGTTTTAAGCCCTAAAACTAATTTGGACTCTTCAGACAGATGATGTTAAGGGATGTCTTCTAAAAAGGACTGTCCTCTGACAATACTTCAAATAGAAGATTGTCATCTGCACAAATATGACTTTTGGTCAGACTATTTTACCATCTGGACAGTTTCATGATTTACTAAATTGGAGTTATTATTCCTGAAAGAAATTTAGTTTGTATTTCACTATAATCCTGAATCATAACTTGATAAACACACATTTACACACACATAAACATTTAAGCAAAAGTAGCTTAAGCAGTGAGCAAAAGCTTATTTTTCTAATTTAGTCAAATACATTAATTAATAAAAACATACTTATAAAAGGTATACATACATACCCTTAGGAAATCACTGATCAGAATACAGCAATCATTACAAAAAATGTAAGCCAACATTCCTATAAGTAGCTGGAGAAAGACATTTTGACATTTATTTTTAAAAATCAGGCTATTACAGATAGCAAAAGTCTTGTACAGTGACTGTCCACAATTATGATGGTGATTTGACCAATTATTGTTAGTATGGAAAGCCACCTTTACAAGAAAGTTTATCAAACATTCTAAGAAAGAAAAATCAGAATAATAACTCTTGGGTAAAGCCGAATAAGCTGATTTAAAAAAATATATAAAAAAGAAATGGTTTATCTCGCAGCTGAATACTTATTCTGAAAATGTAGAACAAAAAAGATGCTCACAATTTCCTTAATGTGGCAGAAGGTTCAATCAGTACATATATTATCACTGAAGAAACACATATGCAAAGAAGGCCCTTCTAGATTTCAATTGGCAGTAAGATTCTATGGGGAAAAATGGTCTTTTGGAGAACAAAACACTTTGAGACTTTGTAGGTCAAATCCAGTAACCTCAAATCTCAGTTGGAAACAGATTGTATATTAATATAGTTCTTAATCTGCAGGTGCATTAACCTTCATTACACATTTGTGTTAGTAATCTCACTATAAGACTCTGACAGAACATTTTTAAAGAGAATTCATTAAAGATTGGAATATAACAGTCTGTCAATTATGGTCAATGATCACAATAAAATAACTGGCTTATAAAATTGCCACTTCAAATATAAAAGTACTCTTTCAACACAACTGCATATTGGAAGCAAAAAAGCATTTTCAAATCCTACTTTTGACAAGGAATATATTATCTTTTGAATCAATTTTAAACTCTTTCTTAGGCAAGATAATTTCTAGCACAATTAAATTTATAACACTGCCCACCTCTTCAAGCAATATACATTTAAAAAGTCATTTACGTGAGACTAATGAATTTGCTTTGCTGTTCTGTCACCAGTGCTGCAAGCAAAATTCTCATGATGGGCTATGCCATCTAAATTCTAAACAATCTGAATTAGGAAGTTGCTCATTTGTTTGAGTCTTATCAGTTTTTTTTCATCATTTTTATCACTAGCAATTTGTTCTTATCTGTTTACCGTTAGCAATTATCTCTTTGCCACGATTCTTACTTCACCTTTCCAGTCCTCCATTATATGTAATTTATTGTAATATGACTTAATACTGCTTTCAAAACAATGGATAAGCAACAGGCGTTGTTTGTTTGACATAGTTACTTGTTGGAAATGTCTTATTTCTTTGTGCTGTTAGTCTACTCTGCTTAAATTGTATGTGGTGAATTAACACCAGAGATATGCCTTCAATTAATTCTTCAAGAAAAAAGTTTAAAATACATGTAGTCTATATTTTTATTGATTAAATCCAGTGCTCTGTGAAAAAAAATCCCAAATTAAAATCATTCAGCCAGCACACCATTTCTCTAAATCCTCTTACATGTTGGAGATCTGTGATCTGAAGAAGAAAATGTGAAATGTTGATAAACTAAATCTGCAGTCTGTATTATATGAAAAGTCTTGACTTTTTCTTAGAAAAACCTTCAGTTTTATATATATTATTGCTTCTAGTTTTATAGTTTGCTTCCTTTAAAATGCAGTAAACAGAGCTAGTTGGAATACTTATTCCCCCTATTAAAAGGGAATAGATACAACATGGATGATCTAGCCTGATCCTATTACACATCCTATTTGACTGGAAAAAGCAAACTGAAATATAAATTTTATCACCTATATCACCAGGAAAACAATGTAGCAAACTAACCATTATTTTTTACTACCAATTCTGTTTTAATTAGAACATTCAGTTAAATAGAGAAATGCAAGGAAAGCATAGAGACAAAGGGTGCAAATTAAATTATTAAGGCAGAATTGTCTGGCGTTATCATAACTTCTCTGAGAGAATCGCTCAAAACCTTAAAAACATTCCTCTTCTCAAAATCTTTTTAAAGCAGTAACCTTTTGCTATCTGTGTAACTATCAACTCCCTACCATGACTTGAAAATAAGCATGCGGATAGAATAAAATCAGGAGATGTGACATATAAAATGTCTCTGTAAGTCTAAAGCATGGCATTAAAAGTTTTCACTTGAGATGAATCTTGGAAAACAAGAAAACAATATAGCAAAGGGCCTTCTAAACCAAAATTATTTATCTTGTGCAGTTTGGTGCTGTGGGCAGAAAAGCCTCTCCGGTACACTAATTGTAATTTCTCATTCTAAAATTCCAATCTATTCAAAGTTTTGATTTCTGCTGGAATTGTACCAAGTCATGAAAGTAAGTTTACTTTATGTGCATTCATAGTGTAAATACCACAATTACAGAGTAAAAACAAAATACGTGCATTTAGATCAATCATGTTATTTCCTTTCAAGAGTTGGCAATTCATGCAAAGAAGGAAGTAGCAAAACAAACAAGAAATTAAAAGGGCGACATAAGAAAAGTAATCTTACACCTACTACTCCTTTTTTCTACAATTGCAAAATCATATTTCAACCACACAGGAATACCTAAATTTAAGGTACGAGCATGGACGCTAAAGGTTAATTGTTGGCTGACAGTGGAACTTTTTTTTGCTGATGATTTTCACTCAAACGAGAAATTGGTGGTAGAGCATCATACAAGATTTGGGAATGATTTTTAATGTTGTTAGGATATGAATAGGCTAAGAAAATGTTCACTTTCTTAAAGCATAAGGCTGAGGTAAATAGTTTGTCCCTGAATATACAAGTATGGAGCAAGGACACCACTGTGAAGAGGACAAAAGTGCACATATGAATGTTTATGGATTCAAATTCAGAATCTCGTACAATTTAAATAGCAAGAAACTAAACTTCTCCATAGAAAGGAAAATTATCACTCATCAGATTCTAACTGCTGATGGGTTCTTCCTAGGTTCTTTCTCTTCCTTCTTATGGTTCTTTATTTTAGAACTGCCTTAATCAGCTATCAATAAAAATTTATAAAGGGTTGCAGTCATATAAACAAGTCTCAACTTTCAAGGCTATAATATAGGTTCAGGAAAATGATGATATCTTGTTCAAAAAATGAGACATATTTGATACAAGATGAATGGAATTTCACCATTTAGGTTTATAAATTCCTGTATATGAAACTGCCAAGACATTCAATACAGAATTCTTGCTTCTTCTATGGGGAAAGAAGGGAGGGAAATAAAATTTTCTGCAATGTCATTTGCACTTGGGGTAACAGCTAAACTGAAGTTGTCACTAATAAGCTTGTGCTTATGCTACTTTAGTTACGGTTTGTCCCTTTTCCTCCAATGGAAGAAAATCAGGGTTACAGCAGTGTTTTTCAGCCTTAGTGACTTCAAGATATGTGGACTTCATTTTCCAGAATTCCCTGCCTAAAGTCCAATCTTGAAGTTGCCAAGATTGTGAAATACCAGGTTAGAGGACATTTTTGCTTCCTAAGCCAACATTGTATGGGGAAAACTAGTAATGCATGTTTAATTATAGACTACACAAACATGTTCATTCATGTACACAATAAAAGTGCTGCATTTAAGCACAATGCCAGCAGTGCTATGATTGTTACTTAGCCTAATAACAGTATTTCTGCAATTAGCCATCACAAGCTTTCTTGGTCTGCATTCCTGACCTCAAAGAGTCAGCAGCTGGTATTCTGCATCTAACCTCCACTACTGTGGACAATTAAAATATTTCACTCTTTAGAATACAAAGTTAGAGATAAGCTAACATATTCATGACAGATTTAAAACAGAAACTTGCAAATGTCTCTTTGGGTTACTGTTCAGCTAAAAGTTATGTTGGAAATTCACTTTAATGTATTGCCGCTCTATCTGGACTTCTAGAAAGTGCTTGGACATAAATAAATAAAGAAGTAATTTGAAGAGTTCTCTTTTATAAACACCAAATATCTAAGTGGCAATTATTTTAGTTGTCTCAGTTGATTTATATAGTAACTGCAAAGTACACTTCTGTTAGGAACAGCATTTACCAAACCTATCAATGTGGAGATATACTAAAGATTCTGTGGCTCTTTGTAAAATGTATGTTCTTTTCTTTTGGTGGGCATAATCTCATGTTGGTACCAATATAATCTTTCACTATCAGATATTTGTGACCGGAAACAGCTTCTGTGCATTAAGATGAACGGGATGATATATTTTTCTTGGGGATATTCTGCCATTTGAAATATAGGCTGCAGGTTAGGAACTGGAAATCCATCAGAAGCAAAATATAATAATTCAGTGTATGCACTAAAACGTCTACAGTGCTTTAGGTGCTTAAAAATTCATTGAGTGTGTATTTAGGAAAATCGTATATATTTTAAAAACTGCATTCAAATCAAATATATTAGGAAAAGATAATACAGCTTTTTGGACAGGCATACTTGCTTATTTGAAGAATAAAAGCAATACCTCTTGATATTACTGCGGCAATGAACATAAAAAAGAGGGTCAAAGGAAATATTCTTTTTGAACACTTTTTTTAAAACCAGGAATTCATTCTAAAATATATATAGTGCATCTTATTATGTTGGGCAATCAGAATTTTTCTAACTATGAAAAATCTACAGAGCTTAGATTTTTATAATGAAAATATCTATTTTGGAAAATAGTACTTGTCTACTGTTTGTTCTGGCAACAAAGAACTCCAAACTGTAGTAGCAATTAGTCCTGCAACTTTTAACAAATTCTTAATGTTATGTATTGATACATTCCAGCGGGAAATTCAAACCTGCCTAAGTTGCTGATTGGCTGACAGCCTCTCCAGGATTGTATATAAGGAGGGCTGCAGCCTCAGAGTTTTTGCTGAAGTCTCACTGTATATTAAAGAGCTGTTGTCACTTGCTTGCTTGTGCCTCTCGTTATTCCCGAACCACTTCACTTAAATTCCCTTTCAAATTCTCAGTGACATCCTTAGTTTCTAATCCTCTAGCCCAAATGCAGATTCCTTTACCACCTCCTAACTTAACTTGGGTTCCAAATACTTTCTATTCTTCCCACTACACTGCAAATCCAAAAAGTGTAGAGGGAAACCCACTATTCGATATTAACACCCTTTTTGATCAATTTGGTCTAGCAGTAAATTAACATTCTCATGAAGAATGGATTCTGCATTGTTATATAACATCAATCTTGTATAAAGTTCAACATTTGTGCATATTAAAAATAAAATGAATATTTGACATTCCAATATTGTATTGTAATCATTGATGTTTTTGTTGTTGTTCTGCCTTTAAATCATTGGCTGTGATGACTGCCTGAACCAGTCCCACTTTTCTTGAGAGATTTGTTCAGAAATGGCTTGCCTCCTTCCTAGGGCTGAGTGAGAGTGACTGGCTCATGGTTACCTGGCTGGTTTTTTACTGAAGATGAAAGTAGAACTGGGAGTTCCCTTGTTTCTAGCCTGGTGCCCTAACCAGTATAGTGGCTCTCTAATTAATCAATTAATTAGCTAGTATAAAATCAAGTGTTAGATGTTGATTGTACTAAGAACCTCCAGAGACCAACAATGAAGATAAAGCTTAGTATTGGCCCACATGGTTTGCAATCAAAATGCCCAA
The DNA here is from genome assembly GCA_022577455.1 of Arizona elegans. Lineage (NCBI taxonomy): Eukaryota > Metazoa > Chordata > Lepidosauria > Squamata > Colubridae > Arizona > Arizona elegans. The sequence goes on from JAKOOJ010000004.1 coordinate 31,622,942, forward strand.
TATTTCATCTTTGGCATCTCACAAAAGCATCCTGCTGAAATTCCAAAGAGCTACTGCCAGCTACTTTAACACTAACATTTTCAACACTCACATTTATTAGAAGTCAACTTCCCATATTTATGTAATATACAGTATGTGTGCAACTGTATAGGAACTCAGTGTGATTGATTAAATTAGCTTGGATACATGCAATAATATGGAAAACAACATGCAAGAAAATCATTCAGTTATTTATAATAAAAATCATTCAGTTACTTATAATAAAAAATAAATTAAACTAAATTAAATTTAGTATTTTCATTTATGTATAATTATTTCTTCAAATGCAGCTTGGGGTGATTTTTAATTATGAAAAAGCATCAACTATAATGAATTGTTTTTCTAAATCAGACCATTTTTTTCTTTTTTCATGGCAACTTTTAAAGTAATTAAATAAATGAAAGGCATGGGAAATCTCAGACGGGAGACATTCTAATTTTGTACACATTAATTAATCAGGTCAAGATTTACTGGTACTTTGGCAGCTCAAAAAGATATATTTTTCTTTAAATTAGCAGATTTGTTAAAATATTCCTTCAAGCTATTGAAATTTAGTGCTAAATGGAGCACATTGGACTTTTTTATTTTCTCTATGGAACAATATTTTTCTTGTACCTTTTAAAGAATAGTAGAAATACTAGTTATCTTTCATTATACTTATCAAATAGGTTTGATTTTATTTACCAGAAAGTGTTTTTTGCAGTTACATTCTGTGGCATTACATCAAATTCTTTATCATATACTTTTTAATTTTCTTTTTTAAAATTAATAATTAGAAATGTATATAGAAAAAAATCAATACATGGAATTTTGCCAATTTATGTCAGCCTGTGATAAAACTGTGGTTTTTGTTTCTGCATAGGTATTGGTTTATCAGAAACCAATTGCCTTATTTGACAATACTCTCAAAGATAACTCAGTTGAATAAGACTACTGCAGACATGCATGGATTTCTATACACAGATTTGCCAAGTTAGTACAATTAGAATCAAAACCATAGAGATCTTTGTTTACACTTTCCACCTTTCCAAGTTAACAGACACAATAGTTGACTCATCTCTTGACAGACTTGGGAAGCAGCTGATAAAAGTTTACATAATGATTCTCACTGGCCTGGCAACTGCTGGTTTTGGCCTTGCCAGCATCACTCAAAATCACTGTCTGTTTGAGGAGCTTATTTAAAAAGTGGTTACAGTAACTTGCTAGAATTATCATCTTCAAAAGCCACCATTTCCCTGGAATTTCTAGAAACACAGATTCTGAATGAAAATGGAAGAGATATCAACTACTCAGAAAATGTATGTGAATGAACACCTGGCACAATTTAGCATAATGCTTTTAATCCGGCAGATAATAACAGGGATACACTGAAACTGAGGTAGCATGTGATTTAGTATATCAGTATCAAAAATAGGGGATATGGCTTTTTAAGTAGTTAAGTAGCTTTTTAAGTAGGTTAAGATACTGCAAAGTTAGTACAATATCAATCTATCTTTATTTATTGATTAGTCCTTGGGCCATATCAAAGTACCATGCTCCAGAAACAATTATTACAAAAGTTTGGTAGAAACAATTTAAATTTAAATTGGAATAGGAATACAACACGATTTAAAATGAAATTAGAGTAAAATACGATCTAGAATAAAATCAGAATAAGCAAAGTTAGTAAGCAAAACATATACATGAAATATTAGTGTTGAACAATGGTGGGAAAAATGGTATAAGGCAGTAATTTTCCATATGAAAATAGATGCTTGACAAACGTAAATACAAATACATTTCTCAAAATGTTTCATTTCTGGTATAGCCAGAGCTATATGGCTCTGTTTTAGTTGACATCAATAAAATGACTCTACTTGATTGAACTGAAATAATAAAATCCTCTTCCTGGAAGGATTCTTGCCAAGATGTGAAGCAAGGAAAGACTGAAACTAAGAAGAGAAGGTTAACTTATTTAGGCTGTGATCCCAGCCCTACCATATGCCAACATCTCCTTGGGGAGCATTCATCTCTAGTGAGAGTATCTCACTAGAAGTCATGATAATTCCCCTGTCACAAACTCCCAGGACTCTCTTGCTGAAGGAGAAGTTGTTTCTGTGTTCATGTTTGTATTACAAATACACTGAATATTTACATGCATTCTACATTTATTTATTTATTTATTTATTTATTTTATTTAGTTTGTCAAACATGTATGAGAAAACATATATAAACATGGACATGAACACATGAACATGTATAGACATGGGCATGAACACAGGAAATGAGTACGAATAAATGGGGACAGTAGGACAGGGATGGTAGCCACGCTGGTGCACTTATGCACACCCCCTACAGACCTTTTAGGAATGGGTAATGTCCACAGTAGACAGTTTAAGGTTAAAGTTTTGGGGGTTTGAGGATGTAACAACAGAGTCGGGTAGTGCATTCCAGGCATTGACCACTCTATTGCTGAAGTCATATTTTCTGCAAACAAGTTTGGAGCGGTTTACCTTGAGTTTGTATCTATTGTTTGCCCGTGTATTATTGCGGTTGAAGCTGAAGTAGTCATTGACAGGTAGGATGTTGTAACAGACAATTTTGAAAAGCATTTGGAAGCTTCAACTGATGTAGAATGCAATAGCATAGGTAGTCAGTGGCACCAGTTATGCAGCAGGTGTAACACCACTGTTCCATGAGATGCATTGATTTCCATTGTGCTTCTAGATGAGGGGTGTCAAACTCACGTCATCATGGCAGCATCATGTGACATATTGGGACTTTCCCTCCCTTCACTAAACTGGGCGTGGGCGTAGCCAGTGTGTGACGCATCCGGCCCACAGGCCAGGAGTTTGACAGTCCTGTTCTAGATGCAATTCAAGGTGCTGGTTATCACCCTTAAATCTCTTCATGGTTTAGAACTGGACTTCCCCAGTTGTTTCTAACCATCCAATCTGGTCAGGAATAATGAGCATGCTGTGGGTCCCATTGGCCAAAGAATACTGGTTGGCAGGACCTAAAAGATGTGTCTTTTCTTCCATCTTCCATCCATCTTCTATCTCCTAAATCAAGATGACCTGATTCTGTTGGCCTTTCGTAAAGCCCTGAAAATCTGATTTTGTAGCCAGGCTAAGGATTCCAGGGTATATAGAGACCCACTTCTTGGTTGCTAATGATTTGGGTGATGTTACTCAGCCATTGAGTATTTTACCTTTTGTAAAGTTTATAATTGTTTTTATTTTATTTTAATTTTGTTCACCTCCAAGAATCACATATTGAGAAGGGAAGTTATATAAACTGAATAAATAAATTGAATAAATATATACGTTTTGTGAAAATTAATGCCATACTATGTGCAGGAAGGGAGATAAGTTTGTAAGCCTACCTGTTGTAGTTGCTCTGGCTGCTTTTGAAGAGGACTCAATCATCCCTGATTTATGATCTTCAAAAAGTCAAAAAGTCAGCTGTAAGGCAAAAGAGCCCTTGGACTGATAATAATTTTCCAATGCTGATCTTCTTTTACTATAGCTATATACTAGAATCACTTCATTACAGAGAGTCCTTGATTTATGACCACAATTGAGCCCAAAATTTTGGTTTCTAAGTGAGACAGTTGTTAAGTGAGTTTTGTCCCATTTTATGACCTTTCTTGACACAAGTGAATCACTGCCGTTGTTAAATTAGTAACACAATGGTACAGTGAATCTGGCTTCCCTATTGACTTTGCTTGTCAGTATGTCACAAAAGGTGATCAAGAACACTGAAACCATCATAAATATGAGTTTGTTGTCAAGCATCTGAATTTCAATCATATAATCATGGACAAGCTGCAATGGTTATAAAGGGGAAAAACAGTCATGTCACTTTTTCCAGTGCTGTTGTACCTTCAACTGGTCATTAGCTAAATGGTTGTATGTCAAGGACTAAGTCACCCAGAGTTACTTTTGAGTTTAAATGGGTGTCCTACACATATATACATACAGCCTGTATAGAATTAAGATCTTTCATGTCTGTTCATCCATTTCTACAGGAGAATAACTATTTCAATAGTTCATAATTGATGCACAATTAATTAACTTGAACTGCTAATTATTGAAATAGTAGTTCAGAAATGCTGAAGACAAAAATGTACTTATGGGACTATTAGTAATCACGAGATTCAATGGACACAAGTCAGCTGATGAGTTGTTGATGCAACGACTCTTAATTTTATGCTGATCCCATCCTATTAATAAACGAAAGGGAAGGGTAAAGAATCACAAAGCAATTTTTTCTCCATTTTGACTGCATAGTTGTTTGAATTATTTATATTTAGATGTATTGAAGCAAACATATAAACATGAAAAACTAAAATAGACTGAAAATAAATCCTTTAACATTAAAGGATAGACTTGCCATGCAAATACTGCAGAGAAAGAAAACTGTTTTTTTCTTTCTTCTTCTGCACTCCACCCTCCAACTCTGATTTAGTATTAGCATAAGCATACTGATCTAGCATGAGGAGACACTATGAATAATTCAAGAACCTCCAGTGCCCCAAATAAGCAATTAAACACAAAAATCTGTCCTAATGAAATGTTTAGGTTGCAAGTATTGCAGGAAGGTCAAGAAGAGGAAGGGGGAAAGTTGAGTTTCTAAATTAGTGAAATGAAGGAAGATGCTGCGTAGAAGAACAGCAATCAGAGGATATATGGCAACACAGTTATATCATGCACCGTTCTATTGGCACAAATAAATATTTATAATGTCAGCCTTACAAACAGAGATGTTACATCAGTCAACAACGAAACAGTAAAATAACAGTACTCAAAAGAATGCAGCAGCTAGCAAAGTCAATTCAGAAAGCAAACAAAAATGACAGTTGAATTCCAGTTTGCAATTCAAAACAATAAAATGCATTTTAAATTGCCAAAGCTAATGCCAGTTTAGGACAGTCTTAGCACTGAAAGCTTTTAAATGCATCTGTATCTGTCTCAGATCAGCTGAAACCCTGTTTAGATAAAACAAATGTATCTACAACATACTTTCATTGTTTTGCAAGCTTCTAAATCTTCCAGCAAGGGACATTAAGTACCATCTCACAATAACTGGGATATTTTTATTCAGAGTCAATGACATTATGTTGAGTCCATGGTCAAAAATTAAAATTGAAACGATCTTGTACTTCTCAACTAAATTAAATATTAAACAATATATTAAAAAATAACCCAGTTTTGAATATTTGCCTAGTAGGATAGATAAAAATGTATACTGTTGTGTATTGGAACTACTAATACACAATTGTGTAAAGGTAGTCCTTTACTTACAACAGTTTGCTTAGAGACTGTTCAAAGTTACAACAGCACTGAAAGAAGTGACATGACCATTTCACACTTATGACCATTGAAGCATCCCCATGGTCATGTGATTTACATTTGGATGCTTGACAACTGAGTCACATTTATTACAGTTGCAATGTCCCAGGGTCATGTGATCCCCTTTTGTGACCTTTTGACAAGCAAAGTCAATGGGAAAGCCAGATTCACGTAACAGCCATTTTACTAATTTAACATCTGGAGTGATTCACTTGGCAAGACGGGTCGTAAAATAGAGGAAAACTAACTTAACACATTTCTCACTTAGCAACATAAATTTTGGCTACAATTGTGGTTGTAAGTTGAGGACTATCTATAGACTCCACTAAATCAAATTCCTGGAGAACAATGTGACTTTCCGGCTCACTTGATTCTTGTGAAATTTTACTCAATAATGTATCTAAAACTAAGTTAAAGTCTTTGGAAGCTATTATCTGATCTACCGTATTTTCCGGCGTATAAGACGACTTTTTAACACATGAAAATCATCTCAAAAGTCGGGGGTCGTCTTATACGCCGGGTGTCATTCTCCTGTAACCAGGCAGACCAGCCTAAAAGACTCTAACGAGCCTTAAATGGCTCTGGCGATCGAAGCTCTGACGATCCCAGCTTTGCCTGCTAATCAGGCAACTCAGCTGGGATGCCAGAGCCATGTTAAAGGAAAAAACTTTTTTCCTTTTACGTGACTCTGCAAGCTCTGACGATCCCAGCTGAGTTGCCTGCCAATCGGGCATCGCAGCTGGGATCGCCAGAGCCCAGAGCCCTGTAAAAAGAAAAAAGTTTTCCCCCTCCAGCTTGCTTACCTTAGCTGGTAATCGCCACGCTTGCCTTGCTTCGCTTGCCTGAATCCATTCCATCAGCAAGCCACTCTCGGCCTGCAATCATGCAGGCAGGAGCTGTGGACTTCAACTCCCAGAATTCCTCAGCCAGTAAAAACAAAGCTGGCTGAGGAATTCTGGGAGTTGAAGTCTACAAGTCTTAAAGTTGCCAAGGTTGGAGACCCCTGTTCTATTGGGTAAGTTTTTTTCCCCTTTGGGAGCTTTAAAAAAATAGTTAATTGGGGTTTTTTTAGTTGTTCTTTTTTAGACCTAGCCATTTAAAGTTTAGGAAGTTTTAAATTTAGTTTTCATATAAAAATAAAAATAAAATAATATTTGTGCAGCTTTCTGAGATGTGGTGTGTTTCTGTAGTGTTTCACTCTAACTACACAAACACACAAAATCTCACAAAGCTGTATGTGGAATTTTGTGTGTGTAAAGTGTGAAGGTTGATTTTTTGGGGCTTTTTGTGGCTGTGTGAGGTTCCTACTTGTTGCAGGGGCCATTTTGGGTCTAGCACAGCTGCTTTTACATTGTGGGTGAGCCAGTTGTGTTGTGTTGTGTGTGTGTGTAAAGTGTGAAAGTTGTTTTTTTGGGCTTTTTGTGGCTGTGTGAGCCTGCTAGTTGCAGGGGCCATTTTGGGTCTAGCACAGCTGCTTTTACATTGTGTTGAGGCAGTTGATGTTTTTTAATTTTTATTTGGTGTGTGTTGGAAGAGGGGTAGTCTTATATGGCGAGTATAGCCCAAACCCTATATTTTAACAGGAAAAGTTGGGGGTCGTCTTATACGTCCAGTTGTCTTATACGCCGGAAAATACGGTATCAATAATCCCAAAAGTTTAGCATAATAATTGTAAAATGTTATATGTATATTTTCCCCATATTTGGCTTTCAAATATATTTCTGACATCTAATTTCCATCTATAAAGCATATTTAATAATAATTTGTGACAGCCTATGGACTTGAATTTCTAATAAATATTTTATCTTGATACCCTTTCACATAATATATGTTCCTAAAAATACAATTGCATTATTAAAAACTTGCTTAAAAGTATACTTTCCAAATGATTGAAATGAAATTTTGCCCAACCAGATGGCAGGCAGCAACTAGCCAATTTCAAAAAGTTAAGTAAGACTAACCCTATCAGAACTTGGCTAGGAGTACACCAGGAAATCCAAGGTTGTAGACTAAAATGGGAAATTTTAAAAAAGGCATCCAGAAGAAGACAACAAAAAACTTCCATTTTGTTGCTAAGGAGATAAACTTGATTCAAGGAGCCTTAATCTTTTAAAATGAAACTTCACTAGCCAGCGAAAAGAATTTCCGATTACATGAGAGTGGGGTATCTTTTAATCTAGCAATAAATGCTTGTTCCAATTATTTCTCCAACACTTCAAGAATTCAGGATAATGTAAGGAATAAAGCTAGCTTTTAACCACACTGCCTATACGCTAAGCAAAAGGAGAAATATAAATTATAGAATAAAATCCAAATGAAATGGATCTGGCTTGTCTGGATATACAGGTAGTCCTCAATTTACAACCATTTATTAACAATGGTTTAAAGTTACAATACCCTCAGAAAAAATGACTTATGATTGTTGCACAGTTGCTTAGTGACCAAAATTCTGATTCAAAAGTGAAACTCTAGGTTAATAACTCTACTCTATACTGTGACTTCAGCAATACCAAACTGTTTCAACATTGACAAAATGTTGACAAAAATACTAGATCCTGTTTGTTAAGGCAGGGGTCCTCAATTCCCAGTCTGTGGACATGCACCAGGTTCTGGCATGCCAGAAACTGGCCCACACAAACAAGTGAAGCCTCATCTATGGGATGCAGGCAGCATACAAAACATGGCCCCTTAGGTCCACTCTCCACAGAACCGGTCCCTGGTGCCCAAAAGGTTGGAGACTGCTGTGTTAAGGAATACCAGCAGGCAGGGTCAAGGAGAAGAGCCTTTTCCACGATGGCCCTATTCCTGTGGAACATTCTACCACTAGAGATGAGAAATACTCCCATCCTTTTGACCTTCTGGAAGGGTATTAAAACTTGGCTTTGATGAACTATTTACTTGCAAAATCCCTGCCTAGGCTGGGATTCAATCTGTTGACCTCCAAACAGTCCATTGCATTAGTTTAAAATTAAATGATAAAAAGAATTAGGACTAAGTATCAGCAGCATGCTGATGATACTTTGCTCTAAATCTTTGTGGCCTTATTCAAAGGTTTTTATAGAAAAAAAGGTGTTATCAAAAAGCATACATAATAAAATAGAAGTCCGTATAATTCCACAGTATAAATGTCAATAGTTAGGTGAAACTTATATGATCAAAGTAGAAAAAAGTATTGTGATATCCAAGAGAATCAGCAAGATTAACTATACTCTCCTATACTCTCAGCTCCTCAAATCAGTTCCTCCTATGTTCTCTTTACAAAATTCACCCCATAAAGCAATTTTAGTGCCAATTCTAGTTTTAGTGCCAAAACTAGGTGTACATAATGAAGTACTTCAACAAATTCAACATAATAGACACATTTCTGAATTTGATTTAACTACTACTTACTTGAGAGGAATCCCAAGAAGATTGTGCAGGCTTATAATTGTTGGTATCTACTTTGTTGTTGTTCTTCTTGTTGTTGTTTTCAGAAGAGATCTTATCACAGACTTTTTAATGATATGAAGGACCATTTTTTCATATAGAGAGGGAGTTATAACTTCCTGGGCCTATGAGAACACATCTTCTTATTAGATGTAAAAGTTGGTAGAAGCAAGTGAACTGCAACTCCCCAAAATATAGTAAGCCAGGGGTGGGTTCTAATTTTTTTTTACTACCGGTTCTGTGGGCGTGGCTTATTTTGTGGGTGTGGCCTGGAGGTCATGTGACTAGGTGGGCATGGCTAGCTGGTCAGAGTCATTTCTGGAAGGTCCTGGCACTTACAACCAGTCCTCGCACTTATGATCTGACTCATTTGTTTGCTTTTAACACTGATCAGCTGTAGGATGGCCCTTTGAAGTCCCGCGGCAAGAGTTTAAATAGTTTTTTTCCCTCTAGTCATCAGCTGGGACTCAGGAGGCAGCAATAGATTGGGGGTGGGACCAAATAACAGGTAAAAATAATGTGGGGGGTGGGGAGTGGGGGGTGGGAGGGTGGGGGGAGAACCGGTTCGGTGACATCATATCATCACCACTACTGGCTCGGCTGAACCGGACCGAACCAGGAGGAACCCACCACTGTAGTAAGCCCTTTGTTTATATTATCAGTCTTAAAAATTGAAAGTAATCCAAAATAATCTAATCCAGATCCTGTCCTGAGTACCTCTGCACACTGAACTACTCAAACTATGAAGTATAAATTATTATGAATATCATTGATTGTATCTTTGAAGTACCTAGAAAACATATCACAGTAAATTACTGAGGATTCTGTCTGAACTCAAGCTAAGCCAGATCTAGAAACATTAAACTACTCAAGGAAACCTCTGCTGGACAGCATAAAGGGGATACAATGCTGAAAAACAAAAATATCTTCTTTATCTTTACTAACATCCGAATAGATTCAAGGAGAGCTCTTGTTAATTTCAATCAAGTACAAGATGATTTTCCTCCACATATATTTTAGCCATCTCTCAACTTTATTATCATCTTTAAAATGTGAACTACAAAATGATAAGTAGGTTTTCCAAGGATCTTGCCCAATAATCACAGACACGATAGGCTTTGAGTTCAATGTATTTATTTACTCCATTTCTTTCTATTCAGATACTCATTTTGAACTGGAACTGGACTTCTGCGCACAGCCTTATATATGGAGGAGGTGGAGTCAAGGTAAGGAGGGGTTATGGGAAGGGCTAAGTGAGGGAGGAGGGATCAGTTGGTCAGTCTATGCAATGGTGTATACACAGTTAGGCATTTACTCGTAACAAATCCCCCTCTAAATGCCTAACATTCGGGGTTGATTCTGTACCCGGCATGGTCACCCCTAGTTTTGATGTGAGATATGTGTGTTGCTTGTTTGGTAATGGTTTCGTTAGAATGTCCGCGACTTGCTCAGAGGTTTCACAATGTACGGCTCTAATAAAACCCACATTTGATAACTGCCTGACATGCTTATGCTTGATGTCGATATGTCTGGACCTCTGACCCACTGCTTCCGCGTTGGAGATGTCTATGGCTGCTTTATTGTCCTCGTGGATAGTTATAGGATAAGCCGGTTCGGTCCATATTTCAGAGAGCAGGTCATCGAACCACACTAAATTCTTAGCTGCCTTTGATAGGCAGATGTACTCTGCTTCTGCCGTGGATGTGGCAACCAGGTTCTGTTTGCCGGTATACCAGTGTACCGGGCAGTTATTGATGAGGAACACGTAACCTGATGTGCTTTTCCTGCTCTTGGTATTACCTGCCCAGTCAGCGTCCGCATAGCAGGTCAGCGCCGGTTCTTTGGATTTGGATGGTTCCAGGCATAGGTACGCATCTATGCTATGTTTCAGGTACCTGATTATTCGCTTCACCCCTTCCCAGTGGTATACCTTGGGTTCACTGACATGTCTGAATAATAAATTAACAGCTAAGCTGATATCGGGCCTTGTCCAATTGGCAATATACAGGAGGGATCCAATGACAGATCTATACAAGGTGTTGTCCTTAAATGACTCCCCCTCTTCGTGCATATGTTTCAAGAAGTCTGTTTGCATGGGGGTTTCGCATGGCTTAGCGTCCCTCATGTTGCATCTATGTACAAGTTCTAATATTTTTTCCTTTTGAGAAACCTTGAACCCGTTCTCTGTTTTCTCGATTTGTACTCCTAGATACTTATTGACTTTCCCTAGGGTCTTGAGTGTGAATTGTTTCCCCAGTTCTCTGGCGAATTTATCGCAATTTTGCTTGTGCTACCCCATGTACAGGATGTCGTCTACGTAAACGAGTGCGTATTTGACTGATGTGCCCTCCCTCTTGGCGAAGAGGCAGAGGTCTGCTGATGTGGCGGAAAAACCCATGTCCATGAGTGTTTTGGCTAGGCATTCATACCATCTTTTCCCGGACTGTCTTAAACCGTACAAACTTTTGTTTAATAGCCAAGTGACTCCCTCTTTTGCGCCTTTCCCTGGGGGTGCCCTGACATATATTTCTTTGTCTAACTTCGCATGGAGGTATGCGGTTTGAACGTCAAATTGGTAGACTTCTAGGCCTAAGATAGATGCAACTACTAGGGCGCTTTTGACACTTTCTGCCCTAACTGTGGGTGAGTAGGTATCCGTGTAGTCGTCTGGATACCTTTGGGCGAACCCCTGAGCTACGAGTCTAGCCTTGTAGAGGGCCTTGTTGTCTTCAAGTTCCTTGATTTTGAAAACCCACTTCGTGCCTATGAGTGTCTTATCGGCTGGGACCTTAGAGGGGGTGTATCCATTCAGTTCGCGCAGGCTAGCCATCTCCCTTTCCATAGCTTGCTCCCACTTATCTCTCTCTACCTGTGGCAGACTAATGATTTCTTCGTATGAGTTGGGTGTTGTTCTATTTGGGTGAATGGACATGACATAATCTTCAAATCTCTTGGGCATTTTGTTTCTGTTGGGTCTGATAGGTCTCATGGGTCTTGTGTCGGTGTCGTGCATGTATTTGGCCTCCTTCTCTGTGACTGTGTCTACCTTGATGATGGGGTGGTCTTCCTTCCACCCCTTGGTGGCTACCTCATGGTGTCTTGGTCTTTGTCTGTCTTGTGTATTTGCTTCTAATGTGATGGGTTTGCTTTTGTCCCTTGATTCATTTGTGTCTTCCTGTCTGATGAGTGTCTCGTTGAGGTGTATCTTAGACCAGTTGGCGTTCTTGTGGAACACCGCTGTTCTGGATACGATGAACCTGTTGTCCCTGTCAATGAATCTATAGCCTTTTGTGCCTGGTTCATACCCCATGAACCTTAATCTCCTGGAGTCCTTGTCTCCTTTTCGCCTCAGTTGCCCGGGGATGTGCACATCTGCCGTGACTCCAAATATGTGCAGGTGCGCAATCTTTGGTTTTCGGTCATACATCACCTCATAAGGTGTTTTCCCTATTACGCTAGACCAGAGTCTGTTCAGCGTATAATTTGAGTAGTTGAGAGCTTCCGCCCAGAATGGCTGTCCTAACCCCGCATCCTCTAGGGCGCATCTCATCATTGTTTGTAGGACTCCATTCCTCTTCTCTGCGACTCCATTTTGGAACGCGGAAAAGGGAGAAGTCTTGTAGTGTATTATCCCGTGCATCTTTGACCAGTTCGAGAATTCCCTCGATAAGAACTCAGACCCCCTATCTGTCATTATTTGCCTTATCTTTGTGTTGTGTTGCGTTTCCACTCTCTTATAAAACTCTTTAAATTTTTGGAATACCTCGTCTTTATGATTAATGGTATACACAAAGCCATAGCGGCTGTAGTCGTCTACTATTGTCAGAAAATATCTCCTTTTGTATTTTATAGAGGGCTTCATGAGGCCCACAATGTCCATATGTACCAGGTGGAAGATAGAATTGGTAGTACGGGTGGCTTTTCTAGGTCTGGGTTTGGTTTTTAACTTAGATGATTTACATATAGAACACTCTAAGTAGTTTTTGCAGTTTTTTATTTTCAAATCACTGGTACATTCTGTCATTTTTTGGATGACTGGGAAGCTGGCATGGCCCAATTTTCTATGTAGCAAATGGGCGCAGTCATCGTGAATGGGTTTGCCTATTAGCAATTTCCCTCTGTGTGTCGTGTTGCCTCCGGTGGGGTCGTCTTCCCTGTCCCCCTCTGCCTCAACATGTGTGTTGACTTTATTCTCAGTGTTTTCTAGTTGGGCGATAACTTGGGTCTGGTTATTCTTTTTGGGGGGAGGTATGTTAGCCCTCTATTAATGACTATTTTGCCAATGCTTTCCCTGTCTCTAGTCAGGTAGGCTTCTCCCTCTTTGAAGGTGGTCTCTATGCCCATGTCCTTGCTCAGTTTAAGTGGTGCTAAAATGTTGTGGGGTATTTCGGGTATGAGTAATACCCCCTCTACTTTGCCTATTCCGCTTATGAACGTGTTTCCTCTCCCTGTCACTAGGACCTTGTTTTGATTGGCCACCTTAATGTGGTAGTTTTCCTCTGTGAATGAGGTCAGTATCTTTATGTCATGAGTTGTGTGGTTGGTGGCTCCTGAGTCGATGAGCCATGCTTCTCCCTCTCTGGTTTGTGAGTGTGTGTGTGTGTTCTCCCCGATCCCATACATGGACCCTGGTCGGCTCTCTCTAGAGCTGTCCCTACTTCCCCTTCTGTTCCTTGGGTCGGGGGAGTCTCTGCGCCTGTATCTGTTGTCTGATGGGGATCTATCGGGGAGCCCCGGCCTCCTGCCTTCCCTTTCCCTTTGGTAGGTGTGGTCCCTTCCCCTTGAGTTTCTTGGGCAATCCCGTTTGTAGTGGTTCTTTGAGCCACAAGTGAAGCATTCTGGGTAGTCTAGATTCCTGGTTTGGAACTCAACCTTTTTAGTTGGCCTGCTGTCCCTGCAGCTGATGGAGCGGTCCCTCCTTAAACTATCTTCTGCTATTATCCTATTTGTCAGTGACTCGAGTGTGAGGTGGCCTAAGCCTATGCTATCCAGCTGCATTATAAAATTGTCCCAGCTGGAGTCCAGGGAGTTGATGACAATGCTCTTCATGCTCTCTTCGGATATATCCTCCCCCCTTTGTATCAGTTCAGTTCTTGTGGCATTCAGGTTCAGTATATGTTCACCCATGGGAGTCCCTGCTTTATGCCTGGCAGAGTGGAATTCCCTGGATATCCTTGCTGTGGTGGCAGCGCTTTTACTATAGAACAGATTAAATATTCTCTGCTGTATCTCAGACACAGTCAGATAATGGCTTAGGCTGGGGTATACACCTGGTGGGATACTTGCCCTGTAAGCCCTGTGATGCAAGCAATCTGTTTCTAAAGTCCAAGGTTTTGTGGGGGGGTCATCAACTAAAAACAATAGATCCTCTTTTAAAAATAAAACCTGGAGTTGGTGATTCCACTGCATAAGGTTCGATCCATCTAATTTAAGAGTGGGAAAGTTAGCTGGTAAATTCTCTGAGTTGTGTGATGAAATACTCACAGTCTGTTGCTGCCCATGGTGTCTCAGGTGAGGGAACTCACAATATGGCTTGGGTATGCAGTTTGCAGCTCTGCACAGACTTGGATTTATGTTCTCTCCTTCTCTTCTTGCTGGAGCCAACTGAGCATGTGCGAGGCCCATTTCGCTACTGTAGCTGATGGGGGAGTGGCTGGCTGTTGCTGCTCTTAGGCCTCGGCCTAGGCCTCCAGTTGGGGGTCCTATCTCACTCCTGGGGTGTCTGGCTTCATCTCTGGAGGCAGGCATCCATCGCTGGGCGTCCGGATCCATGCAGGGGGCTGGAGAGAGTCGAGGAGGCGAGGCGGTCGTAAGTCGAGGACTTCTGGGGTTCTGAGGCGTGGCGGCTGCGGTGGGCCCCGATCCTTGATTGCTGGTCCTTGGGCACGTGAGTAGGCCGGGCGGAGGCCGCATGGGAGTTGAGTAGCAGGTGTGGCCTCTTCCCCTCGGGCCTCTTATGCTTGGTGCTGCGGGTGCTGGGTTCGAGTCCTGCCATCTGCATGATTCAAGCGTAGTTGGTGCCCTGCGGTTGTCTTCGTGGGGGTTGGTCATCGGGTGGAGTATCTGGGGGGGGTGCTACGATCGATGGCCCCCCGTAGCCCCCTCGGTTCGCGGTGGTGTCTCTGGGGTGCGTGGCTGGCGTGAAGGGGTTGCGTGCAGGGCCTATCGCGGCTGCTGGGGCCTCGGGTGTCTTTCTGGCTTCGAGCTCGGGAGGTGAGCTCCAGATGCCTTGGTGTGTTCCTTCTGGGGTGCCTTTGGCTGTTCCCCCATTTGTTCTGGGGTTTCTTTCATTTGGCGCCATTGGATTTGAATCCTGGCTCCCTATTGGTCGGTGGCCATCCCAAGATGGCCGCTGGGAGCGTGGCTCGAAAATGGAACCGTTTGGCTCCTGGGCCTCTGCCAGGGGGTATCTCTGTCTTACCGGTCTGGCAGCCTCGTGGTCTTGCTCCTGGGGGCTCATCGCTGCTCCCTGGTCATCTAGAAGGTCCCAGAGCTTCGCGATGAGTTCATCTTTGCTTATGGAGGCGTCTATCATTTTCTGCATGATGTCCTTTAGTTCATCTCTCTCGGGTGATCTGTCTCTGGCGTGCCTGGCTGCACTTTCTTTTGGCCTCATGCTTCTGTTTGTTTGGTCCAGTTCCTCCAGCTCTGCCATCAGCCTGGTGGTGGACCTTGTGTTCATCCTTCCTTCCATTTCCGATTTTGGTTCTGTTTATTGGGCATAACCGTCCTCTGCTACCATTTTGATAAGTAGGTTTTCCAAGGATCTTGCCCAATAATCACAGACACGATAGGCTTTGAGTTCAATGTATTTATTTACTCCATTTCTTTCTATTCAGATACTCATTTTGAACTGGAACTGGACTTCTGCGCACAGCCTTATATATGGAGGAGGTGGAGTCAAGGTAAGGAGGGGTTATGGGAAGGGCTAAGTGAGGGAGAAGGTGGGTCAGTCTGTGCAATGGTGTATACACAGTTAGGCATTTACTCGTAACACAAAATCCATTGTTACAATTTTGTTTTTGTTTATTGATCAATTTTATATAGCCTCCTATATAACTGAAAGTGGGAGGCGCATTTTCTTACTAACTGTAAGTTGTGTAGAAGTAATTAAATATTCCTTGAAAAAAATTCTACTAAAGCAATACTACATAGCAGGGGGAAAATATCCAAATCATCATCTGATTTCTACAATTATGTTAGGTATTTAGGCTTTTTCAAAAATGGAAGAATATTTCAATAAATAAGCTTCCACAAGCAACAATTCAATCTAAGCAAAACTTATAGTATTCTAGTTGTAATTGTGCCTTGTTTTTTATGATGATGCATTTGATTTCCACTTTTGTGAAAATGTGCTTTCAAAAATCCACAAAGTCATGTTCTTTGACCTTTCTTTATTATTTGTGCCTACCGAACCTTTTCAAGATGAATAGTAGATATCTTTGCTTTGGACAGTTCATTTAGCAATCACAATATTTCCAATAAGTTAGATAAATTGAGTAGTTACTTAACACTTGAAAAGACCAACATCTATTGTATCAAAGGTCATCCAGCCCAGTTACCATGTACTGTATTAAATTCTCATCAGATCCAAACAGCAATGTCATAAATAGGCCATCCAATTAGAATGACTTTAAATCATACATTTCTGAAGCAAATCAGAGAAGGCAATATAATTCTGTCTACAAAAAATAAACTCTTTCACATTTTGCTGCAAATGTGAAGCCTGCAAAAGTGGTAGTATATGTTTTGTATATTTATATCTTATCTTATATCTTATCTGTCTCAGCCCTAGGAAATAAGCAACAGCAAGCAACTTCTCCAGGCAATTACCAGGAGTCTAAATTTTGTTAAAGGCATGTAAAAGAATCAACAACAACTTATAAAATCTGTAATACATAATTATTCTATTATTTACTGTCATCAATTTAGTACTTTCGTTTGCCATTGGGTTGTCTTGAGCACTGGTTCAGGAGAAATGTGCCCAGACTGACAGTCACATGGTCTAAATCCAAAGAACTATGAGCAGCCAAAATCTCCTTGCAAGAAGCTTGCATTACATCAAGGATCTTAACTTGTAACTCATGGGCTGCATGAAGCCTGTTGAGTTCCTTTTTATATTGGGCAAAACTATTTTGTAGAATAGCTGTGTCAGCCTGTCTGCCCATGTTTTTGTGTCTGCAGGTCCCTGCTTTTTGATGCCATCCTGTCTTTGCTGTCTTTCTTCCTCATGCCTTTCTTCACAGACATGCCTTTTTCTCTGGTGACAAAAACTGAAAACTGAGATAGTTCATCAGAAGACTAATTTATGTGCATGGGTGTGACAGCACTGGGGTGAAGGGATGTGTACAAAACAACAAAGTGACTGAGGTGTACAACAGACAGATTATAGGATTGCAGACAGAGGGGAGCAAAAGCGTATTTGCCTTGGTTTTGCTCACCATGAGAACCCCATGGCAGTAAAATGTTTTACTGCAGATAACATATTTTTGCTTTCTAATAACCATTACCTATGTTAATATTTAGGTTTAAAAAATCATTTTGATTATTATTTTATTAATTAATAATTGATATTGAAAACAAATATTTGATTTGTTTGTGCACTGTATGAATGAAGCTCATTTATTAGCACATTTTATGTAATGAGGTCTCCATCTTCATTTGAGCATGAGATCCTTCTGTGTTACACCAAACTGGGAAATAATGTAATTCTAGTATTAAACAAATGGTATGAATTCTAGTGGGTTAAAAAAAACTTGAAAAATATTGTACAGTGCCATTTTAAAACTTTGCTCAAACTAGGGCACTATCTGAATCTTTTTTCATATAACATCCTTATGTTATTGAAAATATCACTTCCATCAGCAAAAGAGGCTTTTTTTGCTAATGGAAAGGCAAGCCAACAGATTTGAGCCACCTCCAAACTACATATATGCCATGCCAAATTTGCTTTTATTGAGAAGGGAGAGATTTGTTCCTTATCCTGCTGCTTCTTGGGGCATCAGGAAATATGCCCCAGCTAAGAAAAAGTCTTATCTATATTGACAATTGCAAAGTCTTTATTTAAAAAAAAAAAAAACTGGCAGAAAACATCAGTATGTGCTTCAATTTGTAGAAAGTAAATCTGTGATGTGTCTAGATCGAGATATTTCAAACTGTTTACTGTAAAATCATGAGAATTTGAAGGGAGAGGGAATACTTTGAAAAACTAAGGGTTAAAAAAAAGTTTACTTGAACATGGCTAGAGGCATCCATAGCATTTTTTTAAGGAACAATGGAAAGGGTGAGGTTTGTTTAGTTATGAAAGAATATCACAGCTTCCTGAGAGCCAATACAAGTAAGAAACAATGAAGTAACTATAGTCTGTTAAACATGTAACTATAGTCTTTTAAACATGTATTCATTGCATGCATAAGCAGAAACACATGAAAAAGAACAGAAGCGAGCATGCTAGCTTCCTTTTCTTGCATTCTCCAGTACCAGAACAAGTGGGAAGATGAACTTCTGTAACAGAAAACCTGCTTTCCTCATGTAGAATCTGTGAATTAATGAGGGCATTTTTACTCATTGAAAATCGATGTTCTAAATCCTGGTTGCAATCCACATCAGCAGTGCAGTTTTGTCACAGACAACATTTCCTCTCCATATGTTGAGCATGGGATGAGTTCCACAGTCTATCTCCACAATAATTCTCCCAGGAGGGACATCAAGAATAGCAGGAATATTACAAAACTCAAGTTCTTCCTCTCCTTAGTTTTACTAGGATGGTTGATTCACAAAGATCACTTCTCTCTAGTACTACTACAGCCATATCGAGGGCACTGAAATGCTTCCAAGTTGAAAGGGTGACATAACCTTGTCAAGGGATATCTAATTGAGGGCTCCTTTCATAACCCATTAAGTTGCCAACCAAAGTGGTACCTATTTATCTACCCACAGTCATGTGCTTTTGAACTGCTGGGTTGGCAGGAGCTGAAGCATGCGACAGAAGCTCAACCCATCCCACGGTAACAACCAAGTCTCACATACAAGTCTGCCAATTGTCAGCCCAGCATCCAAATCTCATAAGCTCCTGCTCCTTTGTGACAAGAGAGACACATAATGTGTTTTCTTGGGTAACAGACCTGAGAATATGCTTTTAAGATGTAACTAACTGATTCTGACACCTACACCATAAATATTTCTAGAAAGTCATAGGCTTTTTTCAACTCTTGTAACTCTTGCTTTTAATTCATTTTCACTGAGAGTTCAACTCAACAGTAAAGGCATGCAGCTGAAAATATTTTTGAATTCCAACTAACAGGTGGTGAAGTTTTGGCTTCCAACACAGACATACCAAGTAACTATAATGCCCACCCTATTTTTTCCACTTCCATCTGTGCTAGATGATCATGAGAAGACCTCAGATAATAAAATAAAATGAATACTGTCAATATTACTTTTGTTACAGATGGACAAACATATTCAAAGATTATGTAGCCCATTTGTTGGTTTATGGCCCAGAGTACTTTATAGCTTTATACATATAAATGTCAACCTTGAATTACATTCTAAATCTGAAACTTACTGGTTGAAATAAAACATATGCAAAACTTTACATAAACAGATTAGCCAACATTGTCTATGGAAAGGGTAGAGAGAGAGATAATTTCCTTCAAGATTGATGTTCTGCCAGAATATTTCAATATACATTCCTGGCAAGTAACATTCCACTTTGGCAGAACATCCTTACTCAGAAATAAAGGATAAGCAAACAAAGATGTAAATGAGCATGCAAGTGACTGAAAATATTGTGGATTTAATATTACAAAGCACTGATCGTATGAAATATTATAGAAGTATAAAACCATAATTTTAGATTTAATAGGGAAAATTGTAATAAACATAGATATATGCATATGCGTAGATATGCGTTCAATTTAATTTGAAGCATTTTCATTAATTTCAGCCGTTCATACATATACTGAACCACAATTAGGGATCATGTAAGCAAACCCATTCTGAAGCCACCATAGTTGTTAATTCATGAATCCAGATTCTAATACTGAAAGTTTGTAGCATTCTGTGTGTTTTTATCACATAGTATTCTGGCAGCTACTTTGGGATATATTCGAATTTACTTAATAGTAACTTTGGTAAAAGAGCATTATCCCAATCATTTGCTCGTATCCCAATGCAAGCAAGAGTACTCCAGTTGACTTGGTAAATATGTTTATAGAGAAACATCATAAGTATGTTGAAAGAACAACTGGATTCTAATTAGTTTTGTCTACTTTGCTTTGAAGCATTCAAAGCTTCTGAAACTGCATAACTGGAAATGATATATATAGCAAGCATTTATAAGCCTTGCTCTTTGTCAAGCCCTCATCTTCTGATCTCTTTATTTTGGATAGGAGAGAGATAAATATACAGCAGAAAGTATATTAACTGAATAAACTAAACATAAAATGTATATCTATAAATTGTGGGAAACTGATTGCTATCACCTTTTGACAGTGGGAGGAGAATATATGCTGCCAATTTTCTTAATGAGTAAAAGCCAGAATATACTGGAATTCCGCCCTATGGTTTCTGACATAGGTAATTACCATCTTTAATAAAGTGGCTTTATTTCCTGGATATGGTGAAACATTGCCAAGATATCTTCAGGATGCAAAAAAAAAAAAAAAAAAAAAAATCAAAATGACAGCCATTGAGGGTGCAATCAAAGCTCTACCCATATTTTATATCCATTAAAAAATGGGTGGAACTACAACTGAACTGTAATTGTTGCCATTTTACCTTTTTGATGATACCCTGAACATTGCTTTTACAGATTTATGTAACTAAGCAAAAAGCCAATTTTTTTTTAAAGTCACTTCATTTGGAGCTGAATAATAACATTTAAAAAGTTAAATCATTTGGAGCTGAATAATAACAAGCCATAGATAGGGACCAAGAGTGCATACATATTTTTCTGATAGAATGGACGTTGACTTACCTGAACGTCCTTTCTCGGCACGCTGATGGAGAATCCAAATGTTGGGGAAGTTCCTCAGCTTGATTGCCAGACTGGGTGAATGTTTCTTTAAGAAACGTCCTTGGCCACTCCTCCCTTGCTTGGCTAAGCTCCAGTTCATTCGCGAGATCAACCGAAGATGGTGCTGTCATGGAACAAACAATAAGAGACAAAACAGAACAGTCCTGGCCAGAAGCAGCCGAAGGGATAGGTTGGATTCTCCATCAGCGTGCCAAGAAAGAACATTCAGGTAAGTCAACTGAACTGCTGGGAGGACCACCGTGATGTTCGAACACACTCGGAGGGATCTCTGATAGGGCAGTAGGAACTATTGAAGAGGACGACTGTGAAGACGAGCCCACGGGACAATTGAGATGCACAAAATTAGTTTGCTGAGCAGTTGGGACAAGGTGACCAAGGGAATGGACCTGAGAGACAGAACCTGGGTCACCAAGGAACGAATGCCGTGAATCCTGTGAGAGAGAGAAAAACCCGACAACTGACCGAGTCTATGACAGCTCCAAGGTGGAGAATGCTCGTGGTGGGTGAGAGCTGACTCTTGTCGAGGTTCAGAGAGAACCCGTGCTGTTGCAAAAGACGAGAAACGGTCCTGAGATCGTTTACAGCCTGATCTCGAGAGGCAAATAGGATGATGATGTCGTCCAGAAAACACATGACCCTGATGGGGACTTGTCACAAGGATACCGCCAAGGTCGCCAGTAGCTTCGTGAAGGTCCGAGGGGCGGACGAGAGGCCAAATGGCATGGCCCGATATTGGAAATGCCTGTTGGAGTAGGCAAACCGAAGAAAACGTCGATGTGAAGGACGGATCGGGACATGCAGGTAAGCCTCCTTGAGATCGATTGATGTCATAAAGTCGCCCTGTCGGACGCCCTGCAGAATCGACTTGAGCGACTGCATTTTGAAGTGGTGATATCTGATGAACTTGTTGAATGCTTTCAGTTCTAAAATCCCTCTCCGGTCCCCGGAAGACTTCGGGACGAGAAACAGGTGCGAGTAGAAACCGGATCCCCATTGTTCCACCGGCACGGGTGCGATGGCGCAGATGTCGAGCAGATGTTCTATTTCTGCGTCCATTAATGCTCTCTTCTCCGGGTTGCCTGGAATCGGGCATCGAAGGAAGCGGTTCGGAGGGCTGGAGAGGAAGTCCTAGGTAAGGCCGAACCTCACAGTTTGGAGAACCCAAGCATCTATTGTAGAAGAAACCCATTGGGGCAAGAAGTGGAGAAGATGACCTCCAATGGGCAGCTGTGTGGTGTAGTCACTTGCCCCTTCAGAATGGCCGGTTGGACGCCCCATGGTATTGGCATCTGGTGTTAGACTGACCTCTGCCCCGATCACGGTAGGTAGGTCATTCAGCGACCCGATTTCCTCCGTGAGAATATTGTCTGGAAAAATAGGATCCACTGGGCCCAGAGTCAGTCCGAAAGGGCTGCCTGTGGGTATAAGGAGCAAATCTCCTATCATGACGTTTGTAAGAGGACGGCATAACCTTTCGTTTATCCTTATCTTCCACAAGTATAGGGTCTAAGGCTTCTCCAAAGAGAAGGGAACCCTTGTAGGGAGCAGATGCCAGCTTCCACTTTGATTTAAGATCGGCCCTCCAGTGGCGGAGCCAAAGAAAACACCGAGAGGTGACATTGGAGACAAGGGCCCGAGAAGAAAATTTAGCCGCATTCAAGGATGCGGCTGCACAGTACTCAGTGGCAGCCACAATTTTATTTATGTCATAGTGAAGCCTGCTGTCATCCAGCGGGAGCCGCTCCTGCAATTGGCGCAACCAGATGAGGGATGCACGAGCGAAAAATGAAGTAGACATAGCCAACCTGATGGCCCAGGCCGCAGCTTGATGTGTCTTGCGGAGAGACAGCTCAGCCTTCCTGTCCTCAGCTTTGAGTCCATTTAGGACATTGTTGGAAATCACAGAGGATGACGTCAGCTGGGCCACAGGGCGGTCCACCGAAGGCAAGTGAATTAGATCCTGCAAGGAAGTATATGAACAGTATAACCGCTTATCAAGGCCAGTAGGAGCAGAAATGTAAGCGGGTTGGGACCACAATCTTTGGACCACATCAATGAATAATTCTGGGCATGGAATAAAATCCTGATCCGGCTTTTGCAGATGGAAGAGATCGTCATGAGGATTCAGAGTCTGTTGAGATGGCTGGGAAGATGATAATCCCATGTTAGTGGTAGTCTTGGCCTTGTGGAGCAAGGACTTAAACATGGAAGGACAGAATAGTCCCATAAATGAAGGTCTTTCAGGAGCTAGGTCCTCGTCATCAGACAATTCCCCCTCTTCAAGTTCCTCCTCCTTCCAGGGGGAGTCCTCAGTCAGAAGGGATTCTGGATGATGGAAATAGGAATGGCGTGGATCGCCATACAAGGGAGCCAGGGGGGGGCGCCAAGACAGGGACCTGAGACCCTTGGAGAGGAGCAGAAGACAGAATTTGAGACATAGTTTCAGATATGAGGTCCTGGATGTCCCAAGAGAGCATAGGTTGAAGGCCTTCCGATGGACGAAGACCAGCGGCCGTAGGAGTAAAGTTAGCCTCAGGGGCAGACTGACCTGGAGGTTTATTGACAGGAACACATGGACCTGGAACCACAGACAGAAAGGCAGCCTGTCTAAGGTGCTGGACGTACGAAGGGCCTTGAATAATCACTGAATGATCCTGAGTCATTGGAGTAGGCCTGTCCGGAGACATCTGGTGATGAGACAATTGAGCCCTCTGTTGGGCGAGAAGATACTGTTTCTCAAAGGCCTTGCGTTTCCATTCCTCAGCCTTATCTGCAGCAGAAGAACGAGTGGTAGGATGAGGACTTGC
The DNA here is from genome assembly GCA_022577455.1 of Arizona elegans. Classification (NCBI taxonomy): domain Eukaryota; kingdom Metazoa; phylum Chordata; class Lepidosauria; order Squamata; family Colubridae; genus Arizona; species Arizona elegans. Next base: position 31,646,587 of record JAKOOJ010000004.1, read on the forward strand.
AGATCTAGCCCTGACATCACGCTATTTGGAAGTCTTGGCAGGCACCTTTGATCATTTCCTGGCCTCAGGAGGACTGTAGGCCTGTTCAATTTCAGATGAGATGTCAGAATCAGCCATCGTGAGGATGCAGACAGGTAAGTGATTGAAAACAATTAATAAGAATAGTTGATGAATGGAGGAATCAGTGAATAATTAATTTGATTTTTTTTTTTGAATAGGAACCACAACCGAAGTAGAAACAGCTCCTACAGGCAGGTAAACCAACACGCAGCAATTAAGGTGGCCAAGAAGGTGTCACAACACCCCAACACCGCTTCACAACAGAAATTTAAAATAATATCTTCACAAACTGTGTGAGAGCTGGAGAAAGGCCAATAAAGTACTTGCCGAAGGCACTAGCGAAAGGCCCAGGCGGGAGGCAGAAACAGTCTCAAAAGTGGCAGGAGGCTGGAATTGAGTGAGAGCCTCCTTCTGTCAAATTGCCTTGTGAAATGGCGCGCAGCTCGAAATGGCCACCGATCGCCGTTGTCACCGAGCACTCTCGTCTATTAATGGCGGGAAACAATAAATCAGTCAAAATGGCGCGCAGCTTGAGCCTAGCCGCCGAGTGCTGCTGCCGCCGAGCGCTCCTGTCAGATTAATGGCGGAAAGCAATAAACGAAGACAAAATGGCACGCGGCTCAAATCTAGCCACTGAGCACCGTTGTAAAGCGAAGAGGCAGTCAGATAAGTAAGCAGAAGGCGCGCAGCTCTCCTTCAGGCCGCCCAGCACCACAATGAAAGGAGAAAGTGAAGCTGACAATAAGGAGTTTGTCGATCCACGCAGGGATTCCTGGCCGCCAAATTTGAAAGTTAGAGCAGATTGTGGAAGGCGGAGGTGGTAATTCCGGCGATCCGGACCCCAACACAACCGCCAGCGGCAAGGATAGTCACTCAGAGTTGCCTGACAGGTAGTGCTCCGAGGAATCAAAGAAGCAAATGGAGGGGAGCCCCCTGGCAGATCCCCAGGGTGTACTCACCCACCGCAGCAATATCAGAGCTGGATTGTCCACAAAGATCACTGCTCGAAGGAAATTGTAATAAAGATGTTTGGAGAAACCAAATTTTGCAAGTTCTTCAGCCAAATTGCCAGAGCCAAGGAAAAAACCAGTCTCTTGCTTGACTGAGTGAATGAACTGGAGTTTAGGCAAGCAAGGGAGGAGTGGCCAAGGACATTTCTTAAAGTTCTTAAATTCACCCAGTCTGGCAATCAAGCTGAGGAACTTCCCCAACATTTGGATTCTCCAAGCAGCGCACTGGAGAAAGAAAAGTGACTTACTGAATTATTTCTTCTTTTTCATGGATATATCAAAATCTGCTCTAAAAATACAGTACTGTAGTTCTGGATAGATTAAAAAACTAAATATAATAGCAACAAAAATCCACATCTGCCTATCCCAACTCCTTGAGAAAGACTAGATAAGTGGATTAAAAAAAGATCCAGTCTAAACATGTGGCTGACTATGCTACAAACGTAATATTATATGAACTATAAACTCTAAAATATGAAATGAATATTTCAGTTTATATAACTATATACCATTTGTGTTATACGGTGTTCATTAATTAACAATGAATACTGTAATATTAATATCATTTTAATTTCAAAAGCATGACAAATTATGTCATAAATCCAAATAACTTTGACTTTGTCCTTCTGTCAAAAAGAAATGTGACTGGCATCACTTATTAGCAATCTAGTGCAGCAATTCAAGTGCTAATTTATTTGTTAATATTGTATAATAATACAATTTTTTGGGCTACCCCCCAAAATCCATGATCCATCATTCTTGAAACTTCGAAAAATTCCCAACACTGTGGATATCAACAGATTATAAGCAGAAATGGTTCTAAAGTCATGTTAAGAATCTATTAATTGCAAATCAATATATGGCAATAAGAATACAATCTTAATCCATGTCATTTAATAGCCCAGTTTCTGAATTGTGTCACCACATGAAAATTCTAACATTTCTTCAGCATTCCCTTAGGTGCCACAATACTGAAACACAAGGAAAAAAATACCATTATTTTAAAAGATTAAAATAGGCTGTCATTGTTTTCCAGAAAACTCGTGCAATTATGAGAATGTTGAGCATAATTTTCAATGATTTTAATATAGGTATAAACCCCTACCTTTCTCTGAAGGAAAAATCCACACCTATTTCTACACTCATTTTTCTCGTATAAGTGGTCAAATACATGATAGTCTTTTTATAAAGCATATAAACCCACATTTATAAACTAAGAGCTTGTATTAGAGCTATTCATGCTTCAAAATGTATTTGGAAGACAAATTTCAGACCTCATGTAAGAATAACTCCTTGTTAACATTCACTATTTTCAAGATTTTAAGCAAGATTGAAAGACACAGCTGTTTTAAGAGCCATCTTATTAAAGTGGCTAATATGACTCTTAAAGCAACTGCATCTTTTTCAGATTTCTGAAATCTAAAACAAGACAGTTTTCATGAATAGTAGAGAGGACAATGCTCTGATAAAGCCTAAAGTATTATTTAGGATAATTTTCAATGCATCCCAAGCTTTAGTTTGTATTCCCCAAACTAATTTCACTTCTCTGCCTGATGCACTTGAAAATATATATATATATATATGGGCTGTCATTTGTGAGTGGTTCTTAGCTAGTCATATGTAAAACTAGGATATCTAATGCACATAAAGACAGAATAGCAAATTGGATCTCAGTGGAGTTTTCTCTTCCAAAAGGCTGGTTTAAAGGAACAGAAGGATGAAACCCAAGGGGTAAATTTCAGTTTCCTTTCTCTAGGCTGTTTGACATATTGTTAGGAAAAACTGAAACAGACCTCCCAAATGAAATGTGACCCAGGGGAATAGACCTGCACAAGAGCAATCAAGCTCAATAATTGCACATATTGTGCTACTGTGATTGAAATGCCCGAAAGGAAAAGTTGTCGCTTCTCTTTATCCTAGAAAAGGAGGGGGAGGAGGGAAATAACTTTTCTCTTTAACAAAATGTTAAAAATAAAGTCTGGAGTTTTGCCCACATGTATCACTTTTATCTAAAGAATATTTCACTGCACATTCTAACATAGGCAAAATTCAAATGTAATATAGTATTGTTTTTCTTTCAAGTCTTTAAAAAGTGTTATTGAGGATCACCGAATTGCCAAAATAAATTGGAAAAAGGTGGAATCTCACTTTTTTTTTCTCCAACTAGATAAAATTATTTTTGGTTTGATGATGACTTAGATTAGAGAATAGAAGGGGAACTCATTAAATTTGCAGATGACAAACTGGCAGGAATAGCCAACACCCCAAAAGACAAGCTCAGGATCCAAAAAGATATTGACAGACTTGAACAAGGGCCCTATCCAACAATATGAAATTTAATGTGGAGAAAAGTTTTATACCTGGGCAGGAAAAGCCAAAGGTACAAGTACAGATTAGGTGAAACCTGGCTCAAAAACAATAACTACAAAAGGGACCTTGGAGTCCTAGTGGACAATCACTTAAACATGAGTCAGCAGTGTGCAGCAGTAGCCAAAAAGCTAACACAGTTCATACTTGTAATAAATAGAGGCATAGAATCAAAAACATGTGAAGTATTAGTTAAGGTGACCAGACGTCCCGCTTTTGGCGGGACAGTCCCGCTTTTGAGCAATTTGTCCCGCGTCCCGCGGCGTTTTAAAAAAGTCCCGATTTTTCATTCTGCCTCCTGGTTCCCGGCTGCCTCCTGAATCCCCGCTGATGGCTAGAGGGAAAAAACCTGTTTAAACTCTTGCCACGGGGCTTCAAAGGGCCGCCCTACGTTAATTAGCTCGGCTTCCCCCTCTCAGCTGATTTGCACAGGGCTCTGCTCTTGCTAAATTGCTCAGTTTTTTTTTCCTCTTTGTGCAAACCAAGCTCAAAACGAAACTGAAAGTAAAACAGGCTGTTGGCTTTGCGGTTTGCTTGCAACGTTGGAAAATTAGGCAGCAGATTTATTTTCCTTTTCCTCACCAAAAAAGGTAAGTGCAAACAATGGAAAATTATTTAGGGCAAAAGAGGAGAGTTCAAGATTTTAAAACACAAAAGAAAAAAAACTCTTTTTAACTAGGGAATTGTAATAATTGAGATATTATTAATTGTATACTGTGTTGAAAGCAGAAATGGTGAAGTTGTGGTTTGGAGGAATATATGGGGGAAATTATTTGGTTTATTATTATTGGTAAATATAATTAATTGATTTGTAAGAAATTGGATTGCATGGAAATAATTGGAATATTCATGTTCATATTGATTAATATACAAAAAAGATAGTTATATAACTAATTGATTTATATTAAAATGTTGAATTTGTATTAAACAACTGTATTACATAATTACATAATTAACCAATGTGAGGATGGATATAAAAATAGATGACAATGGGAAGGGGTATAAAATAGAATAGAAGGGAAAAATTGAATTTGATTAAGATTAGAGATGAGGATGAAGGGTAAAATTGTTTTTTTAAAAAAATAGATGAGGAATAAATATGGCAAAAAGGAAATATAGAAATTGTAAATTTAATTGAAATGACTAAACACTGTTTAAATTTGTGAACCAGCCAAATATTCTGTTCAAAGAAAATACATTGTATGTATGTGTGTTTCTAATTATTGCTATTTATTCATATTTGTTCTCTTTTATTCTTTAAAGTTTAACAATTCATTCTTTATCTTAATATCTTTATATTTGTTTGGGGTTGGCTTTCTTCCCTTTCATCTTTTTTATTGTACAGCAATCTTTCTCCTCAAACCTACCACCTCTCTTTTCTTTCCTTCTTACTTTCTCTTCCCCCCTCTTCTTCTCCTCCCTACTTCCTCTTCCTTTCTCCTTCTCCTCCTCTCTTCCTCCCTCTCTTAACCGTCACTCCTACTCTAATTTCCCTTCCCTTCCTTCATCCCTCTCTATTACTGTATCCTTTTATGCATATGGACTACTCAGAGGGCTGAAAAAGTTATTTTTGACTGGTCCTCGCATTTTTGACCAGTCCTCGAATTTACGACTGTCCTCACATTTTACATTTTTGCCCTATCTTGTCACAATGGTGAAGAGAAGCAGTTGTGAAATGAGTGACATGGTTGTTAAGAATGCTGCACGGGCATAAATGTGAGGATGGTCATAAGTGTGAGGACCAGTCAAAAGTGTGAGGACCTGTCAGAAATGACTTTTCAGCCCTCTGAGTAGTCCCTATACACACAGCCATGGCCACCCGGTCACATGCCCAGCTAGCCACGCCCACCCAGTCACATGGCCTCCAAGCCACGCCCACACAATAAGCCACGCCCACAATGGTGTCCCTCTTACCAATGTTAAAATCTGTTCACCTTACCCTATACACATAGCCATGGCCACCCGGTCACATGACCAGCTAGCCACGCCCACCCAGTCACATGACCAGCTAGCCATGCCCACAAAATAAGCCACGCCCACAATGTCCCTCTTTACCAATGTTAAAATCTGGTCACCTTAGTATTAGTAGCACTTTATAAAGCCTTAGTAAGACCACACCTGGAATACTGCATCCAGTTTTGGTCATCACATTACAAAAAAGATGTTGAAACTTTGGAAAAAATGCAAAGAAGAGAAACTAAGATTATTAAAGGCCTGGAGATTAAAACATATGAGCAGTTGCAGGATTTGGGTTTGGCTAGTCTAGAGAAAAGAAAAACTGGAGAAACATGATAACAATATTCCAGTATTTGAGAGGCTGCCACAAAGTGGAAGGGATCAATTTATTTTCCAAAGCGCCAGAGGGCAGGACAAGAAAAAATGGATGGAAACTAATCAAGGAGAGAAGCAACCTGGAATTAAGGAGAAATTTCTTAACAGTGAGGACAATTAACCAGTGAAACAGTTTGCCTTCAGAAGTTGTGGGTGCTTCATCCCTGGAAGTTTTTAAGAAGAGTCTGGACAGTCACTCGTCTGAAATCATATAGGATCTCCTGCTTAAGCAATGGGCTGGACTAGACAACCTCCAAGGTCCCTTCCAGCTCTATTCTGATTGACTATACTGGCATCTTTTTTCTCCCTAGCAAATGGATAAACAATTATTTCTTTTCTTTTCTTGTAAATGTCCTAAGACAATTAGAGCTCATAAGCATATGATGATTTAAAAAATAATAAATGGAGGGAATAAATTGACAAGATCTATGATTTAATTAAGTTCCAGCAATTTGAACTTCACTCTTTTGAAAAGATAAGGAGTCCCTGCAGATTTTACTCCTCTAATCATTGCCAATTAAAGGGTGCAGTGCTCATCTCAAGGCCACTGAGCTAGTGCTATCCTAAGACATTTCCATGGTCATGTAGCCAGCATGATGTTATGGAGTGCTGTTACCTTCCCACTGAAGCGTTACCTATTTATCTGCTTGTATTTGCATGCTTTTAAACTATTGAATTGACAGGAACTGGGGCAAGGACTGGAGCTCACCCCATTGCATGGCCCTCAAGTCAGATCTCGAATCTGGGCTGCTGGCTTTCCAGTGGACAAGCCCAGCATCTTAACCATTGAGCCATCACACCGTCATTTTGAAAAGTCTTTAATGAATTAAAGGCAAATTCCTGAAGGTGGGTCTTAAGGAAAGGTTCAATAAGAGCCAGATTATGGACATGACAGTTGATGAAAAGTATTGATCAGAAATCATTTTGCCAAGCCTCTAACAGCAGAGTATAAGGTCCAAAAATTCACAATGGTTCCATTAGCTCAATTTATTGTCAAGGTAAGGGGTTAGCACAGAGAATCTTGAAATTGAACAAGCCAATGTAGAACATTCATTTATTAGTGATTTCATTGTGGTGGGGTTTCTGAGAGCTATCTGAACCTTTTTTCCCCTAGAATGATGCCTAATGAATCTTTAACCAGATACAATGACCTACAATATCCATCTGCTTATTGCTTTTAACATTCTGAGATATTCCCTCATTTATTTCATAGCCTTAATGTCAGCCCAGGAATCTCCCTTATACATTCTAACCTTGAAACTTCACCATCCGGAACAGTGTTCAGTTTCAGTGTTGTCTGCATCGTGATTGGTCTGTTTTGTGTCCTGTGATTGGGTTGTGGTTTCTTTCAGACTTTTCCCAGCGTAGCAAGTATCACAGCAGGGTCCATTCGGGGAAGTAAGCATTCCTGCTGCTATTGGTTTAGATTAGATTGGATGAATGAGGAAAGAATCACTTTCACATTTGATCTGACAGAAGGCTGCTCATAGTTGCACATCTACACTTTTGTTTTGTCCTTCACACTACTGAGATAATTTTATTTTAGTGAACTGCATATGTGTTATTTTCCTTGCTCCTACTATATATTGCTACTAATACCTTTCCTTTGATGCAAATACAATGCCAATTTATAGCACTTTGTTGTTGAGCTTTGGTATATGCATGTTCTTATGTTCTTCTGATGTTAAGCTTAAAGAGCAGTGTTTCTCAGTCTCAGTGACTTTAAGACCTGTGGACTTCAATTCCTAGAATTCTGCAGCCAACAGTTTGAGAGTTGAAGTCCACAAGTCTTCAAGTCTCTGAGATTGAGTAACATTGTTCAAGAGTATACTTAAAAATGCAAATACTCATTAACATGGAACATGCATACAGCACACCGTGCATGGACTAGCATCTTGCTGTACTATTAGTATTATTCACAAAATTAAGTCACTCCATTAGGGTTGACTGGAAACCTCTTAAACACTTTTTTGCATGAAATTAAATGAAAAAAAAAGGTCTTACAATGTGTCATTTTGATGACTAGAAAAAAAAACCCTAGATAATAGAAAAGAATGAGCTTTTGTTGTAATCACAGACTAAAAAAACAATTTTTTAATTTTACTTACATTTGCTCCAAAGGAAATCAAATTTTCTTCTATTTCTTTTTTTATTCTTTCTGCACTTTTCTTTCTTCTTCCTTTCTTTCTTGCTTTTACTCTTTGTTGGTTTGTGTTAGTTTTTACGTTGTTTAAAAATTTAATGAACCATTATTTTAAAATATAAAATTGAGCCACTCTAGTAATCTTTTTTTTAATATGGTTCCCTTCCAATATATTTAAACAGTATCACAGTAATTTTTGTTAGGTCTGTGCCTGGCAATAAAACAAAAACAAGAAAAAATATTTCTTGTCTTAATCGGTAAGTTGGATAGCAATGTCTATAGAAAAATAGGATAAGAAGATGTGGGGTTTTTTTGAAAAAAAAGTTGAAATATTAAGAAAACCTTACAAAAATGGAAGAAAGTATTATTGGCATTTGCCTGTCTAGTCCAGTGTTTATTTGTTTTCCATGCTGGGAGGAACAGAATCTGAATAAATTTTCTCTTTTTTGCCTGTTCAGCTGTTGCCTCAACCCTTTTTGAAACCTTGGGCTAAGTCAGGAGGGCAAGAGGCTTTTTAATTATTCAGATTGTTTCTGCAGCAGAAACAATCAAAATAGTTGTTTTGTTCTGGCCCATTCAAATCATTTTGTGTTTGTTCTATTAGGACATTCTAAGTGAGGTCAATTTTTAAAATATATTTGTTTGCTAAAGCTTTTATGCCATTCAATTTCTGTGAGCTTTGAGCTTACAAAATAACAACAGAGTTAAAAACATCAATAATCTAAAACATAATTTAAGTAATATGACATAACTATGCTATTCACAATTTTATTCTGAGCTCAAACAGAAAATATTTTCCATTTTGCACTCAGTATCAAGAACAGTTCTCAAGTTTTGGTTTTGGGTTGCCTTACAAAATAGAGGTGAATTGCCCAAATTGGATTGACCTAATGGATATTTGTCCTGAAGAAATTACTTTGATAGCCTGTTGGATAGGGGAGTAATAGAAGTATAATATGACTAACTCTTTTTCCACATTAAATAATAGCTTTGAGATCAGTGCTGACCAGGAAATTGTGATGGGGAAGGAGTTCAATCCATTCCTCATTAATCACTTCCAAAGTAATTGGCAATACGGACTTTCTGCCTCATCAAGGTACCTATATTTTTAAGTATTATATTTATACCATTATATAATATTTTTAAAAGATGTCAAGAAATTATCATATTTACACATTATTCAAAAGTGACAACAAAAAGCTAAGAAGGAAACAAAAAAGATACACACTCCAACAGACAACACCTAGAAAATCAGGGATTAATACCAGACAAATAAGCAAAAACAATATCCTAATCAAGAAACTTTCAAGGAGGAACTACCAATACTGACAGATCAAGCTATTGTATATGAGGGAGTGAACCTCATAATCAAAAGCACTGATGAAGTTAACTAGTTGGGAATGAAACATCTGCAACCAAACCCGAAAGCACCAAGGACTTCACAGTTCAACCTTGAGGTAAATATATTATCTTCTATTGATAAGTATTTCTGCATTATATTTAATTTGGTTGGTTGATTTGTTTGTTTGTTTGTTTATTATTTATTATTATTTATTTATTTATTTATTTATTTATTTATTTATTTATTTATTCTAATTTTTATACCACCCTTCTCCCGAACGATGCACAGCCCAAAAATAAAACAAACACATATATAAAATTTAAAAGCAATTTAAAAACATATCAAATAATTTGGCCCCGACATCATTAAAAAATAAAAGCAACCCATCAAAATTAATGTTTAGGCCAGCCCAGCTTGTTGGAACAATAACATCTTGAGGGCACGGCAAAAGGTGCGTAGGTCAGGGATCATCCATATCTCCAGGGGCAATTCATTCCAGAGGGCGGATGCACCCACAGAGAAGGCTCTCCCCCTAGGGGTCGCCAGTCGACATTGTTTGACCGATGGCACCCTGAGGTGTTCCTTCTGTGGGAGCGTACTGGCCGATGGGAGGCTATCGATAGCAGAAGGCGATGTCGTAGGTACCCAGGTCCTAAGCCATGGAGGGCTTTAAAGATGGTAACCAACACCTTGAATCGCACCTGGAAGACCAACAGAAGCCAGTGCAGCTCGCGCAGGAGAGGTGTTACATGGGAATGCTGTGTCGCTCCCATAATCACCCGCGCAGCCGCATTCTGGACCAGTTGGAGCCTCCGGGTGCTCTTCAAGGGGAGCCCCATGTAGAGAGTATTACAGTAGTTCAGACGGGGAGTGACGAGGGCATGAGGGTATGTTTTGTTTAAACATACTTTCAAGAATCATCAAATCTTCCTAAATGTGCTTGAAAGCTGCAACTCTATTCCTCTTCACTTCTATCCAGGAAGTAAGCCATAAGTAAACCAATCTCCAAGAATATCTAAGGATTATGGATTATACAATGGGAAGCATATAAATTCATAGCAATTTACAATTATCAATAGACAAATCAATTTTACATATTGAGTTCCAGTACTGATACTGGAAATATAGTTACGTATCCAGGCTATACACAGAGAGATTATATATGTACACCCAATTCTTTACAGGTTCACCAAAAAAAGCACCAGAGTAGGGAAACAGTCATTTTCCAAACTAGGATGCCATTCTAAACCAAAGCTGTACATAAAGTAAGTCAGAAGTCTAACAATTTTGTAAGGGGATAAGAGAATAACCTTGAGAACAGGAGGAATGGCTACAACCTAGACAGTTTTCTGATAAAATAAATATAAGTCCAAAACTGGAATGAGGGTGGAGAAATGATTATAAAACTTACCTGTCTAATTCTCTGAAATATAAAGGCAAGGAAGGACAGAAATGCTTTCAGACTTTCAAAATTCTGTTACTATAAACTTATAGTGAAGGTGATATTAGTATTCTTGGTTTTGGTTCCCTCCTATGGACTACCTTGAAAGGCTGACTGATTTAAATTAGATTATGTCAGGGGTATGGACCCAGAAACTACACAAGTAGCTGATCAGCAGTGGTATGTTTATTGCTACTCATCTATTGACAGGAATTTCACCAGACTAATGCAATTACTGCAGAAAAATACTAAACAAATACTACATAGCATGATAACTGGGCTGGCAATAACTTTCTTCAAGATTTGGTCCATCCCTGATGAAAGTAGCACTGTCACATAGAAAAGCCAAAAACCGGGGATTATCCAGATATGGGATTGAGAAAACATTCTGTTCCTCAAAGACATAAACATATGGTACAATTTATCTTGGGCTTCCAGGAACTATAGAAGTTTCTTGGAAAAGAAACTTCCTTCCACGTGGCTACCACCAGAATCAGATTTTTTTATTATTATTATCTTTGACCGCTTCCCCATGTTTGTGCACAGATATACATGGTTTTCAATAATAATTAGCACTTTTAAAATATATATCATTGACTCAAATCCTTGTTGTCAAGAGATAAAGGCAGGATATAAATGCAGTATTTACTGTAGAGAAGGGAGTTTTTTCTCGTTTGAATAATTTACTTTTAAAATATGGACATCTTAAATTTCCTGAATATCAGAAGTGGATGCAGCTGTGGTTTCTTTATGCTTAACATTTTCTTGAAATAAATTGAAGATTGTCTACCTTTTGTATAAATTTATTTATTTCAGTATTTTAAACAACCAATGCAGTAAAGTCAATCTGAAAGAATTGCTACACACACACCCCATAGATTGCTATGCAATTATCTTAATTCCTTATTTATCGGTATTTATAAAAAGGAAGTTGACTGAAATTCTAATGGTACAAGAATTTAGTTGCTATTTTCATCTTAAGTGTTCATTTATTACAAACTCCCAAATTAGTTCTATATGTATCACAGTTTTTATTGCACTAAGTGCCATTTTGTTTGTAGGAGTGAATCCATCTGCCTTATCTCAGTTTGGTCCCTGAAATTAAAAGAAACCAAAGCAAAACAAGAACTCAGCACATTTAATAATTGACAGTTTTCCCATCTGCTGAGTACCTGATAATCTATCAGGTGGCTGTGTAATTAGTGTTTTGGTGAGAGAAGTGGACAGCATAGATCATTAAACCTGCATAAAATGATGTTTAAGTCATTTAGCTATAATGTCTGCATGCCATAAAGCAATTCTGAAAATAGTATCACATTAATGTCAATTAATATCACAATAGGATATACTGTCACTAATTTAACCTGCAAAATGTATAATTTAATTCTATGCTGAAAGATAAAGAAACTAACAAATTGTTTTTTTAAAAAAAAAACATGTTCTCATTAAACTAATAGCTACTGTATCATAAATATGTAATTGATGCATTAGCTATATAATGATTCAAATGTCTTAAACAAATGTTTAAGCAATTATAAATGACATTCTATTGTATTAGGAATCTTTATCACTTCCTAAATACAAGCCATATATTTAGGTACAATACCACTTCTTTGTCTCAAGCATATAGTCAGAACATTGTTCTAGGATGAAGTGTGTGTGTGTGTGTAAAAGTACTTGCTACCACCATATACTGTGGCATTTTCCCAGTATACATATTTGTCACTGAAATATGATGTGTAACTTACAACCCGGATCAGGAACTTAAAGCAAAGCAATCTTATTTTTCTATATTTTGCTTCTACTTTGTAGACTCTGAGAGATAACAAAAAATATACAAATGGGTTTTCTTTTGCTATCAAATTCTCTCACTGACCTTCCAGATGGAATATATACTTTCAAAAAGGTTAAAATTCAGTTTGATGACTCAACAACAACTTAGAATATCAAGTTAAAGAGAAATATTATCAAACACAATTTGTATCATTAACAAGAATTTGATGTTAAGTATTTGATGTTGATATTAACAAATATAAGATGTTTGAGGAAAGCTGTTGGAATGACCAGAAGAGCTAAAATCAGAAATGAAATCATAAGAGAAAGAATTAGCATAGAACCAATCTTAAACTACATACAAAAAGAACAAATAAAGTGGTGTGTTCACTTGGAGAGAATGTCTTGGGATTCTGTACCGTACAAGGCACAGTATCCTACAAAGAGGAAAAGGTCAAAGAGCAAGAGACAAATGCAGAAGAAGATGGAGAGACAACATCAAAGACCCAGAGCAGCATCAAATAATGTTGGTTGATGTTGAGGTCACACCAGAAGATCAAGAACCAGAAGTTTGTATCTCTCTCGATACTCGAAGTGATAAAAGAAGAAGTAAAGAAGAACAAGTGTTGGCCCACAAAACTGTATACAACTTCAATGGAAGGCTTCAAATTTGACTAAAGCTTTATATGAAATTCTGTCTGTTTTTAAAAAGCAAAAGTGCTGTACTCTTTATCTAATCCTACCAATGAGCTTCTGTAAGCATAGAAAAACTCAGGTGGAGTGCTGTCAAGTACCTGGACAAATTGAATAGTGTTTCTGCACAGTGTGAGCAACTCACTAAAAGCAAATTTAGTCAGATATCACCCAGATCTATTAGATAATCATGTAAAGCTACAATAAAACAAAAAACAAAATATATTTAATATTGACAAATGGTTGCTGTAAAGAAACTAGATTTTTTTTCCTTAAATTTTCTTTTTACTCAGTATGAGAACATGAAATTTTTTTAAACATTTCTATGTACATAACTGGGCATTTTTTAAAACAATTTCTACTTGTTGAGTGCTTTCAATATTTTGCTTATCAACACTGACTACCATATTCTAATTAGAGGGTATATATTTCAGGTTAATAGCCATAGAAAGAAGTTATACAACATTACTGAAGTATCACAATTTGACTAGTTCATTTTTATTATGTTCAAATTAATTATTATTCCAAGTAATTATGTTCAAATTAATTCCAGAATAATGTGAGGCACACCTATGTTTTCAAAAATTATTTCTAATTAATGAGTTGCATTATTATTTCATATACATAGTGTTTCTTTTTCAGGGTATACTATATGAAAACAAGTCAACAAATTAGAAAGCACTTTCCAAAGAGTTTCTTTAATGTGTTATTTAATGTGTTTTTTCAACCTGGACTATATTATTATTATTTTTTAAAGTCAGAGTAATAGACCTGTTCAATGTTACATTCAAAGCACACACTCATTATAACAAAAGGAAATGGAATACATACATGCAATAGTAGCAGATACAGAAGGAATCTATTAAAAAAAGAAACTGTCATTTCTTTCAGGTAAGTTGTCCAGTAATTTAGACTTTATACATTAATTTCCTTATGTCAATATTTATTTGCCAAGTGCTTTCACTAAATAAACATACTGTATCTACGTAAGCTACTTCAAAAGGTTCACTGAATTTTTTTTAAAAAAAAATCTTAGTTGGTCTTTGTCTAAAAACTCTCATCCCAATATTTCTTTTTTAAATTTGACAATAACATTGAAATTTGTTTCAAGATTTCTTTGATAAAAGATAAAAGGCAATTAACATCTCTAATACTCCTTCCTCCTCTTATTTTCCTTACAACATTCCTATCAGGTGAGATGGGCTGTGAGAGAATGACTCTCTCAGTTATCCAGCCAGCTTTTATGTCTAAGTGGGAGGGGAAGGGGGGGAAAGATTAGATCTGAGTTTTCTATTTCTAGCCTGGTGCTTTAACACCTAGACCAAACTGTCTTTCTTTCTTTTATTTCGTAACTTTAATTAGGAACCTTATTTCATAACCTCAAATGAATTTTTTAAGGTTCTAAATAATATGAACATGATATGCCAAAGAAATTCAACTGAATTTGTACAATTTATCATGTCATATCCACCACTGATGGCTAAGGGAGGCTTATCTCTCTGAATGCATATGTATAATGCAACTGATTAGCCTATCAAATGAGCAGTGTAACAATGAGCTGCAAACAATGTCAACAGCTTTTCTAATGAGTTTGCAAGGCCGTCACTCATGGCAATGAATATGGATACCACATTGAAAGCAAACAGAAAGAAGAATTAATTAATTGTGCAGAACTGGTTTTTGAATAAATTGTTTCAAGGTGGTATAAATCCTCTGGGTTATTTTAACTTTATATACTTTGATGATTTTCAATACAAATAAAGAAATGTATCTATAAAAAAAATATTAGAGCAGAAAATCAAAGGTGAAAGTTCAGATACGTTCCCCATGGTTTAAAACAACTTATGTAATCAATTATTCTGTCTGGAGCACTTGCTAATGAATCTCCATGAATAACCATATGTGAGATCCAGCTGACCACAATTTCCATTCATCAAATTTAAATATATTATAGAGACTCTCGGAGAAAATTGGTGGAAACCTGTCTACAAAAAACAATTTGCTAGCCAACCAATACAATAATGCTGAGAATTGTAGATTTTCAAAATATGTTATTTAGCAGAATCAATATGAATTCTCTTAAGGAGTTTTTACGATAAGGAACACAAAAATATAACAGAGCGAAAGGTAATTCAAAAACATTCATATTATACAGGAATTGGATTTTGTATATCAAGCACAGCATTATATTTTGGTTTTAAATAGAGGTTAGATCCATAAAATTGTTCCTTAACAACAACTATAAAACTTGTTGGACAAATAACTAATTTCTCCTGCGTGCTTTAAACTCAAACTCCAGCTATCATTGATACAGTACTTGATCAACACTACCAAAATGATAATAGCAGAATTCTGAAAAAGTCCCATGCTTCATCTGGTAGGTTTTCAGTTTTGTTTACATTTAATAGGAGTTCACAGGGCAAAGACAGAAATAAATTTCCCAGTTAAAACCAGTGTTCACCCATGGATTTCTCAGAGATAGCCCCCAATATGATAAAGCTAGCCACATGCATTTTGTTTGTAATATCTGTACTTTGTTGTTGTTAATTGAGAAGTCGTGTCCGACCCATCGCGACCCCATGGACAATGTTCCTCCAGGCCTCTCTGTCCTCTACCATCCTCTGGAGTCCATTTAAGCTCATACCTACTGCTTCAGTGAGTCCATCCAGCCACCTCATTCTCTATCATCTCCTTCTTCTTTGCCCTCAATCTTCCCCAACATTAGGCTCTTCTCCAGTGAGTCCTTCTGTCTCATGAGGTGGCCAAAGTATTTGAATTTCATCTTCAGGATCTGGCCTTCTAAAGAGCAGTCAGGGTTGATTTTCTCTAGGACTGACCAGTTTGATCGCCTTGCAGTCAAATATCTGTACTAGATGACTGCTAAAAGGATGAGGTATCACCCTGGATTGTGATGACTCATTAAAATACGTCTTATATGTTTATAAGACCTCTGTGGACAGAGTTGGTATGAGCCACAACATTCATGATATCCAGCTTGAAGCACCAGCATTATTATCTACACTGGGTTTCTTCCATCAAGTGGCTACAAGTCACTATTTGAGAACTTTCCACAATATCCTATTTTATAACTTGTGAGTGGGAGAAGTTCTGGTTGTTTTTCACCTATGCTAAATTTGCTAGATTTCATCATCTTTGGTGCTGCTAATACTCCTGAAGAGCACAAGGTTAATGAAAGCTGCTGTCTTGGATGCACCCAGGAAACTGATGTTTACTTATTCCCGATTATCCTGATCAGCTGCAACTACTTCGTTAGTTACAGGATAACCAGCCATGGCACATCAGCTGAAGCCCTCTTTAAGCCTAAGTCTATCTACTTTGTTTGCTGAGCATTGGGATATGAAAGATAAATCCTCTCATTTAATGCCCTTGAAACTTGCCACATAAATAAAATGTAGAGTGGAACATAAAGGGAGCTACTTTATGAATGGCCATAATTCATTCAAATGAAGCTAATTCAAATCATGCTAATTATGAGCACCCTTAAGTATTTTACCAGGAAATCATGAATGATCCTAATACTTATTTCTGTCTGGCATGAACAAATTATCCAGCCTAAAAAAAATGGAAAGAGATCCATATAATTGTATTCTGTTTTTATAGAAGTTTATATTTATTTTGGTTTAGATTTAAATCCCCCCTTCAAAGAACTACTCAATTCTAGAGTCATTTTACAGCACACCTTAAAAAATAGGGAGGAAATCCAATTAACATTTAGATAATTAAAACATTACATTCTGCATACAAGAACAAAAAAATATCATATCTTTAATAAGAAAAAGAGAATTTCTCATTAAACTGATGGAATTTAATGATCCTTTTTAATTATCAACTTTTCACTTATTCTAAATAATGCACCCAAGTGTTAATGTCTACTCATAGGTGATGTCTTTCAAAGCCAATGTAACTAATTTGCACCAGATCCAATTACTTATTTTTATTCTCACCTTTCAAAACAAATTACACAAAAGGAGTTCATATACTTCATTTCCAAAATGATACAAGAATGAGAAAATCCCGTTTGTCCCGTTTCACAGTTTTACCCCCATAAACTGAGGTGATTCCAATCTGGCAAAGGCATTTCTATTACCATATAAACCACACTAATAGCACATATAGCACTACACAAAAGGAGGAAGGATTACACACAGACAGTTTCCGCCCAAGAGCAATCAAAAACAGTAAATCTTCAAAACTGACAGAAGCCAGAGAAAAATAACAAAAGTAAAAAATGAAATGTGCCCAATCATTGCTACCCATAACAACCTAACTAAGAACTAGCCAAAGGACCTGATCAATTTGGGAAAAAAGCAAGCCACAGAGTACAAACGTATATAATAAATAAAACTATCTAGATAAAACTATCCAGGAAGTACACTAAGATTTTTCCTTTAAAAAAATTATCTAAAAGCTCACCCCAATATTGCTTTTGTTTTTAATTTCCCAGTGAAAATGGAGATTATAGCCTTTTTTATGATTTCTATAGTACCATTTATACATTGGTAAATTGAATTTCAGCAAGGCCTTTGTTTTTTCAAATGAATGTTAAGATTCTAAATAATATGAAAAGGACATGCGAAAGAAATTCAGTTGAAACTGTACAATTTATCTTATATTTACCACTAATGGTAACACAGGCTTCCCCCCACTGATAAATACAGTGAGAAAGCATAGGAAAATGGATAAATAAGCATAAATAAATCAATAATATTCCATGAATTGTAAGTCACTGTGACAGCCTCTTTGACATGTGTTAGGATTTAAATGTTTCATTAAAACCTCTGAAAGTCTCAAACTGAAAGAATTCCAGGAATTCTTTAAGCACATTGTTATAAATACAGGTAGCCCTCGACTTACGACCACAATGGAGCCCAACATTTGTTCTGCTAAGCAAAACATTTGTTAAGTGAATGTTGCCCCATTTTACCTTTCTTACCACAGTTTTTAAGTGAATCACTAGAGCTGAGATGGCGAACCTATGGCACGCGTGCCGGAAGTGGCACGCAGAGCCATGTCGCCCGGCACGCATAGCATTGCCCATTCTTCTTCTGGATTTCCAGGGCATGCATGCGCACCAGCCAGCTAGTCTGCTGGTTACTGGTGCGCATGATTGTGCAATGATCAGCTGGCCTTAATGTCTTAGTGCGTGTGCGCACTGGCCATGCCGTCATTGCCAGCATGCAGCCCCGGAACTCCACCCTTTGCCAGCCAAGAGCGCTGCTGCCAGTCACTCCCGTGCACCCGGCTGCCTGCTTGCCTCGTCACCGCCACCATGAGGAAAGGCCCCAAAGTTGCGCTGCCTGGAATCCACATGGTCTGCTGCAGGGGGAGGCCAGGTATGGCTGGCTGGACGCTGCCTGGAGCTGAGCTCGAGGCTGGCAGGAGGAAGAACGTTGCCTCTTAGCCAGCTCGAACTGTCTGCTGCCGCAGCCTGCCACCATTCCCTCTCCCCTGCCAGCTGCTCCTGCCACTGCCAGGGAAGTGGCTGTGCGAGAACCGCTTCCTCCAAGGGCAAGGGGGTGGTGGTGGCAAGGATGGGCGGTCTGAGTCTTCCCTGTCTCCCTGCCCGAGCAGACTTCTAGCATAGCCCCAGGCCTCCAGAAGGAGGGAGGGAAGCCCCTGCCTGCAGCTCCTGCCACCGCCACCCCCTTGCCCCCAGCAAGAGTGGTTGTCGTGCTGCCACTTCTGTGGCAGCACCAGGAGCAACTGCCGGAGCAGAGAGAGTGCGGGCAGGCTGTGGTGGCAGGCCATTCTCACTGGGTAACAGGTTGCTCCTGGAGCAGGCAGGAGAAGGAGAAGCCACCAGCGGGGAGGCAAGCTGCCCCAGGAGGACTGGAGGAGAGCGCAGCTCCTCACTCATGGAGATCCACTGGTGAGGAAATGGTCGCGGAAAGCAGTACAAAATGCGTGAGCCAGGAAGCAATCACGCCGCGAGGCTCCAACTCAAGGAGGAGAAGACGGAGGAAGGGGGAGGGGAAGTCCAAATGGCAGCTACCTGAAGCTACAGCGCGATTATGCAGGGCGGTTGGAGAAGCGACAGAAATAGCAGCCAAGGCTGGGCTTTCAGCGGGTAAGCAAAGTTCCCCTCTGCCATGGGGAACTTTGGAGAGGACGGGGACAGGCTGGGCGAGCAGCCTGTCTCTTAGGTGATGAGAACGGCTACAGCCTGCCCCCGGCCTCTCTCTCCAAAGTTCCTCACAGCAGAGGCAGTGTTGCTTACCCGCTGAAAGCACAGCCTTGGCTGCTATTTCTGCCTCTTTTCCAACCACTCGGAGCCCTGCATAATAGCGCTGCAGCTTGTTTGAGGTAGCCCCCCGTTTAGACTTCCCCCGCCCCCTTCCTCCGTCTTCTCCATCTTCTCCTCCGGCCGGGGGCAGTCTGTAGCCATTCTCACCAGCTAAGAGACAGGCTGCTCGCACAGCCTGTCCCTGCCCTCTCCAAAGTTCCCCATGGCAGAGGGGAACTTTGCTTACCTGCTGAAAGCCCAGCCTTGGCTGCTATTTCTGCCGCTTCTCCAACCACCCTGCATAATCGCGCTGCAGCTTGTTTCAGGTAGCTGCCATTTGGACTTCCCCCGCCCCCCTTCCTCCATCTTCTCCTCCTTGAGTTGGAGCCTCACAGCATGTCCCAGGCTGAGGAGGGGTGGGATAGTAGCTGCACGGATCCTGTGATGCCGCCCGTGTCCCCTGCAATAATGAAGCGCTTTGCCAAGGAAAGCTGAATCTCTCGGGCGGGCGGGAAGCGAGATCTGGCATCGCCTCCCCACTGGTGGCTTCTCCATCTCCTGGCTGCTCCAGGAGCAGCCTGTCTGTTACCCAGCAGGAATGGCCTGGTGCTATAGCCTTCTCCCACCCACCCCTGCCCCACCAGCTGGTCCAGGGGTTCTGTCGGAGAAGTGGCAGCACTGTTGTTGCTGGGGGCAAAGGGGGTGGTGGCAGGGATAGAGGGTCCAGGGCTTCCCTCTCCCATCACCCAAGCGGGTTTCTGGCATGGCCCAGATCTCCGGGGGAAGGGATTGAAGCCCCATTCTGCTGCTCCATCCGTTGTATGGAAAGATCAATATACTGCTTGAATTATCCGTTCCCTCCCTTCCCTCAATCCCGTTTCATGGCTTCCCAACTTCCTCATCCTCTGCTTTCTGCTGTTTTCTCCAAGCAGCCAAGAGAGAATGGGCTTGCAAGGCTGTCAGTCTCCCATGCCAGATCTCACCTCCCACCCAACCGAGAGACTCCGCTTTCCTTGGCAAAGTGCTTCATTATTGCAGGGCAGAGGACACGGGTGGCACCACAGGATCCGTGCAGCTACTATCCCACCCCCATGGCTACAGCCTGCTCCTGGCTGGAGGAGGAGATGGAGAAGATGGAGGAAGGGGGGGCGGGGGAAGTCTAAATGGGGGGCTACCTCAAACAAGCTACAGCGCTATTATGCAGGGCTCCGAGTGGTTGGAAAAGAGGCAGAAATAGCAGCCAAGGCTGTGCTTTCAGCGGGTAAGCAACGCTGCCTCTGCCGTGAGGAACTTTGGAGAGAGAGGCCGGGGGCAGGCTGTAGCCATTCTTGCCAGCTAAGAGACAGGCTGCTCACACAGCCTGTCCCCATCCTCTCCAAAGTTCCCCATGGCAGAGGGGAACTTTGCTTACCTGCTGAAAGCCCAGCCTTTCTCCCGCTTCTCCAACCACCCTGCATAATCACGCTGCAGCTTCTTTCAGGTAGCTGCCATTTGGACTTCCTCCTTGAGTTGGAGCCTCGCAACGTGACCGAGGCTGAGGAGGGGTGGGATAGTAGCTGCCCGTGTCCCCTGCCCTGCAATGATGAAGTGCTTTGCCAAGGAAAACTGAGTCTCAGGCTTCTCCTGGAGCAGCAAGGAGAAGGAGAAGCTGCTAGCGGGGAGGCAAGCTGTCCCAGGAGGACCAGAGGAGAGCGCAGCTCTCATGGAGATCTACCGGTTGGGAAGTGTGTGCTGTAAGAGGTGCGCTGACTAGGAAGCGGTCATGCTCCCTGGCCAGAGAGGGTTGCACAAACCTTTGCTGGAGTGAACGTGCAACTCTCTCCTGCCAGGGATCATGACCGCTTCCTGGCTCGCGCATTTCTTACCACTTTCCGCGACCATTTCCCTACCGGTGGATCTCCATGAGTGAGGAGCTGCGCTCTCCTCCAGTCCTCCTGGGGCAGTACAAGAACCGCTCTTGCTGGGGACAAGGGGGGTGGCGGTGGCAGGAGCAGCAGGCCGGGGCTTCCCTCCGGAGGCCTGGGACTATGCCAGAAGTGTTATCGGGTGGGGAAACAGGGAAGCCCCGGACTGCCCTCAAAATAACGACTTTCCAGGCCCAAAACGGGACAGAGGGGTGCCCAAAGTGCTTGTGCAGGGCGTGCATGCGCAATGTGGAGCGCATGCACGGAGAGGGTCATGTGCGCATGCGCATGTGGGAGGGTTTGCATTGCATTATGGGTGCTGGCACGCACAGGAACTGTTGTGCGCGCACATACACACTTCCGGCACGCCACAAGAAAAAGGTTCACCATCACTGCACTAGAGTTATTAAGTTAGTAACATAGTTGTAAAGTGAATCTGGCTTCCCCACTGATTATGCTTGTCAAAAGAACACAAAAGAGGATCACATAACCTCAGAACATGCAACTGTCATAATTATGAGTCAGTTGCCAAGCATCCAAATTTTGATCATGTGATCTTGGGGAAGCGGCAGCAATCATAAGTATGAAAAATAATCATAAGTCATTGTAACTTTGAATATTCAAAGTTGTATATCGAGGACTAGCTGAATACGATTCTAATCATATTATTCTAAATACTGTATATAGTTCTAAAACTTCCTTATTTACCAGTTAGCACTATTACATTTAGATTTCAATAACCTTACCTGAATTTGAGATTTGTCATTACAACATTGCTTTAAATGCACATGTTCACTGGAAATTTTGAAATACTCAACTGATCACTTTTTGTTTCTGTTGTGAATTTACCCAGTAAACACATCACTGTGCTCTATGCAGTGACTGAAAAAATCCCATCTAAAAGATCATAAATGATCTATTGCATTTCTATTCATTCTTCCACATGATTTATCTGCCAATATAAAAGCGGCATATCTCAAAATATATCAGTTTCAACTATATCCATTTCTGTTTGACGTTTATGACTAGGTTTATGGATGATTTTTTTCAACTAACTTAAAAAGTGCTATAGAAATAATCTGAGATAGGTAGGCCTGGCATTCGTGTTACAAGCAGGGGGGATGGGAGGGAGGACCTATTGAATTGCTTGTGGTAGAGAGGAAGATCAAACATTGATTTGTCAGGTGCATAACATGGAGGTTCTTTCATTTCTGTCATGGTTCAGCTGCTTTAATCAGTTCAGCAAGTCATTTCAGTCGTTTTGTTGAACTTCCAGGTCTGAAACTTGGATTGTGGTATTACTGCACTGATGGCATCACGCTACACTTTTTCTGAAAGAAAGGTGTTTTTGGTTTTTTTAATCATTATATGGTGTTAACAACAAGCAACTGCTGTGGCAGCCTGGCATTAAACCAGAAGAATTTGCACTTGTGGAGTGTTTTTTTGTTATTGTTCAGGAATACCAACACAAAATGATGCATTTGTTATTACTGAGGGTATAAGGATATCTGACTTACTGTTGATTTATAATCTATTCTAAGACAGAAACCTATTCAAAAGCTGGTCCACCATTCAAAACTAGACAATCGATTTACTAGGAAGTTTGGTAAGGGCAACAAGAGTTGTAGCTAGCTTCTCACTGGTTGTATATTTGCAATGCAACAACAGAATTAAAGCATAACCTGTATTCTGTTGTTGAGGAAGGAGAAAGGACAAGAAGTTTTACAGTACAACTAGGTAGTGTAAAACATTTTTTTATCTTAATGTATAAGTTAAGTCAATGATGTAAAGCTTAATATTCAATCATAGACAAGCATCATGAGGAAACAGATTTAAGAGTGTAACAATATGTTCATATGGCATGTGCATGGCCACTGATTAGTCTGCTCACTCTGCTATGTTTCATCTATCTAGCTCAGCAACTTAAAAGTCAGTGTCTTTTCTATAACATAGCACACTAGTTTTACTTAGCACTAATCAGCTTTAAGCAGTAGAAAACCAACAGTGGCAAATAAGCATCAAGTGTGGGATGGGGAAAGGAGATGGTAAGTTTAATAACAGGAATAGGAGGGAAGGCCCAGTGGCCATTGGCTCTTTGCAACATCGAAGGCAACCGAATGCAAGAGATCTCTTTGCCTTTATCATTAAACATGGATTTCAAGGGAGCATTAATGGAATCCTGCTTCCATAACTTGACCAATTAGGTCAATACCTAATACCTTGTCAATAATGTCGCTCTACACCCTCCAATAACTCTGTAGTGGAAATCAGAAACCTGGTTTCAAGAGGAATGTAGCTTCTCTATTCCGAATGATGTTTTTCAGCGTGGCTCATATTCTGATGCCATTAAGTGGGGAAGCACTGGTTTTATATCATATGGACAAGAAGAAGGAAGTTATATTCCCTTCATCCTAATGAACCTTGTAAATCTCTGGGAAGGGGAGAAATGTGAATGCTTTTGTTTGGGGGGTGTGCGTGTGCATGTGTGTGTGTGTTTTCTACAACCAAATACCCTCACATAGATTGTGCCTGTTAGCAGAAAAATAGTAGAACATGTTTATTCATTTTCAATACGTATCTAAATTATATTATTAGCCATTTCTTTCAAATGGGAAGCCAGATACAGTTTTAAGAAATATTCCAGAAGAATCCCTTCTATTATTGAGCTACAGTACAAGGTTAATGTTATAGAGTAGATCAGCAGGAAAGACACTCATTGATTATCATTATACATGCCTATCAGTACATGCCAACTAAACTGTCAACATCTTGTATAAAATGCAATCTTACAATTTTCAGCTTTAATATGGAAATGCACTTTGAAGGATATTATATGCTGTTCTAAAGGACACTCCAAAACTGTTTTGTTCTTGTCTAATGCAAAGCATGCAGAGATCTGAACATCTGTGCATATTATGTCACTGTGTCTGATCTTATTCTTATCAATGTACTATACCTGTTCAGCTCCTTTCTGAATGACAAACATGTTCCCAAATCTTTGAAATAGGTATGGGGCATGGGAAGGGGTTGTATATTACAAAAGTATAGATGATGTAAATTTGTAAAGGGGAATTTGGGTATATGACTCTTAATTACTCAGCTTCATTTCAGCATCAAGCAGCAGTGTGGATAATTTCTGTATAATTACTCCCTTTTACAGTGATGGATGTGTGAAGAACCTAGACAACAAATAGAAAGTATTGAACGGTTCTGAAGATTTCTTCCAACTTTAGTTCTGGTCACATTCATTATCAACTGTTGACTCTTTGTCATAAGTTAACCTTGGTGTTACATACTTAGCATGAAGTCTGACATCTGTAGGCCAGTAACAGAAAACAATGCATCAGTCCATCCCAATTATAGGGTACCTGTGGCTCTTCAGATGTTGCTGAACTACAATTCTTTGCCACCGACCAAGCTGGCTACACTTGCCAGAAGTTATATTTTAGCATCATCCAGAGGGCCACAAATTTCCCATCTCTTGTCTATCAGTCTAATAGAGTCATTCAGCATTTTGGATGAGAAACAGAGTTCCTATCTTCAACTTCTTAAAACAACTCCATCTTACCCTGGGATCAGGCCTCTGCATACTTTTTTTTGCCTTTGAATTCAAAACACAACACAGCCCAATAATGATGCTTTCTCAAACAGTAAACAATATTATCATATATGCATGGGAAATCTACCCACTGGGAATTTAGTCTGTTCATGGAGCTAAAACTCCATTAATTTAGATCTAATGAATCTATTTCAGTAAGTCCAGCACCAATAAATAAAGAACTGTGTAATCAGCTTCTCATAAACCATCTGATTTAGCTGTGATTGTATGTAATGATCCCATTGTTTTGAATCTGCACACTCCTGCCAAAAATGCAGCATTCAGCACCCACATGAACAGTAATCTTGCTTCCAGGCAAGGCTATGATCAAGATCCCACAGCTCTAATTTAAGACACTTGAGTTTCAGCATTCCTGTGAGAACCCTATTATATGTATCATTGGCTTTATTAATTGTAAACACATATCAAATACCTCTATGGAAGTATAATAAGGACAAGGGAGAAGAGGAGGTACCAGTAAGTGGGATTCTGCTCCTAACACAGAACCCAGTTAATTGAATTCAAATTCAACATGGACAAGCCATGAAAAGATGTGATGATACTTGAAAGCAAGGGAAAACACTGGCAGGCCTAAACTCTGTTCTGTTCTACCCTGAAGCTGGTGATGGTCATCAGAAAATGTTCTTCCTTTTCTTGAAAGCCAACATTTACATTCAAGAATGTCCATATAAGTGATTAAAGTAGAATACTGGATTTTCTCATTAATGAAAGCCTAATTTATCCAGTAAAATTTGCTACTTGTCTTATGCAACCAGAAGTGCTTACTTTTATAGCTTTCATCTTGGTTCAGTGCCAGCTTCTCCTGTTGGAGGGGCTACATGGAAGGTAAGAGTGAGATAGTCTTTCCGGAGTATCTGCCTCTTTGTGGACAAGTTGAAACTACTGAAAATGTCCTTCTCTATGGCTTATTCCACAGGGCCATTTGTAACATTCTTATTCTCCCTTTTCTCTCTAGACTGCTAGGCTATACAAATCAGTTATACATTTCTCTCTTAATTTGCGACAATGATCCTGCCATAAACTACAATGTGATAAAAGTTCTGTGTAGCAGTGTGTAAAATTCAATAGAACTGATGGATAGTAAGTACTAATCTGGTCTGACACGATCTATTATTGTATTTTGGCTTCAATTCTTTTATATTTAGTTTAATCATTTATAATGTAGCTTGCCTTTTTAATTTTATAGCAGGCACAGAATGCTACCTTTGTAACATTTTATTGCAGTGTATAGCTTTTAGAATTACTTTAAATATTGTCTGAAAGAACTTATAGTTTAAAATTACACTTATAGTTTCTACATTATTATGTTACCATTAACCTTTGTAATTATTGTCTACACCGTTTATAGATATTGATTATTTTAAAGCTGTAGGCTGTTAATTTAGCAGCCAATTTTGTATTTTTTAGGCTTTACCTTATGGTGAGTAAACATTAAAATGAAGAATTGACTAACTGATTGATTACTTGGAAACTTCACAGAGTATCAAATCTCTGTGTACATAAAATAATATATTTCCTTTTAAAACATCACAATTATTGTAATAAAAGGCAATCACTTTTTGGCAATCATATTATATAGCAATCCAGTCTTGGATTGGACTGTTTACAAATAGCAGGTTTAGATTTTATAAACTAATCACTTAGATACTGTCTGGTTTTCCACTATCAACAATTGCTTTCATTCCAAAATTTTTCCCTCATTCTTTAATGCCACCATGCACCCCCCTTTGAAACTCAAGTTGCATCAAGTTCTTTAAACATTCTGATTTTTCTAATATCTATTAATTCTGTAATTCAGTTGCTTCAGCCCAACATCATTTGGCTGATGTTTTATGGAAATATCACTGCGGTAACAGACAATTCACTCAAGAAAGATAATGAAGGGGCAACTATTTTGATGTGTCATTTCCCTGGAACATGACATCCAGATTCATGCCTGGAGGATGAACTAAACTGCATCCATTAAAAACATTTTTGAATTCCATGAAATTATAATATTAACTCTCTTGAGAAAACTGAGGCAGAATACTCAATACAGCTGCCAGTTAGTAGCATTTAATTCTTAATAAAGAAGAACTAATTTATTTGGGAAAAAGGAAAGATGATTCAAATTTGTGACAGAGACCTATGTACAATCTGATGAATTTTGAAAGCAAGAATTTTTCATTCTAAAATTGTATTTTCTAAATTTCTGAAATTATGTTGTGGCTCCTCTACCAAGTTGTTAAATGTGATCTTTTTTATTATTGTTTCTTTAAATTTGTTTATTTATTTGTTATTTTTGTATAAAATAACATCCAGCCTACAAAAAAACCCTAAGAAAATCAGAAAGGTTTAATGTAATATTTTGGTTGATTCTAAGAAAGGTTTTATATCCTGTTAACATTTCATTCAAATAACTCATCCATATCTTTTTTCTAAAGAGATCCATCTATTTTAAATCTTTAATATTTTTTCCAGGTCTTTTTCACTGCAAAATTATAAATTATCTGTGACATTTTTAAGTAATAAAACTGGCTCTTCAGGGAAAAATTTAATCAAATAATGGGAACATCCCTTTTTTCCCATAAACTTCAATTAGGTGGCTATCTTTTGAAGAAATAGACCGGAATGGCATAGTGCATTTGGTAGCTTTTATTCATCATCACTTTCCATGCTGAAACTATTTTCTCTCAGTTTTATTCAGATGTGTCCCTAGTTGTCTGAGCAAAATTGCAAAAAATTAAAAAATTAAAATCTATTTTAAAAAATGGAGAATATGCTATCTTTATTAAATCTCACCTTTCTGGTGCCCAAGTTTATATTTAAGTCAGATATGAAACTACAGGACCATATGTATAGATGACTGATTTTATGTAAGCTTGGAATTTGGCTTGGACAGTACACGATACCCACAGGAATCTTAAGACTATAGGTTGTCTTGAGATGGAAAAAAAAAAAGAAATGAAATGGCAAAACATGGTTGTATCTTTGTCCAAGAGAACTGCATGATTGTGTCCCTTAACGGTTGTGCAACAATTTAGGTAAAGTCCTGAATTACACAATTGCACATAGGAAAAGTCATTAATAGTTTAAAACATTGCAAAGTGGTATTAGGGAATTCAAAGCAGTTTTTTGGAAGTGAATCCAAAAGTGTTGCATTTGATTCAGAGATCTCCTCTTTGGTAAAAGAAGTCAAAATTGTGTTCATTTCAAACCAAGCACATTTGAAGCTTGGTTTTGATATGTAAATGCCATGTAAACTGACAGACCTTCATTTGAATTGTTGTGGTTTCCGTCTTTTTTTTTTTTAATCACATCCTTTGGACAACCCCAACATCTCTAGGCACCCATACAGTTATCATAGTTCAACCGGGGAGGCGGGGGCAGTATAGTTCACTGCATGTGGCCAATGGATATAAATTATACATTTGAAAAGAAAATAGCACTATGATATAGAAGGGAGATTTTTACTCGCACTCTCTCCTCTCTCTCTTCTTTTATTTCTTGTGGTTCTCAAATACTGTATGCAGAAAAGATAATGATGATTTGCCTAGGCTAGTGGGATTTAAGATGATGAACCAAAAACCTGACATAGAGTCAACCATCAGATTTCAGGGATATCAAGCAAGGGAAAGGGAATTTCCCCAGACCTGTCCTATGTCAGTCCATTCATCCATCAGTGCCTTTTTATTATTTGTGGTGGTGACAGTATGAACAATAATGACACTCTTTTTTCTTCTCTGCCTCCCTAGTGAGCAAGCTGCTGCCTTCCCATTCAGCTATGTCAAGGAAAGTGGTTTATCAGTACAGGCTGCAGCTGTCTACCACCTTTAATTAGATTATTTCCCCTAGGTGAGTGTGGCAGTAAACTGAACCAATCCTACACTGGCCTTAGGGCTGCTCTCTCTGCTTCAGGGCCTTCATTAGCTCTGTAATCCCAAAGGAAGTGCCTGGCTGGCTGAGCTCTCTGCTACTTTTAGATTCCAAGGACTCCTTAGCATTGCAATGTGGGCAGCATTCATCTGCATAGCATTTTTCCTGACCAGGTATCGTGGCATTTTGCCATTGGCATGTCATCCATCTGAAGGCCATATATTGAGGCCCCTGTGGCTTAAGATGAAGAATACTCTAAAGGAGAGTGGGGTAAACAGCTATATGTTTAGGATGAATCTTTTCAATATAAAGAGGGGCAAGAGCAAATGAGTGAAGGCATGAGGGTGACTAGATGGCTGATGAGAGCAAAACACACAAAAAAGCAATCAGCTTGTCCATAACAAAAATCAAGATCAATCCAAACCAGTGTTAGGACTGGCAAACAGGCATAAAAGGCTAGTTAACCTTTCAAAAACTCTTCTATCCAGCATTTACAAAAAGGATACAGGAGCAAAGGGCTTTTATGGATGCACATGAGAGGGGAGAGACCTTCTTTTAATCCATTTATATCTAAATAGTAATTCCTAAGAATTATGGTGCATGATACAAGAATAAAAAATAGATGCCAAAAATATAGCTTCTCCACCATTACTATAACTGCTTGTGGATTAACACACAGCCAGCATTAAATTTTGAAATGGAAGACATCTAATAAAAGTTTCTGCAATAATAATTGTACACTTTTATGTACTTGTTATATAGATTACAACTAAAATACAGTAATAGCAAAAAAAAAATTGGATAAAGTTTATATTTGTTAAAGGGCCATTGTTATGTATTCAACAATTTATTAATGGATAACTGGTTGTCTATAATCTGATACTCCAGAAGATGAGTGGAGTTTAAATATTGAAGCCATGTGCATCAAATTAATTTGTATGAGTCTTTTAACAACCAATCAGTACCTCCCTTCTGACAGCATGCTAAACAGGTGAGAAAGATTCCCATGAATTTATGTACACACATTCCCCAATAACGTGTCAAATTTACATTGATAAATACGTGTGTAAAACACACAGAGGGGTCCAGCATGGTCTGATACTGATCTAAAGAGATAATACACAGCATATTAAAATGGTCAGCTCAACAACAGCTGCTGTTTTCAATAAGCTCACAGCTGGGCCCTCCCCAACTCCCCGAAAACAGTGCCTCCACCATGCCAGACACATGCCTCATCCTTTGTTCCAACTGTCTACTGCTGAAGTTAAATATCATTCGCTGATAATCAGCACCCCTCCCCCCACAGCTTGTTTGCAAACCTTCCCAGTTTCTTCTCCTTGTTGCTCAAGTTAAAGAACAGTGAATGTAACGTAAATACTAGCACTGTCATTATCAGCAACCCCAAGAGTTTTCTCAACAAGTTTTATTGCAATGCAATTTTGAAATTTAGCATCTGGCTCATCTCATTACATCTAGATTTATGAATATAATTCAGGGGATCCCCCAAAATCTTTATTCCTTCTATGATTTTTAAATGTGGTTCTTGAGATTACTCTAGATTATTATTTTATGATAATATACATACACAAAGATTCACTACCGCAGAATTTTAGCATAAATCAAGATCAGTAATTTTCAACATTTAGAATGATACTAAATAATCACAATTTCACCTACCAAATGATGGAGTTGGGTAAAATCTCTCTTCTACCTAACTTTGCATCATCTCCTGATTCTATGGTATACTTATCCAACTATCTTCCATGTGAGATGAGCTAGATTATCAAAGCATCAAATTTAGCTCTGTTGACAAGCAGGATCCATTATGCTAAATGCAACATGCCCCTCCCTCCAAATTAATAATATAATTAAGAGTCAATTAAACCCATTTGGATTTGTCAGTATCCTCAGTCAGGGCCAATACCATCTTCAGTAATACTGACCTTCATAACTATAGTACTTCCTTATCCAGTCATGTAAGATGATATTTGACTCATTATGATCTGAGCTCATGTTCTGAAGAATTTATCAGCTAATTAATAAATCCCAATGACACACCATAAAAGGTTGGTGCCAAGTCAGCAAGCGGATGTGCAATTGTAGTGCCATGAATGTCTATCTTCTATGTACAATTAAAACTCTTCATTCGTGTATTGTTTAAATAGGTAATATGGTGCAGACGTACAGAATACATCCAAAATCTGGGACCCATGACTCCAAAGGGAATTAAATTTGGGGAAGTTGTGACTGCTTCAGTGCTGCTGGCCTGTTACTGCAATCATATGATGCTCCTTTTGAACATTCTGTGATAGTTTCAAAGGGAAGGGAAGGCAAGGAAATAACACTTTTTCTTTTCAAGGGATGCTGAATTTAAGGTCCTCTAGATTCCAGAGCCCTGGAATGGTACTGAGTATTCCAGTTCCAGTAGCAGTACTACTACTAATGCCATGTGAGGATCCCATCCTTTACTACTACGTCTCAGCAGCTCTAAAGGTAAGCATTCATTTCCAATACAATAATGGCTAACAGTAGCATCCAATCATGAAATAATACATGTTTTGGTCTGAGTATGGACATTTCTCCCAATTTATCAAAACACTTTTTTTATTTTGTCAGCTCTGCTTGGTTTGCCTTGGCACCTCACAGGCATCCTGCCATCAAAGGTTCAAAGGAGGGGGGGGAGGATTGAAGGGCAATAAAGCTGTGTGGGTGTACACAATGAGAAATTGGGAGGGGGGAATGACAGGTTATACAGACCAGAGCAGCCAGATCTAGTTTGTACCAGCATCCCAAGGCCAGGTACCCTTAGAAAATATGCAGATTATTCCCAAACATCTCAGTGTTTTCAAAATATTCCCACACCAGCTGGTGGAAAATGGACTAGTCACGGGGAGAGGGATTGCTGCGGGCGAACTTTTTGTATCTTTTGAGCACAGGAAAAACTCAGAGCTAGTCTGACTTTATTGCAACCAACACCTTTAGTAAAAGAACCTTTTGCTTTAATCAAATGGAGTTGAGGGTCTTTCTTTCCTAAGGGATCAGATTGGGGCAGGACTAACATATTTGTAGAATCAAACAAGGAAACTCTTTCATTTCTAAGCTTTATTTTGACATGCTAAACCCCTTTAGCTACAACTCAGGTTTGAGTTGTATGAGTTGAGTTTGCCAAATGATGCAAACGTATGAAATGAGATACATAAAATGTACAGTATGGCCAGATAGGCATAAGTTACTCTCCAGGTTATTTTAATATTTAAAATAGTATTTTGTTAGGGTACTAAGTAAGTAGTAAGTTGTTT
This sequence comes from Arizona elegans, assembly GCA_022577455.1. NCBI lineage: Eukaryota > Metazoa > Chordata > Lepidosauria > Squamata > Colubridae > Arizona > Arizona elegans. The sequence continues at coordinate 31,678,668 of JAKOOJ010000004.1, forward strand.
GCTTGGACGTACAATCTGCTCTCTTAAAAGCTGGATGCCCCTGGCATATTTGGGGAGGGGATTGGATTTATCATGGGTGGGAATAGAAGACAAAGATCTCACTGAGTCTTTTTCACTACAAATCAGCCCCCCAAAATTCCAAATCATGTTTTCCCCCCATTGGTGAGGAGATTTTGAAGGTGGGAAAGAAAAGCCCACTACTCCTTTCCCACTCTTATTTTTATAAAGGTCCATGAAGCCTAGGAGTTGCCAGTCCCTTCACTGGATGAATAATTGCTGTTTGTATTTGCAATATCTATTTCATAACCCAACTATTTTAAATATTTCAATGTTCAACTATAAATCTTGTAGCAGATTATGGAAGATATTCTCATGCATACTTATCCAAAACAAACATTGAATACATGAATATATTAACATAAAATATCAGTACTAATATCAGGCCAAAATCAGTCAAGACCTTCACCATATGATAAGCATTTTTTAGATTCTATAACATGCATCATCACCTAAAATGCTGATAATTTCTAGTCACATCCTATAATTCTTCACTGTGCTTCATTTAAAAGCATGAGCACTCAATTATCTGAAGAAGGGCTGACATGTAGGTGAGGCTAGAGTAATGTCCAAAGCTTGCAAGAACACTAAATTTGATTTTTTTAAACAAAAAATAAGTGTAATATAAATTAATATAATTACTTCCCACAAGCTTATTAATCTTTTCCTTCTGCCATATTAAAAAATACAATATCAGGGGAGGGTTATATCTAAAGTTTTGGGGGCCTTAAATTGTGGACTTCTGCTTAGAGTGAGATGTTGGTTCAACACGGCAGCTTGGTATTTTGGAAGCCTGATACAAGGAAGTGCATTATTGAATTGTACTGCTTAACTTAATGAGGTCAGTTTTATACTGTATGCTGTATACGCTGTTCTTGACTATTTTCTTAATATGTTGCTACAAAAGACCATCTTGAAGTCATAAAATAAGGGACTTCATATTCACATGGTTGACATAGATGTACTTTATATATAATGAGATGCAGTGGTGGGTTTCAAAATTTTTTATTACCGGTTCTGTGGGTGTGGTTTGGTGGGCGTGGCATGGTTTGGCAGGGGAAGGATACTGTAAAATCTCCATTCCCACCCCACTCCAGGGGAAGGATACTGCAAAATCCCCATTTCCTCCCAATCAGCTGGGACTCCGGAGACAGAATAGATGGGGGTGGGGCCGGTCAGAGGTGGTATTTACCAGTTCTCTGAACTACTCAAAATTTCTGCTACTAGTTCTCCAGAAGTGGTCAGAATCTGCTGAAATCCACCTCTGATGAGATGTGAATAAAATTCTTCAAGCTGGGGAAAGTTTTGCACTTTTTTCCCATTCCAAGTTTGGCAAGGATTACAGGTAATCCTCAATTTATTACCACAATCTGGGGACAGGATTGTTGTTATAAATTGGTGTGCTTATAAAGTGAGATGTTGTGTGACCATGCAACTATGACAGCAATCTCAGCACTCCCTGCTACAGTCAATTCCTGAGAATTGCAGGTCATTAAAAGAGCATCCAACCCAATCCAAGCTATTCCAAGTTTAGTCCCTCCCACTCTAAACCTCAGTAAAGGAAAGGATGGCCTCCAACTTCTCCCATTCGCTTATCGCCCTATCTCTGCTCTTTAGCTGCCTTGCACCTTGCCTTGTGGAGCAGAAAGCAGCTGCAGAAATGTGCGGCTCTGGAGCTGCTTGCCAGGCCCCTGGGAAGCCTCAGTTGCGCCAGCAAATGTTGCACCCAGTAGTCCCCAATAGCATTTATTCACCTAGTTGTCTTCTTTCCCAGTTAACCACATCATTTGCATTTTGTGCCCATCCACCAGGGCTGAAGTGGACGTGCTTTTTGGACCCAGCCTGAAGCAGAGACCTTTCTGACCCATCTCCTCTTGTTTTTTATATCCGGCTCTCTGATGCTTCATAATGCTACACCGTCTTCATAAAGATGCACTATCTTTATAAAAGTTTTCCAAAGGTAGCACAGCATTCTGAAAGCTCAGGGAGCTATGTGTAGAAAAGATGTTAGATAAGATGGATCCAAGAAAGCAAGACAAAGAACTGCTTCTGGTTTGGCTGTGGTGGTTGGGTGCAAAAAATGAAAGACTGGTTCAAGGAATTGGGAGAGGAGGCAGATGAGTGAATGAATACTTGCTGGCATTTACTGGGGCTTTGTTGGTATGCTGCATGGCAGGCTGGAGAACTATGTGTAGGAAGCCAGAGAAGTTGGGGCATCCAGAGTAGGATGGTGACCTCAGGTCCAAAAAAGAAACAGCAAAGGTAGTGAGGCACTTCTGTTTCAGCCACGGTAGCTGGACACAGAAAGCAAAAAAATTGATGTGGGAATAGGGAGAGAAGGCAACCGGACAAATACTTGTGAGGTGGGTAGTGGGCAGCTGAGGTTTCCCAAGTGTTACGAGCAGATATAGAGTCAGGCAATTCTTGGGCTGCTTGCCACCCCACAAGGTAGGACAGTGATGGCAAACCTTTTAGAGACCAAGTTCCCAAACTGCAACCCAAAACTCACTTATTTATCGCAAAGTGCCAACACGGCAATTTAACCTGAATAATGAAGTTTTACTACATAAAATAATGATAAACAACACAGAGTTCACCTAATTGTTCTAAGAAAAATGTGATAATGAACTTTTATGTCCCTTCATTTTTTTCTGCTTTTGAAATATTACATTTAGCAACAATAAAAAAGAAAAACTTTTGTAATATCATTTTCTCTTTCCCTCCTCCTTTCCCCCTCTCTCTTTCCCTCCCCCCTTTCTCTATCTTTACCTCCTTTTCTCTCTTACCCTGTCTTTCTCGCTTTCCCTACCCCCTCTTTTTCTCTTTCCCTCCCTCTCTTTTTCTGTCCCTCCCACTCTCTTTCCCCCTCTCTCCTTCCCTTCCCCTTTCTCTCTCTCTGTCTTTCTCTCCTTCCCTTCCTCCTTTTCTCTCTGCCTCTCTCTGTATATATATATATATATATATGTGTGTGTGTATATATATATATATATATATATATATATATATATATATATATATATATATATATATATATATATATATATATTTCCCTCCCTCTCTTTCTCTCTCTCTGTGTCCCATCCATCCATCCATCCAGGGATGAAATCCAGCAGGTTCTGGACAACCGGTAGAAGAAATTTTGAGCAGTTTGGAGAACCGGTAGCGGAAATTTTGAGTAGTTCAGAGAACTGATAAATACCATCTCTGGCTGGCCCCAGAGTGGGGTGGGAATGGAGATTTTGCAATATCCTTCTCCCAGGAGTGAGGAGGAAATGGGGATTTTGCAGTATCCTTCTCCTGGATTGGGGTGGGAATGGAAATTTTGCACTATCCTTCCCTGCCACAGCCACCAAGCCACGCCCACCAAGCCACACCATGCCCACCAAGCCACGCCCACAGAACTGGTAGTAAAAAAGTTTGGATTTTACCACTGCATGCATCCATCCATCCATCCATCCATCCATCCATCTATCGATCTATCCGTACTCTCCTGTCCAGCTTCATGTTGTTCTGTCCCCGTCCCACACATGCACCCCCACAGACGGCCCGGAGTTAATAAGCCACATGACAAAGTCTTTGAAGATAAAGCTGGCAGCAACTCAGTGGTTAGCTGCCAATTCAGACTTCACACAAAACAAAGATTAGACTGCAAGCATTCCGATAAAGCAGGCAAAGTTTCAGCAAAACAAGGATTAGTCCAAATGCAGTCCGACAAGGCAGGCAGAAGTCCAGTAACGCAGAGATCATGGATTATTTCTAGTTTTTGCTTGTCACAAACTGAACCGGCCACCACACCCACATTTATACCCTGTGGGGTGTGGTCCAGTGACTCAGCTAATCTCTGGCATGCCTTCCCCTCTGCTGCGCACGTTTCTCCCTACGTCGCTGTCGAGGATCCAGCTAGCACTTATCTCCTTCGTCACTGTCCACCTGTGGCTGCGGGGATGTGCTTGGCTCTGGGCCTATCTCTTGGCCTTCGGTGTCCTCTGGAGGCATTGCCAGAGATGAGGGTCCTGGAGAGGGAGGCCTTGCCAATTCCTCTCCCTCACTCTCAGAGTCTGCATCTGTCGATAGCCCAGGCTCAGGCAACAGAGCCACAACACATGTGTCGTGTGAATCCAAACACTTGCACTGTGGAGGGGGAATGGAGGCTGGCAGGCAAAGCCAAGCGTTAGAGATCCATACAAAATAAGGCAACTCCAACCTGGATCCTGTTGAGGAGACCCCCTTTCCTCTCCCTCTCTCCCCCCATGGCAGGAGCCCAGGCAGTCTTAGCGCAGCTCCCTCCTCGGAGGCAACCAGGTCTGGGAGGCACCGGTGTGGAGCCCCACCTCTGGCCAGCGAGAGTGGAGCAGGTAGGGCAATCACTTCCCCTGCCGCTGCTGTGGCGCTGGCCAGGAGCTGAACATTTGGAGCCACGCTCAGCAGAGTTTGCAAGTGGATTTGGTAGGGCCACTTAGCAGGGATACCCTGGCCCATTTTGTTCACTTCAGCAGAGGGTGGGAACACAGAAGGCAGAGGAAATCTGTGCCTCTTGGTGTTCAGCCCTCAAAGATTTCTTTGGGGCAACTTTTTCTGCTTTTGAAACATTACGTTTAGCAACAATAAAAAAGAAAAACTTTTGTAATATGATTTCTCTTTCCCTCCCTCCCTCCCTCTCTCTCTGCCTCTCTCTCTCTCCCTTTCTTTCTCTCTCTCTTTCCCTTCCATCTCTCTTTCTCTCTCTGTCTCTTTTCCTCCCTTTCTCTCTCTCTCTCCCTCTGTTTCTCTCTCTCACCACCCCCACCCCCATGGGGGGAAGGAACCCCTGAACTGGTGGTGCTGGGTGGTGGGAATGACATCCAAATGCCAACAAGCCCAGGAACAGCTTGCCCATGCTCAGCTCACTGGCATGGAGGTGGGGCATCTCAACACAGGCAGCTCTGCAGGAAAAGAAATTGGTCGCATTGTGGCTTCGCGTCATAATGGGCTTCAGGAGGATGGGATCCCATCTCCCCCATTGTGAAGCGTGCAAGTGAAAAAGTTCACTCAATCAACTCCAACTTCGCGAGATCTTTTTCTTTCATGAGAAGTTGGAATTGATTGAGTGAAATGCAATGGAGAACTGCGATTGGAGTTGAGCTGAGGTGACTGTGCACGTGCCCACAGAGAAGGTTCTGTGTGCCACGTCTGGCATCCGTGCCATAGGTTCACCATCATGGAGATAGGATATGGGGAGCCCCAATCACCATAGATGGAAAGAAGATAGATGGGAGGGGGATTAAAGTCCTTCTGTTGTTGTTGTAAGTATGGGTGGGCAGCTAAGTGCTCAAATTTTGATCTCATGACCATGTAGACACTGCAATGGCCATAACTTCAGGCATAGATTTTAAGTCCCTTTTTTTTTCAGCACCATCATAACTTCGAACAGCCACTGAATAAATAGTTATAAATTGAGGGCTACCTACATAGATGGTCAGTATCCAGGTATGGATGTAGGCTTTAGTGCTTCATTTTCATAAAATCCCAAAGATCAATCTTCTAGCAGTTGACATAGAGCTATGCAGATTGAATAATTAGAACATGAAAATGCATACAAGGAAAATTTTACAAAAATCTATAGTGGGAAGCAGGGAACAGTAGGAAAATAATTCCTACTTCCAATAATTTACAAAAGTTGTGCAGAACAGAAATAAGGATTTATAACTGAAGTATTAATTACTTTCTTTTCCCAAATGTTTCTTTGCTCTCTAAAGAAGCAAAATGTATATTGCAAAATACTTTACTTATTCCATGACATATTGCAATATGGATAACAATTATTAATGGAATAAAGTAAACTACAGTATGACTATCAATATTTATCAATTTATTATATTTAGTATCAGCCACTGATTTTTTTTAAAAAAAATAGTTTAAAAATTGCAAGGAAAGGAAAACATTTATTCCACAGAATGGTTGTGCAGACAAAGAATCAATGCTCCTTTAAAATTCACAGGTGTTAGACTTATGGCTTTGGAACTCTACAAAAGTAGATATAACTAGCTATGTACACTTCATGAAGTGTTAATCTGTGATACTTGACTTTGATGGACAGTAGACATTCTCTTAGATTAATCAATAATGCAATAAATGAAAATAATGCAATGTCCCTTTTACATTTGTACTTTGGTTACATTTTTACATTTGTACTGTGGTTGCTAGATCATTGATTTTTCAAAATCCAGACTCCTCTCCAAAAAAATCTTCCACCCACCCACCCACTCCAAAGAAATCTTACACCTACCCACCCCTTTTCAAATTTCTTACTGGGAAAGCCTGACTTCTATTGAAGCAGATTCATCTTCATTCTCTTCTTTGAACAGCTGGATAGATGTAACCATTAAACTGCAAGGTATTGTTTTAACTGTACATTTAACTGTCTCTTTGTCCCTTAAATAACAAGACACACATGCACACACATATTGTACACAGTTCTGCAAACCTTTGTATAATTTCAAATAGCATAGCTCTATATAGCTCTATTGCGAATAAGTCCTTCCAAATACAATGGTTTTTCTTCTCAATAAGCAGACAATATATGACTATTTTCACTGCTGCTGCTAAATTTTAAGAACAGATCTTCTGAAAAAGTACCACTATCTTTCAGTTTACTTTTTTAAAAAACTCTAGGAGACAGTAGCTGATTTTTTTATTATTATTATTATTATTTTTTGCAAGTCTGCTGATTGTTTGAATGTTAAGGTCTGCACTCAGCTGGTGTGTTTTGAGACACTAAGTAGTTTATATGATTTTAAGAGACATATCATTTGCTGGCATTTAAAAAGTAATACATTCATGCAGCAGATTCATATGTATAAAAACACTGATATTTACTAAAAAGTTGAGAGCTAGAAAAGAGTTCACTGTCTAAAATCAGATGCATTATTACTCCAGAAAAATCATCTGCCTAGTTTGATATTAAATCCACTTATCTTATTTTTGCCATGAACATTTTTCAGTTATGAAATGTGGGCAGCTTTAGGGATTATTTCTTTCAATCCATCATCAGTTTCTGCACATGGCATATCCTATCCCGACCTAACTTTAAAGAATCCACAACTCCTAAAATACAAAGACTTCAAACCACATCTCAAATGCATGCAATTTTCCTGGCTCCTCTTTGTGGTGTTTTTGGGACATTCTTATGGTGCCCACAATTGTTGGCTGTGATCCCATTTTCTCTTTGCTTCCCAAGCATTCCATGGTCCCTCTCTTTCTATAAGATTATAGAAACAACGGACCTTTAAACAGCCTGTTATCTTACCAGGAGAAATGCATAAGCGGATACCCCCAGGAATAACCCAAAGGACAACGCACACACTTCCCCGATTCACTTACCTGTCTTCCACAAATACACTGAAGTTTCCAATTCACTTTGTGCTGTAGCGACCCAGATCGCAAACCAGAGAAGTGCAAGAACCTCCAGGCACTTGCTTGAGTGAGCTGAGACCACCACACCACCAAGGAAAGCTATATACTGCTCTGCCATCTCCATGCCTGCCAGGAGCCTGCTCACTCTTCAAACCAGCAGCACAATAGAGAACCCTTGATGAAGGGTTTCTCCCACCCGCCCCTCTGGTCGGGGATTTCTTCAGAGGGCAGGGAGACTGGAAATGGCTTTCCAGCTATTGTACATTTCAGTTGGAAAGGAAGAAAACTGTTTAAGACTCGGGAACAATAGAGCTCTTGCTTGCTGCTGCTGCTGCTGCTGCTGCTGCTGCCACCACTGGAGCTGCAGCTGCTGGTCCTGTGGTTTTACTTCACTCACCCCCATTCAGTGGTTACTAGCAGTTTCCATCAGCTGAGAGCGAGGGAGAGACAGCTGTCCACAGGGGGCTTCAGCTGACTGAGCAGGTTCTCTTGGTCTTTGAGGCCACAGCAGTCATTTACACCAGCTGGAGAGAGAAAGGGGATGTGGAGGGAAGGGGAGGGGAGAAGAGGAGAAAGGAGGGGGAGAACAAACACCAATAACCAAATGCTGCAATCACAAGGATCCAACCCTCTCTGGTGCATCCTCAGAAGAACAATCCATCACCAGTATGTATTATTGAGCAAGTGTGAACAACTGATAAACCCCAGTGATTTCCCTCCTCTGTTAAAGCAAGTTGCCAGCAGGCTAACTCACACTTAGTTCTATCCACGCAAGCATAGTCAAAATGTAACAGCAAAGACAAACATCATTAAAAAAAAAATCCTGTGAAAACTGCTTGTGGATCATTTTGATCTCTGATGCCCACGAAAGATTAATAGACCTCCATGGTAATTCAGCTTCTTTGATGTCTCTTTATTTCTGAGCAAGCAAATAAATACAGCCAATACCTGTAAAAAAAAAAAAACCCACAACCTTATGCCCAATATTTTACAGTTGTTTTATACCTCCCCTTCTCATGTTGAATGCGGAGAAGGAATGGCTGAAATAATCTTATTGAGGGGGAAGGGGGAAGGGGAGCAGTGGGAGGGGGGATTACAGGCATTTTAAGTCATCTTGTAAGAGTATATCTTTGACAGACAGCAGATCTAACATTATTACTTGTCAAAAGTGCTTTCCTGACAATGTGTGGGAGCGCATGTTAGATTCTCATCTCTGCTGCCAGCCTGAATAATTTATTTGTTCACAAAATATAAACCGCTAGTCAAGTCATACTGATTTTGAGGTGCAATCCCCATGGAAAGGCTGTTTGCAAAGCATAAAATTAAGGGGCACTGAAGATGTTCCTGATCTCAGTAGAGAATACTGGGCTTGACAAAGAACACAGGACGGGGCAAAAAGACAGCAACCGTCGGACTTTATGTTAAGCAGAAGGCATTATTTTAAATTCACCCCAATGAACTGGAACAAAAGGCAGGGCTGCCTGGTGTTCTGCAGAACCAGAAATGAAAAGACACAGAATAGCTCTGAGAAAAGCTATTGTAAGACTTTACAAGGAAAAAAAAATCTAGTGGAAAGGCCCTATTCTAGTAGCAGAGCAACCAAAAAGGTCTAAAAAATGAGGATGCAATTGTTGAAAAAGACAAGCTTCAGCAAGTATCTCTTGGGAAAGCTGTCATTTTTCAGAAGCTTCGTAGCCTCACCCATTTTCCCAAGTGCTGGACTTAAAAACAGCTCCGATCAAATAATTCCCAGGTTTTATCTGTTTAAATATTCTGACATCAGAGCAAATTAGCAATGTGAAGGCTGCAAATTTGTCTTTGTTTACTTTCTACTCTAGTCTGCCTCTAAGAGGGAATTAAAGGCTCAGGATGACCTGGTGCAGTGAGGCTGTGATTAAGAGAGGTAAGCGAGGGTAGATTACTGCTCCTCAGCTGTGGAAAAAAGCAGCAGCAGTCAGGAGATTATCCGATATAAAGAAAATCTGAGTTCAACAAATGTATGGCATTCTGATGGAGGTCACAAAGGATCAGAGAGTATAACAGAGCTACTAGATATGGGCTGCAGAAATCCAGATGACCACCAGATGGCAACAGTTTCAGAACCTTCCAGTTGCTGCCATCTTGTGATTGTCTGGATTTCTGCAGCCCAGACATGGTAGCCCTAAGGTACAATCAAAATAAGAAAGTATTATTTCAAATTATGCTTGATCATTTCACAGCCAGAAAATTTTGCCCCCACCCCCACCCCACACACACTCAAGGAATCTTTTTACATCCAGGGATTGATGGGCAAATACTCATTTGTATACTCCACTGGCATCGAGGCCATCTGAAATAATAAACTCACTAAATGAAGAGAACATTCTTTTGTCTATTTAAATAGTTTCAACTTAAATAAAAGCTCTTTTGTATTCACAAATCAAATTTCAACTCTGAAATTCATGAATGTGTAAAGCTGAGGCTTGCTCTGTGACTATTCTGGCCTTATGCCGCTTTGAATCAGAAAGAGCTCTTGAATGTGAGAGCAAAGATGTGTCTCAGCAGGGAACTTCAAATTAGAGGCCTGCTGTCAGCGTTCAAGGACTTGTATGGGGTAGAGAAGCAGAGGTGGGAAAAATTTGAATAATCAAAGGCAATAGATAACTATTTTTAGCTCCATGCTGCCATGACTCTGATCCAAAGGGATCAACTCCATAGAAGTCTGCATTTCTCTTTTCTTGCAAAAGCAATCCACTATACAAACAACAGCTTCCAAAACTGGAGTAATCTTTCCAGTTCTAATGAAATGTGAGAAAGAGGAGAGGAAAGGGGGATTTATCAGGAAGGGCACAGAGACATTTAAATAATCAAAGGGGTCCAACCAGAATCAGCCCTATGTCTCCAGTATTTGGGATACAACATCTAGTCAACATGGCTGAAAGACTGGACATCTGTAGTCCAACATATCTATAGTTACAATACATAAAAAGCAAATTATAAAAAATGATAATTCCATTATTACAATAGCATTCAGATCCTTAATTCTTTTTTTTTAAAGAAATATAAGCCATAATGCTTTGCCAAAAATACTAACTGGGAGTTTTATTGAATGCACAAATATACATTGCCCAAACAGAAAAAACTTACAGAGCTGATATAGATATTCTGATAATCAAATAGAATGCAAATGATTTCCATAGTTTTATTCTTCCAAAACTTACAAATGGATAAACTAGAAGAATACTTTTCAGTACATAAAGAGAAATATTGGTTATATTGCTGCTAATGTCCAAGTTGATTTACGCTCCAGATTAATTTTCTTAATAGGTGTTATTAGATAAAATGCATCACTTAAATAGAAGGATTTTATGCATTAATAAATCTATATAGACTAATAAAGGTAAGCAAACGAAACCAAACCAAACCTGCCGTTATTGCTGCTAAACTGAATAAGCATTATAAAAATACTTTTCTAGGTCCTATTCTACATCAAAAGCTGTGGATCATATGGAATAAATCTAAAAAATATTTTTTCTTCTATCCAACTGTCTATGGAGATTCTCAGTCATCCAGGTCATGGTTGTTCCAAAGGTGCTTTTTTTTTTTCAAGAGACAACTGGACTTTCTGTTTTCTCCTTGAAGAAGTTTTGCTTTTCTTCCCAGAAGCTTCTTCAGCTCATCTGTCTTATTCTTTCATTGAGAAGTTGGAGCTGAGGTTTCTGCAGGATGTTCTCTGCTCTGTGTCCCTTTACTGTTGAACATAGATACAGGCTGCTGGGGATGAATCTGTGTTGTTTGCATCTCAAACTGAAGTGCAAATAGTTCCTGTAGCCTGCAATTTTTCTAAAATCCCTTCATACTTCCACACCATTCAAAGGGTGTAATCCCAAAGTGCATAGCTAAATGTCTATGGAGATTCTTAGTCATCCAGGTCACGGTTTTCCCAAAGCTGCTTTTTCCAAGAGTCAACTGGATTTTCTGGTTCTTCTTTGAAGATGTTTCACTTCTCATCCAAGAAGCTTCTTCAGTTCTTGGATGAGAAGCTTCTAAGATGAGAAGTGAAACGTCTTCAAAGAAAAACCAGAAAGTCTAATTGCCTCCTGAAAAAGCACCTTTGGGAATCTTAGGTATGTTTGTTACATTGAGTTACGGTATTTATAATAATAATAATAAAGGTTGGATATAAATAAACAAACAGTTAACTTCCAAGTTCAGGCATAAAATGCAAATGACTAGCTGTCTGCAAGGAATATAAATCCTTCCCCACCATCCAATCAGAGCTGAAAAAGCTTCTTGGATGTGAAGTGAAACGTCTTCAAAGAAAAACCAGAAAGACCAGTTCCCTCTTGAAAAAAAGTATTGTCTGTCTAACATTCATCAAATTCTTAACAGTTGGTGCCCCATCTTGTTGTTGTCCCATATAATAGAAAAGTTCTAGCATGGTAGAACAACAGTCAGAAGCGTGCATATTGTTTTGACTCCCATGCTGAAAAGAAACATGAGTAACTTTTCTTACTGCAATACGAGCAGTAGCAGTAACAGCAGCAATAGGAATAATTATATGAACTTAAATCTTTTTCATCTACCAATATTTATTGACTAGACCAATGTCATGGTTGCCTGAAATGAGAATGGGGCAAAAAAGCAACCTTTAATCAATCCAAAGCTGAACAAACAGTTGATCACCATAGCTTGCATTATTCTTTATTGGCCCTATCTTACTGATTTAAATCCCCCCTCCCACTTTTTTTTTTTACTTTTCTCCCATCTTAGAGTTTAAGTGTCACAAGTTTCTATTGGTTTTTGCAGCAACCATCTAACATGTTACCCTGTTGAAAACATTCTCAGTATGTTTCTCCTGGAAACTTCTACTCTTTAGCTACCTTCTTAAATAAGTGAGCAAAAATATTGCTTGTTCTGCTCTCCATGATAAATCAAGCAGGGGAAATCAGTGTTCTAATGCACCACACTTATGGAGAGCGTGTATTGATTCTAGAAGCATCAAAACTCTCTATTTCTACTTTATAGACTGATTGCAACCCACCTAGCACTTGTCAGAAGTGAGAAACAGAATGAGTGCCTTCTTATGTTCTCTGTTAATTATAGCTAGAATTGCTTCTGAAGCTGATGAAAAAGTTTGCATTATAGGAGAACTGTAATATAATAATTCTAATAAAATCTACTGTACTCTCAACAAGTCTGTTTACAGGTCATGCTTAGATAACAAAATTTTATAAGAATTGTCACATTGTAGGAGTCAGGCAAAATTGTTTAGAGAACTGTGGTAGAAACTCATATAGTTTAATGGTAATATTGTTAACATACAAGTTATAGATTATGAGGAATACTGTCATGTAATTTGAATGTCCCAATATTAAATAAACTACTGTTCAAGATCAGCAAATAGAATGATTTCTAAAATATTGTAGGTTTCTTTTTTACAATATAAAGATAAAATTTAAAAACTTACACTTTCCATGATTTTTCAATCAGGTAAATTAAAGTCAACATATCTCCATATTTGCCCTATAGTTCCCAGTTAATTAATAAGTTTCCTTTCTTTGAATTACACACACGAACAAGGATAACTCATACTGGTAGTAGTGACGAGATAATCTTGACTGGTTTTCATTTCATTATGACATCACAATGTCTTTTTGCTTCATTGGTTACCTGACTACCAATATTCCTTTGATTCCATGAGCTTTTTATGCTTGTCTAAATTTATGAAAAGTTATGACATCCTCACATATATTATGTGAAAATCCACATACTGATTGGCTCAGACTACTCACAGGATTTGGGTTACATTTGAACCCATTTTTGAAGTAATTTTTGTATGAAAGCATCCCTGAAAAACTGTTTTATATTACTCTTTGTCTGAACTGGCTTATTTCTCAGTTATGCTGTGATACACAACATTATTTTAAAAAATGTTTTCCGAAATAACCATAGTAAACATATTGAAATTAATCTACTATGAATAATTTAATTCCTGGTGAGGTTTTTTTTTTTTAATAAATATGATTAATCTAGGTTCAATCAAGTTCATTTAACTCAGTAACCTGTTTTCTGTGATTATTCACTAATGTAAAAGATTCAGTAACTTGAAGGGGGGCATTGGTGCATCAAATAGGATTTTACGAATAAATATTCTCATGATGCAAGTTTTTCCCAGAACAGTTTCTCGAAAGAAGCACTATGTTCAATTCCTCCCCCCACCCTCATAAAAATGGCAATACAATGTGCTGCCACAAATTGACTTTTTCCCAATTGAATTTAATTTTACTTGATCAGTGTAATATTAATCTCTTGGTTCATTTCATTTTTGCATGAATTATTAAAGCAAGCATCCAATAAACACTTATTCAGCTTGTTATTTGGAGTTAGTCTTCTCCCATCTATAGAGGGAGATGTGAGATTCTTAAAAACCATCATAGTTAGATTTGTTGCTCAATATGTGCATACAGAAACCCAGTGAATTGTTTGGCTCAAACTATATGTAGGAATGTGCCTTTGCTTTCTCTGGTTGGAATATCAGATTGGACCCTGTTAAAATTTTAAGTAGTATATCCAAGTGATGCCTTGGAATATCGTCATTATTACCAGTAGCAATTTAAGATGAAGGAAATAAAGAAATTATATAGTTATATATTTTAAACGTAAAGTATAATTTCTTTAACGAAAACTTCAATCAATATGCTAAACATACTTAACTGTCTCCTACAATGATTAAAATAGTAAGTATTAGACAAATCAATAATAAAAGGCATGTTTGCAGAGATGCAGAATGTGTGGCCTCTAGGTGTCATACTTGACCACATTCAGGTCATCAAATTCAATAGGTTCTGTGGTTATTTTGTATCCAGTAGAGTATTATTGATTGAAGATTCAAGCATTTCAATTTTAACTTCATCAGTTAGAGATAAAGGGATTTTTTTCTTGCAAAGTTAGAACAATTCTAATAAATGTTATCCATGCTAATATATTAAAAATAGATGGTGGATTTCTCCCAATCTTTTCTTCCTTTGAGCACAGACAGACCAAGCCAAAGATCATAGAATAGTGACAAGAAAATTTAATGATTTATGTATGGACCACATCGGGGACGGGGACCGGGGGGTGGGGTTCTACTTATCTTTATTACCAGTTTGCAGTGGGATTACGCATGCGCAGATCGCTTCTGATGACGTCAGGGTCAGTGGGCGAAGCCTCCCACCGGTTTTACAACCAGTTCTATAGAACCGGTCCAAACCAGGGGCAACCCACCACTGGACCACATCAACAAAACACCCTTAAAACTCTCTTGTGACTGCATTTTAGGGAAACAGCAAATTCTAACAAGTAAAAATTTTAAAAGGTCACGTCATTCTTCTCCTCACTAGTTCAAATGAGATTCTGGAACACAATCTCACATTGTTTACTATTAAATGGCATCTGATTGTATACTTGGAATCAAAAATCTCTTGCCAATCTTCTTCAAGGGCCATTCTCTATAAGGGCTAGTCCATATTTCTCATGATCCCCAGCATGAATAATGGGGTCTGTAACACAAGATAATTGGAATGAATTTGATTGGAGAAAGAAAATCTGCTGCTGGAAAATATACTGTCACCACTATTATATAATTAATCATTTCTATCACTGCTTTGTCTCTTGGGATTCCTTGAGTTTTCAGGTTTTCCCAAGTCCCTTCTATCTGCCTCAATGCCAGCACCTTCAAACTCTCGTTAACCTTCCCACCTTGTATTCTCATTTCCTATTTCAAGCTTTGAAAATCCTCTTTCTCTTTTTTCACAGGATGGTTATTGTCTGCTTTTATCAGAGATAGGACATTGTCTAAATCTAGTGATGATGGGAAAACACTTGCTGATTTTTTTGCAAGAAACAGGAAAAAAATGATATATGGTTTGGAGGATTAGAATAAGCTGACTTTGTATAAAATATACAAAAGAATGAAGGCTATTGCTTAACGCATTGTAAGCCGCCCTGAGTCTCCGGAGAAGGGCGGCATATAAATCAAATTAAAAAAAATAAAAAAAATAAAAAATAAAAATAAAAATACTTGATTACAGAGAAGATGTAAATAATGTTGAAATCGTAAAATAAAAGGTTATTTTGCATTTATATTTTAACTCCTGTAAAAGTAAACCAGAAGTAACATCTCTATAATTCTTTTATTTGGTTTCTGCACTTTTGTTCTTTTCAGCTTCCCTTCATTTTCATTTTCCATTCTAAATATTAGTTGTTAGTTTTTATTCTGTATTAACATTATAATAAAATTCTATAAAAGGTAACACATGGAGTGAGCCAAGAACAGCTTGCAAAACTTTACAAAACTCCTACTTGGAAGGATTTGTACAACTCCAAACTACATATGACTTTTCCCCTTTTTTTCTGCACATCATCAGAGCAATTACTTTCCATCTTATTTTTTCTCTCCTTCCTATAGGAAGAAGAATGCAGGGCCCAATTACAATGCATGCATGTGTTGGGGGGGGGGGCATTCATTACAATATACCAAATACTGAAATCTGTACAGATCATCCTTGTTGAAATACCATTCATTCAGCAATCATGCTAGTTATGCTGAAAATGGACATTTCTAATGGGTTGATAGTAGTGGCTTTGACATTGTAGGAAGTTTTCAGATATGAAAGATAACCTTGGTTGGGAAATGTTTTTGACTGTTTTCTAGAGATCATAAATTCATTCCCTTTGATGCCATTCAGTGAAATGATGAAACTTCTCCACTGCAGAAATGGTATGACTGAAAGGATGATGAATGCTCATTATAATCATAACACAACTCAAATAATACTTGAATGTGCTGAGCAGCAAATGCAGATCCTGCTGGCCTTAACACTGCCAATTAGTTAAGAAAATGAATAGCAAAAGAAAGAGAAATAAATATAAATGGTTACACTGACAATTTGTCATGGGCACTAATGTAGAAATTAACTCGGAAAATATACTAGAGAAGACTTCAGATTTTTATCAAAGTACAACTATAAATAAAAGTTAAAACTACTTCTTTGGGACATTTTGACAGGAGTACTATCCTGTCCTTTGCTGTTTCAAGAAGCTTCTTTAGATATAGTCAGGATATTTTAACCTAAAGAGAAGTATCACATTTTCTGCTTAATCTCTTCTGTTTTATATATCCACTACCCAGTTGCTTGATGATTTCAGAACTATCCCCCAATCCCTCATATCCTAAAATATCCTAGGATCGTAGGAGATTACATAGGAATGCAAGTCAAAGTAGGCAGGAAAATGGTAAGAGAATACCTATTGATTTTAGATGAGTTCAGATTGCCAAAATCAGATGGATTACAACCCAGAGTTCTGAAGGAACTGACAGATGTGATCTCAGAACCACTAAACTATATTTTTTAAAGGTCTTGGGGCCCTGAGGAAATATCAGAAGACTAGAAAAGAACTAGTGTGGTTTCCATCTACAAAAAGGAGGAAAAGGGGGATCCAGGAAACTACAGACCAAGCAGCCTGACATCACTACTTGGGAAGATCTTGGAAAAAGATAATCAAGCAGTGCATTTGTGAGCAACTGGAAATGAACAAGGAAATTAATACATCTTAGCATGGGTTTGTCAAAAGTAATTATGCCAGACAAATCATATTAATTTCTTTGAAAAAGTGACTAAATTAGTGGCTAAGGGAAATGCTGTAGAATTACTTTACTCTGTCTTCAGTTAAGGCATTTGACAAAATGCCTACTAGTTGTAAGATAGAACAATGTGTGATAGTGAGTATCACCAGATGGATTCACAAGTGGCTGACCAACCACAGTCAGTAGACCAACCTCAATGAAACTACCTCTAATTGGGTACCTCAAGCTTCTGTTTTAGGCCAGTACTCTTCAACTTCTTCATGAGGGAATAGAAGGAGAACACATCCAATTTTTAGATAACACAAAGCTTGAGGGGAATAGCAAACATTTTAGGTGATAAACTCAAGATTCAGAAGGACCTTGCCAGACCTGAACACTAGGCCCTATCTAACAAAATCGAATTCAGTGATAAGGAAAATAAGGTCCTTCACACAGGCCAGAAAAAACAAATGCAAAAATATACAGTAGAATAGGTATTAACTGGCTCAATAGTATTAACTATGAGTGAGAACTAGGTGTCCCAGTAGACAACCTTAAGCCAGCAGTATGCCACATCTGCTAAAAAAGCTAATGTAGTGCTACGTTTCATTAACAGAAGGATAGTTTCAAGATCACTATCATTTATACTGCACTGCCACACATTTGGAGTACTGCATTCAGTTCTGGTCACCACAATACAAAAAAGCATGTTGAGACCCTAGAAAGAGTGCAGAGAAGAGCAACAAAGATGATATCGCTAAACTATATGATAAACGATTGAGGGAACTAAGTATGTCTAGTCTAACAAAGAGAAGACATAGGGGTCATATGAAAGCAATCTCCCAGTACTTGAGGGGCTGTCACAGAGAAGACTTATTTCTCCAAAGTACCTGAAGGCAAGACAAGAAGTAACATGTGGAAGATCATTAAAGAGAGATCCAGCCTAGGACTAAGGAGACATTTTCTGACAGTTGATGATGACATTATCTATTCAATTGAGTCTGACTCTTAGCAATTCTATCAGTGAAGGCTCCCCACATCTTGAAATATTTCTTTGAATTTTTCTATGCTCTGTGCCAATTCTGATAAGTGATTTCCAGTCACTGTATTCTTTGACAGCCTGATTTCCTTTTACATTAATTCTTCTGAACAAAATTGCTTTTCCTGACAGTTAGAACAATTAATCAGTGGAACGGAAAGTTTTAGATGCTCCCTCACTAGAAGTTTTCAAGATGAGACTGGAGAGCCATTTGGTATAGAATTTCCTGCCATGGGCAGGGGGTTGGACTAGAAGACCCCAAAGTCCCTTCAAATCCTCCCACATTCTATGTTTCTCTCACACAAAATCTTTCACAATTTTTTTCATTTAAATATATCAATTGAATTATTGTAAGAAATAAAGAATGCATTTCAATTCAAAACACGTGTATTGTTTTCCACAATACAATACAGTATTTGTAACTTTTGCTGAAGACTACACTTGTAATCTTGTAATCTATGTAATCTATGAACTGCATGCCAAGAATCACAGGATCGTGGGGTATATTTTTATATATGGAAAAGTAACAGTGTTCTCCTTCAAGTGGTTATGCATCTCCTAGGCTTGAAGGGTAAAATCCAAAAATGGTCTCCAAATACCAACCCTATAGAATTACACATAGCTCTATTTTTTTTAACATACACAATAATGAAATGGGAAAAGGAAAAAATTGGGGATCCAGCATAAATAGCTGGGATAGAAATTCAAGCCCCCCAAATCTCCCAACTCTCTGCCATGCCTTCTATCCAGCCCATTACCTAACAACATGAATAAAAGTGGGAAGACTAAAACAGGACAAGAGGGTAGAAAGAAGGCAGCAAGTTACCACTTTTTACTGCAGTCCTTTCTATTGATATCCTAGAACATCCAAGAAATGTCAGACTCCAAGGTCAGAACTCTCCTGCAAATAAAGAAAAGTCTGAATAGATTACTATATTTTTTAAAAAAATCACATTCATGATACATACTTTGTTTTGTAGCTTGTGGTAGATGAACTCCTTGTATATATACAGGCTTTGTTTTACTTGTTGTGTTTTAATTTGATA
The DNA here is from genome assembly GCA_022577455.1 of Arizona elegans. NCBI lineage: Eukaryota > Metazoa > Chordata > Lepidosauria > Squamata > Colubridae > Arizona > Arizona elegans. The sequence continues at coordinate 31,697,791 of JAKOOJ010000004.1, forward strand.
CTGCCAGTTCAAGTTAAGAATAATTAGAATTGCTAGACACTTACACATAGATGCACAAATACCTTTGTCACAAAATTCATTATGCAATTTCCAAAATCCTGAATTTTTATATGGTTTTATACCTTCATTTACCTAATGATTACAGCAAGCTACGTACTGCCTGGTGATGACCTTGCCTTTGCCTCCTTAATTGTTGCCCTCTGCCTTAGAAAAAGGTTACAGAGTGAGCCAAAGTGAAAAAGGAGAAGCAACATTTCTATTTCTGCTTATCACTTTCTTTCCTATATTCCTACTCCTAGTTGACAAAGGAAGAACAGCCATAGGAAGAGGATGTAGCAAAATAGACTCTCATATTAGGAATACTGGGGGGGGGGCCCTCTGGTCCTGTTCCTTATCAACATCTGCTATAGTAGCAAGAACAATCATTTAAATATGAGCCAGCAGTGTTCTACAGCTGCCAAAAAAACCAACACAGTTCTAGGTTGCATAAACAGAGGGATAGAATCAAGATCACATGAAGTGTTAATACCACTTTATAATGCCTTAGTAAGGTAACACTTGGAATACTGCATCCATTTTTGGTCGCCACGATGTAAAAAAGATGTTGAGACTCTAGAAAGAGTGCAGAGAAGAGCAACAAAGGTGATTAGGGGACTGGAGGCTAAAACATACAAAAGAATGATTGCTGGAATTGGGTATGTCTAGTTTGATGAAAAGAAGGAATAGGGGTGACATGATGGTACTGTTCCAATATCTCGGAAGCTACCACAAAGAAGAGAGTCAAGCTATTCTCCAAAGCACATGAGGGCAGGACAAAAAGCAATGGGTGGAAACTAATCCAGGAAAGAAGCAATCTAGAACTAAGGAGAAATTTCCTGACAGTTAGAACAATTAACCAGTGGAACAACTTGTCTCCAGAAATTGTGAATGCTTCAACACTAGAAGTTTTAAAGAAGAGATTGGATAACCATTTATCTGAAATGGTATAGGATTTCTTGCCTGAGCAGGAGATTGGACTAGAAGGCCTCTAAGTCCCTTTCAACCCTTTGTTCTATTCTGTTGTTCTGTTCTGTTCTGTTCTGTTCTGTTCTGCTCTGCTCTGCTCTGCTCTGCTCTGCTCTGCTCTGCTCTGCTCTGCTCTATTCTATTCTATTCTATTCTATTCTATTCTATTCTATTCTATTGTAAGGTAACAATTTTTCCTTCAAAATAAGAGTGTCCATATTTAGCAGGAAGTTTCAGATGTCTTCACATCTGAAGATGTATTATTTTTATCTCTCCAATTTCAGACAGAGATTTTTAAAACATGTCAAGAAAAAAATGACAGAAGGAACAAAACCAGCCTCTTTTTTTATCTTGTCTGCTTATTAATTTGCAGCTTCATGAAAATCTTTCCATCAGGTCTGCTTAGAAACTAAGTACAAGTATCGTAGCTTGGAGCAAACCAAATTTACCAAATATTTCATGAGCTTTCAACAGTGAAGGAAATGCAAAGGGCATGGAGGTTGGTTGTGATTAGTAAAATTAAAGCAAATCTATGGAATAAATCATTTATCAAATCTAGTTTAAAATACCAGTGCTTCATGAAAAGGATTCATTTCTAATAATTAAGTATTAGTATAATAAAATGCTGCCCAATCTTGTCTACTACTTCATGTAGTTTTCAATGAATTTTAAATTTTAAATTTCTCATGTCTACTATGCATTAATTACACTTGCCTTATAAAAATTAAAGTGGGTATGACACAGTTGGGAAATCATTCCTGTAGAAATACATAAAATTCTATTCTTTATTCACATTGAGAATCAGGACCATGAACAGCTGTCATTTCAAAAAATGTTCATTTAATTGTGCTATTGCTTAAGCTACATAGAAATGTCCTTAAAAGTGGATGAACCAGAATGTTATAGTACTGGCACACATTATTTTTTCAGGATTCTGCATCCTTTAAATGAAACTTTGCATGTGGCTTAATGGAAATCCTTAAAAAAATCCTATTGTCATACTGAAAATGCTATTGTGCTACTCTTATAACAAGACAACCGTGTTTTGTTCTGAAGCATTTACCAAAGGTCCAGGATTAAAAAGTAGTCAGGATCAAATCAGATACCCGTTTCTCTGTTCTGAGACATTTTCCACATATCTCTGAGTCTCCTTGCTATGCTAATCAACCTTGCCTTCTCACTTCCTTTGAATCTTTCCACCTTGTTCCCTTATTCATTCAGCTTCCTTTTCTATTCAGAAGGATTCTTGAAAACTCCACCACATAAATCTCCAGTGAGTTCCCGATCTGAGTTGCTTTAGATATCTTAACTTTGTATGGCCTGAAGCTACATAGTACAACAGTCACACTAAAGTTAAGCAAATCTAAATCTAGACACTGCTTAAATGAAAAACATTTAGGAATGCAATACATTGCCTTCTGTTGCATATAATAAATTTGAGAAATTCTAATATTAGTATATAACGTAAGAGAGAGACATAATCCTAATTACCAATCTATCATTTTACCAAATTTATTCAATTTTATACTCAAATACAAGTTTTTCCTAGATCATTTCTCTCAAGTACACAAATTTTGAAGTATGCAGAACCAAATAAATTACTGATAGCATAAGAGTCCAATAATTTCACCAGCATTACTTACATTATCCAGAATTATACTAACAAGTGGGTGACATCAAATTTGGGTGAGGTTTCAGAATAGAATAGAATAACAGAATTGGAAGGGACCTTGGAGGTCTTTTAGTCCAATGCGCTGCTTAGGCAGGAAACCCTATACCATTTCAGACAAATGATTGTCCAGTCTCTTCTTAAAAACTTCCAGTGTTGGAGCATTCACAACTTCTGGAGGCAAGTTGTTCCATTGATTAATTGTTCTGTCAGGAAATTTCTCCTTAGTTCTAGGTTGCTCTCTCCTTGATTAGTTTCCACCCATTGCTTCTTGTCCTGTCTTCAGGTGCTTCAGAGAATAGCTTGACTCCCTTTTCTTTGTGGCAACCCCTGAGATATCGGAACACTTTTATCATGTCACCCCTAGTCCTTCTTTTCATCAAACTAGCCATAACCAATTCCAGCAACCTTTCTTTATATGTTTTAGCCTCACTCCCCTAATCATCTTTGTTGCCCTTCTCTGCACTCTTTCTAGAGTCTCTTTCTAGAATGGTTTAAAAATTGAAGATGATAGCAAACTCCTGTAAGAGTTTGAATATCCATTTTGCCTTTTTACTCTGCAAATACTAAAATCTGCTCCCACTCCCCCAAGACAACTCTGTCCTGTCCACTGTATGGGCAAAAAAATGAACTTTCTGCACCCCTGGATTATAAGAAATAAAAAAGCACAAAAGCAATCAAAGCAGGATAAAATCTACCAACATTCCTAGCCTGTGAAAAACACTAGTATGGTAATAGTTTTATTTGGAATTTTATTATTTATAGAGCCTACAGGCACCCTAGATATGCAATTAGATGACACCCAATGTTCAGATCCAGCACACAGAAGTCAGGTGCCATTCATGTCCCTTGGGTTTAACACCTTTGGAATATATTAAGTTCATGGTTGTTCTGGAGAGTGGATTTTCAAGGAAAAGAAGTAAAGGAAAACTGTTTTATTTATTGTATTTTCACTATCCTTTTGCTCCAAGAAATAGTGTTTGTCTAATCAGCCATTTCATCTTCACAACAATCTTAAAATACAGGATAGCTAGGTGTAACAGACATGTTCACAGTCATCCAATGAGTTTGGGGCTGAAAGTGCCAGGAGCCTAGATTTCTTTGACCATAATTTATTGATCAAAATATTAATTACATCATAATCAGCATAATTCTATCCTTTTGAGAGAGAAATGTGTTAAAAAAACTCAGAATATTAATTGGAATTGTTTTCTAGACACAAAATGAATGAAAACTATTTATATTTGCAATTCAAATCAGCTTTCAGTGTATATGTAAAATATTTCTGCTGACATTTACTGCACAGAATCAATGTAAAGTTACTATAATTATTTACTATAGTAAGACTTTTGAAAATGGACTTGAAATTACTGTTTGGATCCACCTGCGGGCCTTTACAGCCTGACTGCAGCTGAGAAGATGAAACAGCAGGGAAACCCATTCAGGCTGATCCAATTTAGATATGTTAATTTTATCTTACGTGCTTGAAAGAAACATCATGGCACAGCATAATTTGCACCTTGAGTTCTAAGAAATAATATTTCTAATCTAATAAAAACATGCCTCTATTGTTCATTATCATACTTACTAGCTTTAATCTAAACTACTGCTCACTTGCAAACTTCATCCTTCAGACTCTATCATAAAAAATAGGGAGACCTTTCCAGAACTATAACTGATTACTATAGAACAAATTAAAACTAATGTATTCACAACAATTTAACAAATACATGATCACCCATAGAAGATCACAGAATACCTGCATCCATAGCTTCTTGGAAAGCAACTGCATGAAATCATGACCAGAAGTGGAAGTACAATGCTGTTGATTTCTCTCAGTGCCTTTTGATACCATCAAAACTAGTTTCTTATTAAGGTGACTATCTAGGAATGGAGTAGGAAGCCCTGATTTTCAGCAGTTCTTTTCCAAACTATGAAATCTTGCTCAGTCCCAAATGTCAAATTATGGGGTCCTTTAGTGATCTATTTTGTCACACTTACTTTACAAACACATTGAGTGGATTCATCAGAGGAGTCTGAGTTTGGTATTATCTTTCCTTCTCATGAAAATAGAGAAAGTATGAGACTCAGGTAATTCTGAAAAAGGAGGTATAGAACTTTGATGTCCTGCTAGATTCAATTATTAGTCAAGGCCAAAATGGTCTCTCCAACCCAGAGTCCAATACATTTAGCAAGTTGCTACTGGTACGTCAGCTGCAGACAGAAATAGCATTATTGTATGGACAGTAGCCCATGCTATGATAACCTTTCAAGTTAAACTATTTCAGTGTTCTTTATATGAGTCTAAAGATGGTACAGAAGCTGAAAGTAGTACAGAAGGCAACGATGAAGTTATAATCTGGAACATTTTTAGAGCCCATGAGATAGTAAATGAATTCTACTGTATTTTACTAATCAGACCTAAGATCTTGTAATGATATTCAAGGTTCTACATCAGGGGTATCAAACTCTAGGCCCACAGGCCAGATGTGCCATATGCTGACCACGCCCACCCCCGGTTTAGAGAAGGGGGAAAAGTTGTGATACATCATGTGACGATATGTCATTGCAAGTTTAACACTCCTGTTCTAGATAGATGAGAATGTCTGTATTGGAGAACATTCTCCTCAGTAGGTACCTGCCTGCATATTAGGATCTCCTCAGCATCCCATATTTGAGGGAGGTGTTTTGTGGGGATGTAAAAGAAGATGTGCTTTGTTGGAGCATCCTCTGCTTTGAAACGTTTCCTTTCTGGAGACTGGGCCGATATCAAAAGCATTTGTTTTTCAGTGGTAAAGATTTGTAGTTTTCCTTCTGCGTTCAAAACTTAACCACAGCCTGGCCATATCCTAATGGCATTGCTAAAAATCTGTGACTTTCCATTATTGTATTTTGGTTAGATTTTTAATATACTGCTTAATTTTATCTTATGTTTACAAAAGTAGAGGGCTATAAACATTTCAATTAATTAACTAAAATAACTCCCTCTCGAGATTCAAGGACTGATATATAAAATATTTCAAACTATCTCTTTATGGTCATATTTAATTAATATAATACATGTTTATTTTTCACAACTTTAAATTCAATTCATAGTAGTGCTGGTTGTCATCTTTAAAGCTCTGCATAGCATGGGGCCAGGTTACCTGAAAAACTATCTTTCTCTGTAAGTATCTGCTCATTCCATCAAATTAGGTAAGGTGGGTGCCTTTCAGGTCCCTTCCCTTAAAAGTTGACATCCAAAGGGGCTGAAAGTGCACTTTCTCAAGAGAAGGTTCTGCCCTTGAAATCCAGCAGATTTCTCTAGTCTTCTGGCAGGCCTTTAAAAGCTGGCTATTCTCCAAGCATTGAGTGAGGCTAGAGTCCAGTGCTTGTTGCGTTACTGGAGAGTGTTTATTTGGAGTACTTGGCTAGTTTTTTGTGGGGGGGGGATGTTGGGTTTTTTATTGCTCCTTAAAGGCTTTTTATTGTTGTGAGCTGCACAGAATTATGGAACACAAAATGGACGTTGGTCTTACTTGATACGTCCTTTCTCGACATGGGGAAAAACGTCAGTCAGACTGGGGATACGTCCCATCCAGCCAATGACCGAGACCTTTGAAAGCCAAGGCTACGCCCCTTTGAGGCCGCCCCAGTTCTTCGTTGAGGCGAAGCAAAGGACTCGAGTGACGTGTACTCCTGAAATGATAAAACAAAAGGTAAAAGCACCCCCCGCAACCACTACCGAAAAGTACCCAGGGTGGGGCTGACTGACATTTTTCCCCATGTCGAGAAAGGACGTATCAGGTAAGACCAACGTCCATTCTCCAACGAGAGGGAAAAACGTCAGTCAGACTGGGGACATACCAAAGCTCGATGTCACACCGGGAGGGAAAGTACTGGTCCGGTAACCGTCAAGCGAGATGCACCGACTGGAGGACCCTCCTTCCGAATGCCGCATCCGCCGAGGCGAAGGAATCAACTTTGTAATGCCTTATGAAGGGACTGATAGTGGTCCATGTGGCCGCTCGACAAACCTCCTCGAGGAAGGCCTGAGTAGCCCAGGCCGCTGATGTAGAAGCGCTCTGCGTCGAGTGCACCGTGATGGAAGGAGGGAGAGGAGAGTCAATTAGTCGGTAGGCTAAGGCTATCGCGGCTCGAATCCAGCAGCCAATGGTAGTACTTGAGACGCGAGTTCCGAGGGAGGAAGGGAGGAAGGCCACAAAGAGGGCCTCCGTCTTCCGATGACTTGCAGTTCGTGCTATATAAATTTTCAACGCACGGCGGACATCTAGGGTGTGCCACGATCTCTCCAACCGATGAGAAGGGCGAGGACAGAAGTCTGGGAGGACGAGCTCCTGTGCTCTGTGAAATGGCGAGTTCACTTTGGGCACAAACGAGGGATCCAGGCGAAGTATCACTCTGTTGGTATGGAAGATGCATAAGTCCGACCGCACGGAGAGTGCTGCCAGTTCCGAAATTCTGCGGGAGGACGTGATTGCTACTAAAAACGCAACCTTGAAGGACAAAAAGCGAAGGGAAACAGAACGGAGAGGCTCGAAGGGAGGAGACATGAGAGCCTTAAGCACCTTATTGAGGTTCCATGTAGGAAAACGATGTATTGTAGGAGGTCTCAAATTTGAAGCTCCCCGGAGGAAACTAGTGATGATTGGATGATGAGAGATGGAGTCCTTAGAACCGCAAGACAAAATAGAAGCAATGGCGGCAACTTGGCGACGTAAGGTGTTGGGTCGCAGACCTTTGCGAAAACCCGCTTGAAGGAAAGACAAAACATGGAGGATTGAAGCTGAAGTGGGCAACACTGGAATAGTGGAACACCATGAAGCGAAAGACCGCCACGTGGCCTCATAAATCCGCACTGTAGAAGGGTGGCGAGCTGCTTGAATTGTGGGGATGATGTCCGAAGGCACCTTGGCCTCAGTTAAGAGGAGCCGCTCAACCGCCAAACTGTTAAGCGAAGCCAGCCCGGGTCCAGATGTGTGAGAAGGCCCTGGGACAAGGCGACCTTGGAGACAGGGATAGTCCAAGGGGGTGCCACGGAGAGGTTCATCAAGTCCGCAAACCATGGACGCATTGGCCAGAAAGGAGCCACTAACAGGAGCTGAGCCCGCTCCTCGAGCAACTTCCGTATAACCTTGGGAATCACAGGGAGGGAGGGAAAGGCGTACAGCAGTCCCGAAGGCCAAGGGCTGCGGAGGGCGTCCGTGGCTTCTGCCTGGAGGTCCAGGAACCTGGAAAAATAACGGGGGAGACGATGATTTGAACGAGAAGCGAACAAATCTAGGACAGGGCAACCAAATCTTGAGATGATGTCTTGGAAAAGCTCCTGGGAGATCGACCACTCGCCCTGATCCACCTGCGACCGACTGAGAGAATCAGCCTGGATGTTGTCAGAACCCGAAATGTAATCAGCTCTGATGGAAGCCAGGTGCTCCTCCGCCCAGACGCCCAGCATACGTGCTTCGGCCATCAAGAGGCGAGATCTAGTGCCCCCCAACTTGTTAACATGGGCCTTAGCTGTCGTATTATCAGTAAGGACCAAGACATGTCTGCCTTCCACGACATCCTGAAAGTGCAACAGAGCAAGACGAATGGCCCTCAACTCCAACAAATTGATACTGAACTGGGCCTCCTCAGGGGTCCACCTACCCTGGGCCATACGATGGAGAATACGGGCTCCCCATCCAGATAAACTGGCATCTGTAGTAAGCTGGAGTCTCTGAGGTTCCCGAAAGCAGGATCCCTGGGACAAGGCAGGCGAAGTCCATCAGTGGAGAGAGAGCAACACCGGGTCCGGAAGTCGAATGCAACGGGCTGAGGCCTCCAGGTTAGCACGTTGGAATGGTAACAAGAGCCATTGAAGCTCTCTACTGTGCAGCCGAGCCCACGGAGTGATGCCGAAAGAGGACACCATCATGCCCAACAGACGGGAAAGAACCAAAACTGTTGCTGAGCCTGCAGATAAACATTTAAGGGCTAGGGCACGCAAATTGGACTGACGGTCCGGAGATAAACATACCGTAGAAGAGACCATATCAATAAGGGCCCCTAAATGAAGAATTCTAGTAGAAGGAGACAACTGGCTCTTGGCCCAATTTATCGAAAAACCATGGTCCTGAAGTGAGGCTATGACCAGGGAGAGGTCCCTATGAGCTACCCACCGGGAAGAGGATATAACCAGAATGTCATCCAAATAAAATTGAAGACGAACTGGATGGGCACGGATGTGTCCAATCAAAGAGGCCATAATCTTTATAAATACCCTAGGGGCCGAAGACAGCCCGAAGGGAAGAGCCCTATACTGATAGTGAGACCCCTTAAAAGCAAAACGGAGGAAACGACGATGAGAGGGCAAAATGGGGACATGAAGGTAGGCTTCTTGAAGGTCAATACAAGAGAGATGGTCAGAGGTGCGGATAGATTCAAGAATAGACAAGAGGGATTGCATCTTGAATTGGCGATATTTAATGTGCCGGTTCAAAGATTTCAAATCTAAAATGGGCCGCCACCTCCCAGAAGCCTTCTGGACCAGAAAAAGGCGGGAATAAAAACCATGGCCTTGTTGAGAGACAGGCACCCGTTCAATGGCAGCAATCTGTAAAAGATGGTCAATAGCCTCCGACATTAAACGTGACTTAACCGGGTCTCTCGAAATTGGACAAGGGAGAAAATGAGAGGGGGGGGAGGAGGAAAACTCCAAAGTTAAACCAAAGGCAATGGTGTTAAGCACCCATGCATCAGAAATGGAGGACTCCCAACACTCCCGAAACAGAGAGAGATGACCTCCAATCGGAGATTGGAAGATCCGTTTATCGAGCTCTGCGAGCCCAACGACCCCCCCTTCCTCCCCGATAAGATCTCCGAGGGGGAGCCCTAGATCCCTGTCTAACCTGAGAGTCCAGTTGAGGTCTTGAAGGAAAGGATCGCTGGGACCGAGATGGAAAGGAGGAAGAACCAAAGGAACGAAAAGACTGAAATCTTGAAGTTGAAAACCGGGAGTCAGACCTACGAGTAGCTGGAGGAAGGATCTTGCGCCGATCCCTGGTCTCAACAAGTAAGGGCTCCAAGGCTGAACCAAAAAGAGAACCACCAGAATATGGGACCGAAGCGAGTTGCCATTTACTGCGCATGTCGGCCTGCCAGTTTCTGAGCCACAAGAGACGGCGAGAAGCGACATTGGAGCCTAAGGCTCTGGCCGAGAAGCGAGTAGAATTCAGTGTGGCATCCGCCGAATACTCGAGGGCCGCAGCTATCTTATTTAGGTCCTGGTGCGATCTTGCATCTGAAAGCGGAAGCCTGGCCTGCAATTGTTTAAGCCATAACAAGGCCGCCCTGTTGAAGAAGGAAGCTGATGTTGAGGCACGAATGGACCAGGCTGTAGATTGATGCCCCTTCAGCAGGGTCTTTTCAGCTCTCTTGTCCTCGGGTCGAAGAGAGTCCTCAGGAGGACCCGTGGGATGAGACGAATCTGTTAAGGCTACTATGGGAGAATCCACCTTGGGAGCCTGTAAAATATCTGACAGAGGAGGAGCCGAATTATAAAGGCGTTTATCCAAGCCATTAGGGCTAGGGCCAGCCCCAGGCAATGCCCACTGATGCTGGAGCACGTCGGTAAATAACTTTGGTGCCGGAATAGTCTCGGGTTCACTGGTAGGTTCTGCAAACATGGCAGCCGCTGGATCAGTTGTAGAAGAAGGAACCACTGGGGGAGAAGATCCCAAATGAGTGACTGCAATAGCCTTAAAAAGGAGGGATCGGAATAGCTGTGGCTTGAAAAGGCCAACAAAAGCAGGTTGATCAGGCCCCAATCCTTCGTCATCCGACCAGGCTTGGTCTTGAAATTCCTCCCCTTCGGAGACTGATTCATCTAAGGCAACTTGAAGGTCAGATCGCTCCTGATCTAGCAACCTATCCTGGCGAACCTCAGAAAGAGCTTGCAAAGTGGAAGGAACTGGGGAGACTGCTGGTGCCTGGTTGAGACAGTCAGAAATAGTCTGGCGGATCGCCCTGGAAATGAGAGCTTCCAAAGAATCCGCCATAGGAGTGGGTGGCAGAGAAGGAGGAGGCGGTGGTGGTGGAGGAACAGGAGGTAAGGTCCCAGGCTGACCAGAAGCAGGGAGGGTCTGGAAAAGCCTCTGGGGCTCTGATGGAGAAACCGATTGAGGATCCCCCAAAATATCTGGGGATAACTCCCTTAATGACCGAGGAGAGAGTGACACAGACGAAGGTCGAGAGGCACGTCGTTCTGACTCCAAGGCCTGGGACTGGGCTCTAGAAAAAGCTTTCTCAATCGCCTTGTGCCTGCGTTGTTCCTCACGGTTTCTTTCAATTGAATGTTATTCTTTTTTGAGCGAGATTTCTTATTTGGAGGGGGCATCAAGGAAGAAGATCCCTCAAGGGGATCGCTGGAATGGCGTTTACTAGAGGTGTTCCCTGAGGCACTTTGAATGGCGGCCGCCATTTTAAAAACTGTAGAACCTCCGCAAATGGCGCCAAAAACAAATGCAGGGAAATTCCTTGATTAAACGGCTCAAACGGCGATCCGAATAGTCGCAAGCCTTCAGGCTACAGGTGACCTCCGATAGGCAAGGCGAGCCTCCGCTCTAGCCGACAAAGATCACACGAGCCTCCGCCGCCTGATCCGATTTAAAGGAGGAGGGTTTTCTTCGTCACTAGCTAAAAGCTTTAAACGTGACCCAGATGGTGGCGGGAAAAAAACCTCCGGCGGCATGAAATAGCTGCTTGGACAAAGCCTTTTAAACGCAGCACGAAAATAGTCCGAAAGGCACTCCAGCTGACAGGCGCGAAGCCTGCAGTCCGAAATACTTGCCGATCGCTGAAAATGAGCCAGAAGAGAGGAAAAACAAGTCTTTCAGAGGAGGACACGTCCTGTCAGGCGAAGACCGAGACGAAGGGCGGCCTCAAAGGGGCGTAGCCTTGGCTTTCAAAGATCTCGGTCATTGGCTGGATGGGACGTATCCCCAGTCTGACTGACATTTTTCCCTCTTGTTGGAGAACTACACATGTTTCCTAACTGAATAAATAAATCTTCCAAAGATGGCAGGAGTACAGTATAAGGCTAGAGCATATGCTTTACATGATAAAAGCTATAGATTCAATCTCTGCCACCTCTAAGTAGGACTAGAAAAATGTCCATCTAAAAAAATACTACCAGTCACTTTAAACAAACAAACAAAAAGTAGATAGATCAATCCTCTCCATCAGTATGATAGCTATTAGCAAGGGATTTCATTCCATCTCCTTTTATCATCATCACAAGATTGAAATAAAACCAAAACAACAGAGCTGGCTCAAGATCAATTTCTAAGCTTTATTTGCAGTCATCTGGGCACCAATCTTTGAAGGGAAAGTAGACCATAAATTATACATCAATTAAAAAAAAAGTTAAGTCTGCTTCTAATTCCTAACTGAAAATACTGTACATGAACTACACATGTGACAAAATAAAGAAATGTGAGAATAACCTCAAAAACATAATTCTATTTTCATGATTCCCAAAGTCTGCATACGTTTACTTTTGCCAGGACATATGTTACAAACAAGCATTTCTGTTTTACTGCAATGTAATTACTTCAAATAAATAATTGATTACTAATACAATATATGTTAACAATATATTATATTTTACATTCAAGAAACTTAAGAAAATATATTTTAAAAAATAATTGTTACAAATTAAAACAATTTCCATTTTTAATAGAGATTACTCAATATACAGTTTCAGTAGCAGAGGATATATGGAACTCTGAGTTGAATTGGGATTTCTAAATCCCGATTTATTTCTTGATCATGGTGAGATAACACCAAGAATTTAGCAGATAAATGACCTATAAGAGTCCTGTTCCAAAAAAAAGATCTATTGAGTTGAATATTCTTAGATACATGAAATGATATGGTAGACCATTAGCAGTAGTTCACATAGATGCAAAATTATATTGATGCATATAATGAGCAATCTCAATTAATAATGGCAATTGTATCTGTATCTACTCTTATTCGCCACATTCCCTTTGCTTCCAAAAGCCCTATGCAAACCCAAAAGAAAATGTAACTTTGTCACAATCTATTCAGTTATTAAAATTCAATAAAAAATAACTGTTTTAGGTGTTGGATATGATATGGACTTTTCATTTTTTCATTTTTTATTTATTTGAAAGACAGCCATATTGGTATAGTAGTTAAAGCAAGCCAGAAACCAGGATACCATAAATCCCGCCTTATGTACAAAGCCACTTTTGCTTGAGACCAGAAGGAAACCGACATTGGGCCCGAATGATGGTTTGTGTAACGGAGGAGTCTACAGGAAAAAGACATGGTCAGGAAGGTCTATCTGAAAGATCAGGACAACAAAAAGTGCCAGCAAGTGCTGAATGATCTTGAAACAAGAGCCTTGATGGTACAGTGGTTTAATGCACCCTGTTATTAACACAGCTGCCTGCAATTTCTGCTGGTTCGAATCTCTCCAAGGCTCAAGGTTGACTCAGCCTTCCATCCTTTCTAAGGTAGGTGAAATGATGACCCAGTTTGTGGGAGCAATAAGCTGACTTTGTATAAAATATACAAAAGAATGAAGGCTATTGCTTAACGCATTGTAAGCCGCCCTGAGTCTCCGGAGAAGGGTGGCATATAAATCAAATTTAAAAAAAAAAAAAAAGTAACTTCAGCCCAAACATTCTTTCTCAGCCCTAGGAAGGGAATCATAGCAAGCCGCTTCTGAAATCTTGCCAAGAAAATTGTAGAGACTAATTCAGAGTTAACTTGATTCAAAGGAACACACCCACCCACCCACAAAAACCTTCAAAAGATAGAATAAAATTTATGGGTTTTGAAGATTAAGATACTAAGATGTTTTCAGGTCCATTAGGAAAAATTACTTGTTAGTCTAAAATAGGGGTGTGCAACCTTTAAATCATATTGGGAACAAAAGTGCAAAAAGTGACCCAATCAAAAGGTGGGTGAGGAAAAAGAAGTAAGCTCAAAATCATGAAATGCTAACAATTTTATTTGATTGTACTTTGCCTTTATTATTTTTACAAATAAGTCAAGGGAACGAAAATATCAAACACATCTTCCACTTCCTATTTTCCTCACAACAACAACTCTGTGAGGTAAGTAGAGCTGAGAGAGAGTGACTGCCCCAAGATTATTGATAGGACTGCCAGTCATTAATATTAATATTGTTAGCATCTTAAAAGCACAAAAATAAAGGGTTTGCACTTTCATTACCAAGGAAGGAAAAGTGTCCATTGATTTCTACTCATTCAAGCTAACTAAAATTTTTACATGTTACATAGAAAACAGATTTCCTGGAGAAGATCTATCTATCTGGTTGGTAAGGATCAACATTGACCTGATGGCACAGAAAGTAGGCATCACAAAAAGTAAATCCATTCTGGTACTGTCATCCATAATATAAAAAGTGGTTTTATATTCTGTAAGCCGCCTTGTGTTGCCATGGGCGAAAAGGTGGCAATATAAATACATTCAATCAATCAATCAATCAATAAGATCCTATCAAAAATATTTCAATTGTATGTGGACATATTTTAAGTACCTAGAGATAATTTAACTATTACACTGACTCTAATGGAGAATTTGTATTTGTATTGTTTTCATTACAGAATAAAGAAATTTACATTTCTACAAGGAGAGCGGAATTTTTGGTAAATTAAAATTAAATTATGGATGTCTTGAATTATATAAAACTACACTTTTAATATTTATAATCTTAAATAAAACACAATGCTTATTCTTTCCAACCCCATTAGACTGTGGAGCAACACCAGGCAAGATCAAGGTGGATATGCAGGCAGTAGTTTATACTGACACAAATCAAATTAAAGTGGCTGTGAACATATGTATGTAAGGAAAGAGACAGGGAAGGAGGAAGAGAGAGAGAGAGAGAGAAATATGTATTTAAATACAGTCTGCACATTAATAAAAGAACAATATTGGCAATTACAATATGACATATTCAGATAAAGTATTCATCAATTGTATTAAAAATTGTTTCCCCTAAGAGTGAGTGAATATTTATATAGGGACAAATAACATCATAATTTTAAAAACCAAATGTTATTAATTTTTGAAACACAGAAGTAGCTTCCCAAAAGAGTTGCCAATTACTATATGATTCTTTGAAATCTTGTTCTAATGCAGGAAAGCTATTGCTCAAGAAATTGCCATTCAGATCTTGATCAGCTTATCCAGTCAAAGTTATAGAAAAAGAACTTCTTCTCTTGTAAACATTTGCGGTATATTATAATCCACGGCTTCGGTGATTAACAGTCCATAAAGAGATTTTAAGCAAAGCTATCAGTTTAATCTAGCAAGGCTTTCTATCCAGAATCTCAGAAAGAATCAGATGGTTTTGGTAGTCAGATATTGATGTAGCCACATTTTCGGAACCAACATAGTGAATTTTTAAAAACCCGAGAGAATTAAAGCCCCATTTACTCCATATGTGATGCATCATAGGGAGAAAAAAGAAAAGAGATTTCATGTGGAATCATATATGAAATAACATGCTGTTTGCAATCTCCAATAATTCATCTGCAGAGCACAATAGCAAAGGCGCATTTTGGGATCTTCATTGTCTTCATAATAAATCATTGTGAAAATCTCTTTTCCAATAGCTACAGACAAGAAACTGCTTTAAATTTAAGCAATATCTCTCTGCTGCTCCAAATGCATCAACATTTGCTAGTGTGCTATATTAGATATATGGAATACCAACCGAGCCTTGATATTGCCTCTTAAGTATATTAAGGCTTTAGTTAGAGGAAAGAAAATGCATACTGTGAACAGCATGTGATCATAGTGCACATTTTCTCTACTCCCAACTAAAGCTATCATATACTTAAGAGGTGACAAGAAGGTCTAATTCAAACAGAGCTTTTCGTTCTTGGATGCACATTTAAGCGAGCATTGCACCAAAAAGAAGAATCGGGGGAACACAGGTACTTAAATAAATCACTACCCGGTGACTCAGTAATTGTTTACTCTATTTCTAGCATACCTTTTTAGGTGTTGTGGCTCCGTTGCCTGAGCCTGGGTTATCGACAGATGCAGAATCTGAGAGTGAGGGGGAGGAGTTGGCAAGGCCTCCCTCTCCAGGACCCTCCTCTCTGGCAATGCCTCCGGAGGACACCGGAGGCCAAATGATAGGCTCAGAGCCAAGCACGTCCCCGCAGCCACAGGTGGACAGCGACGAGGAAAATAAGTGCTGGCTGGACCCTTGCCAGAGGCGCAGGGAGAAGCATGCGCAGCAGAGGGGAAGGCGTGCCAGAGATTAGCTGCGTTACTGGACCACACCCCACAGGCTATAAAAGGGAGTGTGGTGGCCATTTGGACTCTGTGACGGACAAAGCTAATCTCTGGCGAGGCACTTTGCACCTTCGGACACAACACCTATTTGCTGTGGATTTAATTACAAACTGGACTATTCAAACTGTGTGTATTTTTGTCTGTAAACTGTAAAGTAAAAGTTCTTGGCAGGCAGCCATGGAGTTGCTGCCAAGTTCCTTATCACTGACGTTGAGTGTTTGAAGAGTTTATTTAACCCTCGGCTGGCTGGTTGGGTGTGTGCATGGTACGGGGACAGAACATTAGGATGGATTGAGTACCTTGTATGTAGGCACCATTCCCCAACCTGATGCCTATAAGGTGTGAAGATGTTGGCTAGAATTCTGAGAATGGTAATATCAACACATCTGAAGAAAACCAATATACCATATAGAGCAAGAAAGTGAACATGAAAATTGTAGTTCCTAATGTACAGGTAGTCCTCAATTTATGACCACAACTGAGCTCAGAATTTATGTTGCTAAGTGAGAAAATTGTGGGTTTTACCCCATTTTATGGCTTTTCTTGCCACATTTGGTAAGAGAATCACTGCAGTTTTTAAATTAGTTACAGAGTTGTTAAGTGAAACTGGCTTTCCCAATGACTTTACTTGTCAGAAGATCACAAAAGGGGATCACATAAGCATGGGACACTGCAACCGTCATAAATATGAACCAGTTGTCAAGAATCCAAATATAAATCATGTGATGCTGCAACAGTCATAATTGTAAAAAATGGTCATAAGTCACTTTTCTCAGTGTCATTGTAACCTCAAATGGTTACTAAATGATCTGTTATAAGTCGAGAACTATCTGTATATATTTCTGTACATACTTTTTCTTATAATCATATTTTTGTAAACACTTTTTTTAAAAAAGTAACCTATTTTTGTATGTGACTTTTAGTGATACACAGATACACACATGCATACACATAATCTTTTATGACCAATTGCTTAGCAAGTGTTCAACGTTATGATTCCATACATACACCCCAAGGGTAATTATGATTCAGTTCTGAAGTTCAGATAGCCAGGTTTACACACACACACACACAAAATCACATGAACACAATTTATATCATTTTGCCAAAAAGTGGTACTGGAATACCAACATGAAATTGTGTTTCTGTAATAGAAGAGATTCCCTAAGAGATACAAACCAAGTAGAGTTTGGAGATAGAATATCACTTCATACTACTGATAATTAGGCTGATGTGAAAAAAATGAGATGCATTGCCTCTTCTAATGATTCAGGCTGTTTAACACCAACAGACTGCTAAGATTCAAGAAAGGATTCCACTCAGGAAATCAAAGTATTTTTATTAAAGGAAAATAGAATCTACCCAATAATCCAGTGCAGGCAATACATGTTTGGCTATCCTGAACACAGGGAGGGAGGGAGCGAGGAAGAGGTGGGAGAGGACAGCGGAGGGAAATCCTACTTTTGTTTCATACATTGGTTGAAATCCTAACAGGAATCCTTGAAGGAAAGATATATTAAACAGAACTTTAGGAATCATTTAATTCAATATAAAGTGTGAAAACCAAGGAAATGAGAAATTTATCATTCCCTTTGGAAAAACCATTTGCTTTTTATTCATAGAAAGCTGTCAAGAAAAAAAAAGCATTTTCATGTCAGGACCTGTTTGAAATCTTAATTAATTAGTAGCATTCTATCATGGTTGAAAACTGTCAGTTGAATTCATAAAATCAATAGTGAAACTTCCAATACAATTTCAGTCAGAGTTTTGAGTTTATATATTTCTCCATAATCAATAAAAGCTTTAAAAAACAATAAATTTTATTTTGTTTGGTGTTTACTTCTCAGTTTAAATCTCTTGCGGTAGTAAATGTTATAATCACTGATGATACCTTCTGTAATTTAAAGTGTTCCTTATTATGTGAATAATAATTGAGCCATGGTGGTACAGTGGTTAAAATGCAGTACTGCAGGCTACTTCTGCTGACTGCCGGCTGCCAGCAGTTTGGCAGTTCGAGTCTCAGTAGCTCAAGGTTGATTCGCTTTCCATCCTTCTGAGGTTGGTATAAGGACCCAGATTGTTGGAGGCAATATGCTGACACTGTAGAGAGGGCTGTAAAGTACTATGAAGTGGTATAAAAGTCTAAGTACTATTGCTATTACTTAGCTAACTGAAATACAGTAACACCTTTTGTGTGAAAAACATCATATATTGTAAAGGAATGTAGCTCTTTTAGATGCCATGATCAAAACAGAATTTGTAAAACTGATTTGATTGATTACTGTACTGGCATGCTTAATCAATAATGTTTTATTTTACCTGTGGTGTTTCATAGTTATGGCCTCTAGCTATAACATATGAAAAATACTGTTCATGGAACTATTATTGATTTTAGCATGTAAAATACCTCAAACTCGAGTTCTGTGATCTGTACTGATGAAATTCTAGATTAAGAGATCTTCAGATAAAAGTAATTCTAAACAGTAAAAGTCTACCATACCACACAAATATAGAGTATTCAAAAGTATAGAGGTAACTTTGCCCCATTGTTGGCAAAGAACAAAATGACACTCCTTTTATTCCATCTTCCAAAACTATCGGTCTGGAAGGTGAATTGCTCCTCCGAACTATTGATGGAACAGCACATATTAGTGCTCCTGAAAGCAACTGGGTTCCTTTGAAATAGTATAGTAGATGCCTTTCCAACAATTTGCTACTGCCTTCTGTCATCTACTGCCTACAGCAGCTGTCTCATTCTCCTTAAGGGTCATGAGTTGTTCAAAGAACAAAAAGTGAACATTTTGTTCTGCTAATAAGAGTTCCTTGAGAAATTACCCCGTTTCCCCAAAAATAAGACATCACCTGATAATAAGCCTAATCGGGCTTTTGAGCTAAAATAAGCATGCCCCTGAAAATAAGCCCTCCCCAAAAATATTTAAATGCAGAGCTGGAAATCAGGTAAGATGGCAAGAGGAGCCCCATCTTGTTCCACACACTCCAAAATAATAAGACCTCCCCGAAAATAAGGCCAAGCACTTATTTTGGGGTTCAAAAAAATAAAAGACAGGGTCTTATTTTCGGGGAAACATTGTAGAAGCAATGCTTCTGATCCTAGCCATAGAGGAGCTGTATTGACAAAAGGCAAAGTGAACACTCATCTCTTCTCTCAGTTCATACAGCTGAAAGCATTTCTGGTGAAAAGATTTTTGGATTGCAATCTCTGCAGGCCAAAACAAATTTCTTTCAATTCTTTAGATCCATTTAAATAAATAGAACAAGAATGCCAACATTAAGAACAAAATATGGGTAATAATAAAGTTGTGGACCTAAAATTAGTTAATGCAATAAACAGCTATTTCTATTAGCAAGATGCAGCCTTGAGATAACACAAACAATTCAAGTATAATAAGAACCCAATAAGTGTTCAAGTATAATAAGAACCCAATTTATTTCAAGCATAAATTAAGCTAATCAAAGAGAGCTTGTCCCAAGTTCTAAAACAAAGCTCTTTGCTGAATTCATGGGGGACAGTTTAGTTAACATTCATACCACAACAGGATGCTATAAACATATGTACCCCCACCCAATATAAAGCTGATTTGCAGCCTCAACCAAATTACTAGTTTGTGAGACAACAAAGCTGTTTCATTTTTTAAGAAAACAATTAATACAAGATAACATGGAATTATAATTATTTCATTATGTTATGAAATTGGTAAGAGGAAAAAATTAAGCAATAGATTTTCACTTATTTTTAATGCAGCACTTCCAAAAGGTTGCCTTGAAGACAATTGGTTTACATGGTATAAAATGAAGAATAGTTCCTGTAGGGAAAAAATATTAAGGCACAGGAATCAGGGAAACAGAGTGTAACTCATTAAGAATGAATGAAATGGAGGTGATTAATCAGACAAGACTTACTTGACTAAAAGAGTCATTGATTCCGCCAATAAAATCTTATCTGATATTTTACTTTAGTTACTTTATATGTCTGTTTTTATTTTACTAAGGCTTTTTTCTTTTTCTGTGTTTGTTTCTGTATGGTATTTGCTTATATCAATGGTAATAGATGTCAACCATTGAGCATGGTGTAAGCTTTAGAATGGAAAGCAATAGAGACCAAAAAGAAAGAGCAGAAAATTAAACCAGAGTGAGAGAAAAATGTAGAGAAAGAGACCAATATAGATCAGGATTAAGAGAAATATTTGCATAAACTTGCATCATTCATCTTATTCCATCCATACTGGGTGAAACCCAGAGGAAGATCTATTATGATCACAATAGGATAAAAAACACGGTGTTGAATTCAGCATAATGAAAAACAATTGATTTTGTATTTGTTATCTTCCTATGGATTTATCCAGCATGGATGGAATAAGATGAGAGAGGCAGTTGATATGCAATGAGTAGCTGATAAAAGTTTTTGATTTTGATCCAACTATAAAAAGGGATCAAAAGAATTTAGGGGTACTCAAGAGAGCAGTTCTGACAAGTTACCTCCTTCTCCATCAGCAGTAAAACAGCAACATGTTTTCTATTAGACTGGAAATGAAGGAAAGACAACAAGCTCTGTTCAAAGAAGTCTTATGAAGGTGATATTTAGATTCTTCCTTTCCTTCAACTGCTTCTATTCTAGGAGTTTTTAAGTAAGTATGAACTTTGCTTCTTGCCTCCTCTCTTCTAATCCTTTTACCATACTCTATTTACTGGAATATCTAAAGACCATGGGATAGACATACCGTTGATCTTTCAGGTTGCTCTGGCAGCTTTCTCTGTGGAAGTAAGTACAGGCTTTTAAAAACAGATAAATAAGCATACTAACTCTGAGCCAAATTTATACTATAGGAATCATTTTACAATATTCAAGGTCAGGCAGATTATACATAAATAAGATTCAAAACTCATACATTTAAATTGTAAGTATTTAAAATGTCTTCTGAGATAATTATAAAATTAGTAAGGAGCTTGTGAAATGAGCTATTACTTTGTTTATTTTGCAAATTTAAATGTTATTATTGGTTGCCCTGCAACTAACTACATGCCTCATAAGCAATATTGATCTGTTTATTCAGTTTCTTAGCCAGTTCTCTCTATTTCCTTAAATAATTGCAAAATTGAGGCACATTACACATGCTTCACCTCCATGCCTTACAAATATTAAAACAATTTTTTTTTGTATTACAACAACTCCATCCAAAATAAACCAGGAAGAGCTTTCAGTACCCCTCCAGTCTTATTGCATCCTCAGAGTCTAGAACAACTCGCCGCAGCCTACTCTCCATGGCCATCTCCCCACTGCCATCAACATGATAAATGTTATCTGCCATTGTTTCTTTGACATTATTTCCATTTTTGTCAATGGAAATAATGTCGAAGAAACAGAGGCAGATAACATTTATTGTGCTGCATGTAATTGTCCGGGGTGAATTGTCTCATGTGAGTTGGCTGCAGCAAGATGGCTGAAGGAATTGCTGTGGTGAATTTTCCCATTTCATCCTCAGAATACCACCCAGTGGCCCTGTTTAGTCACTCAGGCTCTCCTTGGGAAGGGTACCTCTGGAATCCATATCTAGGGCCATGTGGAGGAAATTTCAAGGCATCTAGAGAATACAATCATTCAGATTTGTTCACAGTTGCTCCAAGTATCGTGCAAGTCCTATGGAGATGCCCAGGGAACAGACTTACTCAATTGTCTGGGAATGGTCTGAGTCTATTAGACCTGAGGAAGTGGACAGGATCCTGAGGAGTTCAAATCTGTATTCATGTCCCTCCTGAATAGTTAAGGTCTCTTAGCAGGTGACATACAGGTGGGTCCAAGAGATTGTGAATTCATCTTTGTCTGAGGGATGTTTCTGGCTAATGTGCCCCCTGTTCAAAATGTCGTCACTGAAATTCGTCATTCTGGACAACTTTCATCCAGTCTCTCACCTTTCCTTTTTAGGAAAATTGGCTGAGAATGTGGTGGCATTGCAGCTAAAGAGCTCCCTTGAGGAAATGGTCTGGTCCCTTTTCAATCAGGTTTGTTTTGGATATGGAACTGAACTGCACTGGTCACACTTATGGATGGCCTATGGCAAGAGTGAGAGGGAGGTGGTGCATCCATCCTTGCTGTCCTTGACTTCTCAGCAGTTTTTGATAGCATTGACCCTGGTATCCTTTTGGACCAACTTAGAGAGTTGGGGGTGAATGACACCATTCTGCCCTGGTTCATCTCCTTCATGCAAAGCCAGTCCTAATCAGTTAATAGGGAGGTCCAGTTTATGGATCCTTCTTTGTGGGGTACTATAGGCCTGGTACTCTGCTTCTCTTTGACATCTACATGAAACTCTGGATGAGATCATCCATTATCACAGGACAAGGTATCACCAATATGCTGGTGATATCCACCTACATATCACCATCTGGGGTGAAGGTAGTGATGCAGTGAATGCCCTTTCATGGTACCTGGAGGCTGTGAGGGTCCTGAATGGGGAAAAATAGACTTCAAACTAAACCCTAGTAAGACATAGTAGCTGTAGGTAAGTCCCTCTGTGTTCAGGTCTTGGATGAGGTCTCAGTACCCCAGACAGATCAGGGCATAACTTGTGGTCTGGGTCTCACAGTTCCTGCTAAAGAGCAGGTGGCAGCCATGGCCAGGAGGGTCCTTGCCCAACTTTGCATTTAGTCAGGGAAAGCATGCTATAGACTCCATCAATCAAACAGTTTTGACTGGCAGGGGTCAAGATGAGGCTTTCTCTGCCACTGCACCTGCTTTATGGAACATGTTGCCCTCAAAGTTGAGCAAAGACTCCAATCTCTTGGCCTTCCATAAAGGGGCCACACAGCAATGGGGCTGGTGAGTCCTTGAGACTCTGTCACAAGTGTTTTCAGGATTGCTGTGGCTACTTGATCAGTCACAAACAGTATGGATCCAATCAAGCCATCTCCTGTTCGCAATTAACTGCAAGCCTTCCCTGACCTAGTTAATTGCAGGTTAACTCCCCATATAAGCAAGGACCTTTCTGCTTGCTATTTGGGCCTAGACGCCGTTTAGGCCTAGATGCAGAGCCAGTGCTGAAGCACCTGGACGCAGAGCCCAGAGCAGAGCTGCAGAAGGGAGGAGAACTCAGATAAGGAGTCCTGACGGCTGCAGCAGAGATAGCAGCAGAAGAGGAGCCGAAAAGCTGTGTAAAGATACTCCCACGGAGCTAGCTGCAACTGTGAATTGAGATAGTTGGGAGCCTTTTGAAGTCTCCAATTTCGACTTGCCTTTTGCTGAGTTGAAGCATGCAATCCAACATCTGAACTGTTGCTGCTGGACAGTTTTCCTCCCAGGAGCTTCAAGCCACGTTTGTTGATTGAATTGTTTTTCACAGGTGACTTTTAGCTGTGAAGCCTATGCTGCTGCCCTTCTATCACCTTGATGATGTATCAACACCGAAGCTGTTTAATGTCATGTTAGTTTTTTTCTTATTGACTGTTTCGGTATTGTGGAGAGGAATTTAGGGAGATGGCCTGGCTTCATTTAACCAAGATAAGACTTTGTTATTAATGTGTCTTTTTAAAGATATAGTGTTTTTTAAACATTTTGAAGTAAAGTATATTTTTATACAAGACTCCTCTGCTAGTTTTATTTCAGTCCTAGTGTGTTTGCTCGTGAGCTGGTTCACGGTTCGGGGACAAACCTCAACCCCATCCCGACAGTTGGTAGCAGAGGATGGTTTAGCGAACCTACACTCACGTGGCGATACGCTAGACTGAAATGTCTGTAATTGAATTAAAGCAGGAAAAACAGATGTTGACTAGGGCTGCAGTGAAAAGCATGGAGTCACAAAGTGGACTGTCTGGGGCTCAGGCCAAAACTGTTTTGGCTGAAAAACCCCAAACTCTAATTGACCAAGAGTGTAGTGGAGCTGCAGGTTTTGGAGCAGAAGCCTTATTTTTTGAAATGCCTAAGGCAGTGAGTAAACCACCATCACCTAAAGAAGTAGAGACTAGAAGAATACCACTTCAGGCCTTGAAAACAAACTTAGGGGTGGATGATAAACTCAGGAAGGCAATCCTTCGAGTTTTAGGTTTGCCAGTAACAAGTGAAAACCCGATTGCAGATTTTAGCAAATCACTGAAGAATCCAGCCATGATGACAGCTAAAGGAAATAAGATCAAAGTCCTAGAAAACACCGGACCGGTAAGAGACTTTCAATCCCTAAAACCCCTATTTTGGACTATAAGTGGAGAATGGGGGATAATAGACTGCCTGATTTGAATGTCCCTGCTTCTTTGTTAGACCAGCATGGCCAAGTTGATACAGCGCCACCTGCTGTCAAAACCATTGTAGATCAGGCCATAAAAATTCTAGCTCCCTTGATGACGTCAATGACTCCAGCTAAAAACTCAAGAGACTCTTATGTTGAGTGTAAGGTTGCAAATGCAATAGAAACACTAGCAACCATTCTAGGCGATGGTTCGCAGGCGCCATCGGCTCAACGAATAGTAGCTGCACATACCAATACACCCCTGATGTCCGCAATCAATTCAGCGCATGCCACGAGTGGGACATACCCATCCGTGACAACACTGACATCTAGGGAGATTCCAGAGGCTGCCTCAACTGGAGATAGGAACCTAGGAGCGCGTCCAAAACTTCCTAGAGATGAGCACCAGAGAGGACCCTCGAACTCTTGTAATCAAACCAGAACAAGCTTTGCATCCGCACAACGTGAGGTTTTAATCCTTCCCATTGGGGAGGAACAATTGTCAGAATGCCAGATGGAAGACACTGTGCTGAGTGCTTCCATTCCAATGCCTTATTGCCCGTTCCAGGACAGACCACACCCTGAACATCAATTAATGTCTGTTTCTATGTCTAACAATGTACAGGTTCTTCCTCCTAATTTTAAAAGTTTAAGAATGGGTGGAGGAAATTTTAAGGAATGGGTTAAGAGTATTCAAGTCATCTTAATGAAAGAGAATGTTTTATCATTGTTGTTAAAACCCCCACCTAGATCATGGTCCTTGGAAGTTGATCTTTTATATCATAAGGCTTTCTGTATCCTATTGATGTCCATTGATCCTGCTTTATATCCCAGTATACCTTAAAACCTGACTGTAACGGAAGTCTGGGTAAAACTGCATAAGTTATTTTATTTTAAAAGCTCCCATGCCACAAACAGAATTTACAGAGAGTTTTATTCTGCAAGGTTGAAGGCGGGAATTGATATTAATGAACACTTATGTGAGTTAAACAGGTTAAGGGAGGAGTTGATGTTGAGGGGGGAAACAGTGTCTGAACAAACCCTCATTACCGTTATAATCAATTCCCTTGATTCTAGCTGGGATAATTTTATATCACAATTGGATAATGTCAATTACAACAATTTATCTCTAGAAGTGCTATCTGGTAAATTAATAGCAGAAGATAACTTGCAAAAATGTAGGACATCTTTCCACAAGAAAGAAAAACCCTTAAGAAGGCCCGATAGTTCAGATAGAGCATATACTATCGGAGAATGCTTCAACTGTGGTTCAAGAGAACATTACAGAAGGGATTGCCCACAAAATGTGAATGCCAGGGCATGTCCAAGGACACCTTCTGGTAGTAAATGCAAAAGGAGGTCATTTCCTCCAGGCAGAAAATCAAGCGGAGATGTTCCTAACCAGAGAAGGGGTAAATGGCCAAATAGAGGCAACAAAAGGAACGATCTTAGGTTTAATGATGGTTCTGTAGGCATAGTAGAAACCACTGAGTTGGAATTTATGAGGGAACAGCGTGAACAACTATGGTTAATGGATAGTGGAGCTAGTAACTATGTTGTGAGTGACCGAAGGTTGTTTGTTAACATGAGAAGGCATAAATCCATGGTCAAAGTTGCAAACGATAAAAAGGTGAATGTTGTTGGCATTGGAGACGTTTATATTCCTGGGATTGGAGAAATTAATGAAGCATTGTATGTACCTGAGATAGATCGTAATTTGCTAAGCTTAATGAGGCTATGTGAGAATCCCAGAATAGAGATTCTGTTTTCAGAAGGAACAGCTGTAATTACAAATAACAAATGTGTGATTGGGGAGGTGTTGAAGATAGGTGGTTTGCCTTACTATTCCCCCAATGCGAATGCTGAGGCATTTAGTGCTAGCAATTATACTATCTCATCTGGTAGTGATAATGGATCCCAGTTAGAATTGGGTAGTGAGCATCAAGACTCTCAAAGAGGAAGTCTTGTAGTAATGATTGTAAAGTTAATATTAAAAATAAAAGGTTTGCAAGTTTTAATTTAAAGTCAAATAATAAGGAACCTGAGAATGCAAATACAGTTTCTATAGATGAACCGTTGCACAATGAATGTGCTCATCTGATGCATCGCAGGTTAGGTCATGTGACTTTTCCTATAGTGAAAAAGTTAACCAAACACTCAAGGGGAACCAAGTTCAATGATTGTAACACGTTTCTAGATTGTTCAATTTGCAGGAGTGCGAAACTGAAAGTGAAACCTGCGCCCAAGAGGTCTCAGCGGTACTCCGAACACGCATTCCAGCTTGTCCATATGGATTTGGTGGGTCCATTCGCCTCTTCCATTGGCAAGAGACGGTACTTCCTTACCATAGTTGACGACCAGAGTAGATTTGGGTTCGTCTTTCCCTTAACGTCTAAAAAGGAAACATTGGCTAAGTTCAAAGAGTTCTTTAGCTTAGTCGAGAACCAACATAAAGTCAGGGTTAAGAAGATCTTAACTGACAGAGGGATTGAATTTAATTCAAGTCAGTTTTCTAGTTGGTTGAGGAGTAAGGGTATAATCCATTTATGCACCGCACCTTACTCCGTGTTTCCGAATGGCATCGTAGAACGACGCAATGGCTTATTGCAGAAGATGATGCGGTGCGCCCTAGAGGATGCCGAGCTAAACTTCGCGTATTCGGTGGAGGCGGTCAGATATGCAAATTACACCTTAAATCGAGTGTGGTCTAGCATGGTGCAGAAGACCCCATACGAGGTGCTATACGGCCATAAACCTAGTTTGGCACACCTCCACGTTTTCGGGGTGATGGCTGATGTTCATGTCCCAAAGGAGCTCAGGAGGAAAGGAGATCGAATCTCAGTTAAGCTGAGATTCGTCGGTTATGAGCAGGGCTCCAAGGCATTTAGGTTTGCGTACCCGAATGGGAAGCTGGTTATATCAAGGTCTGCTACCTTTCACGAAGGGGCTAATTGGAATAAGATCCATGCTAATGAGATTCTCACTCAGAACCCTTCCCATAGTTTTGATAAACAGATGGAGGATGTATCAGAGAATCTACCTGATGATAGCGATACATCTAGTTCTGGGAAGCGTGCATCCCAGGTACCCTTGAAAGGGATATTAAAGCGTAAAATGGGGGTGGCCAGGAAAGATAGGCACCCAGCTTCAGAGATGCACTATGAAGATCATGAGGAAGATGATCCATCAGATGATTCTGATGCAAATGATGCGCCTAGAGACAGACCAGTTAGATCTACCAGAGGCAACAAACCTAGGAGGTACAATGATTTCATTACCTCGGTCAATCAGGTTTCGGCCACACATGAGGATGTGTTGGCCTTACCTAATTATGAACAACAAAAATGGCTTGCCGCTATGGATACAGAGTTAGATAGCCTGAAAAAGCTAGACGTATTCACACCAACGAGATTGCCCAAGGATAAGAGGGTGATCGGCACCAGATGGCTTTTTAAGAAGAAGCCTATTGAAAATGGAGGTTTTGTTTATAAGGCGAGATTAGTAGCACAGGGATTCTTGCAGAGATTCCCTGACAATTACAAGGATACCTTCTCGCCTACGGTGCGCCTTGAGAGCGTGAGAACGGCTCTCACTATTGCTACTATGGGAGGGGAAAATATATATCAGTTTGATATACAGACTGCATATTTGCACGCCGAATTTGATAAAGAACTGTATGTGAGGATTCCTCAGGGAGTAAGCCATCGGGAAGACGATGTTTGGTTGTTAAACAAGAGCCTATATGGCTTAAAACAATCTGGTAAGCGATGGTACGAGTGTCTCACTAAAAGCCTGAAACAGATGGGCTTTTCACCATCGTTGGCTGATGAATGTGTTTTTATTAAAGACCATCAGGACATTAGGGAAACAATTCTGTTGTATGTAGATGACATCTTGTACATTTGTAAATCTGAGGACAGTTACAAGAAGTTCTCAGATGGCCTAAGCAAAAGTTTTGCGCTAAAATCATTAGGCCGTATCAATAAATTCCTACGGGTGCAATTCGTAAAAACCGAGAAGGGGTTTCGACTCTCTCAGCAAGATAAGATCTTGGAATTAGTTAAGGAGTGCAACATGGTAGAGGCAAAACCATGTGATACCCCTATGGCAACAGATTTCCTTAAAAACATGTACACTGAGAGTATGGAGTTTGAGAATAAGACCCTTTACAAATCCGTGATTGGGTCGCTGTTGTACATCGCAAATTGGACAAGGCCGGATATCAGTTTAACCATAAATGTGTTGTCTAGACATTCGGAACATCCCACACAGTACCATTAGAATGGGATCAAAAGAGTCCTAAGATACTTAAAGGGTATTGTGAATTACTCATTGTTGTTGGAGCCAGAAATAATCGGAGAACTAAGGTTGAGTTATTATTCGGATGCCAATTGGGCAGGGGATGTTAGATCTAGAAAAAGTACCTCGGGATACATTGTACATCTGAATGGTTGCCCTGTGTATTGGTCCTCTGGAAAGCAGAAGCTAATTGCAACTTCCACAGTGGAAGCTGAGTATGTGAGTTTGTCCAAAGCTTCCAATAACCTAGTTTGGTTTGATGATCTTTTGGTGAGCTTATGGAGGGAGCCCATGTATCCTATAAATATCTACGAGGACAACATGGCTGCTGTTAACATATCGGAGGCTGATGCTGTAGATCAGAGATCGTGCCATATTGATATTAAGAATAAACATGTAAGGCAATTGGTGAAAACAGGTTTCATTAAAACCATCTATTGTGAAACAAGGGAACAGGTGGCGGATGTGTTTACTAAACCGCTGCCTCGTGAACAACATCATTATCTCCTGGGTAAAATATCGATGGTTATGTAAAATGAACTGACCATTGATGTGTATATGTATTCAATGATGTATGTATGTTTGTTATCAAATCAAATAGCCACAGAGAAGGGGATTGTCACGAGTGTTTTCAAGATTGCTGTGGCTACTTGATCAGTAGCCACAAACAGTATAGATCCAATCAAGCTATCTCCTGTTTACAATTAACTGCAAGCCTTCCCCGCCCTAGTTAATTGCAGGTTAACTCCCCATATAAGCAAGGACCTTTCTGCTTGCTATTCGGGCCTAGACGCTGTGTAGGCTTAGATGCAGAGCCAGTGCTGAAGCACCTGGACGCAGAGCCCAGAGCAGAGCTGCAGAAGGGAGGAGAACTCAGATAAGGAGTCCTGACGGCTGCAGCAGAGATAGCAGCAGAAGAGGAGCCGAAAAGCTGTGTAAAGATACTCCCACGGAGCTAGCTGCAACTGTGAGTTGAGATAGCTGGGAGCCTTTTGAAGTCTCCAATTTCGGCTTGCCTTTTGCTGAGTTGAAGCATGCAATCCAACATCTGAACTGTTGCTGCTGGACAGTTTCCCTCCCAGGAGCTTCAAGCCACGTTTGTTGATTGAATTGTTTTTCACAGGTGACTTTTAGCTGTGAAGCCTATGCTGCTGCCCTTCTGCCACCTTGATGATGTATCGACACCGAAGCTGTTTAATGCCATGTTAGTTTTTTCTTATGGACTGTTTCGGTATTGTGGAGAGGAATTTAGGGAGATGGCCTGGCTTCATTTAACCAAGATAAGACTTTGTTATTAATGTGCCTTTTTAAAGATATAGTGTTTTTTTAAACATTTTGAAGTAAAGTATATTTTTATACAAGACTCCTCTGCTAGTTTTATTTCAGTCCTAGTGTGTTTGCTCATGAGCTGGTTCACGATTCGGGGACAAACCTCAACCCCATCCTGACAGACTCCCCTACCTGTATTAACAACTGCTAATCTTCCTATCCACTGTTCATTTTTTGTAATTGTATAATGTTGTTTTACCTTTTTAAAAAATTATTAATCCTAAATTATTTTCTTGTTAAAAGTTTTATTATATTAATTAAATTGCACACCATCCAGAGACCCTCTACCAGGGAGATGGGAGCTTATACCAAATTAAAGAGACCATGTGAAATGTCTTAGCCCACCTCACCTAGTTGTGGCAATATACAGTATATTTCTACATATACGCATAGAAAATTTTTCTATCTTTTAGTACTGTTTTCACATTCTATGACTGAACTAAAAACAATAGTTTATACCTGAACTTTGAAGCAGGCTTAAATATCACCATTTGATTTGATTGCAAGAAATGCTGAATACAAATGAAAAAAGAATAAAAGAGAAAGAACGTTTAAACCCATAAGATGAAACCTACAGCCACTTGCTTGTCTCTTACTTGGATACATATTTTCAGAAGGTGATGTGAAAAAATTACAAGATTCTCTTTAGAACAGGGGTGTCATACTCAATGCCCACAAGCTGGATCCAACCACAGGGTGCTTAGATCTGGCCCACAGTGCCACCCTGGAAACAGCGAGGGAGCAGCCCACAGTGCATCCGCCAGTGAAAATGGAACTCGGGAGGGCCGCATGCGGCCCTTACAAGCTCCATTTTTACTGGCAGAAGGATGCAGGAGGCCATTGCAGCCAGAGTCAGAACTCAGGAGGCCATTTTCACTGGCAGAGCACTCAGACCACCACAGCCCCCCCGACACAAGTGACATCAAGCTGGCCACTCCTACCCTGGCCCCACCCATGCCAGCCCCCCTGATGCAATGCTCAATGAAATTGAGTTTGATACCCCTGCCTTGGAGGGATAATAATTCCAGGCAAGTAATTCTACAGTTTAAGCAGGGGTGGGTTTCACTTACCTTTGCTACCGGTTCACTCACGCATGAAGCTTATGCGCATGCACAGATTGTATTTGATGATGTCCAGGTGGGTGGGCGGAGCCTCCCGCTGCTGCTGCGACCAGTTCGCCCAAACTGGGGCGAACCGGTAACAACTCACCCCTGAGTTTAAGAGATGTTTCTGACATATAAACAAATTACTCTACAGTTGTCAACCTCATTTATATGCTTTTATTCTATTTCCAACTTTTTTTGAGTTGGGCTATTAAGTGGAATTTTATATTTATGGTAAAATGAATTTTTGAGAAGAGGAAAAGTCCTTTAGGTGAACAATATTTTTTGTCATATTTCAGGCCTTTTAGCCTTGATGAATATGTCTTACACCTCTGTTGAAGTGCTTAACTACAGGTAGTCCTCAACTCACAACCATTCATTTAGTGAGTATTTGAACTTAAGGCAACACTGAAAAAAAGTGAGTTATGTCTGGTTTTTCTCACTTATGACCATTGCAGCATCCCCATGGTCATGTGATCAAAATTTGGATGCTTGGCAACTGGCATGTACTTATGACAGTTGCAGTATCTGATCATATGATCACCTTTTGTGACTTCCTGACACATAAAGTCAATGGGGAAGCCAGATTCACTTAACAACCGTGTTAGTAACTTAACAACTGCAATGATTCACTTAAAACTAAGGCAAGAATGTCATAAAATGGGAAGAACTCACTTAACAACTATCTTGCTTAGCAACAGAAAAAATGGGCTCAACTGGGGTCATAATAGAAGGACCACTTGTATGCACTAATATATTGTAATAATGTCACCAGTATGGAATGCCATTATGTTACAGTATGAATATTGCTATATAAGGCTAAGTTATAGCTATCTTTATTAATGCTTTTTATTAACTTGTTGTATTTGTCCAGGATATGAATGACCATTTATGAATGACAGAACATTTCAAGACTATTTGAACTAGAACTTAAAATTTAGTAGACTAATTCTTATAGGTATTAGCTATTTCAGCATATGGAAAAATTCTAGAATGAGTTTCTAAGAAATAATAAGAAATTGTTCTCACCACAAAATTATTATTGAAATAACAGTTTGTTCTCACAGAAACACAAGGAAGAAAACACAATGAAGGAGAAAACTTGATAGTTTTGAGCAGTTTGCATAAGAAAAACATTGAACTTTATTGGATGCTCCCAAACAGATTGAAATATAATACTTTGGAGCCCTCACAAAAATTTTGCACAGTTGTCATCTTCTTTTGCTTTTTCTAAACTTAACCTAGTTAAGCCTATGAATTTGGTAAATACACATGACTTGTGTATTTAAGAAAGAATTACATTTTTACTTTAAAAAGTGTACTTTTTAAAAAAATTTAAAGTTGTTCTATTACATTGTTCCAGTGTTATGTTTCTATATTTTGTGACTTTACATTATAAACTTCTTTTAAAGCCTTTGGGCAAAGAAATAGACTAGAAATACTAAAGTAAGAAATATCCATGTAAATATAAAACATAATTTAAGAAGATATTACAATACCCTTAATATCTCACAATTAAGAAATGTTGGTATTTTTCAAAAAGAAAATAGTATTTTTTTAGTGGTGTATTAGGCCTGGTGACAAAATGGTCCATCTTGCCATTTTTTTTCTTTGACATTTAAGGATTTATGCATTTAAAGGAGGAGAATACAAATACACTGTGTCTTTTATTTACAAGCTAATTGCAAATATTTTAATAGAACTGTCACCAACCTCACTGCAACTTATTTGTTGATTCATGTGGGTTTGCTTGCAGTATTAAAAGATAAAGAACTGATGTCATTTTGTGTAATAGGTAACATTTATAAATAAAATATTTTATTTTCTGAAATGTCCTTATCTGAAAAGATCTACCGTATTTAAATTAATGGCATTGCTTTATGGCCAGTAGGTAGACATGAAAAAACCTATTCTGAGATATGTATTTAACAACAAGAAAACAATGTTAATCCACCTATATATTATACTAACAGATTTGTAATGAACTTAAAACATATGTTAACAGAATTGAATCCAAGCAGAAAAATTACAAAATACAATAACCTCATATTTCCTACACTTAGCCCTATTTTTGACAGACCTTGATTTAACACTCTCTTTTGTTGAATTTTTAGTCAGTTTTATACTACTGTTAATTATGAACTTGAAAGCAATTGTTGCAGCAATTGTTACAGAGAAATATTATTTATTAACTGAAAGAAGCCCAATTTCTTAAGGCTTTCAAAACTGAAAGCTTTCAATAAAATTAGCAGGTCTATAAAAATTTCTCAATATTCTGAACCTTCAAGAGACAACCACTGACATTACTTATTATGAAAACAAAATCTAAATTTGATTTGTTTTAATTTTAATTATAATTAATTGCTATATAAGTAATATAATTATTCCCAAGGTGCTCAAAAGTTTTTCCCTCTGACAATTTTATGACAACTAATTTGTGATACACTGCACAGAGTTATTTATTTATTTATTTATTACATGTATTTATATGCCGCCATTCTCCCGAAGGACTCAGGGCGGCAAACACAAGTTAAGAAACAAATACAATAAAATCATAATTTAATCCAAATAATTAATTAGTAGTAAATAATAAAGCCCGGAATCAGTCTCAGCCTATTTGTTTGAAAAGCCAAGTCTTCAAGTCCCGACGGAAGGAGCGGAGATCAGGAGCTGTCCGGAGCTCAGTAGGTAATTCATTCCAGAGGGTGGGAGCACCCACAGAGAACGCCCTACCCCTAGGCACAGCAAGGTGACATTGGCTCGCCGTCGGAACCCTGAGGAGAGTGGCCCTATGTGAGCGAACAGGATGGTGAGAGGCAGGCAGGAGAAGGTCATGCAAATATCCTGGACCTAAGTCATGAAGGGCCTTATAGATGAGGACTAGCACCTTGAAGCGGACCCAGAGAACCACTGGTAACCAGTGCAGCTCACGCAGGAGGGGTGCTATATGGGAGTAACGAGGGGCTTCCATAACAACCCGTGCAGCTGCATTCTGGATCAGCTGGAGTCTCCGGGTGCATCTCAGGGGCAGGCCCATGTAGAGGGAATTGCAGTAATCCAAGCGGGAAGTAACCAGGGCATGAGTGACTGTGCGAAGGTCATCTCGGTCCAGGAAAGGGCGCAACTGGCACACCAGGTGAACCTGTGCAAAGGCCCCCCAGTCACGGCCGTTAGATGGTCTTCTAGGGATAGCCGAGCATCCAGGACGACACCCAAGTTGCGAGCCCGATCAATGGGTGCAAGTTTTTCCCCATCTATCAAAAGTGATGGAGCCTCTGAAACCAGAGATGCAGGCATCCACAGCCACTCAGTCTTAGAGGATTGAGTTTGAGTCTGTTTCTGCCCATCCAGGCTTGTACCTCCTCCAGGCAACGGGTCATCACGGAAAGGGCATCTCTGGGGTGGTCTGTGCTGGAGATGTATAATTGGGTATCATCAGCATATTGATGATATCTCACCCCAAAGCCACGAATGATCTCACCAGTGGCTTAATATAGATGTTAAAGAGCAGGGGGGAGAGAACCGAGCCCTGAGGCACCCCACAATTAAGGGGCCTCGGGGTGGATCTCTGCCCTCCCACTCATACAAACTGAAAGCGACCCAAGAGATAGGAGGAAAACCACTGTAAAATAGTGCCTCCCACCCCTAACCCCACAAATAGCTGCACTAGGATACCATGGTCAATGGTATCAAAAGCCACTGAGAGGTCAAGTAGGACCAGGATGGAGGAACAACCCCCATCCCAAGCCCGCCAGAGATCATTCACCAGAGCGACCAATGCCGTTTCTGTGCTGTGACCACGTGGGAAGCCTGATTGGTACAGGTCAAGGTATTCCGTTTCATCCAGGAATTGTGGGAGCTGTTGAGCCACTACAATCTCAACAACCTTTGCAATGAAGCGAAGGTTGGAGACGGGACGATAGTTATTAAGTGAGTCTGGATCCAGGGAAGGCTTCTTGAGGAGAGGTCAAACCACCGCCTCCTTAAGAGAGGCAGGGAAGTTCCCCTCTCTCAAAAAAAACATTGACAATTGCCTGGATCCAGTCTCTAGTCACCTCTCTGGCAGCCGAAACCAACCAGGAGGGACAAGGGTCCAATAAGCAAGTGGAGGAACTAAGTTTGCCCACAATCCTGTCCACTTTCTTGACAGAAACAGGGTCAAACTCAATCCAGATATTATTCTCAAGACCCACCCTAGTCTCCCGATTGGATTCTGCCCAGTCAGAGTCCAATCCGATCTGGATCTGAGCAATTTTATCATGCAGAAACTGTACAAAATCCTCAGCTATGCCCTGCAAAGGGTCTTCCCTCGCTCCCTGATTGAGGAGGGAGCAGGTCACACGAACCAGGGCCGCTGGGCGGTTTTCTGCAGATGCAATGAGGGCGGCAAAGTAGTGATGTTTCGCCGCTTCCATCGCCACTAGATAAGACCTAATATGGGTTCTTAACTGTGTTCTGTCAGATTCAGAGTTGCCTTTAGTGAGCTGGGCTGTTACATAAAACTGATAAACAAAATAATTTCTATTTTTGAGAGATTCTAGGGCTGAACCTAGAACTTGGGGGTTTATGAAGCTATGGAACTACAGTGTTCATCACTATATTATATCCAGACAGGGGTCCACTGAAAACAGAACAATAGAAATGATACCTGATAAGAAATCATCATTAAGATGGTGCTGTTTCAAGCCAATTATAGCTTCTGTGAAACAAATTACTAAAGCTCAAAAGTAAGTACTGAATTTAAGGAATTTTCTTTACCTTCTATTTTTAGACTTTTATTCAATCCTTTGGAGATTTGAGAACGGACTAAGGGAACATTGTGCATTCCACTATCAGGAAAAAAATATTTAATACAGTTCCAAAATATTTTCAATCCATTTTCTGCATGTCAATAATATTGTAAATTTTATTGGCAATGACGTTCATACCCATTTACAATCTGAAAAAAATGGATATTGTTCTGGGGTTGTTCTATTTCCTATGGGAATCAGTCTGTCTACCTGTCTGTCCATATTTGTTTTTCCTTAGTTTTGAATATATTTGCTGATCCTCAAAAAAGTAAAATATTTAATTTTGATATCTTTTCATTCCCTAAACCCTACAGATAGTCACCAACCCTGTTTAGTGTCTCATTTTGACAACATGTAATTAATAGCTCCAGGAAAGCACAATCAAAGTCCTGAGAGATTTAGTTATTAGCTTGTTATTCCATATAGTCCTGCAGGGACTCTGAACAGATTGGGAAGTAAAGTTATCCATGACAAAATGGCAGTCATTACTCTCCTATTTGAAATTCACTGAGGACTCAAGCTACAATGTATATTTAAACAAATATATGCTAATTAATTCTGATGACATTTTATTTTTTTTTCCTCTTTAGCATTTAGAAACCCCCTTCAACACCAATAACCTAATAAAGCCTGCTTGGAATGTCATGACTTGTTTCACAACAATAGCAAAAGACAGAGAAATTTATATGTTTTTAATAACAATTTACCACAAAAGGTCAAGTTAAGTTATTTACAATAGCACTAAAGACAACGGAAATTATTATCATGCCTGGAAGCATTGCCTGTGAGCCTTGAGGATCCAGGCCTGCCATAATCATACCGTGGGAAGTTGGGAGGGGGGATTGCATGAGTGAAGTAGAGGTAGCCATAACAAACGTCTCTATGAGGAGTTCAAGGCCATGGTGTCCGGCAGTTGTGCAAAAAAGAAATTGGATGATGTCTTCTGTTCGGGAAAGAATTGATTGGAACTGTGTGGACATGTGGGAGATGTGGGCAAGGTCTTGAACTCTCTTGTGGGTGAAGAAAACCCAGAAGCTTTCAGATTTGAGTTTTCCCAGATGTGCCAATATGACATCCCTAATAAAAGTTAGCTTTGAGGAACTTCAAGCCTTGGAGTTTGATTTCATTGGGGATGTTACTTGGACCCAACAATTATATTGTTTCAGTCAAATTAATTTAAAAGGAAATTGTCATAGAATATTGTCATCGTAATGCTGTCATACTACTAATGACATACATACTGACATCAAATATGCTGAAATGAGTCCAACACTTGTATTTCTAATAATACTGAAGAAACCTAGTTACATAACATTTATTTATTTATTTGTTAGACTTACTGCCAATGACTTTGAGCAGTATCTGGTACAAATGTACAAAAACTGGTGTAAAAAAATTCAAAAATTACAATAGGAACATCAAAGTATACTTCTATATATAAGCACATTGGGAACATTACATTAGACTACTCCAAAGCTAGAAGCAAAAAAAAAAAAAAACATTTAAACTTTCTAAGCCAACCTTAAAGTCTGATTTCTTGTGTTCAGTCATTAAGTCATGTCCAATTCTTCATGATCCCATGGACCATAACATGCCAGCTCCTACCCCATTCCTTACTGTCTCCCAGAGTTTGTTGAAATTCACGTTCATTCCATCAGTGACACCATCTAATCATCTTATCCTCTGTCATCCCTCCTTCTTTACCTTCAATGTTTCTAATCATCAGAGTCTTTTTCAAGGAGTCCTCTCTTCTCATTGGGTGACCAAAGTGTTTGAGCTTCAGCTTCACAAATAGGGAAACCATTAACCAAATGTTAATGGTTTCCCTAGAACCCAGTATAATAGGAGTCATTTGAATTTCTAAGGGAATGTTTTTCCAAAGAAATTATGATCCCTGTTGATGACTTCCCTCTGAGAAAAAAGATATGGAGAAAGCCTACAATACCAGTTTTTATTAGACAAACAGATTCAATTGGGGATAGCTGATCTCAA
Source organism: Arizona elegans (assembly GCA_022577455.1). NCBI lineage: Eukaryota > Metazoa > Chordata > Lepidosauria > Squamata > Colubridae > Arizona > Arizona elegans. The sequence continues at coordinate 31,735,559 of JAKOOJ010000004.1, forward strand.
AAGTTACCTAGGTCCTAAGCCATAGGCTGCATAGATGACAACCAATAAATTGAATTCTGTATTGAAGCCAAACCACTGCAGCTTTCAAGATAGTGGTATTACAATATATTAACAAATTTAGATGTGATCATGACTGCTCAAGCCACTGCATTCTAAACCAGATATAGCTTCTGAATGTTCTTTATGCCATGTAGTCATGTAGATGGGTTTACATGAGAAAGTCCACATAAATCATGTTGCAATAGTCCAAGTGAAAGATAACTAAGGCTTCCTACTGCAGGAGGGCTCATAGTGCACAAAATAGATCTACATCAGTGGTTCCCAATCATTTTTTGGCCATGCCCCACCTAAGCATCTCTAAAATCCTGCCCCCTTCTCCATGACATATAATTCTTACTATTCAAAAAATGAACTCCTACTCACGCAGAGGAAGCCTAAAAGGCCAATAACTTGGTTTAAACAAGGTTCCAATTGCCCCCATTAAAAATAAAATTGCCCCCACACCCCACGTTGGGAACCACTGATCTACTTCAAGACTTTCTGGCTATAGCTGCCACCTGCTCATTGAGGAGGAGCCATGAATCAAGTAGGACTATCAAATTATAAATTAGGTCCTTACAGATAAAGCCCATCCAAAATGAAACAGAATCTCCATGAATTGGATGGTCTTCAACCTCACAGCTATGCTATCTTGCTTGGACTGAGATTAAGCCTATCATTCAAGCCTAAGATCATCTTCCAGGCTTTGGGACAGCACCTCAACATTACCTGTTCAGTCCAAGGTCAATATGTAAATGTATATATAATCTCCACACTAATAATACATAACCCTATGTTGAAAGATAATTTCATCCAATGTCTTTATTGAGATATAAAAAAGTAGAAAACTCTACAACAAGCTAGTGTAGAGGCTCCAAGGGCAAAATATCTCTCCTTTACCACTGGCTGAAGTCAGCACTTTAGGAAGAAAGAGTTCATTGTAAATACCGTTTTTAACCGAAAATAAGAAAGGGTCTTATTTTCTTTTTACCCCCCTCCCCAAATAAGGGCTTGACCTTATTATCAGGAGCCTATTATTTGGGGGGTGGTGAAGAAGGCGGCGAGCGTGGGACTGGATGTCCCATCGTTGCCATCGCCTCCCTGCCCTATTCTTCGCGACGGCCGAGTGGCCCCAACATCTCCCACCCCACTCCAATGGCAAGAGCTGCTTCCCTTCCCTGCAGTCTCTTTATTGAGAGGGGTGGCAGGTGGGGCGGGGGAGAAGCGAGACCCATGGAACAAGACATGGCTTCCCTTGCCGTCTCTTCTCTCCCCCCCCAACCAGGCATGACAGGGCTCCTGCCACCCGCTCCGCCACCCGCTCCCTTCTCGAACTCATGAAGTTTTCTTTTACAGTGTGTTTCCCTTGACACAACGGTGAGAAAAGTGACAAAGCTTGAAAGGTAAAACCTGCATCCCGCTTCTCGCCCATCCCACCTACCACCCTTAAATTGCATCCCTAAAGGGGGCGGGTGGCTAAGCAAGGGGCAGGAGCCCTGCCATGCCTGGCGAGGGGGGAAGAAGAGACAGCAAGGGGAGCCACATTTCGCTCCATGCATCTTGCTTCTCCCCCGCCCCCCTGCCACCCCTCTCGATAAAGAGACGGCAGGGAAGTGAAGCAGCCAAGCTGCTGTTGCCATTGGGGTGGGGTGGGACATGTTAGGCCACTCGGCCGGCACGAAAAACAGGGAGGGGAGGGCATGTACCCCCTCCCCCCCTCCAGCCTTGCCTCAACTCATTTTGGTTGCACAGCAAACAACCAGAGGAAATGGTGGGACCAGCTGTGCATGCATGTAAGTAGTTGGTGGGGGGAATTATTTTGAGGAGGTGGCTTATATTAATGCATGCGCTGGAAAGCCCGACTGGGCTTATAAGACATGTCTTATTTTCGGGAAAACATGGTAGTTCCCCACTTTACCAGCTCTTGGAGGCAGTCCATAGGATATCAGGATCTATGGTATTAAAAGGCACTTAGAGATCAATGCTAAATACGTCAATGTATTTTGGGCCATACTTAGCTCTAAATTGAGACTAGAATGAATCCAGATAATCATTTCCTCCAAGGCTCTGTGGAGTTGCAGCATATCATCCTCTCTACAACCTTCCCTGGAAAGGAAACATTGTGTACAATTACATAGAATTTTTGGATTTTTCATGGAATAATAAAGAATTGCATCCAATATAGATCATATATAAAGAAGTCCCAATATCCTACATTGCAGTAAGTTGTGAGTGGATTTGTAAATCATTGACTTTGGCTTAGCATTATGTGTGTACAGCCAAATGGGTTTTAGTCAATAAAACAGAATTAAATAATTGATGATATACTACAACACAAAGACCAGTTCTGAATCATAGGCTGTAGATGCTCTGCTCATCTTCCACATTTAAATCAGAATTGAATTTGAGGAACAATCTGTAATTTCTGTTAGAAGGGATTTAAATTTAAAAACAATGTATTTCAACTTTGCAGTAGTATAGAAAAATGACAGATTTCTTCGATCACAAAAGGTTATTGTTGAAATATCAACTTAAACAAGCCTCCCACAACCTTGGTAGCTTGAAGTTACTATTGGTAGCCACCAATAGTAATTTCAGGAATACCCAGCAATAGACTTATAGTAATAAATCTTATGAGTTGATGTCCAGACACCTGAAGGAACTGAGATTGAAGAACTCGGAGCTAAACTATGGTTTAATTATTAAGGTGACTGTGAAAGTTACTTTTCACATACTCAGGGGGAAAAAAATCAAACTAAAATGATCAAACAGCTCCCCACTCCCAGGCACCTACACCACAGCTCAGTCTAGTAAGTGGACAAGAAAAAGGTTTGTGAAAATTGAAATTTGAAACACAAATACATGAGAGAGGTAAAGGGAGAAAGGGATATGGAGCCATTGCCAATTTTATAAATTCTATAATGACATGAAAACATGCCTAGTAAACCAAATAGTTGGGATTCAGCCGGTTTGCACCGGTTCACCCAAACTGGTTAACTTTTTGCAAAGTTCAGTGAACTGGCTGATCCCACCACTGGCTGGTCCTGTCCCTCACCCCTCCCCTCCAAGTCACTCCTTGCCTAGCCTGAAAAAGTAAAGGCGATGGCAGGGGAGGGAGACTCACTCCAGGTTGGGGCTGGAAATTTCCGCTGTAGAGGGTGGTACAAGAAGTGATGCATGGAGTAGTACAGCCCTCACCAGCTGGAGCAAGGTAATGGAAACTGTGGCAAGGTGGGGCGGCGCAGGCAGTCGAAGAGGCAATGGAGCTGGCCAGAGCCTTAATGCAGGAACGAAGCACCTCTGTACTTGCCTTTATGCAGCAACCTTCATCATGGTAATTTTGCACTTAAGGCAACCAGGCTTGGAGCTGTAAGTTGCGGTCAGGAAGCACTGCGATGGAGAGAAGCAGCCGGGTCTGATTCTCTGGGGCCTCATCTCTTGCTGGGTCTTGCTGCCTGACAGTCAAGTTTTCAAAAAGATTTTTGCAGCGGGAAATGGCGGGCGGCTACTTCCGGCCTTTGTTGGTGCAGCTGGGCATGCTCGGTCGCACAGGGAAATGCGTGACCTGCTCTCTGCCTCAAGACACTGGCCTGCCACAGTATCATGAGTTCACCACTGCCACCTCATGGCCTGCCCACTGACCTGACCTGTGCCACCACCACAGCTGCTGTTGCTACATCATGGCCAAAGTGGCCTGCCCACTGCTCTCGCAGTGCCTTCCGCACCACAGTGAAATTTAGCATACTTCACAATGGGGGAGGCGGGTCCCTTCCTCCTCCTGGAGCCCGTTACGATGCGGAGCCACAATGCAACCCTGCCCCACTCACCCTCTGCCCCACTCACCCACAGTTCGGTCAGTGGGCAGGCCATTAGGCTGCAGTGGTGAATGCGACAGGACAGTGTCTCAGGGTTTTGGATTACAGCTCCGAGCCCGAAGTGGCAGGAGGCGAGAGCTATCTTGAACGCAAATGTATCAGAACAAAGGCGGAATGCTGTTGCTGTGCAAGTACAGGCAAGTTCGCTCCTGCACCAAGTCTCCGGCCATTGCCACTGCCTCTTTGGTCCACCTGCACTGCCTCACCTTGCCGTGTTGAGTTGGCCATGCCCACTCAGTCACATGACACCCCCCAGCCACGCCTATCCAGCTGGTCATTACGGAGAACCAGTTGTTAAATTACTTGAATCGCATCACTGATTTGGGCCAAGTTTTCACCAACAGGAAACTTAGCATTTCTGTTTAACTTTTCCTTCACACCCTGAAAGAAGGGAATGGTGATTTCTTTCTATATTGTTGCCCAGAAAAAATGTTCAGCTTTGGTCTATGTATCCAATTTGCTTTCCAGACCAATTCTATCACTGAACCATTTGCTGTATTAATACAGCTCTTATGCAGAGAGAAGAATGGGCATGGGACATTGTTTACTCTTTATAGCAGGGCTGTCAAACTTGTGGCCCTCAGGCCGAATGCATCACATGCTGGCCATGCCCATGCCCGGTTTAGCAAAGGGGGGAAAAATTACGATACGTCACGTAACGAAGCCATAAGAACAAGAGTTTGACACCTCTCCTTTAGAACTTTTGGTGGCTTTTACCGCTACTGATTATAATATCATTCATAATCAATTATAACATTATAACAAAAATAATTGGCATTTTTTTTCAAAAGTAAATTTATGTGTGTTATTTTAGATGTCACTGCTTGTCTAGTTCTGAGCATCTTGTCAGACTGTTCATTTTCCTCTTGTTCACTTTCCTCTTCTCCTCTATGTCGGTGATGGCGAACCTTTTAGGCATCGAGTGCCTAAACTGCAAGGCGTGGACATATACACATGTGCACGCCACACAAATGCACATGCATGCTACACATCCACCCGTGCTCTGCCCAAACTGCAAGGCATGGGCGCATGTGTGCACACCTCATGCATGCATGGCAGAGACCCAAAGACCAGCGGGCTAGTGGGAGACGTGCCATAGGTTTGCCATCAGTGCCCTATGTGTTTTCTGAAGTCAGGCAAGGTCAGCGAGATTTGCTACCTGCTCACGTTCACATATATTATAGAGGGAAGAACTGGACCTAGATAGCTATGGTATCTATGGCCTAAGTATCTCTATATTTTAGTGAACCTCATGCACAGAAGACTTGTAGCTACTCCCTGACAGCATTTACTTTCCTAACAAGATGAACATTCCTGAATAATGCTGTGTGGAATAAATGTGAGTAGCCTGTTACTAAAAGTAATGCATGTTATTTTCATATTATTTAGCCCCCTTTTATTCTCTCTCTTTCTCCCTCTTCCCCCCCTCCCCCCCCCCTCTCTCTCACACACACACAGGGAAAATAAAATTCAAAACAAAATTTATGGTAAGTGCCAATATGTTCAAAGGTTGATAAACAACTATTGCGCATCTACAGGCAGAATAGGACACAATCCTTTCCAGTTTCTGCAATTTCCAGCATTGATTCTGCTGCTATATGAAAGTTTAATATTGGAGCTGTCTATGCAGCCTTCTGCATCTACTTTTAATGTGTGCTTACATTAGTGGCATGAACTTTAAACTAATTACTGTTTTAGATGAATTTTAATGCTATTTCATTTCCCAACTTTAGTCTCTAATTCCTTTAAAAACACTGTGTTCATTGAACATCCTATTTTATTTAATGCTTTTGGTCACATGTTCATTTGTTTACTATTCGTTATCCCTAAGGTGAAGGTTAATATTTAGTAAAATAATAATTATAAATATATTAAAGAACATGGCATTCATTGGCTAAGAGGATATAAGAACAATGGGTTTGTTTATATTTGTTGAAAATAGGGTCAGAAGTTGCTTTCCTTTCCTTTCCTTTTTCTTTTTCTGCTTTGATTTCCACAGTATTTTTCATCTTTTTTTCTTATTTCTTTTTTCTATATTCACTTTTATCTTTTATGCATGTAAAAATTTTAAATAAAATTAATTTTAAAAAAGATAATATCACACAACTTTTATCTCTATCAAAAGATCTCTTTCTGTGGAACTTGCAGCCTGGTGAGATGCAATCAAACATTTTATTTGTCCCTATCAGCAGCTTGTGAGAATATTGTATCAGTAAGGAAAAGAATGGGATATGGTGATATCCCTAATAGTCACCCTCATCTATCTACTTGTTATGAAGTGGCAGTTCAGGTGCTGTTTATGCTATTTCTCTCTTTTTCATTCATCATTGGATTTATTTTTGTTGTCACTTATCATGTTGAGTTATTATCATTAATGTACATAAGTAGACTGGCTACAGTAAACTAGTCTTATGTACAGTTATTGACTATGAATCCACAAATGTTATGTTAAGTGGAATTCTGGTTTCATGCCTTTCTCAAAAAAACCCAACTGAGTAACAAATCCAACCATCAGTATAAAATAAATTTCATTGGGCTAGGCAGCTATTCAATCAAGCTTACTATATATTTTATGTTATTATTATTTTTAAATATATATATGTACAATGAAGCTTCCAAGGTTTTGAATTTGTAAAGCGATGCAATGAACTCACTGGCAAACCATAGAGTTTTTCCCCTAAACAAATACTCATCAATGCCTTCCAGTTTGAAAGCAGTGATTTGTTGCCTGGTTGAAGAAGAAAACAGAACAATAGCAGGATCATTCAAATTTCCAAACCTTATAGCAAAATCATATTAAACATCACATTAGAGCTGAAAAGCTTGCAAAGCCAGCTGTCAAGCTGATGACAAATATCATATGTTGAGACAAGGCAGGATGAGCTATTGACAAAATTCCCTTGTCAAACAGCAGTACTCAATGTTGCAATGTTGCATACAATGAACGGCAGACAATACAGAGGAGCAATTACTAGGACATGTGCACAGTAACAAATATTTTGCATTACATTTGGACAAAACAATGCACTGACATGCAGAGCATAAATAAGCTCTTGGCCTATGTGTGGCATATAAATGAAGGAGAAGTGGAAAAAGCTGTCTGCTTATCATCAAAATTAGATTTAGTGAAAAGATTTTTGCTTTGGTCAACTACTCTTTTGAAAGCCAGAATTTGAGCTGAAATATAACTTGAATGCCTTTAATTTAAAAATAATAAGTTATAATGAAAATAAAATAACTATTGAGCAGTAGATTAAACTGACGTTCATGTTGCTACTATGAATGCATTAAAAGTATTTATACATAAAGATGCCCACAGACATCTTGAGTGGATAGACATGCCCACAACTTTGTCCAGTTCTGTCTACAATATTGCATGGATAGAAATGCCCACAGCTATTGATGACTACCATGTTTCCCTGAAAATAAGACATGTCCCGAAAATAAGGCCAAGCCTGATTTTTGGGGTGGGCGTAAATATACGCCCTTCCCTAAAAATAAGCTCTCCAGCAAGCGCAGCCATTTTTGCCATGGATTACAGCCACTTCTGCAGCAGGAGGCATGTGCACCCCATGTGCCTCCTGATGGCCTTTCAAAGGGTACTGTAGCAGCAGCTATCCACAATTTTTTTACCCTTATTTCATCCAGACGGTACTGGGCCACTTGAGTCAGGATGAAATAAGGGTTACCAAATTGTGGATAGCTGCTGCTATGGTACCCTTTGGAAGGCTGGCGTGAGGCGCGAGTCTCCTGCTGCAGAAGTGGCTGCGCCCGAGAAGCGCTTTTGGGAGAGAAGGCAAAGGAGAAGCGATCCCTTGCAAACGCCCACCCTGCTCCTGCCTCTCCGCCGGGCGACTCCCAGCAGCCCCAGATACCCAAAGCCCATGCCCGCCTGGCTCCCTTTTCCACAGTGCCCAGCTCTTTAATGAGGAGGATGGGGGAGAAGCGAGAGGCATAGAGCAAGACAGGGCTCGCTCTTCTTGCCATCTCTTCTCCCCCTCTCGCCAGGCGTGGCAGGGCTTCCTGTCCCTGGCCCAATTGGATGCAATTTGGGAGTGGCAAGTGGGGAGGGGTGGGGCTGGGGAGATGTGAAATGTGTCTTACCTGCCTTGTAGCTCTGTCGTGTGTCTTGCCGTTGTCTGCAGGGAAACACGTTGTAGGGTAAAAGAAACCTTGCAAGTTCAATCAAACTTCTCAAACTCGCAAAAAGTTTGGATTTACCCTACAATGTGTTTGCCTGCAGACAATGGTGAGACACGCGACAGAGCTACAAGGCAAGTAAGACACGCATCTTGTGTCTCGCATCTCCCTGGCCCCTGGTGAGGTGGGGGGGAGAAGAGATGGTAAGATGTATCTTGCTTCTCCCCCGCCCCACATACCACCCCCCTCAATAAAGAGCTGGGTCCTGTGGAAAAGGGAGCCAGGCAGGCTCAGGCTTTGGGCATCTGGGCTGCCAGGGGTTGCTCGGCAGAGAGGTGGGAGCGGGGCGGAAGTTTGCAGGTGAGGGGGATGGGTGGATGGGAAGAGGGAAAGTGCCTGGTGAACAGCTGACAAGCAGCTGTGTTGCGCTGCCACAGCAGCGCAACACAGCAGAAGCCATGAGGTGGCTACGCTCGCTGTCTTCTGCACCCCAAAAATAATCAGACCTCCCCCCAATAATAAGGCCAAGCCCTTACTTCAGGGTTCAAAAAAATATAAGACAGGGTCTTATTTTCAGGGAAACATGGTATATCCAAGTTGGAATTGGTTTGCCCTTCCTTTCTTCTGGAATGTTTTTCAAATTGCCACTCTACCGTCCAGGTATTATCCATCCCCAGTCTTTTATCTGAGGGCCCAGTTTGTTGTGGGCAATATGTTGACTCTGTAAACTACTTAGAGAGGGCTGTAAAGCACTAAGAACCAGTATATACAGTGGTGGCCAAAATTGTGGAAATCTTTTGCGAAAAGTGTAATTTTGAGGTTTGATGACTAATAACTTTTTTGGAGTAGTACCATAATATTACATATCAATGGAAAGATAATTTAATCAAGAATGAAATGCTTTTCAACCTTTGTTTGAGAAATAAAGTGTAGCTTTTTTTTTGTTGAATTCTAGATTTTAGGCCAAATTCCTACAGTCTGTGCAGAACAGTCCTTGCACTCAACTTCACATTACATTGCACCATTTCATCTTATATACACGTAGATGATTTTCTTATATCACATAGGCACAGTCTCTTAATTCTTCTATCATCACTTGCTGAAACCACTCAAGTGTGGTTTTGTAGTGACTGAATCTCCTTATACCTCTTCAAAAACTTAGAAATGCCACCTTTGGTTAAGTTTCCATCAATTTTTCTTCTAATTTCTTTATAACTGTAGCCTTGTTCACTTAATATTACTATTTTACATCACTTTCTGGGTGACCAGTCAACTCTTTGTACCATTACTTTAATTTTATTACGATTTACAAACTCACTAAGAACAACAAAAAAAAAAAAACCTCACCAACTTGATGGCAATCACATAACACACTGACAAATGTCCTCCTCTCAGCTTCAATACATGACATCAATAATTGATTATTATTGTGATGTGATTGGCTCATTGCCAAAACAAGATGACACCTAATTGGCTCTCTAAACACTCATCTAAACACTGATTGGCTACAATCAGATGAAGGAAAGCTACCTGATATCAACCTAAGCAAGTTATGCTTCCTTTTTCTGGTTATTTGGCTATAACTTTTTATAGAATACAGGTAATTGAACAAATTTTGTTGCATTACATTCTTGATTAAATTCTCTTTTCATTGATATATAGTTTTATGGTACAACTCCAAAACAAAGTGGTGTTATTAGCCATCAAATTTCAAAAATACAATTTTCCCAAAAGTTTTCCACAATTTTGTCCACTATTGTAAGTCTAAATGCTATTGCTATGTATCCCAATATGATACAGAACCACCCCTGCTTGGCTTCTAAGCCCAAACAATACTATTCCAAGTGCTGGTATCTTTAAATTTATTTTTTCCAAAATCTGGGGGTTGGAGGGTTTTTTTTTTTTAGATTTAAAGACTAAGTTCACACCAATATTTAATATTATTTAATTGTCTAGCCAGCCAAAATTATTTTGATGACTGAGACAGCATGTAAATGTGATAAATAAATCATATTATAATCTTATTTCATACCCTAGACCAGGGGTGTTAAAGTCAAGGCTCGGGAGCAAGAGCCGGCCAGCAGGATGCTTAGAGCTGGTCAGTAGGGCAACCCTGAAAACAGTGGAAGACTGGCCTGCAGTGCCTCTGCCAACGAAAACAGAACTCAAGAGGGCTGCATGCAGACTTCCCGAGCTCTATTTTCGCTGGCAGAGGGTTGCAGGAAGTCATCAGAGCCGAAAATGGAGCTTGTGAGGGCTGTGGGTGGCACTCCCAGCTCCATTTTTGCTGGCAGAGGGTTGCAGGAGGCTGTCACAGCCAAAACAGAGCTTGGGAGTCCATTTTTGCTGGCAGAGCACTCAGGCCACCACAGGTGCCACAGACACAAGTTCGGTGAGCCCTGGTCACTCCTATCCTGGCCCCCCAAGGTTAAACATAACCCTATGCAACTCTCAATGAAATTGAGTGACACCTCTGCTCTAGACAAAGGTCTGATACTTTATTCATGAACAGGCTGGCAGAATATTATTTAAAAATACAAATACTGGATCTTTCATAAAAATATATTTAAAAATAAATTTCTTCTTATCAACGCACATGATAATTCAAAATATGCTAAAGCTATTTTTCGATTGAATAGTTCAGCTGATGATGAGTTTCCTGATTAAGCATCTAAAAGACACTTTGGGCCTCAAACCAAAAGTCATACCACAATATAAGTTTATGCCAGCACTCCTTGATAATTTCCATAGTAGAGAGTGGAAAATGTTCTCTGTTCTCAATTGATGTGAAATTATTATGGATGTTAAAGATCTCCTTCCATAATTATACCAATGCTGTATTTTAGGAGCCTCAAATGACTTTCAGGCATTTACTTGAAGGATGAACTTCTTCTATTTAAATCTATTTTAAGTTTGGCAGTTTCTCAAAGCTTCATTTTCTGTGAACCAGCTACATCATGAAATCTTTAAAAATCTTGCTGCATTATTTTGTACATTAATTCAGCTTTACCAATAAGGCATCTTCTGTATGCCTGAGACTACAAATTCCACATTTGGTTCTCACTGTCTGAAAACACCCCAAAATAAACATACCTCCAAACCTTAGATTACAAACTTCAATCACTTGGAACAAAGGCTTACAACTCAAATCTGTGTATATGTAGAAAATATTACACTGTGTTGCTTGCAGGGGTGAAATCTAAAATTTTCCCCTACCGGTTCTGTGGGCGTGGCTTGATGGGAGGGGTGTCCTGTGACTGAGTGGGTGTGGCCAACTCAATGTCACTCACAGCCACGCCCACTCAGTCACAAGATCCCCTTCCACCAAGCCACACCCACAGAACCTGGTAGGAAAACTTTTTAAATTTCTTTCTCCCGCAGTTCCGCCCACCTGCCACATTCCCCGGACTCCTACTGCTCACCTTTCTCCCACAGCTGGCTGTCAGGGAAGGCAAGTGCCCAAAAGGTAGCGGAGTCGCTCACTTCTTGAATGAGCCACTCTGGTCCATGCGCCGGCTGCACAAGCGCACAGTTTATTTAATTCAGCAGCAGGTTGGATGTGCGCTTGTGCAGTTGGTGCGTGGACCAGAGCGGCTCATTCAAGAAGGAGAGTGAGCAACTCCGCTACCTTTTGGGTGCTTGCCTTTCCTGACAGCCAGCCATGGGAGAAAGGTGAGCAGTAGGAGTCCGGGAATGGTGCATTCCCCGAGTCCGGGGAATGGGGTGGGTGGGCGGAGCCTCCAGCTGCCATTGCTACCAGTTCTCCGAACCATCACCCATCATCGCTACCTACTTGCCCGAGCCGGTCCGAACCGGGAGCATTTTACCCTTGGTTGCTTGTCATAAATCAAGAAACTATACTGCTTGTCAAATGGGATAATATTAAGCTCGCTGTCTTCATATCATTTCCCAAACCAACAAATAAGTATAATATAAAATTATTTTTTGAAAGACAGCCAAGACTTTATTAGCAAATCCTGACTATTATTCAAAGATCAACAGAATCTGGAAGTGAAGTGTTTAGAAAGTAATTCTTATTTATGTTTGTGCTAGATTTTGGAATGAAGTATATGTCTACCCTAACATTAACAATGTTATTCTGCAGTCTTATACATATTTTTCAATAAACTCCACTGAAGATAACAGGACTTATGTCAAATGAACACGCACAGGAATGTACTGTTTAATATCACTATCTCGAATCTCAACAATCAGATCTGAAGGAGTCATACTATTTCTTTTTGCTTAGCAAATCTTAATATCAAAAGAATTTAAGAAGGCATTTTCAATGAAATAAATCATAAAAATAATCCAAGAATAAACTTCTCATCATTTCAATATTAGGAAAACACACAAAATCCCTGCAATGGATACATATTTCGGATATAAATGCATACAATTTTGTTATGTCTGTGTCTTGTCATGTTTGGTTTCTTGTAACAAGTAATGCTATAGATTTTATGAATGAACACAGAAATCCAAATACATTATCTCCAAATAATCTTCTCTAAACAATTCAGAAGAGAGTGTGTTCAAAGAAAGTGCAGAGGCTTACAATTCATTTTAATAAGAGTTTTACTTTAAAAAAAAAAAGATTTATGGTTAAGAGTATGTTTTTGCATGTATGTTAACTTAGACAACTATTTATCTACCGGTAGTACTTCTTAAAGGAATAGAAAAATTATGTAAAATAGTCTCATCCACAGCTAAATCAAAGATTTTTTTCAGTCATAAAATATTATCTGGTGGTATCTTGTTAATTACCTAACTAATGATGTTATATTTCACTGGAATATTTGTGAAAGGAAAGTAAGCAGGATTTAAGCCTAAGGCCAACCTTTAATAGACTCATAACAAAGATAGCAATAAAAAAAGACTTATTGCAAGAATTGATTGAGTACCATGGCATATATAGCATGTTTCAGCAGGGCAACATTCACATTTTAATAATTTATAGTACAGATAACTTACTAGTCCAGATAATGGGAACAGCCGTAAAAGAGCAGAGCTGAAGCCAGCAAGCTGCATAGCAAAAGAAGATAATTATCCAATAAATTGCACTTGTTCTGTTTTGTCATATGCCCTTGATGAATGTGTCCGTAAAACTTAAGCATGTGCTAATTTTAATGTCTACATATTTTCCCTTCTTACAGAAAGAGTTTAGAATATGCTGCAAGATCACTTCTGAAACCAAGGAACATCAGGCTAACCTGAACATTTTGCATTTTTCTTGTTTTCCTGTTCTAATTGCCAGTGGTAACCTTAAGGAGTACTAATTCCTTTCCTAATGGGAACATTTGCATTGCAGCTATGTTTCTTGGCAACGCAGCTATGTAATAACATGGCTGTCTCCAGTATGGGGTTTGCTTCATCCATCAACTTAAAATGAGTTCTTAGAGCAGTTTCTATATCAATTCACAGTACAATGATGTCTCAAACTCCCACCTCTACTCCAAACATAATTTACCAGCAGAATGGCTTTCTGAATAAATGAAAATTAAATTACAGGTCTGTTCACAATACCAAAACCTATTAGAGGTAAGGCTGAATTGAACAAGAAGTACAAAATTAAAAATAACCCCATCTGAATTGCCTTTGTCCCATTACTTCTTTTATCCTGTTGCTGTTTGTAATTTGCAACTGCAAGTTTAGGTATATGGACTTCAATGCAACAGTTCACAATAAACAAGCATAGATCAAGGAAACATAGCTTTTAACTAAATGTTAAAAAAAGAATGGCATCCCCCCCCTCTCTCACACACACACTATGTTTGTATATATGTGTATAATATTTCTATCTTTATTTCTACTCTCACACACACAGCCAATTATTTCTACTCTCTACACACAACCAATTTCTACACACAGCCAATTTTTTTATTTAAAGATGCTTGGAAATGTTTACTTAAATCTATTCCTTTTCTGTTAGCAAAGAACTAAGTGTATTATAACACTTAAGCATATACTACATTTCGTGAAGATCCCAGGGTTTATCTGAGATTCTGTCCAAATCCAATCAGCTATTCACACCATCTCTTTCTCAGAGAGTTAAATCCATATTTCCAGCTCAGAGATTTCTTTTTTGCTCACACTGCTTTATTTTCCTCAGGGATAATTCCACTCAATCTAACCCTTGTCTTTAGATATCTTCTAGTCCAGCAGGGTTGTCCAGTCAGGCTAAGGTCTTCATTACCATTCTAATTATTTCGGGGGGGGGGGGGTGGGATTCCATTTTTCTTCACATCTATCATATAGTATCCATAGCATTCAGCAACCAATTCCATAGTTGTGCAAAGCATTCCTTCAGTTAAATGCCTCACTTTATTATACCCTTCCTCTACACGAGCAACAAACAATATATAAATCCTTACAAACAGGACTGGTGTGAGGGATATTGAATTGTTCAGAAGAGAAAGAAGCAAACCAAAACTTCCTGATGACCCTGGTGGGGAAGAAGATAACAGAAACCAGGTGGTTGTCTTTTCCTTCATGTGAAAGGACATTGTTTACGTCCGAAGGTACTAGAATAGGCATGAAGTCTCCTTAGAAACATTGAATTTCAAGACAGTGGGGCAGCTGATAGAAAGTCTGTCTGATTCTTACCAGATGCTACATTCTGATTTTAAAGGTCATACTGTAATTTACATAGTCTTTGTGTGTCTTACATATCATTTCAGACTGTATAATGTGAAACCTTGTTGGATTTGGGGTTCTTCTGTGTTCCCTGGCTAAGGAGTTTAGAGATCTCTGCAGCTGTGCATGCCTATAAAAGGTACTTGGTTGCATCTATCTTCAAATACTTTGGTTCTTAATTTAAGTGGATTTTCCCCCAAATCTAAATAAAAGAGATACAATAAACATTCTCACATTTATCAAATACCTGCTGAAAAATAAAAAATTTCACCTGTACACCTCTACCTGGTAAACTCACACACATACACACATACATACACACACACACACTTATACTTTCCAAATTCTGTTCCTTTTTACTCTCATATCAAGTTCATTTCACTTTTGCTCTTGACAGTCCAAATTCTGCCAAATAGATTCCCAATCAAATTTAACAAACTAATCTCTCTGTAGTTTTTGTGTGTGTTTTTTGCTACTCTCATCTTTATTAGAGGAACAATAACAATATTGTTCCAAATGTCAAGCATAGTTGCAGGATTTCACATATAAAACTCATTATTGATTTGTATATCATTATAAAGTACTGCACTGAGTATACAGAAACTCTAACCACAATATTCCTACCTTTGTTCACATCAGCAACAGCCTGGATAACATCGGGTCATACTTTCTCATATGCACTTTAGTCCTTTCGTTACTTGCATATATTCATCAACACTCCTCCATAAAATCTGATTACCTTTTATAAGATCTATGATATACTTTCTCTTTATCTTATGTTCACAGTTGCATAAATTTGCCTTTTGTTTCATTTTATGTTTATTTTGTACAATATTTTTAAAGATATTTTATCCTACCCTTATTATTTTTATAAATAACTCAAGGTAGTAAACATGCCTTTCTCCTCCTATTTTCCCCACAACAACAACTTTGTATAGTGAGTAGGGCTCAGCAAGAGAAAGGGAATGGCCCAAGGTCACCCAACTGGCCTAAGGCAGGACTAGAACTCCCCGTCTCCTGGTTTCCAGCCTGATGCCTTCACCACTAGACCAAACTGGCTCTTTTTACATTCCATATCAATAATTTTCCACATGCCATAGTTGCTGCCAAGTGGTCTTGGATGGCCCTTCATACCACAGATATTAATCTGTGCAGAATAATAGGTGCAGAATTATGTTACCGGACCCAGGTGCACCAATACTACTGGAATCTTTTTCAGTATAAATACAAGCCGTATGAGTGCAGTATCTGTTCCTGAGGCTGCAGATTGTGAAACTATACATCAAAATAACAAATGTTTATATGAATTTCCAGTTGACTTTAAACAACCATGTTCCTGTTTTACATTCCTGCTATCAATTTTCTGCAAACCTGAATTATCTTGTACTTAATTAGTAAGCTGCTGGTTTTGTAATACATTCCATGTTCTTGTTATTGCAACTGAATTGTGTACAGATAGTCTTCAACTTACAACAGTTCATTTAGTAATCATTCAAAGTTACAACGGCACTGAAAAAAGGTGACATGACCATTTTTCACACTTACGATGGTTGCAGCATCCCAAAGGTAACATGATCAAAATTCAGATGTTGACAATTGACTCATATTTATGACAGTTGCAGTGTCCTGGGGTCATGTGATTTCTTTTTGCGACTTTCAACCAAGCAAAGTCAATGGGGAAGCCAGATTCATTTAACAACTGTATTACTAACTTAACCACTGCAATGATTCACTTAACAACTGTGGTCGTAAAGGTCGTAAAATGGGGCAAAATTAACTTAACAAACGGCTCATTAGCAACCTAAATTTTGGGCTCAACTGTGGTCATAATTCAAGCTCTGCCTGTATTAAATGAATACTATAATAGCATACTGAGACTTATTTTATTTTGGACTAAAAGAGAATAAATAAATAAAGAATTTATATAGTGACATTTCCTCAACTCACTATCCTATAGATATATTATGTTACAATGATACCAGTTGGGATAGTGGGAATTCTAATATAAATAATAAATTATTAATGCAACCCAATCTACTCAGCGAAACAAAATGCTATACTCATAAGAGCTTAACATCTAGTTTTGATATTTTTGCACTATAGTAATAATACTGCTAGCACAGCAGCATCAGCAGTAAACAATATATAAAAATCAGACCCTGTGTATCTTTGTTTTAAAATTCCTTCAATTATATCCTGAATCTATGACCTGCCATAAATTTCTACAATTTAAATGTCTAAATAGTTTTTTTAAAGATAATTTGGGAAATGGGAAATTTTATTGTGTTTAGGAAAATACTCCAAAAGCAAGAACATTCAACATACATAGACAAAAATACCAATGTGTTTATCTTAAGATGAGTGTATCATTTAATATTGCAGCAGTAATTTGTCAAATGTAGGATGAACAGGATTTCTAGCTTTAAGGACAACATTGGAAACAAATTACATGCTGAGAGACTATATCTATTTTCCATATTTAATAACCATAAACAATTTTAAAGGGTTTGCATGAGCATGGACAGTGGAAACCACAATTGATGTACAATGATGCATGTATGATGCATTAGCCTTTTTCTGCTACTTTTTCAACCAAATATGGAAAAACATAAATCAGTCCCTTTTAATGCTAAAAGGTAGATTTAAAACTTTTAGCCTGGGTGAAGAGAACTATGAAACTAATAATCCTAGTTCATGTGAATATACTAAGGAAATAAAATACATTATTTTCTTAATGTAAAAATAGTAACCATGAGAAAATATATGCATCCTTGAGACAATGAGAGTGAGAAGGAATTTAATTTGCTAATCTCCTTGATAAAATCCCCAGCTAAGATTCTAAATCCAAGAAACTGGGGCGGGTCCCTTCAGATTTGTCACATCCTCCTTTCTTCTACAGATTCAGCTGACACTTATCTGACCATTACTTTCCTCCTTTCTTCCAACATCATTCCCACATACCATTGCACAAAGATAGCTAATGTCTATCAAGGATTTCTGAAAATTGTAGTTTCAACTTTTCTGCCAGGGAGACAGGTGGACAAGGTGCAACTACAGTAGGCTCAACTATTTTGGTAATCACATAAAGTTTGGGGGGATCAGAAAAAAATCATCTTATGGTCACATTCTGCTAAAAAAATAGATGTTGATGACTTGATTTTAATCTTTACTACAAGAATTGTCTGCTCTTTGGTCTTTACTACAAGAATTGTCTGTCAGCAGTACATACACAGGGTAGAAATATTTTTAAAATGGTCGCAATGTGACAATCTGGCTGGTACATCTTTATTTTATTTTGTTTCTAGGACACTTCCAGTATTAATGGCCCTCAGGCAAAATTTAATTGTATGCATGCTTCATTTAAATGCAAATAAAATGTGACCCTTTTTCTTCCCTATGGGAACTGTGGCAGCCTGAAAAAGCAATCTTGGCATACCATTAAATGTGATTCTGGTGACAATGGTTTGTTCACAAGTCGGATTAATGTAGCCAAATACTATGCATCTTTATTCAGTATCTATTTGCACAGAGTTTAAAGGAACTTCTTCCAAGCATGTGTATCCCTGATTGTAGCCTTAGAGCAAAACCCTATGTACATCTATTCAAATGTCCCATTTGAATATTTTCAAATTAGTGTGTACACCTATATACTGAATCCTTAGTGAAGAGTGGCAAAGGAAGCAAGGAACTGAAACAGTATGTCATCTGCAATTTTCTAAAATCTATAACTTATCCCAGCAAGGAGAAAAATAAAACTGGCAACTCAGTGGTAAAGCATCTATTTTATATGAGGTTGGATTCCTGGCATCTCCAAGAGAACATGATGAACAAAAGAGCTCCTGTTGGTTAAAGCCAGCGGAGCTCAACTGGATGAACCAGAGATCTGATTTTAAGATAGGGTAATTCCTTATGTTCCTATAGAAAGTACAGAGTTTTTTGTTTGTTTGTTTATTCATTTTTGCCAGGTGCCTTGATTTCAAAAAGGAACTGATTAGCTCCAGACTACAAAGGTGAAGACCTCTGTCCTAGAATCACCTAAAGAAATAAATAACCCTTGAATTCAAGGTTGTCATTTACCTCTTCCTGAAATGATTGAGACTATCACCAGCACAAACATTATAGTAGTAGCCCTTTCCATAGGCATACAATACTATGAGTGGCATGACTACTTTGCCCTTTCTAATGATCATATTGCCTATTTCCAGTCTTTTATCTTAACGAAAGTTCTAAAAGATCATGAACATTTGCAAAATAAGTGTATTTTTTATATTCATTCTACTATAGCTTCTCACAATCTAAGTAAAAATCTTAAAAATTGAAGTCCCAACATTTCTGGAGTGCTCTGGTTGAGATTGCTACCCTAGAAGGACTCTCAGGAAAAAGAGGTTTGTTTTCTTTCTCTTGCAGTTTATAAATTGGATGATGACAACACTTTTTCCTTTGAAAGTTCCCAGAAATGTCATCCCAAGAACCAATTTGGCTAAGAAAGTGATTGGTCCATACTTACCCTGTAAGTTCTGTATTTTAGCAGTGACCTGAATCCAAATCTCCCAAGTCCAACTCTTTAATCACTATATTATGACTATATAGCTAGTTCCATATGTGGTGACAATATAATAAATAATTATTAGAAAAATAAATATTTGCAACTTTTCATTTTAGACAAGTTATTTTTTTCCAAAATCAGCTTTCAATTCTGAATAAAGCTGTTTTTCAAACATGACTAGGGTTTAATAAGAAATTAGGTTGTGTATAATAATAGAACATATTCTGATTTCTATAGGAAGCCATGGGAGAAGGAATCCTACTATAACTTTTTTTGAATGATGCCAGTTAATAAGGTCTTTTATTCAATACATGTTACGCAATTACAAGCAACTGCAGAATTCTGGTTGCCAAGGGATAATGGCACCTTGTTGCATTGGATCCTCATTCCTAAACTAGTGCACAAATGTTCACTTTCAAATGCAACCACATAATTCAAATTATATCCTCATTTATACATCATCAAAATGATATACAGAGCAGTGGCAGCTGTCCAGACCACCTATGGTCTAATTTACATATAACCCTAAAACATAACATGATTTGTTTCTGTTTAGTATAAGAAGCACACCCACCCATCTTAACTTAATCAAATGAATAAATCTGACTTGTTCAACAAAACTAATTTACCTATATGCATTGATGTAGCATTCTTTCACATAGTCCAGAAGTTACTGAAGCAACCCTTTTCAAGTAGTCCAGCAGTGCAGTGTAGCAAATTCATTAAACCATTTAAATGTTTAGCTATTTATGTAATAGCATGACATCTTTAATTAGTAGCATCACATCTTTAATTAGTTAAATGTTTTCTTCCTCACACATACAATTGCTATTGTTTCTTTTTTTAAAAAAAAAATGTATCTGATAGATACATTGCCTTCCATATTTCATCCTATTTACAAATTTACTGACCCTCAAAATCCAATATCGATCTTAGGTTTACTTTGATCAATACTAATCTGTGTGATAAATTAGACTTTGCATTGACCTCAGCAAAAGTCATGGAATACATAGAAGTAAAGCAGAACAAAATATATTTAATTAGAGACAACTACATGTTTGTGTTCTCCCTCCTAAGAACTTAATGTGAAATGACAATTATTTTAAAAGCTAAAACATAAATTTAATTTTCATAATAAATTCCTCTCTACTCTTCTGATGTAAATAAGCTTTCATCACACTGGATGCAGCTATCTTAAGAAAATGGGCATTTAATTTTGATCAAACTATTAATGTCCCTTATCTCTATTCTTCTGATTTAAATAAACTTTTGTCACATTGGATCCAGCTAATTTAAGGAAAAGAACGTTTAATTTGTGATGAAGCTGTTAATATCTATAATTGTTCTCCCTTAAGGAGAATTTTTTTTCTTTTTTCTATAAAGAAATAATATCTTACTAGTTAAAAATTAACTCAGCAAATGCTGAATTAACCCTGACATATTTCCAAATAGAGAAAGGGCATGATGACTATTACCACTATGTAATACATGATGCGAGATACAGAAGTTCAAATTCAGAATCTTCTGATATCTTAACAAATGTATTATCAAATAAATTTCTGTAATCCCAATCTGCTTCATCAAATGTATAGAGTACAACACAGAGAGCAAAGGGAATGAAAGGTATGATGAAAAGAGAAGCAAGAATTACTTATCAATAATGATAATTTACAAGCAGTAATTATGTATAACACAAACCCATTGCGCTAGCATCCGACAATCACGTATATTGTGAGGAAAAATGTGGTCTCTATTTAATCCATAGCAAATTATGTTAAATCTCCTGAGGAAAGGTAGCTGAGGAAAGGTAGCTCAGCTGTTTTTGGTATAGAATCAGTTATTTGGTCATTGATTGGAACGGCCATTGTCACTGATCTTAAAGTCAACGAAACAGTATTCCAGCTGTTGCTTGCTATTGCTATTGTTTGGATGTTGACAGCTAAATTTCCCTATTCCAAAACAGGGCTAGAGGCATCACTGTCTTCTCTTCTTTAGTACCATTGCAAAATTATTTCTGCTCAGAACAGTACTATTACTGGAGCACAGTAATTCATCAGGTCCAATAATTACAGCATTAGGATTTATCTTCTCAAATTGCCAAAACTCCAATGGAAATAGTTATGTATCAATCTCCATCTAGATACGTCCCTTAGCAAACAACCAGTATATTTCGGCCCAAAGTGATTCTTGGCCAAATTTCAATAATTCTGACCAATGGATCAGTTCAGATTTTTGATAAAGCCTACTTTTTCTCTCCTTGCAGTGATTAACTATAGTAATCCTAGGCAAAAACAAAACAAAAACAAGAGCAGGGTTTGGCATGGGAGCCGTCCTGAGCCATAGACTACCAAACAGTCTAGAGGCACCAATTGCGTACTACTCCCGAACTCTGTCTAGCGCCGAACGCAACTACAGCCAGCTAGACAAGGAGGCCCTTGCAGCCATCTCGGGAGTCAAAGAATTCCACGAGTACCTGTTCGGCAGGGAGTTCGACCTCATCACGGACCATCGCCCACTTTTGGGTTTCTTGGCAGGGGACTGGCCTACTCCTGCTGCCTTGTCACCAGGGATGACACGCTGGACTATCTTTTTAGCAGCCTACTCCTATCGCCTGGTACACCGATCGGGGGTGAGCATGGGCAACGCCAACACCCTCAGCCGATGCCCACTGCCGGACATGATAGAAGACCCAATACCCGGAGTTCCAGTCCTGCTTATTGATGTTTTGGACTTGGGGCCCCTTATTTCTGCAGAAGTGGCAAGGGCCTCAACCAAAGATCACATGCTTAAGAAAGTCACAAATTGAGTCACAAGGGGATGGCCGGAAAAGCCCGAGGGCGGGGAATTCAAACAATTTGTTAACAAAAGGGATGAGTTAACAATGCAAGGGGGCTGTCTATTGTGGGGCAATCGGGTCATTGTTCCCTTGTGCCTAAGGGAAAAGGTTTTGAAACTGTTGCATGAGAGGCACCCCAGGGTCGTGAGGATGAAGGGATTAGCTAGGAGCTACGTGTGGTGGCCCCAAATGGACAAAGACATCACTGAGTGGGTGGGGAAGTGTCAGCCCTGCCAAGAGTCTAGGCCAGAACCCCCGACAGCACCAGTAAGGGAGTGGGAGCGACCACAGGGTCCCTGGTCTAGGATCCACATAGACTTCGCAGGCCCCTTTCACAGGCAAATATTCATGGTCGTAGTCAACGCCTTTTCTAAGTGGCTGGAGATTAAGCTAATGAAAGCCACTACCACCGACGCAGTGATCAGGGAGCTAAGGAAGCTATTCGCCACCCATGGGTTACCAGACACCTTGGTCTCCGACAACGAGCCACAGTTCATGGCCACACAATTTGAGGGGTACTTGGCAGAATTGGGGATCAGCCACGTACTCTCTGCCCCATTTCATCCAGCTAGTAACAGATTGGCTGAGAGATTTGTGAGAACGACTAAGGAAGTTCTCTCATAACTAGGCCCAGGGCAAGCATAGATGGATAAATTCCTAACAGCTCAACACACCATACCGTGCACCGCCACAGGCCGTAGCCCAGCAGAACTACTAATGGGAAGGAAGCTCCGATGCATCATGGATAGGCTACACCCCAACTACTCCCCCAACACTCTCAGGGAAACGGAGAGGAA
Source organism: Arizona elegans (assembly GCA_022577455.1). Taxonomy (NCBI): domain Eukaryota; kingdom Metazoa; phylum Chordata; class Lepidosauria; order Squamata; family Colubridae; genus Arizona; species Arizona elegans. The sequence goes on from JAKOOJ010000004.1 coordinate 31,758,425, forward strand.
GCTGCAGGGTTTCACAAAAGGGACTCCGGTCTATGCCAGGAATTATGAAGAGGGGGTCCCAAATCATGTAGAGTGGATATGGGGGATGGGGGGATTTGGCGCAGATACATCGACCAATTGCAAAAACGCATAGCCGCCGAACTAAATTGTAACTGTGATGATCCGATCCCTGACTACAATCTGATTCCCACAGCTAGCTCAAGCCCGATGCAAACCGAAGACTTAGCTGCAGAACTCAGGGTCCAGCGCCGCACACTCGAGGAGGAACGAATGGCCGAAGAGGGCAACACCCACAGCGAAGTCCAGGAGGTTCCATTGGCGGAGCGGGGAGAAATGGGAGGTCCCTCCAACCTGCTCAACGCCACACCTCCGACTGAACTGCGCAGGCCAACTAGAGTGTGGGCACACCCTGGCCACTTGCGTGACTACGTATGTTAATATACACCCCAAGTTACTTCTGGGAAGGGAGGGGTGTTATGTATAAAGATTTTGGTGGGAAGTTTGAGTTAACTAGCCATCAGCTGATTGGCTGACTGCCACAGCTGCAAGGTATATAAGGGGAGCTGCTTCCCCAGGTCAATTGCTGGATTCTCACTCTAATAAAAAGAGCTGTTGTCACACACCGCCTGGCATGCTGCGTCCGCATTCACCCCACTTAACAACAAGGCTCATTTGAAATTCTAGACCATATAATAAAATATAAGTTAGGATTAACTGTAACAGCTTGAATGATCCAGCATTGACTTGTAGCATTCTTGTCTTTTGTTGATAAATGGGTCTGAAACTCATTTTAGAGGAGGTAGAATGACAAGAGATGCTTACACAGCAGTAGCTGCAAAATGATTCATATTAGTAAAGCCAACCAGAATTTATTACACCTGAAAGACTTTTGGACTTTTAAAATATATATATATTTTAAAAAAATACAATTCATGTTAGAACCATATCTCTGACATACTTTGGGTATTCTTTTTTACTGTACAACTTTGGAAATAATTCAAAAGAAGTGCTTTGGATGTTAAATGAGTTTCTGCTATTTCTTAAAGTAGCACCATTTTTAAACATTGTTTAAAGCTGCCATCCATGGCTTTAAACATTAATTAACATTAGTTAGTTAATTCCTTAAAACAGCAGAAATACTTTTTCCAAGTTTATTGGGAAGCCAAGAAAAAAAATCATGTTCTTTGTGAACATCAAAAAAGTGCATCATGTCAACCTGAAAAAAGCACCTTTTTCTCAAACATTTTCCAGAACTGTCATGCAATTCAAAGCAAATTTGCAGATGTGTTAATGTTGCAGACAGAGCCAAACTCAATTTTGTTTGTTTAATTTATATACCACCCATCTTGCTAGTTCCAGCACACTCCAAAATTATCTTCTGGAGATCAAATCCAAAATCCTGAGTAGCCCTATAAAATATGAATAAAGCAAATATTCATTATCTGAAAATAAATTCCAGTAATCTGAAAATACACTTTTGCTTGAATTAGAATTGAACAGCTTTTTTCTGCACCTATATATACACACACACATGGCTAGACTATCACCCCAAAATGACACTGTCCTACCTCCAAAAGACCCATCTTTTAGCAACAAAGAACAACTTGCTACCAATCACAAATCTCATATTAGTTTCCAGAATGTTTGACCAATGATTGCCTGACAGTTATAGCCAAAATTTTAGGAGGATATTAGACACAATGAATCTGAGTACACTGTATTTTTGCTTTGGCTCTAGCTTCCATTGCCATAAACAAAAAGCAAGAGGAGTACAGATAGTGCTCAACTTACAACAATTTGTTTGATGACTATTGGAAGTTACAATGACATTGGGAAAAAATGATTTATGGCTGTTTTTCCATTCTTGCAGCATTCCCATGGTCCCATGATCAAAATTCAGACAAGATGCCATCTTGGCAATTGGCATCTATTTATGATAACTTTTTGCAACCTTCTGACAATGGGGAAGCCAGATTCACTTTAAAACCTATTATTAACTTAGCAACTGCAATGGTTTACTTAACAAGAAAGGTTATAAAATGGGGCAAAACTCATTTAACAAATGTCTGGTTTAGCAAAAGAAATTTTGGGCTCAAAAATTCTGATTGTCAAGAACTACCTATATTGCATCCAGGAATACCCCATTTTAGGATTTTCACAATCTTGGCAAGGATGTATGGATTTCATCTCCCACAATGCTGGCTGAAAAATTCTAAGTTAGAATTCTGCAGAATTTTTCAATTCCCCCAATATGCTATCTAGGGAATTCTGGGAGTTGAAGTCCCTCCATTTTAAGAGTTGCCAAAGTTGAATAGCACTGGCTTAATTTACACTCACCTGGGGAAACATATCACATTCAGTGAGAATTGAAATAAAGTCCACTCCTCAGAATAATACTGTGAGGTTACAATCTTATGCACAATATAATCCGGAATGAGCCCCATTGAATAGCACAACGCTCATACATTCTACAGAAGCCTGAATGCTCAGACCAGGCCAATCTTACCTACCACAGCTGGCTGCGCTGGAGAAGTGCTCAAACCTGGCCTGAAGGACCACAGAACGGCAACCCCACTCCAGTATATCTACGAAAGGCACTCTATGAAGGAAGACTGCCTCAAGAGACTGTGACAAAACTGAAGCCACGCCCACCTGCTCCTCCGTCATTGCGACAGCTGGAAAAAAAATCACCGCCTGCTTCGGACTTGCCTCGATCCTTTTTCCCCTTTAGCAGAAGTTGCGCGCGCGCGCAGTGCAGCAGACTGTACTTACCTCGCTACTGGGGGTCGCTGGGGTAGCTGCTATGTCATCTCTTTTCAAGGGCGCGTTGCTTGCTCGCCATAAGCGAGCCGACGCGGTTTCTATTTCACCATAGTTTCCCCTCCGAAGGTTCGCCACCCCTCTACTTCACCTTCTTTCTGACCGCCTCGCGCGCGCTCTCTCCCTCCCCAGCCGCAATGCAGCTTCCCCGCAGGACCGGGGCCCAATTTGCTCGTAAGGCTACTTACCTAACGCCTCCTCTGGTTTTACCGTAGTTTCTGCTGCACCATCCGAGGGGATCTGGAAAAAGCGATGGCAGAGATGACAGATCTGTCTGGAAAAGATCGTCGTTGAGTATTTCAGCTTGGGGGTATGATTTAACTTTCTCTCCCCCACACCCGGCTCCTGACACCAATCGCTTGTCGCGATCAGCTATTCTACACTGGCGCTGCGAACTCCGCGTTACCAGGAAGCGGGGTGGGTAATAGCGAAGTATCTGGTGGAATGCCAAGAGAAAACCGAGTGATGGAAGTTATATTGAACTTCGGATAACTACCGATAGCTCCATTCTCTGTCATCTGGCTACTGCCTGAATCCAGCGATTTCTCACATAATCACTTAATCAAAGATGGGGAGGGCTTATAGATGCATTTCTTTTGGGGTTGTTGTAAGAATGTATCTCTAAAGCTTAGTGTTGTTGCCTGGCTCTAAGACAATCCACTTTTGGTATCAAAGCAGAATTCAAATGGAATCTCTTAATCTGGATTTTCAGATACTTTTAGCCAATAGGGAGAACAACTGTTTTCCCTATACCAGTTCATCCCTTTCAGTGAAACTGTCATCTGCCCAAAATAATTCCACGGTCTTATCTTTCCATTGTACTAACAGTGCAATGGGAATAAAGATCATGATGTATCATCTTTTGATGGGAGCCTAGTAAATAGCACTACTTCATTGGTTAGGATTTTTAAACAGAAGCATTTCACACTGCCGCCTACTAGCTGACTCCAAGGTCCCTTCCAACTCTGTTACTGTTATAACTGTTAAATCTGAGATTGATATAAATTGTGAGCCTGGCTACCACATCTAGGCAGGGCAGCATGCTTAATTGAACCCCTTAAAAACATACAAGCTAGAATGTTAAAGACTCAAGGGACTCTATACTCACTCTGTTTCTTTGTGATTCTATGGTCACAACATGAAGGGCTTTCCTTTTACCGCTCTCTATTTTTTTTATTCAACTTCCCAGTTTTTCCCATGATTCTAGAACTTATTGGTGATCTCCCATCCAAATGGAGATCCAATATCTCCCTGATTATCTTTTAAGAATAGCCAAGAATTGTCACTTAATGTTTATATAAATTAAAAAGCACCTGTCCTGCCCATAAAAAAAAGATTTGAGTATGTTCGAAAAGCCAGTTTGTTATTCCAACAAAGGTTTTATTGTAATGCTTTTTCAAGGGAGAACTCTGGGACAAAAATGGTGCATTTCTTCAAAAGACAGGTCAAAAAGGATTTACTGTTTTGCTGCAGACATTACAAGGGATTTCTGCAGAGGCTATTTCTGGCAATGGAAAGCAGAAGGCCAAATATAATTGTCCCACTTACTAACTAGCCCTTTCTTTCCAAGAGAAAAGAATCCAAAAGTAACATCTGGAATAACATCATAACTATTCTGAGTAGGCATGTTACTCAGTTGCCAGACAAGTGCCACTCAATGGCAGAGTATAGAAAACTTTGAGAATGAAGGATGAAATATTTGGAGGAAAAAAACTGATCATACATTGCAAGGAAGTAGTGCAAAGTTTTGTTTCAGATGCACATAAGATACTAGACAACTCATGCCCTATTGGTTCATTGCTTCTTAAATATTTCCATGGATCATCAGAAATCTTCCTTTCCCTTCCCTTTCCCTTTCCCTTTCCCCTCCCCCTTCCATTCTAGGAGGCAGGTAAATAAATTGAAATACATTATTGTCATTGCATCCCGTACAATGAAATTAAATGCCATCTTCATTGTACATTATTTATAAAAAAATAAAACAAAAGCACATATCCTTTAAATTCTATACAATTGAATTGAAAACCCCTGATACTGCATTAATATTGCACTATACAGTAGAATTCAATATAGTTACTGCTGTGGGATAGAAGCGTTTTTTCAGCCTATTTGTCCTTGTTTTTATTGTCCTGTACTGTCTGCCTGATGGTAATAGTTCAAAAAAAGGGAGCCCAAGATGAGATGACTCTTTAAGAATGTTTTGAACATTTTTAAGGTAGCGGCAGCTATAAAGCTCTTCCAAAGAGAGGAGAGGGCAACCAATGATCCTTTGGGCAATGATGTTAATCCTCTGGAGCGTTGTCCAATCTGCCACTGTGCTATTGGCAAACCATACACAGGTACAGTAAGTTAAAATATTCTCTATGATGCAGCAGTAGAAGGTCACCAGCAGTTTTTCATTCAGTTGTTGTTTCCTGAGAAGTCCCAGGTAATGTAATCTCTGCTGGGCCCTTTTGACCAGTGCTGAAATGTGAGTGCCCCAGATCAGGTCCTTTTTATGATAATACCCAGAAATGTAAAACTAGCCACTTGCTCCACTTGGTTTTCATTGATAACCAAGGGCTAGGTGTCTAATCTATTCCTTCTATAGTCCACTATAAGCTCCTTGGTCTTGTTGGTGTTAAGGACCAAGTTATTGTCTCCACACCATGAAAGCAACTGGTTCACCACATATTGATAGGCAGACTTATTTCCATCCCCACCCCCAGGGAGATGAGTCACACCACTGTTACTCTAACTGCTGCTCAGTGGAGGAGAGAGGAAGGGATTGAGAGACTGGCTGAGAAACTGTCACAAAATGACAGTTGAAATGAAAGTCATAAAACAGCAAAAGCTAATAATACTGAAGCAGCCACAACTTTCCCAGATTTCATTCCCTTATCATAGTCATAGGTTCAGGATTTGGGGCACATTCCTCCAGAACCATAAAGCCTACAAATTTGAAATTTGCCACGTATGTTCCTCTTGGCTTCTACGTGTTCACTAAGAAAGGATTTTTTGAACTGACCATCAGAGCATTAGTATTTCCTATACTATTATAACATGCTCTGATACTAATTAGTTAGACGTTCTACTCTCCCTCCCAACTTGAAAATATTTCTGGAGGGAATGGGATAGCATAGGACAGGCTTCTGTGGGGCAAGCCTCATATAGAGAAGGGGCTAGAAAACCTGAGGGAGAGAAGGGGATAGGAGAGGCTTCTGTGGGGCCAGCCTGAGAGAGAGAAGGAGAGAGGCAAGCTCTCTCCTTCTATGGGGCAAGCCTAAGGGAAATAAGAGCCAGCTCTGGAGCCTGAGGGAGAGAAAGGGGAGAGGACAGGATGTATGGGGCCAGCCTGAGGGAGAGAAGGGGATAGGAGAGGCTTCTGTGGGGCCAGCCTGAGAGAGAGAAGGAGAGAGGCTTCTAAGGGGCAAGCCTAAGGGAAAGAAGGGCATAGGAGAGGATCTAGGGTGCCAAGCCTGAGGGAGAGAAGGGGAGAGGAGAGGATCTATGGGGCCAGCCTGAGGGAGAGAAGGGGATAGGAGAGGATCTATGGGGCAAGCCTGAGGGAAAAAGGGGATAGGAGAAGATCTATAGGGCCAGCCTGAGGGAAAGAAGGGAATAGGATAGGAGATGTTTCTGTGGGGCAAGGCTGAGGGAGAAAAGGGGAGACTAGAGGCTTCTGTGGGGCCAAGCCTGAGGGAGAGAAGGGGAGTGGAGAAAGTCTATGGGGCAAGTTTGAGGGAGAGAAGGGGAGAGGAGAGGAGAGGCTTCTGTGGAGCTAGCCTGTGGGAGAGAAGGAGAGAGGAGAGGCCGATCGTAACTACTCATTAATTTTCAAATTCTAAGTGTCGATTTATCAAGCCACATCACATAGTTTTGTAGTGAAGCACGAATATCCAGCTAATTTAGTATATGCAGACCAGACCACACATACAAGGTCTTCTTCATTACCATCATTGTGCCTATTATTGCTTTATTTGATATCCTTTTTATTAAACCAGCCCAACCTTGTTAAATATTTTAACAAGGCTATTATTATTTAAAACACAACAGTTTTTATATTATACTATGCTTTGGAATGCTGATATTTAGTCTCTTTATGGTAATATTTTAATGAGTATTTCTAAACTTCATATTTCCTATGTTGTAATACCATTCAATTTTACAAACCTGAGTGGGTTTTTTTGTTATGTGACATTAAGTACTTTTGACTTCTAGTTAGCCCATAGATAGATGTTGTCAAGAACATTCTAACTCTAACTTGTTCTTTTATGTCTCCCAATATGCCTCCCAATTATTTCCTTCTACCTTTCCCATTGGAACTTTTGGAACATTGGAACTTTTTCCAGAGAGTTGGGTCTTTGCATAATATGTCCAAAATAAAATAATTTGTGCATTTTGTGAGAACTCTAGGATGTTTTTATTCAGTGATTCATTGGCTTGTTTTCTGTGGTTCTTTTAAGTCCAACTTTTATTTCCATAGAGTGTCATGGGAAATACCATGGGTTGCACAATTCTGATCTTTGCAGATATAGACTAGGGGTGAAATATACTTATCTTCCTCACCGGTTTGGAAGTGCATGCGCCATGCACGTGCTCAGTTTGCACGCATGCACATCATGCGCACGTGCAGACACATTACTTCCTGATTAAAACCAGGAAGTAATGACACCCGGGCCGGTGGGAGGAGCTTCACTCTGCCATCGCTACTGGATTGCCGAACCACTAGCCAATATTGCTACCAGACCAGGCGATCCAGTCCAATCCAGGAGCATTTCACCCCTGATATAGACAAATCACAGCATTTGAATATATTTTCCAAGTGCTAGACTATGTTTATTTCTTGGCTGCTTTTTCCTTTATTGTTGATGGTTGATTCTAATAGCGGAAGCTAACTTTGATATTTTCATTGTCACATCTAAAGTTGGTTGTTCTACATTGTCATTAGTTTGGTTTTCTTTGTATTTAAATGTTAAGAACAGGAATTTCTTTATTTACTAATGCCCTTATTATTTGCTATTTAAGTCTGCCATCAAGATATTAAAGTGTTATTCAATTTCTAGTTTGAATATACTGATTTCTAAAAAAGATTAAGAAAATATCCCAGTCTTTTTCAAGCTGATTATTAAAGGAAACACATGTTATTCAATAACTTGGAAAGTCTCCAGTGCAACAGGAAAACAATAGGCCATTGATATAAATGTAAGCATTTTGTTTAGTTGGGAAGTCTGCCAACACTTTCCTAAAATCACTTTTATAAAAATCTGCTTTTCTAGGGATTAGAGACAAGACAGAGAAGGGTGTGTTCCATGTTCCGTGGTTTCCTCCAAATTATGTAAACAAATCAAAGAAAGCTTGGGGAAAAATAGGCAAGATCAAGATCTTAGAAAGCCACCTTATTCAGTATGCCTAAAGAATTGAGCATTTATATTTCTTGATCACAATTCCCTATTTCAAATACCACTTAACAAACTTCTTTTGAAACATGGGAATTTAAAAACAGTTTCTTAAAATGTACAAGGACCAGTTAGTAAAAGGGGAAAAAATGGTATTGAATGTTCCATTCAAAAGTACAAGGACCAGTTAGTAAAAGGAAAAAAAATTGTATTGAATTCTTGGACAAATTAAAGGAGCTTTTGATACTCAAGCCATAACCCTTGCCTCTATGAATAAGTAAATAAATATTATTATAAATTATTAAGATGAATATGAACTGAACATTCATCGCAGCATGCAGAATTTTTCTTTCTATATGCAAAGGATAATTTACAACATTTGAAAAGGTATAGAAAATGCATGTACAACTAATGAATTTGTCATAGTTATAAAATGGCATCTGAGCAAGAGAGAGAAACAGAAAACTTCCAAGAATTATTTGTACATTTATCTGATAGTACCATATAATATTTATGAATAAATAACATGAAGCTTATTATCTGTTGCCATCATATTCTGCCCTTTTCTGGATAGTCACTCTGGTTTGGCTTAATTTTTCGTTGTTATTTATTTCTATTATAAAACTTAATGATTTAGTGTGCTTCTAACATATCTAATCTAAAAGGGGACGTGGTGGCTCAGTAGCTAAGATGCTGAGCTTGTCGATCGAAAGGTTGGCAGTTCAGCGGTTCAAATCCCTAGTGCTGCATAACAGGGTGAGCTCCCATTACTTATCCCAGCTTCTGCCAACTTAGCAGTTCGAAAGCGCATAAAAAATGGAAGTAGAAAAACAGGAACCACCTTTGGTGGGACGTAACAGTGTTCTGTGCACCTTTGGCATTTAGTTATGCCAGCCACATGACCACGGAGACCTCTTCAGACAGCGCTGGCTCTTCAGCTTTGAAACGGAGATGAGCATTGCCCCTTAGAGTTGGGAACAACTAGGATATATGTGGAAGGGGAACCTTTACCTTTACCTTAATGTATCTAAGAAAAGTCACTTTGTGCTAACGTCTAAAAATTAACAGGGAACGTAGTGGTATTCAGTGTTTTATTCTGGAAAGGTCACAGATTTTGAACTAAAAATTACATTGCTAAAGCAGGAGCATGTGATTAAAGATCACTGAATAGATATGCAAATGGTAAATATTGTTTTACCTAGTTCTAGATAGTCTTCATTGACACATCTGCAACTTTAACAGAGACCAAATACAATGAATACAGGAAGTCTTCAATTTACAAGTACAATTGAATCAGTGATGGGTTCTAATCAGTTTTATCACCAGTTCGCATCATACACGCACTTTGTATGTGATTGCCACCCGGGCCCCATTTTCACTGGCAGAGGGCTGCAGGAGGCCATCGCAGCCAAAAACAGAGCTTGGGGGGGGGACCGCATGCAGCCCTCCCAATCTCCATTTTCACTGGCAGAGCCACCACGGGCTGGTCCTTTGTTTTTTTCAGGGTGGCCCCATGGGCCAGATCTAAGAAACTCGTGGGCCACATCCAGCCCACGGGCCTTGAGTTTGACACTTCTGTTCTTTCCTATTATGAGAAATATAATCCACATATCATTGTTAGTATTTGTGTAAATTTCGCTGTCCAGTTTCTTCTTCCGAACTTCTTTTAATGGAGAGAGCTTCCTGGGAAGGAAATTAGGTAGGAAGATCATAGGCCACATTTGAGGTATCATCTTTCTGCCTTGAAGAGATTTACCTCAATGTTTCTCCAGGGAGTATTTCTGTATCATTTTCAAGCAATTCACTATTTTTAGAGCTACAAGAATGACAAATAGGTGTGGATCAAGGGATCTAATGCAATATTTAAGGAACTTAATTTGTGGGGAAGTGTATCTTTTGAAAATCTCCATATATGAATTTAACTAAATACTTTGGAATGAAAACATAAATGAAAATAGAGTAATATTTTTATGCTTTCATATATAATATGTTTAATGCATAAGCATTATCCATATAGTTTTGATACACTTTTCCAATATAATTTTGTTGATTCTCATTTGAATATGAAATTGCTGAAAGTTGATTTTATAAAGTGACGTTAAGTCTAAGAGTGGAAAAATTAAAGGTAATTCATCATAACAAATTGTTATGCAAATTTGCTATTGGAAGTGACTAGCATTAAAATAATAAACACATTTTTGGAAGCCTTCTGTCAGTAATAGCAGACAAAAAATCTGTTTTGATATTCCAGTGCCAAAAGAGTTCTCTCTCTCTCTCTCTCTCTCTCCCCCCTCCCTCTCTCTCTCCCCCTCCCTCCCTCCCTCTCCCTCTCCCTATCTCCTTGTCCATCTCACATATCCTTGCAGTATGATAGGAAGTTTTAAAGGAAATTTCAATGAAATATACCATTCCTTGAAAGAAAGAATACTGTTGAAAGAAATAAAAAATCCTCAGCCACACTTAATGCCCTGCAGATCAGATTTTACAAACTCCCTTTCCCTACAGCTTTTTAGTTAATTACATAAAGGCCTAAGACAGTGATGGCGAACCTTTTTGGTATTGCAAGCCACAAGTCTGAGTGCGCAAGCCCTCGCGCGCTCTCGCGTGCCAGCACCCATAATGCAATGGGCACTCCCATCTGCGCATGCGCACATGACCCCCACCATGCTCCTAATGCGCACGCACCTCACACTGCGCATGCACACATGCAACCCGCACTGTGCATGTGTGTGCCCGCCATGCATGCGCCCCCCACTTCTTCCAAGAGGACAACCAGTTACCGGCCCATTCCCTGGTGAGACAGCTGTTCCCAAGCTGGCGACAGCGCTCTCAGCCCTGCCACCTCAGCAGCGCCATGCACCAGCCAGAGAAGCTCACCCGTCCACCTCAGGCTCTGCATGCAGCCCGCGACTGGGAGATGTGTCACCCAGTACAGCGCTCTTCCCTGAGGGCTGCCTGCTCACCCACCCACCGGCCAGACTGGTCTGAAAGCAGCACATCACTTTGTGACCATCCTTGTCCTCCTCCCACCCGGTCGCCAGCCCCTTGATGCTAGCAGAAGCTACTGATTGGAGGGAGGGGAACTGCAGTGCTGGGCTGCCTCGGCTGCAAGTACCAAGGCATAGCTAGAATTGGAAGAAAAGGCTGCGCGGCTATGGCGGAAAGAACCGGAGCAATACCCGGAAGTTTGAATGAGAAGGAGTGAGCGAGGCAGCAGTTGCTCTCACTGGTAACTGAGCCCACCATGCCAATTTGTGGGCTCAGTTACTGGCGAGAGCAGCCTCTGCCTCACTCGTGGGTGTTAGGTGACACGCCACTTCCAGGCCCGTTTAGGCAAGGACCTGAGAGCCGCATGAGGATGGCTCACCCAAAAGAACTATGGCAGAGCCTTGCAGTTTTATCTGCCAGCTGGCCTCTGGGTAATGCCCCTCCTCCTCCTCCTCTCCCCTTCCCCTTCCAGCAGTGTACTGTTTTTCCAAACACCCAGGCCAGGCTGGGCAGCAATTCCCAGGGAGGTGCCCCGATCGAGGAGGCTCAGGCTTGCATAAACCGCTCCCACCCCTTTCAAAATAGCCACTCGGCAAGCAGTTCTTCTTCTGAGAAAGGGGGGGGGGAGAGGCAGGCATGCCGGCAGAGACAGGCTTTGGCTCCTCATTCTGCTGCGACCCCGAACCCTTGCCTGGGCTCCTCCCTGCTGGGTGCTGGGCTTCCCGGGAAGCTGCAGGGAGAAGGGAAGAGCGACCGGCCAGCTCAGATGCATGGAGCAGCATTTGCTGGCAGGTGGACAGCCGCCCAGCCCGCGGCTCCTTCCCTGGCGTATGGCCAGAGAGCCTGGCTTGGCTGGCAGTGCGGAAGAAGAAGAAGAGCCGCTTGCTGGCCCTGAAAGCTCGAGGGAAGCGCTGGGTGGCTATTTTGAAAGGGGCAGGAGCGGTTTATGCAAGTTGTGGGATAAGTGTATTGCATTTCAGGCGGCAGCTGAAATGGTGGTATTCTTGTTTTGCCTCTCCACACCCCGTTTTTGGAATTGGGGAGGCAGCTAAGATCTCCAGGCAGCGGAGATCACGGCAACAATGTTTTTGGGTGGCAGCAGGCATGGTAGGGGTTGAGCAATGGGCCCAACCACTGGTAGCACACACCCCACCAGACCCCACTTCTGTGCTGCCAACCAAGCCAGGCTCTCTGGCCATACGCCAGGGAAGGAGCCGTGGGCTGGGCGGCTGCCCGCCTGCCAGCAAATGCTGCCCCGTACACCTGAGCTGGCTGGTCGCTCTTCCCTGTCCCTGCAGCTGCAACTGCTGCTGCTGCTCTTCTGGGGCAGGTGGCTGTGCAGGAAGAACACATTCCAAGCGACCCACGCGGCTGGTGAAGTGAGCCAAGATGGGCGTCGAGGCCCGCTTTGATGACGGCCACGGGGTCATCTGAGCAGGCAGCCCTCCACCACCCCGCTCTCACCGGCTGCTGGTCCTCCAGTGATCCGGACCGCCTTGGACCGCACAAGTAGCTCGCGTGGGCAGGCAGGGAGGGAATCCCTGCCTTATCTTGCTCTGCTCCCTTAGGAAGTGACCACTGAGATTCCCTCTCTGTGTCTTTTGGCATGCGCGCCAGTTGCTGGTCTTTGCGTGCACATGCGCACCAGAAACCAGACCAGCTGGCCGGTGTGCATGAGCACTCTGGAAACAGGAAGATCATTTTCCAGGAGTGCACATGTACAATGGGCGGCTGCTCTTCCAATTTCCAGTACGCCTGTGCGCATGAAAACCAAATGGCCGCCATACCAGAACCCGGAAGAACAACAGGTGATGGCTCCGCGTGTCCGGAGAAATGGCTCGGTGTGCCACTTCTGGCACGCATGCCATAGGTTCGCCAACATGGGCCTAAGAAAACAAGAATCAAAAATGGAAATCACTGGAAATTGTGAATCACGTTTTGTAAAGCAAATGCTATATACCCAGGTCTGCATAATCCCCAAGTTGACTACTACTTACTCTACATAGAAAATCAACAGAAATGGCTGAGACCAGTCAGGAAACTGGCTGTTTCACTGGAGACATTGTGGATTCACACTGAATCTTCCTGCCAGTAAAAGCTATATAAAAGTGATTTTGTTTTGAAATGGTTTAAGGTCTTTATCATTTTGCTGCATTGCCAGGCATATAGGCATATATCTTTTGAAATATATTTAATATGAAGTTTAGAAAATCCATGTCACTCATACATGTCAGGGAAGTTATGTTATAGTCAATAATAACTCAGATACCTTGCCACATGTGTCTAAGATCCATAGCATCTTTGGGGGGAAAAGTACTCTCTGACTATAGGCCCACTTTGCTGTTTTTATAGCACGTTGCAAATCAGCTCTTGCCATAGAAAGTGCTGCAACATCACCTGATCTCACCTTCAACATCACATGTACCTCCTGAGACATCCAAAGTTTTTCATTTGCCCGCATAACTATAGTCTTAAGAATACTGACATCCTCCATACACTTTTGAATACAGAATAAGTAGACACAGTAGAAGCGTACTCATTCACATCAGTATGTTGACCATTTGATGCAGCCTCTTTAAATATGTTTAAATATCATAACATACTGGCTTAATATAGTAATAAATGTCTATGGAGATTCTTAGTCATCCAGGTCATTGTTATCTCAAAGGTGCTTTTTCAAAAGGCAACTGGACTTTCTTGTTTTTCCATGAAGACATTTCACTTCTCAGTTCTGAAGAATCTTCTTGGATGAGAAGCAAAATATCTTCAAGAAAAAAAACAAGAAAACCCACTTGCCTTTTGAAAAGCATGTTTGGGATAGTACTAATAAATTATGTTGGTACTTATATCCTAACAATAAAGTTAAAATAGCTTGTTAGTATTTAAATATATATTTAGAGAAAGTGTACTTATGAATTATTCTCAACAGCATAGGTCATATTTTCATAACAGACTCAAGTTAGGAGTCCAGAGACATTACACTAATGTCCAGAAACCAGTAATTTGGAAAGAATTAAAGGTAGGGCAAGTGAAAGAGTTGATTTTCCTCAAGGAAGCTAAGTTTCTCTTTCACATAGATAGCATTTTTCCTTTTGTCCCACTATCATTTGTGAATTAGAGAAGGCACAACATGCAGACAATCTTTTGCTGACTGACTTATTCTATTGATTTATTGCTGTCCAGCTATTGTAAAGATGAGGACAGATGGTCATCTTACTTGCTTATCTGCCCACTTCACAGCCAATAACATTCATTTCAGAGTAAAAGTAATGTATGTGTTGTATTTTCCTCAGCTACTATCATTAATGTGATATACAATGAAGGGGAAAATGTATAATGGCAGCCCTGACCTTTGATTTATATTTTTACATTTTCCCCAGATTACTCTGGTAACATTTTTCAAGATCCAACTAGCCTTACTGAAATCTACAGAGGCTTCCAGCCCTTTGCTCCCAACCCCGTTGATTTGTATAAAAATTATAGCATTTCATTCCATTTACTAACTCTACATATATTCCTATGCCACTCGTTCCCAAAACGGGTGGGCTAATAATTTCAAAGTAAGTTAATCATTCTAAAGAGCTCTCCCCCACCCACAAGAAAACATTATACCAGAAAATATAAATCCTACACTTTCAAATCTCACCTTCAATTATAACCACACTGTTTTTCTGTGACATCAAAATGACTGTAAGGGATTTTCAGCCAACCATAAATGTAAATATTGTTATTTTATTTTAATTTTTTGCAGTAGTTTATATGGCAGTTAAAAACTTGGAGTGTCAATGCTTCCTGGACAGCTGTTCTCCAAATTCATATTGTCATTTTACATACTACACATTCAGAACTACAACTTGTATCTTTGACTACCTAATAAAGTAATGTAGGAAATGTGTGGCTTTAAAACAAGAGAACTCAAGTATTGATACATTTATCAAAGTCACATTTGGTAAATTTGATGACCATATAGTAAGAGAGAAAGAGAGAGAGAGAAAGGGGTCGGGGTAGAGAGAGAGGAGTGGGAGATAAAGAGAGGGGGATAAAGAGAGGGAGAGAAGGAAAGAGGAGGGGTAAAGAGAGGGGGGCAGATCTTGGTGATGAGGTGGGAATGCCAATCCAGAAACTAATAATCGAAACAGGACAATATAAACAAAGAAGGGAAACAGACTTGCATGCATATTGTTACATGAGTATGAACACAAAGAATATAATTGGTGCTTGGAATATTTCATCGTTTTTTAAAATAAGGCCTGAGGTATAAATCAGTAGTGGGTTTCAAATGCCATCGCTATTGGTTTGTTCATGGATATGTGTGTGCTCACATGTGGGGCGCTTCTGAGCATGTGCAGAAGCATCCAGTCAGATGGGCGGAGCCTCCCGCCACCGCCACTATTGATTCGCCCGATCCGGGGCAAACTGGTAGCAACCAACCACTGGTATAAATTCTTTAAACAACTGTTTATTATCTTAACATTTCAGATCTGCCCACCTACTCAAAAAGACTAAGGACCTGGAGTGAAGAATGTGGTTAAGAAGATTGTATACTCCTTGGATGCTATAAGTGTATGAAAACTGTAGTACCATACCTGGTATTGTATGTTTATAACAACTTGATATGTACATTAGCCAACCAACAAAATATTATTTGGATTTGGGATCAGACTCCAAACAAATTTCCTGCTCTGAAGAAACAAAGCTGTAAATGCTAAAAGATCCAGGCTGAAAGGTTCACATGCACAATGCATTTACATTCACATCGCCTACTGGAATGAATTATGGTCTCAAACAAAATCATTTTCCATAAATTCTGGTTGAGACTCAGTATGAACAAATCCAATCTAGAAAAAAAGAGTTAATATTCTCTGCAGCTTGAGAATAATTCAGAAGCAATGGCCAGGAAGTAGCTGCTGTCTCCCAGTGGTAGGACTATCTCAGTGCCTCCATTTGCATAAGGAATCTGCCTGATTTTGATTTTGTAGATTCTGTCTGGTCTTAGGAAATATAGTTTTGTGTGTGTGTGTGTGTGTGTGTCTTTTTTCATTTTTCGTAGGCTTTTATGTGCATATTCTTTCTAGCCAGGTTTTACCTACGTAAACTAAGTTTACGTAAACTAAGTTGTTCTACAGCCCTGGTTCTGTGAAATCTCATTTCACATTTATTTATTTATTATTTATTATTTATTTATTAATCAAATTTCTATACCGCCCTACTCCCGAAGGACTCAGGGCGGTGAACAGCCAAGATAAAACATTGTACCTTTACAGGGAGGATATCTGAGAACTGGGTGTGGCTCACTGATGACACCTTAATAGGCAGAAATAGCTATCTGAGTCTCCCAGAGAGCAACACAGAGTTGCAGTTTGTCAGCAGAAAAAAGGCCCAGAAACTTGTGAATGAGATTTCACAGAACCAGGGCTGTAGAACAACTTAGTTTACATAGGTAAAACCTGGCTAGAAAGAATATGCACATAAAAGCCTACGAAAAAGGAAAAAAGACACATTGTACCTTTACAGGGAGGATATCTGAGAAGTGGGTGTGGTTCACTGATGACGCCTTAATAGGCAGAAATAGCTATCTGAGTCTCCCAGAGAGCAACACAGAGTTGCAGTTTGTCAGCAGAAAAAAGGCCCAGAAACTTGTGAATGAGATTTCACAGAACCAGGGCTGTAGAACAACTTAGTTTACGTAGGTAAAACCTGGCTAGAAAGAATATGCACATAAAAGCCTATGAAAAGGGAAAAAAAGACACATTGTACCTTTACAGGGAGGATATCTGAGAAGTGGGTGTGGCTCCCTGATGACGCCTTAATAGGCAGAAATAGCTATCTGAGTCTCCCAGAGAGCAACACAGAGTTGCAGTTTGTCAGCAGAAAAAAGGCCCAGAAACTTGTGAATGAGATTTCACAGAACCAGGGCTGTAGAACAACTTAGTTTATGTAGGTAAAACCTGGCTAGAAAGAATATGCACATAAAAGCCTATGAAAAAGAAAAAAAGACACATTGTACCTTTACAGGGAGGATATCTGAGAAGTGGGTGTGGCTCCCTGATGACGCCTTAATAGGCAGAAATAGCTATCTGAGTCTCCCAGAGAGCAACACAGAGTTGCAGTTTGTCAGCAGAAAAAAGGCCCAGAAACTTGTGAATGAGATTTCACAGAACCAGGGCTGTAGAACAACTTAGTTTACGTAGGTAAAACCTGGCTAGAAAGAATATGCACATAAAAGCCTATGAAAAAGGAAAAAAGACACATTGTACCTTTACAGGGAGGATATCTGAGAAGTGGGTGTGGCTCCCTGATGACGCCTTAATAGGCAGAAATAGCTATCTGAGTCTCCCAGAGAGCAACACAGAGTTGCAGTTTGTCAGCAGAAAAAAGGCCCAGAAACTTGTGAATGAGATTTCACAGAACCAGGGCTGTAGAACAACTTAGTTTACGTAGGTAAAACCTGGCTAGAAAGAATATGCATACATATATATTGCATCTAGCAAATATCTATTAATGACATAATATGTCATTCATATTAATAAAGAACCATGATAATATTTTACATATGATTATCACAATTAAATTATTTGAGACTATGCTCCCGTATAGCGTGCAGAGTTTTCATACTTGTAAGGCTAAGCTAATGAGGTCTCCTGGTTTGATGTAAAAGGTTCGATCTATATTAATTCATTACTGGTCAACTGTACTGTTGTTTTCTTTTTGCGTTTTCTTTTTGCATTTTCTCTTTCTCAGAGAAATTCAATTCTCCAAATGAGTCAATAGGATCATTGCACTAGCAAAATTCTTCATTGTTGACCACAAGCTGCCACAGACAGATAAAAAGTGATACAAATGCTTGGGGCTGACCTCAAACAAATGAACAAATAAATGAGAAGTACATTTAAGCTGGCAGACACACAAATGCAAAATTGACATTTATTGATTTTCACTTGTCATCTCCAAAGTTTACAGAGAGATAGGAAACCAAACAACTAGCTCTCTTTAGAGAGCTTTTTGTCATAGTGGGTAGTGTGGTAACCAGAACTTATCAAAAAAAATAACAAAGTTTACAGAATCAATTATTTACAGAGACAGCCAACTAAAATGCCAGAAATTGCAAGATGTATAATGGTTTCAGCCAGGGTTATCTGAGAAATTGTCTCTTCCCAGTTACAGCCACCTGAAACATTAGAGAGGACAAGGAATATTGGTCCCACCTGGTGGAAACCAAAAGAAGGCTGTTGCAGTGGTGAAATGTAAAATTTGTTACTACCGGTTCTGTTGGCATGGCTTGGTGGGGGGGAGGGTATGTGACTGGGTGGGCATGGCCAACTTTTTTTTTTTTTTTACTTTTAAAAGCATATTTTCGGCCAAAGAGGTTGTAGAAAAAATGCTTTTAAAATTTAAAAAAAAGCCTCTGATGAGTGCGCGGCTCAGCTGGGCATGGGGGGCAGGGATTTTTGCTACCGGTTCTCCGAACCACCCGCTGCCATCATTACCGGATCGGGCAATCCGGTCCGAACCCGGAGCATTTCACCCCTGGGATGTTCCCATTGGTAGGACCCAAAAGAAGGACCTTCTCTGAGGTGGTTCCATCCCTTTGGAATATCATTCCTGCAGAAATTGGACTGGTCCTCACTTTGACACTCTTTTGTAAGGACCTAAAGATCTGATTCTGCCAACGGCCTGGAGAATCCAGAGTGGGATGGAGCCCATAAAGTGCCTCCTTTCATTGTGCTTTGTCACCAGGAGTGGAGCATTATTATTTTGTATTCTTTTATTTTTATTGTTTGTAAGCCACCCAGAGTCACTAAGAGTGAGTGGGCAGCCATATAAATCTTACAAACAAACAAACAAACAAACAACCGAACTGATCTAGAAAGTTACACAGGCTAAAGTAGCTGTGTAGAGGCCCATTAGGAAATACCAGTCATAAACTAGGATGGAAAACACCTGTCAAGAAAACTACAAGAGGCATTATTTAGACTATATATTTATTTTAGACCAATTACACTATTAGTATCTGAACTGTAGGGAATTGTCTGAAAGACATTCTCATGGGAAAATTAGCTACTGATTAGATATGTATCATTTAAGATTAAAAGCTCACCTAAAAATCAATGTAAGTCCCATCATTGGGAAGGGAAAATTTCAGATTCCAGGACAATTGGAAGCAAACTGTTTGTAGCTTAATACAAACCATGCATGGCCATCACGGAATCTGCATGAAATAAAAAGCTAGTTATGCATTGTAAATAGACTAAACCATAAGGTTGGTTTTTGGCACATATATCTTGTATATAACTTTTAAACATTATTTCAGTATATGAAACATTATACTTCTCCAAGGACTCCATGGCACATGTGTCTTGTCCAGGAATAGGCCATTACAAATTAATGTAGATTTTCCCTTGCAGATCAATGGGTAAAATAACATTGAATAAAAGGTTTTTTCTTCTAAAAGTGACTTTGATCTTGGAATTTCTTAAATAGAAATCTTCTTGTATAATAGAAAGCATTCAAATATCTCCTATTTTGCCTGCAGTGGGGAGAGATATTTAGGACCTATTGTATACAATTGACACCTTATACTCTATATTGTCCAGTGTTTATTTTTCCAAATTGGATTTTCATATGTGTGCTGGTGTAGCTTAAAAGTAAGGACTAGTAATGATGTGTCCACCCCAGTTTTCTGATTTTGACTTGAAAGCAATTTGGTGGCCACTTAATTTCTTATTGCTGCATTTTCACCTCCAAGTACAGAGAGGGAACTTGGTTGTATTATTTGTCTCAAAGGATTACACTTTGTCTAAACTGGTATAGTATACTATAGTTTTTGTCTGAGGCAGCAAAAAATCCAGGCCTATTTTTGTGCTACAGCAACTTGCTGACTAATTTTACCTTCCCCTTTTGCAAAATGAAACATCTCACACTATTTGCCAGATAGAAGAATGTTGTCATTGTGGGTCCAGAAGTAAGAGTTCAACAGAAATTAGTAGGTTCTCTGTATATTAAAAAAAACATACAGGTCATAAAAAAGTTTGGTCCATTTATCTACTCATTTTACTTTCTGGAAAACAAAGAGTTTCATAGCTACTTTTTCTCCAATTCTTTAAGGAGCAAAACAATGGAGCATGCACCCATCTGCTTTCAATCTACACAATGCTACAGATGTATTTGTGTTAACTTAAGCTCACATGCATTTGTAAATACTTGATGATATATATCTGCCTTGGCTCTAAGGAAAGCCCAAACAGCAGCTCCCCTTAAAATATATATAACACCAGTCACTTTATTTTTATTTAATTTTTATATAAATAAACATTTCTAGGCCTTTGTATCTCTGAAGAGAATCTCTAAATCTTTGTAACTGCTAAATTCTAAGGCTTTTTGCAATCAAGAGCAGATTAACAAATGTTCTTCTCGAGTCAAGATAATTTCAGTAACTTACGTTGGCCCTTGGGACACATCATTCCCAATAAAACTATAATAAATTAAATAATGGTTTCCTACTCTTTCATGACACAAAAATGCCTGCCTTTGGTAATAGTTTTCCTATGCCTTTCTAGAACAGTCATGCTTCTGTATGCATGTAAATCAGCCTGAAAGCAAAACTTCTATCTAAAGCAGCCAGAAAAGTAGTAAGAACCGTTTCTCAGAGTTCTCATTAAAAACTTTAAAGAAATAACTATTAGGAGTTACATTATGTTTCTGTGATTGCTAATATTTATCATAAAGGCAGGAATTTTTAGCAAAATTGTACTTGAAATGTTGTCAACTTTCCTAGCTACCATTTTTCTTTAAATTGTTATTGATGCTAATTCAATGAAATTAATGCTTTCCTATGTCAAGTAGCAATAAATCTTTAAATAAAATTAGAAGGTATGTGTTTGATTAATGATGCACATACAATGTCACTGCCCATAAAATTTGCATGATATAATTATGATGTGAAGCCCAGAGTAAATAAAAGAGGTCACTTATTCTTGAGAGGATAAAAGCTTATGTAGATTTCTCTGGATTAAAGACCAAAAACATCAAGGTTATAAAGTGAGAATAGAGCTGGATTCATATATTGTCAGATGCACATAGTAGTTTCTTTTATTGTTGTTTGCCCCAGATAGGAATCGTGCCAGACTACAACACATTCCATATAACTATCAGATAAATCCTGTAAAGGTTTTAGAGAGGATTTCTACTCAGTCTTTTTCTGCCTACTAGGGACTCAAGGCTGATTTGTCTTCTAGCCCCTTGGGAAAGAGCCCCTGCAACCCAATGCTAGAATCCACCATGCATATTATACTAGACTACTGAATAAAACACAATTAAATTTATACATTGAACTCAAATAAATCACTTTGCATTTAGTGCTATGAGTGACAAGTCACTGCTTATTGTTGTGTATTAGGATTAGGTTCCTGCAAGAACAAAATTGTTAACTTTATACCTATAGCACACTTGCATCAAACTCGCAGCGTCATGTTGCGGTCATGTGATATTTTGCGATGTTCTTCTCCTTTGCAGAGCTGTGGTGGGCATGGCCTGAGCGTGATACATCCGACCCACAGGCCACCAGTTTGACACCCCTGCTATAGCAGATACCTGATGAATCATGGTGACTGGTCCAAACAAAATGGAATCAGAACTTGTAGTTGGGTTATTGTAACGTTTGTGCAATTAGACGCTAAACCAATTGAACAGGTTAACACCTTTGTATATTTAGGCATAACTTTTTCCAAGATTGGATCTTGGGCTTGCCATCATCAATGGAGTACACTTAGAGCAAAAGCTCGTTTGAATTTACTGTTTAAACTAAAGAATCATAGTTACCCACGGTCCCTAGCTCCATTAATTAAAGTGTATAAAGCTAAGGTTATCCCATGCTCTTGTTCGGAGCAGAAGTTTGTGGTCTATACTCAACCACAGTCCTAGTACAAACACAGTCCCAGCATTTGAGATGTATTTTGGGTGTAGATCTAAGAACATCCTCTGCAGCAGTTAGAGCTGAATTGGGAATGTATACAATTCATGCACTATCCAAAATTAGAGCGTATAACTACTGGCACAAAGTCAATGAAAATGGAGATTGATAGACTCCCCAAGTTATGTTTACTGGAGCAAATAAAATCACAATCACAAATCTCCTGGATCACCAAACTATCAAATTTTGTCAGAAGCTGTGGCCTTCCTGTCTCTTGTGTAACAGAAGAACGATTTTAAAAGAGAGCTGCCCAAAGAATTAAGGATATAGAAACACAAAATGACATAGCTATCTTTAGTAAGATAGGGTAACTTGAAATGGCTGAGCAAATACAAACATACTTTTCAAATAGACAGCTATTTGAAGTTACAACTGCCAAAACATCCAAGGGAGATATTTACATGAGCGAGATTTGAACAGCTCGACACAATGGTCAGTTATGGGAGATTCCATTCTATACTCTACAATGAAGGTCTCTGCATTTGCCAAGCAGCAGAGGTAGAAGATCTGGTTCACATCCTAGTTGATTGTTGCATGTACAAGAGGGTGAGAGACAGATACCTTGGTCTATATACCAAATAAATGACCCATTGGGGTCATCAAAACAACTTACTTTATGTGCGGCCAGAATCTGAAAATAACATTTAACACAGCACAGTCCTTAAGCAAAATGGTTCAGTTGAGATCTGCATATTTGGGACTGATTGGGATAGATTGCAGGAGTGACACCAAAGTATAATTTTATCTATAACTTAAATTATTGATTCTATTCCAATTTCATTTTAAATAATATTTTATTCCAATTTTATTTTAAATAGTATTTTATTCTAATTTCATTTTAAATTGTATTTTATCCAATTCCATTTTAAATTGTTTTTATCAAATTTTAGTAATAATTTCTTTCTGGAACTTTGCATTAGGATATGGCCCAAGAGCTAATCAATAAAGATTCATTATTTAATGTTCTAAATACATGAATACAAAAATGCATTCATATATGTCTTTAAACCTAGATTGAGGTGTTTAATACTTGGTTAATTCAGCCTTCCAACCACATTTTGCACTGCTTGAAGAATAGAGTTTCACCTATTCCTCTTTTTTCTCAATCTCAAGATATAACTATAAAAAATCCAGCAAATTGTTGATTCTTTCCATTATTATATAATCAATCTTCTTATTAATGCTAAAATTCATCATTAAATTAAACATTCAGTATATATAATCTAAATTCTCTTCCTGGGTTATATAAAAACACAAGGCATTAGTCTGCATTAGTTTTAAGTTTGTTTTGCCTGATATATTGCATTTCATAGATTGTAGCTAATCCTTTATATTTATTTTTGTGTTTCTTCACAATGTGGTTCTAAATTAATATATCTGCTGGTACCATTCATCCAATTTCAGCATCAGCTCTTAACAAATCAAAATCCAGGTGCACTTTAAGAATAAAAATAAAGAGGAAGTCAGCAACACTTGACTCTTTTAAAATTTTTGATAATTGAGTATCTTTTCTCGAACTGGGTGGCTCCCAGCTTCTTTGAAAAATTAAATGGTTTTTCATTAGTTTCATTTGCTTTCTACTGTTCATTCTAAAGCAGGGGTGCCAAACTCGATTTCATTGAGAGCTGCATCAGGGTTGTGTCTGACCTCAGGGGGCCAGGGTCAGGGGTGAAACGCTACCAGTTCAGACCAGTTTGGGAGGACTGGTAGCAGAGATTGGGGCTGGTTCGTTGTACCAGTAGCAATTACTTGGCTGACAACATCCCCAAACTGGACCACAGCCCACAGCCCTGCCATGCTTCCCTGCCTTCTATGCGGCCTTCCCATGGCCAGTTTACAAAGGTAGGCAAGCGGAAGGCCACGTGGAAGGCAAGCAAGCACGGCAGGGCTGTGGGGAAGGGAGCTAGCAGCTTACTCCCTTCCTAGCGTGCCTTCCTTCCATGTGGCCAAACTCATTGTTCAGAGCATCAGCCAACTAAGGAAACGTCTTCTAACTCTTCAAGATCAACTTTAAGAGTGCCAAGAAGCCAACAGCAAAAGTAGCGACAGCAGGGGCGACGGGGCGTGTGTGTGTGTGTGTGTGTGTCCCTCCATGGTCCTCCTCTCCCAGGTGACAGCCAGGGCTTCACCACCTCCTCTTTTCCTCAGAGGGACAGTGTCTGCCTCCAAGTCCTTGCAGAAGGAGGAACACACACACACCCATACACCCCTGTTGCCCCCACCACCACCATTACTTTTGCTGTCGGCTTAAAGTCAATCTTGAAGAGTTGGAAGACGTTTCCTTAGATCGCCGCCAAACTCATTGTTGGGAGCATCAATGATCTAAGGAAACGTCTTCTTACACCTTCTCCTCCCCATTCCCCCCCCCATTTTTCTATTTCTGTGCCTAGATTCTGCTAATTACACCTTCTCCCCATTCCCCTCCTCATTTTTCCATTTCTGTGTCTAGATTCTGCTAATTACACCTTCTCCTCCCAATTCCTCCCCCGCCCCTCATTTTTCCATTTCTGTGCCTGGATTCTGCTTCTGCAAGAGAAGGCTCCGATGTTAACTTGGGTGGTGGAGGGAAACTCAAAGCATTGGGGGTTTCAGAAGGGCAGAATGTGCTTCAAAATGTGCAGCTCCTGACTCTGACTGATGTCAAGATGGCCACACCCACCCGGTCACATGATCACCAACCCACGCCCATCAAGCCATATCCACAGAACAGGTAGCAAACATTTTTACATTTCACCCCTGGCCAGGCTGGGTGTGGCCAGCTCGACATCACTAATGTCGGGAGCGCGTTTGGTGGCCCAAGCACTCTGCCACCAAAAATGGAGCTAGGGAGGGCCATTCTCCTGAACTCCGTTTTTACTGGCAGAGGGTTGCAGGAGGCCATCGCAGCTGAAAACAGAGCTCAGGAGAGCTCTGTTTTCACTGACAGAGGCACGGAGAACAGTGGCCTTGAATTTGACACCCCTGTTCTAAAGTTCTAAGATTTATTGAATGACTTTTGGCCAGTCATTCTCTCTCAGCCTAATCCACTTCATAGGATTGTTGTTGTGGGGAAAATAGGAGGAGGAAAATGTGCTGCCTATGTTTGCTGCGTTGAGTTATTTGCAAAAACAATAAAGACAGAATATTAATAAAAAGAAAAATGTCTGCAAACATAATTCAATTAAATTTTGAAGCAATCACAATTAACAGAAAAGAATCAAATAAATGGATATTTACTTCTGACATCTACAATATATTATTAGTCAATTAAAATTTTTCACAGTTGATCATATTACATTATACTCGAGAGAATTCTAAGAGGAATTCCCAATTCAGGTGGTTCTATGTGGTTCAGGCAAACCAGTAGTGACGGCTGTGGGAGGCACCGCCTACCCACCCGGATGTCATCATGCCCTGTTTTTGATGCTCTGTGCATGCATAAAGGTGTCACACGTGCGCGCGAAGAGAGTGAGCACACTCACATTTGCGAACCAGTAGCGAAGGTAAGTAAATACCACCCCTGATTGAGACATCATTGCAAAGCAGATTGTGCCCCTTCTTTATAAGAATACATGTACAAAAGGGGCAGAGCTTTGTATTCTTAATATCCCAAACTCAGTTTTACAACAGCTTGCCAATCAAGATCAAAAACCATTTAAGTAAAACTATATTGCAATAAATTCCAGAGCAAAAGGGAAATGCTATTCACAAATGCACTATGGAAGGAAATAAAGCTGACATATAATTAGAAACAGAAATGTAAAAGGCGCTAAGAAATCTAGAGAATTATAAACTCATCAGCTAAAAGATTTGCCTCAAATTGTTTTGCAGACAATTGTTTTGCTTTATGGGATGATCGCCTGGAGTGCTATGAAAAGAAGGGACACTGCATGCAAACTTTTAAACTGCATTTGGCCATTTTCATTAGAAAAACATGAATGTTCTGTTTTAAATACAAATTTTATTTATTTAATTTGTATACTAACTCCCAACCGTTCTGGTGTCCCAAGTAAAATGCCATTCCGCACTCAAAACAAACACAATAGGAAAAACAAGAACAAAACATTGATTTTTCTGAGCAATTTTCTTCCCGTAGGCTGTAGCAAATTGTGCATTTGTGTGATAGGCTGAAAGCTGATGAATATTTCTGGAGTAGTTGGGATTGTATGGAGGTGCAGCAGCAAGACACACACAAACAGAGAAACCGACCATCATTGTTATTCTGATTAATCCCATTTTCAAAACAGAACACAAAGTAGATACAGAGAAGCCCTAAAATTGGACTCTTTCACTATTCAAGGAAGTAAGGCTGTGGAAATGTACCTGTAACACCGTGGTGGCAGACTGATCCCATCCATTAGGAGAATATACATATCATCTATGTTATAGTTGATGAAGATTTTGTCTTCAGAAAAAAATAAAAGAACTACGGTACTTCAATACCAGTATCATTCAGAGTAACTTAAGATTGCCTTAGGCATGAATTAAGGGGCAGATGAAGGCAATATCATGACAATATGGTAGAGAAAAGAGATCGCCACATAATGGTACTAGTGAAGTTTTACATTGATACATTTACATTTAATTTGAGGGATTTTTTTTACAACAAGCATTATTTGTGTGGGGGGGAGAGGGGATTTGAATATTTTTTGCAATCACTCTTTACTGATGAGAAGCCCTTTAAGATTCAAAAAGTAACGAATATACATAATTTAGTAACAAGCTGATACCCTCTTAACCTCACTGCCCAATTGATCTAATTCATTTTTGCAATCGTGATTCATGAAATCTTAAAGTAGTTTTAATACTCAGAAATGTATACAAATGTTACTTTTTACCAAACTGAATACAAAGACAAATTTGAATCAACAGAGCCAGACTTTGTTCTACCTAGAAACAGCAAATCAAAAGTAGGAGGGAAATAATTTAATCTTTACAACAGTGCCTCCTCTGGGCCAAAAATGTCAGCTAATCTCTGTGTGGGCCCAGTTCATTCAGAACACCTGCAGGAAAGGTCAAATTAGCAATCATGATCAAAGCATCACTGCTTCACTGCGCAGAAGCATATAAAAAAAGGCCTTGGCTTCACATTGTAATCTTTCTTGCAGGCACACCTGGTCTCACAGTGGCTAGTTAGTTAACAAATAAGTGGTGTAGGAAATCTTGGAAACAGCTTTGAAATGATCAGGCTGTCAGAATCCAGAGACGCCTTTATTATATCTGATGATGAAGGCAAGTATTACAGGCTAAGATTAGTTTAAGAAGAGGGAACTAAAAATATGGAAAATGTGGCAGACTTGTAATGTTGTTACTATACAGTTGCCTATTTCAATACAATATATTGCTACTCATCCCATGGAGTCAGCTTCCTGGTTTGGTTTACCTTGCAGGTCTGACAAGTTGTAATTAAGCCAAGAGGTTCGCCCCATCCTACATTATTAACTAACATGGTTTGTTTTTAGCTGAACATTTATCTTGGTAGTCAAATGCCAACTGCAGTGCTTCCAGGGATCTTTTCTATTTAATTGGGATCAAGGCCCATCTCATTTTCTCCCAAAGGTGGTTTACCAAACTGGACTATGTTGGTTTGTTCTTTGAAAATGTTTCTCATTCAAGAAGTTTCTTCAGTTCAGAACTGAAGAAGCTTCTTGGATGAGAAGTGATGGGTTTTCAAGGAAAAAACCAACAAAGTTCAGTTGCTTGGAAAAGCACCTTTGGGACAACCATAACTTGGATGACTGAGAACCTCCATAGGTATCTCTTTCGGTACTATACAGCGAAGAGCAGAAGGCGTTTCTGCCAATACTTGCAGGAAATCCTAATATAGGTTTAACCAGACATTGAGAAGCTGGAATTAACTTGAGTCTTGGAAATATAATTTTGTTGTTAGTTGCGAAGTCGTGTCCGACCCATCGTGACCCCGTGGAAAACGTTCCTCCAGTCCTTCCTGTCCTCTACCATCCCCTGGAGTCCATTTAATTTCATGCCGGCTGCTTCAGGGGTCGTGATGGGTCGAGGACACGACTTCGCGATTAACAACAACAAACTGGAATTGGAAATGATGAAAAGACTGTAGATCGCAGAAAACCTGGGTTTGAAGCAAAAAGTAATTGCAATCAGAATATTGAGGTTTGTTTCACACTGGGGAAGATTTCTTTATTTCACACGCTGACTTTATCGACCGGAATAAATATTTTGTAAAAGGGGAAGAAATGCGATGTGCTTAACAGTGCTGTTAGAAACGGGGGTAAAAACAGAATGGTGATCGCGGTCCATTTTATCCTAGCTTGTTTGTTACCGGCGAAGCGGCAGCCTACTTCAAAGGGAGAATCTGAGCATGCTCCCTATTATCTATAACTGAACCTGTTTCTCATCGTTACAGCTTTGTCGTCCACGCTTCACATTACCTTGCAACTTTTCTCTCCCCAAGCATAAACCGTGTTTTGATGTAAAATAGTAAATGGCACAACCCAGGGCCATCTCGGCCCTTCTTGTTTTACTGTATTTACATTTGTTTCACATCCGTCTGCAAGAAAAAAGGACCCTAAGTAAGGGCAAAAAAAAGGTGTAGGGCTTCAAAATCTGCCACCGCGCATGCTCGCTCCTATCTGCCTGGTGAAACTTGATGGGGAGCTGTTTGTGAGCCCCGAGCTCAGGAAACCTGCGGAGCGAAAATAGTAATAATAATAACCTTGGGCGCTTGGAAATACGGTGGAAGCGTGTTGCTTTGACGCGCTGCTGGTAAGGTCTTATTTTGCTATGGCGACGTGTTGCTCAGGGCGGAATCACGAGCCTGGTTTGCGATAGTGGGGGTGGGAATTGGATGCCAGCGCACAGGCGCGCGCGCCATGGTGGAAAGAGCTGCGCGACATCGGGAGAAAACCTAGTTTAGGTACGTGCGGAGAGAAACCGCGGTCCAGGTGAACGTGGTTTGCTGGACAAGGGTGAAAGCAGCCCGTTTGGCACGTAATACAAATAAAATGGCTGTGCGCTGGGGTGGGAAGTCTTAAAAACACCTTGGCGATTTGAGTTTGCGTGCCCCAAGCACCTGGGGGAATAATCCTCTGTGAATGCAACAAGAGTGGCTTCTGAGTCATCGCGCAAAAAAGCATCGGAGGAGACATCTGCTGCCATTTTCCTCCTATGGTGATTTAATTCTGGAGGCGATGCTTGGCTTTGAGAAAGGGCCCTTGTTGTTTGATTCCCCGGCTCCTGTTCCTTGAATTCCCTCTCCCAGCAGTCCATCTTAATATTGTTTACTTGTAATGCGAGTTTCTTGCTCGACTTTAGGGCTGAAAGAAGCTCTGTCATCCGAAGTTTTTTTGTAGCAAAGAAACGATTTACTCCGGGAAAGGGGGTGGGTGGGTTTAAGACTGAGGTTTATATAGTTCTAATTTTAGTTTATTTAGAAATCTGCTGATCTTAGTAGACTGGGTTATGAAATCATGGTTCCTGTAGTCTTCCTTCTCTCTTTTACTGGGTACAATTCCCCAAACCTAAAATTATTTCATAAAGATTATAAACCACAAGGGAGTTCTGGGTTTGCGAAGTGGACTCATAGTAATTATAGCATTATTGCTTTCCATTAGTTAAAATGCATAGTTAGGAAGATAATTCTGTCAGAATTTATCTACTTCAATGGGACAAAGAGGGAAGTCATTTTTAGGTTTCCTCAGTTACTTGGAGGCCTTGTATGTTTCAGATATGATCTTGATTTTATGGCTTTATGTCCTTTTGTTAACTTTTTATATTTTTATAGCTAAGGCATACTTTGAAATGACCTTTGGTTCAGAAATGATCACTGCACTTCCCCTTCCCTTGCTTCTTTAAATCAGAGTTAGTGCTTTCCCCTCAGAACATAAAAGTAGAAGGAAAAAAATCCTCAGCAATTGCAAGACATCAGGAGATAATGTTTTTCTGCTTACTTAGTTCTGAATCTACTTTAGCTACACATTTACTTCATACATCAATGTGGACAATATCATTATCTCCTAATAATTGATGGCTGGAAAGAGAGGAAAGGAAGGGACAAGAAGAAAAACTCTTTTGCTGCTCCAGTGCAAACCTACCTCCCCAGTTATGAAAGATGGATTGGTTATATAATGAGTGGATAGTGCATATGGTCTCCTCCCCTTTTCAAGAAGAATACCATTTCCCAATGCTTAGTTAATGTAGGTTATCTGAACCCGGTAGTCTATGTAGGTATTGGGAATTAGGATCTTTCCATACCTTAATCTGCATTTGAAGGTGATATTATAAGGCTGAGCTTCCACAGGTGGCAGCATGATAACCTTATTTTATTTTAGCAATTAGGAGGCCACCCAATTCTGATGACTCCTGGTGGTCACAATTTAAAAATTGAGAACAGTATTAAAAAGAAAAAAATTATAAGCAGTCTTAAGGCAGACATATAAAGAAAATAGCTCAACATACAAGATTGTTGGGCGGCGGGTGTGTGTGTGAAGAAATAGGAAGAAGTATTAGGCATGTTCACTACGTTGAGTTATTTATAAACATAATAAAGATACGATATAAAATAACAATAAAAGCTGGAAAAGTTGGGGACCGCTGTCCTCCAGCGTAGAAAATATGTTTATCTTCAGTACATGGGTTTTAACTGTATCAACTGTAACATTGTTGCTTTCACTTTGATTAGCATGCAGCAGGGATCTAGCAGTTATTTGGATTCATACTTTTGTGTTACAACACAAAGCAATTTGTTTGGTTTCTGTTGGCAATGTTGTGTGAATCCAATTATAGCGATTTATTAAACATGGTTTGTGGCAAATGATGACAGTTTATTTAGTGAAATATATTAAAGAAAATTATGGGATAGCCCTTCCTTTTATAGGGTTATTGAGTGTTTTCTATGAACTACCACTGGATAGCATATATGCTGTTAAAATAAATCCATAGAATGTAAAGTACAGTCCTTAGGATATTTATTCAGAAGAAAGTTTCATTAAATTTAGTATATGCGTGGGATTTTAAACTAGTTTTTTGAAACTAAACTTGTATCAGTGGTAATTGATACCAGTATAAATAGACCAGGTAAAAGTATAGGAGAGTAGTATCAATAACAGTTTACCACAATAGATAGGGATGTTTGTTTTCTCTACCAACTGCATATCTTACATGCACTTATTCTCAGAGAACATAGTTTTGAGTGACTAATGCCTAGGACTGTGCTGTCTAATCTTATAGCATTACTCTGTGAAATTGTGATCCTATGAGGGAAGGTAAACCAATTTCCTATTGCAGCTGAAGCGGTATAAAGCAAACTTCTATCTAGAATTATCAATCCTTGGAACAAGCCAAGTCTGTGGCTTCCATAGCCTAATCTTTGATGCCAATAAGTATCTTTAATATAGTACTTGTATATTAGTGTTCTTGAATACCTAAATATAGTATAAGCGTAATATAAATTACTCATACGATATATATACTTCATAAATAAATAAAACCGGCTGCTTCAGCCTTGTGCAAAGTCTTTAGTAATTTTTTTTCTTTGTCTTTATTAGGTGAATCTGGGGGAGACTCCAGCCCAAGCAGGCTCTTGAGATCAGTAGCGATAGGTGAGAAATTCTGGGTAAAAAGGGAACAAAGAAATAAATGCAGGATATAAATGAAAATTTGAAGCTCATGATTTTGTGGGCTAACATCCGTGTAATGCCATAAATGTATTGTTCATTTCCTTTAATGCCACTAGATTGTCTTGTAGGAAAAACACGCTGAGAAAAATACAAAACATCAGGTTATTATAAGTAATAAATACTAGGTTTGTCATGTCATAATTTTTTTCTGCTTAGTTCTTTCTTGTGTACTATTTCAGAGCAGACTATATCATTTTTCATACCATACAAATAACTTTGAAGGAGCGTTTCCAAGTCAAACAGGTAACTTGTATTTAGGCCCTTATGAAATCTCTTAATGCTCATATTTATACTCAGGCTATTAAAGATGTCTGCCTACTTCTATAGGGGATTTGGGAATTGTGTAACCTTGAAATTTACTGCACTACTAGTGAAGAATTCATGGAAGTGTGCCAGTTAATGTTTCTGTGAAAGATTGCCAAATAGTGATAATCACTTTTTAATTTGAAGTATTTTCCAAATATAAACTATTTTTCTCAGTAGAGCTACAGGAAACAATCCCAGTTGCCTAAAAATGCATGCTTGACACCATTGTGAACCACGGTTGATTCACAATATTTTCTGGAACCTGAGAATGGAGAATTCATTATGGGAAAAATTGTGATTAATTTATTTGAGACATAACTCCAGAAACATAGCTAGACCATAGTACAGAATTGTATTTTAATTGTGGTGGCTTCTACATTTTGCTATGTTCTATTTTTAGATACTAATGAGAGATACTGTAGAGGTGCACCTGAAACTTAAAGAGTTCTCATTTGGAAATTCACCATAAATTAATACTCTTTTTTCAACTGTGTACTTAAGATTTCAGACTTCGTTGCAGCTTATAACCACATAATTAGTTATTTGTTGTTGCTGTTAAATGTATTTAAAACACATGTTTGAAAATATAGAAGCAAACATAACCCAAGTTGAGCAAATGATTTTTGATAATGATGTGTTCTTTACAAGGGAATAGTTTTGCAATCCCAGGAATATTTCAAATAAATAGATTTTATGAGGTCTGTCATAATATTGAACCTAACCAGCTGTAAGTCATAGGCTACCTGTGTAGAAAACTTGTTTTTTTTTGTTTGTTTGTATTGTTTTATGAACAATACTTAATACAGCCTACAATAGTGAAAAAAAATATATCATAGAAAATAGCAATAGCACTTAGACTTATATATTGCTTCACAATGTTTTACAGTCCCCTGTAAGCGGTTTTCAGAGTCAGCATTTTACCCACCTTGGAAGGAGGGAAGGCTGAGCCTGGTGAGATTTGTACTGCCAAATTGCAGGCAGCTGGCAGTCAGCAGAAGTAGCCTGTAGTACTGCACTCTAACCACTGCGCTACTGCAATTCATAGTATTATTTATAAATTTGCTTGGTCACAACCTGTTGCTATTTCACAAACGAGTTTGAACTTTTTAATTTGTTTTTTGACTTGGTGGAAATTCTCTTTCTGCAAGAGTTGTCAAAAATTCTATCAATATTTCTCAAAATAAATCCTGCTGCAATAAATAGATTTAGAGTCTAGGGTTTGCTTTTATTAACTTTTTTCTGTCAACAGACATGGGGAAATCTCTTTCCATGCCTTTATCTGGTTTGAAAGATGATGGCGCTTCAACCTCTGATAACATGAAAAGTGGATTAATGCACTCAGACTCTCATAGTGAAGATGGAAAAAATGGAGATGTATCACAGTTTCCATATGTTGAATTTACAGGACGAGATAGTGTCACATGTCCCACTTGTCAGGGCACTGGGAGAATACCACGTGGTACGTGTAAAGTTGGAAGCAATTTCTGTGATGGCTACAGTTGTAAATACATCTTGCTTTCATTTGCAAGTCTTTATATTGTTTTCTTAAGATAGCTTATCCTTGTATATAATAATAGTATAAAATTTACTAGATTTGCTTTTGCTTTTTTTATTTTGTATTCTATGATACAAACAATATAAAATCACAAGTTAAACAATCACATTCATTATAAAATTTCCAGATAATATAACTATTTTAGAAAATTAAAATATTCCAGAAGATTCAATTTTAGTATTAGTTTTTACTGAGCACAAACTTGATTGACTTTAGAACCTGAATTTGGCTTATTTCTATGTACATAATATTCTTAGTCAGCTATACTAGAACAAGAAGCAGGAAAAAAATAGAAATTATATTGTACATTAAGGGTTGCTTTAAACATATTCTCTGCTTAATCTGTACTCTTATTGTTTTGTGGCAATAATGAAATCAGCAACTGAAGTGTTAAGCAACATATTGGTTAAGTAAGACATGTGATTGCTACTTGCAATTTTATGCTAGCTTTTCCATTGACTCTGCTTGTCGGAAGCCAGCTGTGAAATGCCCAAATGGCGATCACATGATCATGGAATACTATAATGATCATAAAGATACTTTTTCAGCACCATCATAACATCTAATGTTACTAAACATTAAGTGAAGTCTACCTATACTAATGTGTACTAACCTCCATATAATGTGCATTGATTAACAAGAACTTTCAGCAATTATCAAAATTACAGTATTTTAGTGGTGCTGAAAGAGGATGTAGCAAACCTTTGAAAGGCAGTGATTTAGAA
Source organism: Arizona elegans (assembly GCA_022577455.1). Classification (NCBI taxonomy): domain Eukaryota; kingdom Metazoa; phylum Chordata; class Lepidosauria; order Squamata; family Colubridae; genus Arizona; species Arizona elegans. The sequence continues at coordinate 31,792,798 of JAKOOJ010000004.1, forward strand.
GATGTAGTTTCATAGCTTGTTATAAAAAAACTGTTTCTCCTAAAATATTTTATGTGACAGTTTCTTTTAAAATACCTGCCTTTCGATTATACTGTTTTTGAAAAACATTGTTTTTTTAATTTAGTCTGTGGTAGATGTGTATGTTATGCAGACCTTTGTTACAGAAATTTCAGCTTCATCAGCATATCATGTGGCATGTTTTACTGGCTTTATAACAGCAGCAATTGGGTGTAGAAATGACAGGATGCTGGATTATATTCCAGGACAGGAAAATCAGCTTGTTGCCCTGATTCCCTATAGTGATCAGAGACTGAGGCCAAGAAGAACGTAAGTTACAATAGTAATGACTGTATGTGATACTGGTAAATTCCTTTAAAGCTAAGCTTTGACTAAACAAATCTACTATCAGAAGGTTTAAATTAATACTTTTATGCTTGCCTCTTAGCTTTGGAAAATATTGCTCTGTACTAATAATCAAAATGCTTTGTGTTAACATAGCCTACAAAACGGGTTGGGCTGCATTGCTTGAGCTGCTGATGCTTGTTATTAGCAGAAATTCCTATTAGGTTTGGAGCTTTGCCATGTTGCACTGATTTGGTTTGAGGTGGGAGGGTTACCATGGGTTACAGCATTCTAGAATTCCACCTTTTCTATCTTTGTTAATCCATACTCATGCCTTCATTCTCCAAATATTAAAAACCAAGAGATTGCTGGGAAAATCGTAGATGCTGTAGGGAAAGAATGCACTATGTTAATATTGATTGTGCCTGCTTATTGCTTTTTGCCTTGGCAACTTTGCTTTGTTCTTATTAATTCCCTGGAGATTAAGCAGAATGAGGAATGCATGCATGCCCATGTACATGTGTCTGCAGGCAGATTTCAAAAAATTGCAATTAATCTTAGAATGGGCACTGGAAATACATATTGATTGTAGCATGTCCAATAACTAAAAATTCATGCAATGGAAAGGAAAGGTATAAAGATAACACTGAAACTTTAAAAGAGCCTCCCTTCTTTCTGCAGAAAACTTTATGTGACTGCTTCTGTAATTGGATGCTTACTACTTTCTGGGCTGGCAGTATTTTTCTTATTTCCTCGATCTGTCGATGTACAATATGCTGGAGTCAAATCAGTATATGTCGATTATGAAGCACAGAGACGCATAATATACTTAAATATTACGGTAAGATCTTAGCTGAAAACCTTTCACTTCCTTCAGTGGTTGATAATTTATATTGATGTTTAAGATTGTGTTAAAGCATCATTTAATCTAGAGTCCTGGATTATTTCTTTTGCAGAATACATTGAACATAACCAATAACAATTATTATTCTGTTGAAGTTGATAACATTACTGCCCAAGTACAGTTTGCAAAGACGGTGATTGGAAAGGCACGAGTGAACAATAATACCCACATTGGACCACTGGATATGAAACAGGTAAGAATTACTGGGAATCTCATAGCATATCACAATTATAGGTAGTTTACAGATAGTAAACTACAACAATTAGGATTCAGAATTTCCATTGCTAAGCAACATGATTGTAAAGTGCGATGCCATGCATTGCTTAGTGCCAGCAATTCCAGCACTTTCCAGTTACCATCATTAAACAAGGTCATTAAGCAAGGACATCACATGGTTGTCATTTGCAGAAATACTGCTAACTTTCCCATTGACTTTGCATGTAGGAAGTCAGCAAATAAGGGGGCAAATGATGATTGGGGCATTGCAATAACTTAATCATGATCCAAGCATCCAGATTGTAGTTGTGACTGTGTGTGAATGCTGCTCCCCCCAGAAATCTGAAGACAGGTCATATATGCCATTAGTTCAAAGCCATCGTGAGTTTGAATGGTTGCTGAATGGGTGGTTATAAAGCAAGGATCACATGTATTTGATAGCAGTTTTCTAGATATTTATGTTCTGACTGTTTCTGCTCTTTTTCCCCCCTTTCAGATTGATTATATGGTACCCACTGTAATACAAGATGAAATGAGTTACATGTAGTAAGTATCCTGTGCTTTCAGTTTCAATGTATGTTTTAATATTGTAAACTATCCAGAGTTATCTTGCAGTAAGATGAGCAGCCAATAAATTTAATATATAAAATATGGGTACAAGATGAGAATATCACATCAAACATCTCTTTTTTGAATAAAAGGATTACCGTAGCCTGGAACACAGTTTTTTCTAAATGCTACTTTCTTATCTTTCTTGGTTCTGTGTGCCCCTAAAGGATTCAAGTTCTGGCTACTAGAACTGCATTGAAATACTGTATTGATACTTGAAAGATTGGGATTGATATAGCACAGAGAATTTTTTTAAAAAATGTTTCTCACTTTTTTCTTTTGCGGGTGGGGAGGAAGGGCATAGATAGAACCCTAAACTTTGGTTAATGAATGTCTGTTTTCCCTCTTTAAGACACCTGCAAGGAACATGTTTTGTGTTTTGGGTTTTTTGTAATAATAAATGCAGGTTAGGATTGTGTCTTAATCTGGACAATGTAATTTAGACAACAGTATTAGATATGGATTATTGAAAGAGATCAACTTTCAAACTGTTGCAGTTGGGTTTATTGATTGATTGATTGATTGATTGATTCGATTTCTATGCCACACTTTTCCGGAGACTCAGTGCGGCTTACAATGTGTTAAGCAATAGCCTTCATACTTTTGTTTATACCTGCTTAGTAGGGCTTTTTGCCGCGCCCCCGCCCCCCCCACAAGCAGTGTTCTTTTTTATACAAAGTCAGCTTAAATACCCCCACAAACCGGGTCCTCATTTTACCTACCTCGAAAGAATGGAAGGCTGAATCAACCTTGAGCCTGGTGAGATTTGAACTTGCAGTAATTGCAGGCAGCTGGTGTTACTTATCAGTGCTTTAGTCTGCTGTGCCACCAAGGCTCATTGCTTCGCTAAACGGTTAAGTTAATCACCTTGGCCTTTTGGGTAAGATCAAGTGTGTGTATATGTATAGATTTAAGGAAGTTCATTTGAAATTGATTTCAGGAAAGCTTTCATACATGTAATTACTATACTGTACACTAATATTAATGTTTTTCTTACAGCGATTTCTGTACTTTAATCTCTATCAAAGTGCATAATATAGTTGTCATGATGCAGTAAGTATGTATAATATTTTCATTTATGGGAAAAGTTAACTTCCAAAACACTTGTATTACTAGAGAATATTTTTAAGAGTCTAGCAGTTAAGATTCTTTTCTTATTCTGTTTTCATGAAGAGAAATAAGATCTATGCATGAGTATTTTCATAGTTCCTTTGAACCAGTAACAAGAAGCAAGTTAAATGACTATAATGAAATCCTTTTTAAATTTTCAGTATGATTTCTTAACCTGTCATATAACAACAAATGTCCTGAATGAAATTGAGGACAAGCCAAAGACAGCTACATCAAATTGAAGAAACTGTTTTTTTCACTTAATGAAATTAATGGTAACTCAGTGCTAACAACAACAGAAAAGACCCATGTGTTACACATGTGTCTTTTGGGGTTTAGCACTTATAAAATAGTAAAAAAAAAAAAAAAAAAAAAGATGCTTCACAGCATCTAATAATGGGAATGAAGCATCTGTCTCTCTTTAAATCATTAAAGTAGCCACATATATTAAAGGTTCATGCAGCCATTGAACTCTTCCTGTTTCTCTGTACTCTAGTATTGTATTACACATGAAACAATTGGGAACTAGGTTAACCTGAAGGATTAATGGCAGGCTGAATGTAATTCAAAGGTTCTGAATTAGCCACTAACATTGCAAACCCTCTGAATTAACAGTTATTCTAAGTTATATTATTCATCTATTCATCTCATAATTTTTTCTTTCTTCTGAGCAGAAAGTTTTAGAGATGACATAAATATGGCATTTTGGAGCACCAGAATTGAGAAAATAATCTTTTATTTCTTAATCTTTCTTATCTGCTAATATTCCTAAACTTTTGTTTACAATTCAGTTTCTCCCCATATCATTAAACAAACACAAAAGTCTTGCTCTGTTCAATAGAGCAATATCTGTTTCACTATACTGAGGTTATAAAAGAGAATTAATGTCAGCTTTTGTATATTTGTGGTATTAACTATTATTTTTTTATGAGTAAATATTTAAAGTTAGCAGTTCTGGACTTTTACTTTTAAAAATATACATGTTCTTCTAAAATCTTTCCTGATGTATAATATATGTACATATCTCTCCCTTTCTATTTTGTTATAAAGAGTGACTGTGACCACTTCCTACTTTGGCCATTCGGAACAAATATCTCAGGAACGATACCAATATGTAGACTGTGGTGGAAATACAACTTATCAACTGGGACAGACTGAATATCTAAATGTTCTTCAGCCTTTTCAGTAAAAGGACCAGAAATTGAATGTGCAGAAAGAAAAAAAAACCACGACTATTGTTTTTTTCATTTCTCATCCAAGTTGAAATTTTAACTATACATGATACTGCTTAGAGGTTGATGTACATAAAGTAGCAGGTTGGTAGGTTTCCTTATTTTTTGTGATGTAAACAAAAAAAAAAGGACAAACTGTATATATCCATACTTAATAACCTGCACCTTTCTACTCTAACTGTGAAAGTACTGTGTCAATCCATTAAACCGAGGGTAGCAGGAAAGATAGAGAACAACATCTTATATCCATTAATTTTTGCCTATATGCAAACAAGGATATGTTACTCTCCCAGCACATGTTTTTGTATTTCTTAGACTAATGATAAAGTAATTTCAGAACTTGATTGTTTTAACCGAAGTCTAATCTGAATATTCATTGTATAGAAATAATTTGCGCCCCATTGTAGCATCAGATGACACATGCTTGTGTAATAACCTTAGGACAGATCAATGTTTACATTGTTGGCATTTTGTTTGTTGAAAATTGTTTTTCAGGTGAAAGGTTTTTCATTTTTCACAAGGTCCAACAATTTGCTTGAAAACTTGGATGGAATTGGAGAAATAGCACTTGACTTAGACACATTTGGTATGTGCTGCTAAATAAAAAGAAAAAAAATTAAAAATGTCTTTTAAAAACACAAAAAAATCTATTAAAAACTATTGAAAATGCACATGTCTCAAAGACTGACTCTATGAAAATATTTTAATGTTTTTGGTTACCTTTAAACACTTAACATAGATCTATTCTTTTTTTGGCTTACATCATGGGTACCTCTCACTGAAACATATAAAAAGTCCCTGAAAATACAAAGTAGCCAAGCATATGTTTTAGATAGGAATAATAATTGATAAGAGCTATGCTAGAAAGAATCTCACATGGGTTTAATCTGATTTTTTATTATGCATTTTTCCTAAAAGGTATGTCACCTATGTTTGATGTGATATTGAGTGGCATAATTTTGAATCCCATTTAGCAATTGTTAATGGGAAATGTCACAATAATAGCTATATTTTTTGCAACTCATTCATTAACTAGCTTTCGCTGGTATGAGATAAATACAAGCTAATGGTTTGAACTTTAAAATCAACTTCACTAATCAGTGCTGTTATAGTTACAGAAAATTGACTCCTCTAATGGAAAAAGTTATTAAACTTAAGTTTGAAGGAAAACCTTACTAACAATGAACATATTTTCCATTTGTTTGATTCTTGAATTTTCATCACCATTACTACCATTTTTAAATTAACACAGAAAATAGCATTCTGTTAATTACACAAATAAGTATAAAATGTAGTCAGAAAATAAACAGGTAACTTCAAGACTTACACATCACTATGTTAACTAAAGGTTTCATTGGATTTATGTTCTACTTCGCAAGCCACAAATGTGCAACATTTAGGAGGGAAGATGAGGGTAGATGGATAGCAGTAAATGGTTTTTATCATTTTAATGGAGCAGAGTAATTCAAAGTAACATTATTTGGATTAAAAGGACTGGTGCAGAAATTCTTCCAATTGTGGATTTTTACAAATCTTCAATTTGGTTAGAATGTTTGATAGCATTACCTGGAAACGGTTTCACAATTTTAATATATCACATTTTGGTAGAATGGAAAATAAACTAAAATAAACCAAAATATCCACTGAATTGATTAATTGTATCACAATCCAATTCCATTATTTGAAATTGTCTAGTACACATTCTAAAATTGAGACACAGTATTTAAGTAACATCTGTTTTTCTAAAATAACAGTCCAAGAACTGTCTTGTGATTACATTTAAATGTATGCCTGGACTTAAAACATTAATTTTATTGATACAAATTGGGGCAAAATTAATATATCACAGCCAGAAAACAAGTGACTGAAATATAGTAGTGTTTGTACTTCTTAATGGTACATATTAGCTAGAGGCTTATTTCAGAAAATGAAATTTTATGAATGAATTTTTATATTACTTACATCATGACACTTCTGCATTTTTAAACTTCTATGAATTTTATGTGGAATACACATTGCTATATTATCCCGTAATTGTACATTATTCAAGCAAATATGTTTGATTAAATCCACTCACTCAAAACAAAGAACAGCTTTTAATTTTTTACATTCAAGGATGTGGCAAAGTTTAGGATTTGCATATGCCTATTCCATAACAATAAGCCATTCGTTCTAGCCCAGTATTCTCTATTTTTGTAGTCTTCAATTCCCAGAATTTTCAGCAATGGTCATCCTGGCCATGTTAGGAAAAGTTCATAACTTGCAGTCCCAAAGATGCTTTTTCAGGAGGCAACTGGACTTTCTTGTTTTTTCTTTGAAGATGTTTCACTTCTTATCCAAGAAGCTTCTTCAGCTCTGACGGGAAGTTGACTGAAGAAGCTTCTTGGATGAGAAGCAAAACATCTTCAAAGAAAAAACAAGAAAGCCCAGTTGCCTCCTGAAAAAGAAACTTTGGGACAACTATGACCTGGATGACTGAGAATCTCTATAGATTTCATAACTGGCAGCTCCTCAGTTGAATGAAGTTACATTGAGCCATAATTTAGCTTCATATTTGATACAGAAAATTTTCAGACTCTTCAGAAATGAAATTGAGAGTGTGAATAATATACTTGGAGAAAACAAGTAATTGTGACGGTTATGCAAATAGCATTAATCCCTTGCTGAAGAAAAAAGTTATTTATTGTAATCTTATTTGTATCTTGAATGTCTTGGTTCTAAAGTTATATTTAGATTCAAAATATAACCCACCCTAACTCCTATGGAAAAGAAATGCATTTACAAAATTATAATTACAATATTTATTAGCATTACAACTTGTTTCAAAGAAATAAGTGCGGCAATTACTGTTTTATCATCTGCTTAGTTGATAAAAATTAGGACAGTCTTATAATTTTTATTAGAACAAATTAACTTATTGAATTGACTTCATTTTTAAAATCCTCACTAATTAACCACTAGTGCTCGTTGTATAAAATGTATATAATTAATGTCTAGAAATGCTAAAAGGTGGTAACTATTTTTGTAATGATGAGAATTGTTCTTGGTTCTGTAACTGTGGCAGAGTGTGAAGTATTTGGCAGCATGAAAAATAAAATATCTATATGCTATTGTCAGTTTTGGACATAACTTTAGAGACTCCAGAATGGCTAAACTAGTATCATTTAAAAGCTGTATTGTATAATTGTCTTAGAACTGAATCAATTAAATCAGAAATAAACATTTTTAAGGATATATATCTTATTAGACTGTTTTCTATCTGGAGCATAAAGGAATATATTTTATGCACTCTTTAATTATAGGAATTATATTCGCCTATATTCTCTTGGTCCCATTAGAACCATTCTAAAAATCTTCCGCTGATGGATTGATTGTGTTAGTAAGCCATCAGAGGTGACTGTTTTAGACATTGCAGAAGAATAAATTTTATAGATCAGAGACTGTACAATGTCTCAATTTCAGAGAAAAGATTGCCTTAAATTGAAGAGGCAATCCAAGAGTTTTAAGAGAGAGTACTTGGAATTTCTTCCAGCTTCTTGCAAACAAAAATCTGAAATAAGTTGGGCTGAAAGATAACTGGCCCAAAGTCACTCCGTGATCTTTCATATCTGAGAGCAAATTTGATCCTGCATATTCCCATTTCTAACTCAGCAATTATAATACGGTTGGTTCTTAAGAATTGTTTTATAGTGTGTGCAGGGTGAGAACAGGAGAAAGGTATGTGATACAATGTAGAAAAGAAGTTGGAAAAGAAGTCACAGGCAATTTCATTTGTCGAAATACATTATGCCTTATTCTAATTGAATTCTCTACCAGTTTTCAAAGGTGGCTGGGTAACTTTGAGCCAGTCACACAAACACAACACAACTCATTTCACAACCTGGTTGTTGGGAACAAAAGGAGCAGGAAATATTAGATATATTAAGTGTCTTGTGTTATTTATAGAAATAATAGTGTAGCATTTAAAGAAAATCAGCCTCTTTTAGATTGCCAAAACAAAGATGAATCCTCACATGAAACTGTGGCTCTGGCTTTAGATTCCCCTCTTCAATTGTCCTACTAGCTGATGTTTGTGGAAGTTACAGTCCTAAACATCTAAAGAACCTCAATTTGCTTACCTCATTATATAGCATGACTACCATATTCCAGTGTTTATATAGTATTTATGTATTATGCAGGCTGATTTTTACAGTAGCTGCTTGGATATGCTGTTTGTTTTGGCAAAAATATTCAGTAGTATATTGGTTCTCAACTACTTTGAAACTCATCAGGTTTTGATGTGAAAACTATGTCCTGGTACTCATTGTTTGTTTGGTACTCAATGCACAAGCTAGAACTTGTTGATGTCGGCTGTCTTGTGTTTCACTACAGTATTCCTTATGGAGAAAATTTGTTCAGTAGTCATCATTTTTGGTATTCATTGTGCCTCCCGGAACCAATTAATGATGAGTACCAAGGCACTACTGTATTTATCGTAAGAAGTAGTATTATATTTTGGCAAAGATTTCACCTCCACTCCCCAAAAGGCTTTAAGCATTTTAATAAGAGTTTTTTAAAAATCTTAAATTGTGGCATTATTTTAGGATAAGCTTCATAACTGAGTACTAATATTTAACATATAAAAATGTTGCACTCCTCTTAAATACATTTAAAAGAAATTAATTTCAATGGTTTTATTTAAATCATATATCCTAAAACACATTAAAGAACATTATAACTGGTGCAGGTTCCCTGGTGTTCTTTCTAAAAGCAGATGCTGTGTGATGAATTTTTATATATACAGTAAAATTACTCTTAAATAATGTGTATTTTTGATCATCCAAAAGGTGTCTTATTGTACATATTAGTGATGTGCACCTTACTGAAAACCTGCAAAGACAGAATTTAATTTATTAATTTATTACTATAAGCTTTATTTATTGTTAGTGCTACAAAAATAAATGTATTTATTTCTGAAACCATTAGAACACATAAAGGAGTATAATGTAAAAAATGGGGAACTTTCTGGCAAAACTCTTGTATTTTTAAAATTGTGACTAAACTAAGGCATATTATATGTAATAGCATATTCTGAACTATCTATTTGCACAATTTTTATAAAACCATTCCTTGCCAAATCCTAATTACAGCAAGTGGTGGCATCTATCTGATCTTTGCAGATGTTTAAAAAAATTAAGCTGAGTTTGATTTGGTTAATACTTGGATGGAAAATCACAAGGAAATTCTGAGACTAGAAAAAATGTAGAAGTAAACAAGACAAAATCTCAAAGCATCCAAAAAGAAGAAAATGGCAAAGCACTTCTGCAACAATGTTGAAAAAATTGCATGACTGTCTCTCAGTAGTCATTGGGAACTAAACCCACTCACAGAAGATTTTAAAGACTTATTTTAGAACTGACAGTAGAATGCTATTTTATTCCATGTCTATGCTGTGTTTGGGTTTAAGTTCATCATACCATTACTACTATGCCTCTTTTCAACTGATTAATCAATTAAATGCCATCTAGTTATTGCCAACTCTTAGCAACCACATAAATGTTCCTCATGTTGATTTGTCTTAACCTAGTCCTAGCAATTCCAATGGTTTACTTACTGCTACTGCAACAGAATCTATCCATCTGGCTGCAGGTTATCCTCTTCTATTTCTTCCTGTACTTCCCAGCATTAGAACCATCTTCAGAGTTCCTTTCTTCAAAATAAAGTTTATTTAGCTGGTGTACAACAAATTATATATTCAATCTGCTAGAAAAATTGGCCAGAATCAAAAAGTCGGAGAGATACATATTTATGGACCTACGCAAATTAAACAGCTTATCCAATTCCATCATATCAAATTGACCTCCCATTCCATCCCCAACACAGCTTTCTTACTACCACTGCCCTTGGGGAGGATCCCTTTAAAAAAAGCGAGGAAGGAATCCTGGAAACCTATTCATGCTGGGTTTACCTCACAATTAAACTCCCATCTTTGCCAGGAAACCATATTCATATCTGCTCTGGACAACTGCTTGTGAAATTTAGGAGCCTATCCTATCCCATGATCAAATGTGTATTGTACTGGTAAATTGAAAAGATTGAAGGATGTGTGTGTTGGGGGGGGGGTGTATGCCATGAGACTTTGACTGTATACAGGAGGCACACTAGGCAATTGAACCACTTCCACACGACCTGCCTCCACAGACTTCTGAGGATCCGATAGCAGGACATGATGCCAGACACAGAAGTCCTCTCCAGAGCAGGCCTGCCATCAGTTCACACCCTGCTGATGAAAGCCCAGACAAGCTGGTAAGGCCATGTTGCAAGGATTCCAGACCATTGCATCCCTAAACAGCTCCTCTGTGGTGAGCTGTCTCAAGGAAAGAGATCGCACAGGGGACAAAGGAAAATACAAAGACACATTGAAAGCCTGCTTCAAGTCTCTGGCTATTGACACCATCCCCTGGGAAACCCTGGTACAAGATGGATCGACATGGCACATGCTAATCCACCAAGACTACCAGACATTTGAAGACAGAAGAAATACCATAGCACAAAAGAAGCAAACACTCCTCAAAGCCAGAGCTGCAAATGCTGCAACAATGGTGACCACACATATCTGCCCAACATGTGGCAGAACATTCTGTGTGACACAGACACACCGTGGACAGCCCATAGCCTGTTAAATGTCAAGATCCTCTTCAAACACGATGGACGAACATCATCATCGTCATGTGTGTAGTGTGTGTGTATAGTGACTAATGTAGAGAAACTAACATTGCTCAAGAAATGAAAATTGCAATGTGATAAATAGGCTCTAGAATACATTATGTAAACTTTATTTCCATCAAAAACAAAAGATCCTTGCTAGATCAGCTTATAAAACAACAACAAAAAACATATAGTGACATTGCACTGTAATAGCCATCTTGACTTCTTCCTTTTTACCACAATCTTCAGATCCCCCTGAATTTACTACAATGTTTTCTTCCCAAGTCAGTGGGAAGGAACAAATGGACAACTGTGTCCCCCAGTACTAACTTAAGTTCTTTACCCAACTATGAGATTCAAGCATTTCCAGATGTAGTTAAAGATGCTGGCTATTACCTATAAAGTACTATATGGCACAGGGACAAGATAATTGAGAGTATCATCTTTAGAGAACATAGGGAATTATCTTATAGGACAGAAAGAAGAAAACCAGTATCAAAACCACTATGAGCCATGGTGGCGCAGTGGTTAGATTACAGTACTGCACCTAATTCTGCTGACTGCCAGCTGTCAGCTGTTTGGCAGTCCAAGTCTCACCGGCTCAAGGTTGACTCAGCTTTCCATCCTACCAAGGTCAGTAAAATGAGGACCCAGATTGTTACAGAGAGCAATATGCTGACTCTGTAAACCGCATAGAGAAGGCTGTAAAGCACTGTGAAGCACTGTATACTGTAAATCTAGGTGCTATTGCTATCAAGGCAAGAGTTGGGTAAGTGGGCTTGAGCTTGTGCCAAGAGTCTAATTTTTTTAAAAAAATATCAGACAATCCCTTCCCTAGTTCTCATAAAGATAATATTAGGCAAGGAGGAAGCACATTCAGATTTGCAAGGTTTTACTACTATAGCTGTTACAATAAAACGAAGCTGATATATACACGGTATTGATTTCTTAATCTACTTTATAGGTCTGACATTGCCTATTCCCATTCTTTCTACCTATCCCATTGGATTGTGGTGGTGCAGAGGTTAGAGTGCAGTACTGCAGGCTACTTCTGCTGACTGCGGGCTGCCAGCAGTTTGGCAGTTCAATTCTCACCAGCTCAAAGTTGACCCAGCCGTCCATTCTTCCGAGGTCAGTAAAATGAGGATCCAGATTGTTGCGGGCAATATGCTAATCGGGTGAGTTCTACTTACCTTTACTACCAGTTCGCAGAAGCTTCTACGCATGTGCAGAAGCGTTTGATGACGTTGGGGTTGGTGGTCGAAGCCTCCCACTTGTTTTACTACCGGTTCTATAGAACCAGTGTGAACCGGGGGCAACCCACCACTGATGCTACTTCTGTAAACTGCTTTGAGAGGGCTATAAACCACTGTGAAGTGGTATATAAGTCTAAATGCTATTGCTATTGTGCAGAAGGGATATGCTGTAGGTACCAACTATTAACGATTATCATCTAGCAAACCCATAAGGCTTTTCCATAGCTGTATCTGCCCTCTGGAACACCATAAGCTTATGTTTATCTGGACCCAGTTCTGCTTACCTTTCAGAAGGCCTTGAAGACCTATTTATTTTCACAGGCATTGGGTCAGGAGAACAATCAAAGCCACACTATTGGTTAGTGGTATTTTTGGGAGTCATTTTCTATTAGTTTACTGGATTGTATTTATAGTGGGGTTTTTAAAATTCTTGTTAGTTGCCCGGAGTTGCAACTATCTAATATACTCCAAATTTTAAGTATATGCTGCATTCATTTTCAATAAAGTCAGGCCTATTTTTAGAAGAGATCCTTTGAATTAACCCATAAATATGATCCAATCAAGATACAGCCTTATAATACTTATAAAGACAAGGATATTCTGTATGGATTTTTAATATCTAGGTTAGAATAACCACTTTATTTTACAGATTATGGATTCTTTCTTTCTCCCTCCTGCCCCAAATATGAAAAAAGACTGTGTGTAAGTTTTTCTTGCTAATGAAATCTTTGGTCTTTCTTTACCAATTTAATAATTTATTAAAATTATGTGATCAATCATTTTGCAAAATTGAAGGCCTTCATAATGAAATCTAATGTGTGTTCTGAATAAGATATATAGTCACTAAAAGCAAGAGGGAAGATAAAAGTAAGATAATTTTAATAGAATTTTAAATAATTGAACTTAAAGACATGTTTATGAAAAGAATGATTTATACTGGCAACAGATTACAACTTTATTCTCCTTGGAAAATAGAGAAATTAGTTTTCTGAAATACATATTAGAAGAGACATACGCTTTCCTCATTTCAGTTAAAAAAATTATGTTTCAAGACAAATTGAAATGAATACAAAATATTTATTTTGCTTTAAATCTTGCAGATTATATCAATATTTTATATAAATTGTGCTAGGGAAAGTGGATGTTAATGAATGGTTTACTCAGAAACAGTAGAATAAAGGTTTGCAAAGTGGACCAAAATTGATCTGAAAAGCTCTCCCTTACTCTATAACAAGCCTCCAACTTTTGAGAATAGGGGTGGTATGGAAAGGAATAAATCACTTAATATATTAAGTTGTTTTGTAAATCAAAGCATGTGTGTAAAGAAATTTTAACAGTGTTTTAAAAAAGATAATAAATGTGCCTTTGAATTGAATATGAATATTTTTTCAGTCTCTGTGTAATGTGAAAATCATTCATCATGTATCATCAATACAAAAATCCAGTGATCTAAATTAAAAAAAAAAAGCAAACAAAAATTTAATATTCCTTTAGATCCTCAAGTATCTTTTACTAGCTGACAGCTTTCTTAGCCCATGGAAGATTTATATCTGATTGACTCTGATTTGTCCTTAGGCAGAGAGGTCATTCATCTGTGCAAACTCATGAACACCAGTTTACACAGACTTAAAATGTGTTTTTGACCCATTTGTGGGAGTTGAGAGCCAAACTTTTTCATTTGTCAGCAACTAACAGCTCCACAGTCAAAACCATTCATAATTATGACAAAAAGGAAGATACAACCACAGGTCAAAAATCTGCATTTACCTTGTACACACATATATAAAGTGGGACTTTGATCCATACCTGTTCCCACTATTTTGCTCCATTTGCCTCCCTACACCTTACAGACACAACTATGCCCACTTTCAAGGATGAAAATGTGAAGGAAAAAAATTCATGCAATCACATGATGATGTGGTTGAGAAGAGGAAAAAAGCTCTAGAATTGTTGTAGTGATTAAAATCACCAGGTGAGACACTGGAATGCTATGAATACTTAGGCACAAAGCCATCTGTGTAACTTTGAACTAGTCAACCTCTCTCAGTAGGTAAAGGCAAACCACTTCCAAAAATGTTGCCAAAAAAACTGTAGGAACTAGTCCAGATAATTGCCAGGAGTTAAGATGATTCAAAGGTGTCTGCATAGACATACACTCAAAAATGAATAAAAAATGACTGCATCTTCATATTAGGTGATTTGGCCAGTCACTCTTTCTCAGCCCAATCCATGTCATAGAAGGTTTTTTTAAAAAAATAAACAATATGTAGTGTAGCATAGTGTAGCAACCCATGACACACTTGAGAGTTTTCATCTGAATATAAATCTAAAAGTTTGAAGGTATCTGGGAACTACTCTTTAATTCTGTCAATAAGCCTGGCACCACTACATTTTGTACATTACTATCTGATTAAGTACCATCAAGTTGTTTTCAACTCATTCAAGATTTTCTCCATTTCTATCTATCCCTAACCTGTTCATTCAAATCTCCCATTGGAACACTGATCATCACCATAACTGGTTTATATATTGTCTTCCTTCCATTACTGAATTCAGTTTTTCCAGGGAAATTGCATGATACATCTTCAAATTTTGGAGGCAGCTGGAAAAATGAATATATTTTAAGAGTAGACAGCAAGGTCACATAATTTTTCTGTATCATAGGACCTATTGTGACTTTTTCTTGATAAAAAGAAAGCTGCTGTAAGTGTTAACATTTTAATTGTCTGTGTTCAATCATTTAACCAGAACTGAAAAATAGCTTAATTGCTAGTTTCTTACATTGTACAATATTGAAGTATTCATTTCTTGATAAATTCATGCATAACTTGCAAGAAGGAAATTATATTTAAAAATTACTATGGTCTTCTGTGGTTTATTTTTTTCTTTGCAGCATCTTATACTATATAGCTCTCAGTACCAAGATTATGCAGTATGATTTTTCTGTTTACTTTTTTATTTGAAATGTGGAGCATTCCCCCCCCCCCCCCGTGTCCAGTAGAAAAATGGTATGTCCCATATTTCCTGTATTAAGTTCTGGTATTTAAATTATTTGGACATAGAAGAAGAGGAATACTTTAGTGAAAACATGCAATATTGATACTTTGCCGTCCACTGATGCAAACCTGCCATCAAAATTTAGTTGACGACAAGCACTTCCATAACCATTAGTTCTAATTTAGCATTTTCCCAGTATAATTGTTTTCTATTTGCAATAGTGCTTGGAGCTTTCACCTTATGAGATAATTTCATTTTGTGAAGTTCTATTTTCCAGGCTCAATGAAAACCAGATAAGTGAATTATTTAGAAGCAGCAAAGCTCTGTGTCTGCATTTTTGCTGCTGAATTCTCTCCCTGCTAGTGTAGTTCAACTCTATTGAGTTGAAGTATATCATAATCAGCATCATAATTTTCTTGATCACATAGCATAAAGGATCTAAGATGTAGCAAACAGCAATGAGTTTAATTTATTTTATTTTTGCTTCTATCTAGAGAAAATTAATTATTACTTTCCAAATTTATATATCATCTGGTTTAATGTGCACCTAAACTATGTTATAGTTGTATTTTTGCAAATCAGGCTTTTTATCCATCTAAATGAAATACCCAGATCCGATTGCTAAGATCTATGATATCACTAAATCAGTGTCAGACAGAGAATACTAAAATTAATCCTTAAAGACTAACTCATAATCCTCTATGGATTGCTTCCAGTTTCACCTTCTCCCTGCCAGTTTAATTTCTACAGAACATATGGTGTCCCTGTTTGCTTAATTTAGACTCAATTGAGCCTTGCACTTCACATTAACCATTTCCTTTTTTTTTTTTTTATTCATTTTATATTTTAAATTACTAACATTACAAACAACATATACAATACTTCACCCTGTGCTATACATAAGAAAGGAAGATTTGGTTCTTCGGATATATCCTCATGATCGCCAAAATCCACGTTCTCGGGGTACAGGTACCGAAGCATCCAATTTTCCCAGCGCATAGTCCACAAATGGTTTCCAAATTTTCCAGAAAATATCTTCTTTATAGTCACCATTTCTAATTTTAATATCACATGTCATTTTATCATTTAAAGCTAATTTCCACATTTCACAATACCATTCTTCTATTCTAAAATTCACATCTAATTTCCAATATCTGGCTATTATAATTCTACCCATTATAATCATAATTCTAATCAATTCTTTCTCATATTTTGTTGGTTCTATTTCCTTAATTATCAACAGTAATATAGTTTCTGGTCTCAATATTATTGCTTTCCCCATCATTTCAAATATCCTTTCCTCCAATTGTTGCCAAAACTTTTTAACTTTATCACATTTGTACCACATATGTTCATAAGTCCCTAATTCCATGTCACATCTCCAACATTGTTTACTAATTTTTTTATCCATCAATGACAATCTTAATGGAGTCAAATACCATTTCCAAACAACCTTATAATTGTGCTCTTTAATCCTTACAGATAAAGTCTTCATAATTCTACTCTTCCAATTCACGTTCCAATCTAAATCTGATATTTTAATATTAAGTTCTTTTTCCCAATTCATCTTCATCACCCTTTGTGGTTTTCCATCAAAATTTATAATCTTATATATCTTACTAACGAGTCCCTTTAGTCCAATTTCATCTTTCATAATTTGGAATACTAAATATTCAAATTCAGTTTTACTTCTACTTATCGAACAATTGTCCCTTACCTTCTTAGTCCATTTTTCTATCTGTATTTTTTCAAACCAGCCCAAACCCAATTTTTCAATGATTTCTTTTTTCCTCCTTTCATTTTCTAAAGTTTTTAACCAATCTATTATAATTTGTATATTTTCATCTTCCATTACCCTATCACGACTTATATTAGTTTTAATCGGCCAATTTTCAATTGTCTTCCCTAAGAAAATTATATCTGGAATTAAAGTTTTAACAAATTTGTTCCAAATTTTACTCAATCCCTTTAACCAATAGCTATTAATTACACATTTTGATTTTGCTTTATCTAAAAACCATGTTGAGCCAAATCTCTTAATGTCCTTTAATTCTAAATCTCTCCAATGACTATCTTCACCTTTAAATATTTTTACCACAGTCCGAATAGCATAAGCCCAATAATAATTGAGTAGTTTGGGGATTCCTAATCCACCTTCCTTTTGATTTTGATACCACATTTTCTTCACTAATCTAGGTCTTTTCCCACCATTGCAAAATTTATCCAATTTCTTCTGATATCCTTCAATATCTTTCTCTGTCAAGTTTAACGGTAACATCTCAAATAAAAAATTAAACTTTGGCAACAACATCATCTTACACATTACAATTCTACCAAACCAAGACAACTTTATCATTTTATATTTATCTATCTTTTTCTCAATTTCATTCATCGCCACATCATAATTTAATTTTTTCATTTCTTTAACTTTGAGTGAAAGTGTTATGCCCAAATATTTCAATGTTTTTTTAATCCTTATCCCAAGTTGTTCTTGCATATTCTCCCACTCCTTACCATTATTATTCATTAATAATTCAGATTTTGACCAATTTATTTTCAAACCTGTCATTTCCTCAAATTCTTCCAAATGCTTATGTATCTTTTTCAAATCTTTCTCTATATCTTTCAAAATAATCAAAGTATCATCTGCATACAGATTTATCTTATATCCCTTATAGCCTTCCAATTCTTCATCTTTTTCTATCATTTTAGTCAAAATTTCCATAACCAATAAAAATAATGTTGGAGACAGGGGACATCCTTGTCTTGTACCCGCTTCCAATCTTATCTCTTCTGTCAGCCTTCCATTCACCTTCACTCTTGCACTACTTTTTTGATACAGTTTTGAAATAACATGTATAAACTTATTACCAAAACCTAGTACCTCAACAATTATTTTAATAGTTTCCCATTGTACAGAGTCAAAAGCTTTAAAAATATCTAATGATATTATACCTATTTTATCAGCATTATATTCAGCAACATCTATAATATTTAATACTCTTCTGACAATATCACTCATATATCTACCCTTCACAAAACCTACTTGGTTATAACTTATATATCTATCTATAAATCTACTTAATCTATTACTTATAATGGCAGTAAATATCTTTGCATCTTGATTAATTAAAGAGATGGGCCGATAGGACTCAATCCTTTCTAAGTCTTTATCTGGTTTAGGGATTATAGATATCACCGTTCTGTTCCATGACAACGGAACTTCTCCACCATGTAAAATTCCGTTAAATAGTTTTTGCAATTTTGGTATTATTATTTCCTTAAATTCTTTATAAAACTCAGCAGGTAATCCATCTTCACCTGGAGCTTTCCCTAATTTTATTTTTTGTATTACTCCATTAATCTCGTCTTGTGTTATATCTTCTTCCATTAAATCTTTATATGTTTGGTCAATTTTCACAACATGTTTTTCTAAATAGCTTCTCAGTTTTCCCCGATCAATTAATTTTTTCGAATATAAATTTTGAAAAAAGTTCCTGACCACTTCACATTTTTCTAATTTTTTATAGCGTCTTATGCCCTTATCATCTATCAAGGCTCCAATTTCTCTCTTCTCTCTTTTATTTTTCGCCATCCTTGCCAATAACTTAGAATTTTTATTGCTAAATTCAAAAAAATTCCTATTTAAATATCTCATATTCTTTTTTACCAATTCTATATCTTCTTCTATCTATTTATTTTTTAGCAGATTTAATTCCTCCAAAAAAAACTTTTCTTTAGTAAGCAAAAATTGATTTTCCAATTCCTTAATCTGTCTTTTATCTTTTTCAATTTTATTTTTATAATTTTTATATTTTCTGCTTGATAACTTGATACTTTCCCCTCTAAACACTGCTTTCATCGCATCCCAAACAATTTCAAATTTAACCTCTCCATTATCATTCAATCTCCAACATTCTTCCCATTTTTTAAATATCCATTTTTTATCCTCCTCATTTTTATACAGTTTTTCATCATATCTCCAACAACTTCCTTTTTTCTCAAAATTAAAATCTATTTCCATCGTAACTTCTGCATGATCAGAATCCTTAAAAATTCCCACATCTATCTTATCCACATTATTCAACAAATCTTTAGAAACTAAGATATAGTCAATTCTTGAATATGTATTATGTATCTTAGAGTAAAAAGTGTACACTCTTTCAGTTCCTTTCACTTCTCTCCAGGCATCCACCACACCGTTTTGAAACATCCATTTATTTAAGATCCCCATTTTATTTGCTTCTCCACAACGAGTGGGGTTAGTACTATCTATTTTATCTCTAATTAAATTAAAATCCCCAGCCACAATTACTTTCCCTACACTTTCGATTTCCAAAATTTTAGTTATTTTTTCAAGAAATTCTTTTTGCTTCTCATTTGGTAAATATAAATTAACCAGTGTCACTTTTTCCTCATTAATATTTCCCACAATTATTACATATCTTCCTTCTTCATCCACAATTACTTGTTCTTTTTCAAAATATACCCTATCTGATATCAATGTAGCAACTCCTCTTGCTTTTGAAGTTCCAAAAGATTTTTCATAAATTTGCATACCCTTTATATACATTTTATTTGAGTCTTCAGATTTCTGATGGGTTTCTTGCAAAAATAATATATCTAGTAGATCTCTTTTAATTTTAAGTTCCAATCGTCTTCTCTTAATCTGATTCCCTGTACCCTTCACATTCCATGTCATTATTTTTATTAAACCCATTTAAACTGTAATTTTTTTAATCCTTTCCCCTCCTCTTCCTTTCTGTGCCCAGATCCCAACACCAATCTCCCACATTCCAAACAACATTCAACATAGAAGAAAAAAAACAATAAAAAAAAACAAAAAAGGACAAAAAACACATCAAACATTGAATAACAAACAATCTTCGTCCCCCACATCCTCAATTGGTTTCTGCCTCTATAAAGAGAGTGGGGGAGAGGGGACGTGCCAATGGTCGGGTCACTTCTTTCGGGTAGTCTACTTAAATTCATCTCTCAGAGAAAAGGGTGGTAACTTTTCCCCGCACTCAGCTTCCTGCAATTCTTTTTCAAGATCCTTCAATTTCTTATCCACTCCATCTCCCATTATATCATCACGACTTTTCTTTTGTTCAACCATCGCAGGTGAGATTTCCTTCCGTTTTATTCCTTTAGGGTCTTGTCCTCCAGCAGCCCCTTTTTCTTCTGGTGTTGATGTTTTTGCATATGTTCCACCCATCTTGAGCATTTGATCTTTTATCTCTGTTACATCCTCATACTTTACAATCAATCCAAGTTCATGTAAGTATAACACTGCATCTGTTTCCAAAGTAATTATTTGCATTCTTCCTTTATAAAAAAATTTTAGTTGCTGTGGTGGTCTCCAGTTATATTTAATTCCATTGTCTCTCAGAACCTTTGTGATTGGTTTCAAAAAAAATCTCCACGCCCTTTCTTCTCTTGATATATCTGGAAAGACTTGAATAATTTTCTCCTCAAATTTCAAAGCTTCACCCATCTCTCTCACTTTCACCATCACTTCCAATTTGTCACTAAGATTTGCAAATCTGACAAGTACATTTCTATTTAAACCGTTTTGTCTTTTAAGCCCAATTCTAAAAACACTTGCCAGATTTGTTGCTGTAAATGTGATTTGTGTATCCAAGTCATTGAGCCATTTTAAAACTCGTTGTTTCAAATTGTCCACTTTTTCTTCTTGAATTCCACGAATAACCAGATTATATTTCCTCGCTTCTTCTTCCAAAAGACAAATTTTTTTATCTTGTTGTTCATTTTTAAAAAAGATTTCTCCAATTTGCCGATCTATCTTTGCATCATGTGTATGAATCTGCTCAATTTCATCTTTAATTATTTTCATTTCTACTGTTTGCTTTGCAAAATTTTCATTCATTTCTTGCTTCATTCTTTTAATTTCCAATGTAATATTATCCATACTATCTGACAGTCCTGATATCTTTTCAATAATTTTAGTTAAGGCCACAGCAACTTGTTGCATTTCTAAGGATTGTTGGGTCGCCATTTTTTAATAAGTTTTAATTATCCACTTTTGCCAAGAGGGTCTGTAATGAAGATTAAGGGACAACAATCCAATATTGAAGCTGAGACAGCTTATTATTGCACTCAAAAGGACCAGCAATAAAAGTTTATAGTTCTCAATTCAGCTTACGTAATTTCCCTAAAAGAAAAAAAGCTAACATCCGTTGGAAGGCACTGCCCAGAAATGCGTTTTGCTGCTTCAACTCAAGCACTTTCACAAACAAAAGATCAACTTAAAGTTCACATATTCTTCCAAGAGAACCCTTCCACCAGTCTTTTGATGTTCCGTGCTTTTATCCCACAGCAAAAACAAACACAGATCGCGGTAATAATGAGAACAAAGGCAGCTATTTACTCCAAATATGCAATTGCGACTGCCTATCTGGTCACCCCTCACTCCTTCCACTTTCCCACGCTATGAAAAGCTTCAAAATTTGAGTCGTTCAGGGTGACCTACCGATTCCAAAGTCAATCTGCTGGGCCAGTAGCTCTTCCGATACAATTTATAAAATTTTGGTCCTTATCGGTGCATTTCAAACACTTTAATCCACATTTATCTTCCGTAAAATGCCCTGCGAAGTAGAGAAAACGTCCTCACACCACCACGGCCATAACCACGCCCCTCACATTAACCATTTCCTTCAGTGGTAAGAAATTGCAGTAACAAGATGTTTTGGATTGTCTTCCTCTGAAAATGTTTTTTTGAAAACACACACACACAAACACACAACTTTTGCTTTAATTTTAATATAAAAGCTTTTTTTAATAAAAAAACAATGGCCAATCACTTTCCTTACTACATATTATAATAGTAAGGAAAGTGATTGGCCGTTGCTTTTTTGTGACAGAAAGTTGGGCAGCTACAACAGCAAAAAATAAAGTCCAATGGAAGGGTATTGTAGCTTACAACACAGACCAACGTTTTCAAGATATTGCTAAACTGTTTTTGTAAGACTTTGATGAGCCCAAGATGTAGGAAGATTACAAGTACACTATAGTGTGGATCAGCTCAGGGTCTGAGCAATAGCAATAGCACTTAAACCAGAGGTGAATGCTCCCGATCCGGTAGCGATGGTGGGTCATGGTTTGGAGATACGGTAGCAAAAATCCCTGCATCCCCCACCATGCCCAGCTGAGCCGCATGATCATCAGAGGCTTTTTTAAAAAAACTTTTAAAAGCATTTTTTCTACACCCTCTTCCGACGAAAAAAATGCTTTTAAAAGTAAAAAAAAAAAGCCTCTGATGATCGTGCGGCTCAACTGGGATCGTCAAAGGCTTTTCAAAGCATTTTTTCTGTAACCTCTTGGCTGAAGAAATGGTAAAAAAATGCTTTGAAAACTCTCTGATGATCCCCGGTGAGTTGCCTGATGGCAGAGAGGTATTTTTTTAAAAAGCCTCTCTGACGATCCCAGCTGAGTTGCCTGATTGTCAGAGAGGCATTTTTTAAAAAGCCTCTCTGACGATCCCAGCTGAGTTGCCTGATTGGCAGAGGCTTTTCAAAGCATTAGAAAAAATACTTTGAAAAGTTTTTTTTAAAAAAAAGTTGGCCACACCCACCCAGTCACATTATCCCCCCCCCCCAACCAAGCCACGACCACAGAACCGGTAGTAACAAATTTTACATTTCACCCCGACTTAAACTTATATACCGCTTCAAAGTGCTTTTACAGTCCTCTCTAGCCAGTTTACAGAGTGAGCATATTGCCCCCAACAATCTGGGTCCTCATTTTACTGGCCTCAAAAGGATGGAAGGCTGAGTCAACGTTGAGCCTGGTGACATTCGATCTGCAAATTGCAGTCAGCCAGCAGTCAGCAGAAGTAGCCTGCAGTACTGCATTCTAACCACTGTGCCACCACAGCTCTGAGAATAGGAGGGTTAACCTTTTCCCCCTAGTTATTGTCTCTAGCACAGAACAGTCAGAATGTCTCCCCTACCCATCTGAGAACATTTATTCTGAGCCTAAGTGCTGCTTGGGAGGTAGGACTAAGGACCGGATGCTGTAGAATTTTCATCTTCTGCGTTGGAAGATATGTTTGTCCCAGTCCCATTCTCTGCAGAAATTAATATTGTAATCTTCACAGTTTCCTATCCCATTATATTTCCATCAAGTTTCTTATTTTGTCATGAAATTCAAGCTGAGATATTGCCTGGTTCTTCCTGAAACAGCTGCACTACTGCTGTAAAACAGCACCTGGGTAAAATCATTTAGGCTTGTTTCTCCACCAATTTGTGAGGGTCTCTTGGAGAGAAAGGCGCCGTGATGTTGCAACAATGACAATGAGTGTATTATCTTGCTAACTTTCCAATGTAATGCACTCCAGTGTCTATTACTACTTCATGTTGATGTGCTGCATGAAGGCTGATGGAATTTCATAGCTCTCTTTATTCCTTTCTGTATCTGACTCCTCTTATCCTCTGCTGTCCTTCTTCCTTAGACAAAGTCAAAAACACACTTGCACTTATTTTGCAAGACAGCAATTTTTGCCCACTCCTTACCAACTCAGCTGGGATTGTCAGAGAGGCTGTTTAAAAAATGCCTCTCTGCTGATCAGGCAACTCAGCTGGGATTGTCAGAGACTTTTCAAAGCATTTTCTTTACCATCTCTTCGGCCAAGAGGTTGCAGAAAAAAATGCTTTGAAAAGCCTCTGACGTACGATCATCAGAAGCTTTTTTTTTTACTTTTAAAAGCATTTTTTCGTCAGAAGAGGGTGTAGAAAAAATGCTTTTAAAAGTAAAAATAAAGCCTCTGATGATCGTACAGCTCAGCTGGGCATGGTGAGGAGGGGCTGCAGGGATTTTTGCTACCAGTTCTCCAAACTAC
This sequence comes from Arizona elegans, assembly GCA_022577455.1. Lineage (NCBI taxonomy): Eukaryota > Metazoa > Chordata > Lepidosauria > Squamata > Colubridae > Arizona > Arizona elegans. The sequence continues at coordinate 31,817,011 of JAKOOJ010000004.1, forward strand.
CCATCGCCATCGCTACCGGATCGGGTGATCTGGTCCGAACCGGGAGCATTTCACCCCTGGTTTAAGTGCTATTGCTATTGCTCAGACCCTGAGCTGATCCACACTGTAGTGTACTTGTAATCTTCCTACATCTTGGGCTCATCAAAGTCTTACAAAAACAGTTTAGCAACATCTTGAAAATGTTGGTCTGTGTTGTAAGCTACAATACCCTTCCATCGGACTTTATTTTTTGCTGTTGTAGCTGCCCAACTTTCTGTCACAAAAAAGTAATGGCCAATCACTTTCCTTACTATTTCAATATGTTTTATATTAAAATTAAAGATAATAGCTAAGAGTACATGACTGAGTCCCTGCACCTACAGGATGGAAGGGTTAATAGCAAGGTGTATAAAAAGGGGCAGGGACTCAGTCATGTACTCATAGCTATTATCTTGCCTTTTTTGACTGTCCATAGGGACTTGAATATTTTTTTTTCCTGTCAAGGGCTGTATTTCTGTAGGTAAATGATTAAAGGCTGCCTGATAATCATGAATACCTCAGCAACAGGCATAACACAGAACCAGAAGATAAGAGTTAGGGTTTTTTCTCTGTTATTTTCACTTTTGGCTCTTGTTTTTCTTGCTCCAATTAAACTGATTTCTGGCAAAGGGGATGGAAATTAAGCTGATAACTTGCCTGCCAAGACTGCTTGTTGCTTTATCAAAACTAAAGAAAAGGGTTTTCTTTAAAAAAAAAATACATGGAAACCAGTGTTGGTTTGCTTCCAGTTTGGTCTGGTTCTTGAGAACTGGTAGCAATGGTGGCGGAGGCTCTGCCCACTCACCCTATTGTCATCACTGACAATCTGCGCATGCGCAGAGGCCATTGTAAACTGGTAGTAAAGGTAAGTGGAACCCACTCCTGATGGAAACTTTTTTAACCCATCAATATGAAAGAGCTTATTCCCCTACCATAATATGATAAGTTCAGCATAATATGTTAAGTTCAGATAAATTCAGTACTTCTTGTTTGACTGTGTCTCTGAATTTAAATTTCTCAGTCTTATCTTAAACTGATATTTGAAAAAAACTTGAAGCGGTCCAGCTATCTCAGGTATGGATTAGCTAATTTAAATTTACCTCCATGGAAATTATTTCAAACCGATAAAATTCACATTAAGTCTTGCTTATCCATACTGACTTATCTCTGTTTAAGGTTTAAAAATGAATATAAAATAAGTGTGTATAGACTGGGAAATGCATCAAATGGCACCTTTTGGGAAGTCTTAGTGGTTGCTTAATATGCTATGGAATATATCCATTTGTCTTCAACACATTCTAAAGTTATTCCATCCTTAGAGCTGTTAATCTAAAAAGTAAATTAAACTATTTATACCTGCTATTTATTTATTTATTTATTTATTTATTTATTTATTTATTAAATTTATATACCGCCCTATTCCTAAGGGACTCAGGGTGGTGAACAGCGAACGAAAAATATACATTTAATATATCCCAGTTTAAAATAAAATAAAATAAAAAAAAAGCAATATAAAGGGAAAGTTAGGCCAGGCCGGCCTGCTGAAACAGGAATGTTTTGAGGGCACGGCGGAAAGTGCGCAGGTCCGGAATCTTCTGTATCTCTGGGGGGAGCTCGTTCCAAAGGGCAGGTGCCCCCACAGAAAAGGCTCTCCCCCTGGGGGCCGCCAGTCGACACTGTTTGGCTGACGGCACCCTGAGAAGCCACTCTCTATGGGAGCGTACTGGGCGGTGAGAGGCTATTGGTGGCAGAAGGCGGTCTCGTAAGTACCCCGGTCCTAAGCCATGGAGCGCTCTAAAGGTGGTAACTAAGACCTTGAAGCGCACCCGGAAGACCACAGGGAGCCAGTGCAGCTCGCGCAGGAGGGGAGCCACATGGGAGCGCCATGCTGCTCTCATAACTATCCGTGCAGCCGCATTCTGGACTAGCTGGAGCCTCCGGGTGCTCCTCAAGGGGAGCCCCATGTAGAGAGCATTACAGTAGTCCAGGCGTGAAGTGACGAGGGCATGAGTGACCGTATTTAACGAGTCCCGATCCAGAAAGGGATGCAACTGGCGAATCAGGCGAACCTGATAAAAAGACCTCCCGGCCACAGCCGTCAAGTGTTCTTCTAAAGACAGCCGTGAGTCCAAGAGGACGCCTAAGTTGCGAACCCTCTCCGTGGGGGGCAATGACTCATCCCCAATAGTCAGTGATGGCACCAATTGACTATATCGGAACGTCGGAAACTACAGCCACTTGGTCTTGGATGGGTTGAGCCTGAGTCTGTTCCTCCCCATCCAGATCCGTACAGCCTCCAGGCACTAGGACATCACTTTAAGGGCATCATTGGGGTGGTCCGGGGTGGAGATGTATAGCTGAGTATCATCAGCATACTGATGATACTTCACCCCAAAACCACGGATGATCTCACCCAGCGGCTTCACATAAATGTTGAACAGAAGGGGTGAGAGAACTGACCCCTGTGGCACCCCACATACAAGGGGCCTCGGGGTTGACCTCTGCCCCCCTGTCAACACAGACTGCGACCGATCAGAGAGAAAGGAGGAGAACCACCACAACACGGTGCCCCCCACCCCTAACTCTTCCAACCGGTGCAGCATGATACCATGGTCGATGGTATCAAAAGCTGCTGAGAGATCTAATAGGACCAGGATAGAGGAGCAACCCCTGTCCCGAGCCCTCCAGAGATCATCTACCAATGCGACCAATGCCGTTTCCGTGCTGTATCCAGGTCTGAAGCCCGACTGGAACGGATCTAGATAAGCCGATTCATCCAAGTACTGAGGAAGCTGTCGCGCTACCACACTCTCAACAACCTTTGCAACGAAGCGAAGGTTGGAGACTGGACGGTAATTAGCCAACACTGCTGGGTCCAGGGAAGGCTTCTTGAGGAGAGGCCTCACCACCGCCTCCTTCAAGGCAGCAGGGAAGACACCCTCTCTCAAGGAAGCATTTATAATCCCCTGGAGCCAGCCTCGTGTAACCTCCCGAGAGGCCAGCACCAGCCAGGAGGGACACGGGTCCAATAAACATGTGGCCGCGCTCAGTCTGCCCAGTATCTTGTCCATGTTTTCCAGAGTCACAGAATCAAACTCTTCCCAGGTAATATTCTCAAGACTTGCCTCCATCCTCCCTCCTGAACCTACCCAGTCAGAGTCCAAATTTTCCCGAATCTGAGCGATTTTGTCATACAGATATTGTACAAAGTCCTCGGCTCTACCCTCCAAGGGGTCCTCCCGCGCTTCCTGGTGGAGCAGGGAGCGGGTCACCCTAAACAGGGCGGCCGGGCGATTATCTGATGACGCAATAAGAGCGGAAAAATAGTTACACTTTGCCGCTTTTATTGCCACCAGGTAGGTCTTAATATGAGACCTTACCAGTGTTCGGTCAGATTCAGAACGGCTGGCCCTCCAACTGCTCTCCAGGCGTCTTTTCCGGCGTTTCATCTCCCTCAGCTCCTCGGTGAACCAGGGAGCCAGGTGAGATCGACGCCGGGTCAGAGGCCGCAAAGGCACAACCCGGTCCAAAGCTCCAGTGGCCGCCCTATCCCAGGCAGCCACTAGATCTTCAGTCGAGCCGTGTGCCAGAGCCTCAGGAAATGGCCCAAGCTCCGTCTGGAACCTATCCGGGTCCATCAGGCGCCTGGGGCGGAACCACCTCATCGGTTCCGCCTCCCTGCGGCAGGGTGTGGCGGTTCGAAGGTCAAAGCGAAGGAGGGAGTGATCTGACCATGACAAGGGCTCGATCGCTATATCCCCTATCTCGAGACCACTCAGCCACTGACCAGAGATAAAAACCAGGTCTAGCGTGTTTCCCCCCGTGTGAGTAGGGCCATGAACTAATTGGGTCAGGTCCATGGCCATCATGGAAGCCATGAACTCCTGAGCCACCTCAGACGCCTCACCGACGGATGGCAGGTTGAAGTCCCCCATGACCATAAGTCTAGGGGTATCAATCACCACCGCGGCTATAACGTTGAGTAGCTCAGGCAAGGCCGCTGCCACGTTGCAGGGAGCCAGGTACGTAACCAGCAGGCCCATCTATCAGGAATGAACAAAATATACTGTAGACAGATTCATCATAGTGGTATTCATATGATTTTACTGCTTTTGCCCATGTGTATAAAGTTGTGGCATGCACAGAAAAGGGACAGGGCCTGCATTGCAATATCACAATACTGCTTTCATCAAACTAGCTCTCCTACAAGCATTCATATAGACACAGAGGCCATTCATCCTTCATTTTCATCGAGAGAAGAAAATGTGCAGAGTACTGAATTCAGTCAAAGATTCCTTAGAAATGTGCCCATTTAAAGAATGCCAAGAATCAAGCAAGAATGATTTGCATGATTGATTCATTTCTGAAACAAGAATTAAATATTCTCCTTTTGTTTCAGGCTGGCTCAGTCCCTTAGCTGAAATTTAATTAGGAATTTATTCCAAGTAGCTTTCTAATTTATCATAAGCTCAAAAGTATATTGTCCACATTGCTTCTCCATTGGTTTTCTATAAAGCTCTGTAAGTAATTACTAGTCTTAATGGATAGTCACTTTATGCTGAGAGAGAAGAGATTAAGAATTATTTATAAAAGATACAGTGGCTACGAAAACACTGACTGGTTTGTAACCTTGATATTCCATGACATCATCAAAAAAATTACCCTATTTCCCCAAAAATAAGACCTCCCTGGATAATAAGCCCAATCAGGCTTTTGAGCGCATGTGCTAAAATAAGCTCTTTCCCTAAAATAAGCCCTCCCCGAAAATATCTAATCGCATGTGCAGCTGGTCCCCACCATCTCCTCTGGTTGCTTGCCACGCAAACAACACAAAGTGAGGAGGTGAGGCCAGAGGGGGGAGAGGGGAACATGTCCCACACAGCCCACATGCCCTTACCTAGGCCACTCCTGCAACCCTGGCCCCTGCACCCCTTCTGTCACACTAATGGTCACTGCAAAAGCCATTAGCAAAGAACAGGGAGGCGATGGTGGCGATAGGACATCCAGTCGCAGCAGCATGGCCGGGGTTAAGGCATGGTGCAGAGTCCTGGAAAGCATGGCTGGAAGCATGTGCACAGCCTCAGGAGTGAACAGCTGATGAGTGGCTGTGTCAGCAGCAGCCATGAGGTGACCACGTTCATCGCCTTCTGCATCTCAAAAATAATAAGACCTCCCCGAAAATAAGGCCAAGCGCTTATTTTGGGGGTCAAAAGAAAACAAGATCCTGCCTTATTTTCAAGGAAACATGGTACAAAAGTATGTCAATCAGGAAAGATTCTGAAAAATATCCACAGAAAGTATAAATCTAGGTTTGTGGGTTGTAACAGTCTCCAAACTAATTATATCTATTGAGATTTTCTATAAATCTGCTTCTGATTCATCTACTTCACATATCAATTTATTGCTTATGTATAAACCTTCAACCTCCAGATAAATATGGGCATTTTCAAAAATAAAGGAGAAGAATAGAAGAATAGAAAAAGCTTTCAATCTGTAATTTGGTTGGAGGTGATATTTTCAGGGAAGTCTATGAACTGCTTGGGTAACTACTACCATCATGTGTTTGTATGGGAAGACTGAAAGCACATATTATGTTTATTTTGTGCACTTATACAAATACTGTTTATATGTAAATTAAATCATATGGCTTATATATAAAATTTAGTGTGGAATCCTATCAACATTATTTAAACGTGGGGGATGGGCAGTTCTTGAAGGAATCAGGCTGACAAAAATACAGGATCAAGGTTCTAGTTCTCTCCATTTCTACATGAACTGTGATGTCATAGACATGCCCAACCCCCCCCCCCGCCAATGTAAAGTTCACAGCAAGATACTGCTCTTGTCAATATAATAACAACAATATCCCACCGATACTTCTGGTATCTACGTATATTTACTCCTGCCTGCTTTTGTACCTGTTATAATTTAAATTGTTTGCTTGATAGGTTTATATACTGGAGGATAAAGGAAACTTGGAAGTCTTGGGGAAAGAAAGATAAATCTTTTTTTCCCCTTTTTTCCCCAGGCCTTTTCCTCTTCATTGTATTTATACAGTTTTTGTTCTTCTTAGCATTTGTCCCATATGTTTGCATGGTCAGCTTGTTGATAGTAAAACCAACATGGCATATAATAAGGCAAGAGGTTTTGTTCATCCTCCAGGTTATCTCACAACCTTATGGTGATTAGAGAATCACTGATCAAGGACAACCAGGAGGCAAAAGGTACCAGAATCCGGATCTAACATCTTAAGCACTACAGTATGCTAGTGTTTCCAGCACCATGCTTACAAATATACATGTGAAATTTCCCAGACTAGATTGCAAGCAATTTATTATCTGATTCCCCCCGCCCCCCAAGTTGTATTGAACTGCAAGGCAATGTGAGATATTTCTTCTGAAAGAATCTTATATAGCACTGCTTTTCCTTTTCTATTGAATGTTGTCCCTCTCACCTATGGAAGGATATACCCTTTTCCATGTATTGCACCATCCAGCAATATACTGACCATAGTGATTAAGGTTTTCAGGCATTACCAGTGTTTCTCTATTCATGCTGCCTGAGGAATCCTAGCAGTTGAAGTGCACACAGTTGGGTTAAGGGTTAAGGGTTAAGGGTTAAGAAACACTACATTATAGAGCAATATTACATTGTGTGAAAAGAGATGGGAACTTTTCAGAAACACGTACACGGTCTTTTCTAAATTAGACTGGTGTTTATTGTTAGAGTATTTTCAAGTAAATTAGTTGTACTATTTCTAGTATATATATTAGCTTTAGAGTAACAAACTTTACATACATGTCTGTACTGTGCTTTTGACAGTTTCTTCATTGTCTCATTTCTACCTCCTTCATTCACACAGGTGTTTCTTATCACAGCTCTGATATGCTCACTTTCATCAAGACTTTCTGTACTTCAAAGCCTTGATTTTTAGCTTAAAGAAGAAAAAGGAAAGAAGATAAAGAAGCAAGCAAACAAACAAACAATGAACCTGTTGGAATTTCAGCACCAGAGATGTCTACATATTAAATATGGTGAGCAGGATAGTGCCATAGAAGCTTTACCCATAAAAAATATAGACAGAGCTTCAGCTGTACCATTGGGACGATGATCTTGACTTTTTTTTTTTTTTTACTACAACCTTGCTGACATCTGATCTGCCCTTCTAATCAATTGAGCAATCAGTTTGGTCTGCAGATCTTTTTCTGATCCTGCTGGGTCCATGGCTGAAAATTCTTCTACTGCTAATGCCTATATTCATATAGCATGTCCACTCCACAAAGCACAGATACCACACTAACCATGTCTAATTGTTATTATCCTCTGATGCCTAAGAGATTTTCCCTGTATATATTTTGACCAAAAGGAAGACTTACCTGCTTGCACTAGTTTTTATTTGGCAAGAAACCTCTGGTATCCAAATGATGTTTTGCATGGTTTTGACAAATTGGGGGGGGGGACCTTTAATTCTGAGACCATTTTTAGCTGTGTCCCAATAAAGGGATTTCATCCTGCCATACAGTCCAAAACATCTGGAAAGCACCAAGTTTCTTGAGTTTCAAGAACTTTGGCCTAATTTTTTCTAATTAAAAATGCTTTGATTTTCTTTCATATCTTCATTGATGGGTTTGCAACAACAATAACAAAAAGTTGCTTTAATTATTATCATAATTTCTTACTGGCTCTGAATGTGAAAGAATTGATACAGACATTGCTTGCTAAACATATTTGCAGCTCTTCTGTAGGACATGCATTTGATTTTAGATGATATCCCTGTTTTATGCATATGCAGATATACTGTATGTATTCTGAAAATGGAAGAGAACGATATGCATAATTCAATGAGACTATTATGCTAGCTTTTATTATTTCATTTATTCCTCTCTCATAGCAAAAGAGACCTTACTAAGGCCTTGTGGTTGGTAAAAGCACTTTCTTCTCTTCCTATATGATGTGCTTTTCAAACATGTTGTGGTAATAAATTAAAATTTGTTTTGAACATGCTTTATATGTTGTTATTTTGAAATGGAATATTCTGAAAGTAGTAATAAAATATATGAAGAGAAATATTCCACATGTTCAAAGTAAAATGTATGTACATGTATGTATGTACAACTTCTGGGAATTAATCAAAGAAAAGTCACTGATAAAAATCTAATTTGCATCACATCAACAATATATTTTGGACTATAATTCTATCCTCAGCTTATTTATTACCCAAGTAACTTATTAAACTAAAATTGCACTTATTACAATGAAGAGTGAGGTTTCAGAACCTATTGGTAAACATGAGCATTTTTGCAGTTTAACACCTTCTATATACATCTGTTATACTGATCTGCTGTTAAACCTTTATTTTAGGTTTGGTGGGATAGGAACCTGAAGTTCATGAGATTTCATTTGCTTTAAGATGCCTATAGTTATTAATTTCCTTTTGAAATGTGCTAATGAGTTTCTGACCTAGATACTGCCAATACATATTAGCAAAATATGTAGTGTGTATGAGAAACCCATATAATATCAAAATAGTTGCTACAGATGGGCCAAAGAAATTACTTATAGATCTGACAATGAACTACATTATATAAAATGTTTTGATATTAAAATGTCGCCTAAATCCCTATTGATATTCCCCAATATTCAGATACAAGAGTAAATACATCACCAGTATTTACAACCAATTGGGCTTTGCCAACAAATACTAGAAAATAGATCTTTTGGATACCATATATAAACAGCTTTAATTTCTTAGAAAGATGAGCTGAGTATGAATATTAAATAGTGCTGTGCAAAATAAATCTATTAAATATCAGCTTTTCCACTTTCTACCCTTACCTATAATTCTAAGATTAACCTAATATGAAGGAAGTCAAGTTTAATTAACTGGTAAAATTAATACTAGAAATACAGGAAGCCACTGCTAACAGATAAATGCACAAAAGCATAATATATATGATATCAGATCTGTAGACATGGGGGAGGGAGGCATTTGAGACATAGGAAATGAGTACCTGTGTTAATACCCTTTGTTTTATGGATTCTTGTATTGAGCAAAGACAGCACAGCAATGAGAGCACAGCTGTAAATCAAGTAATATTAACCCTGCCAATGGATAAGTACTGCAGAATTCAGTGGTTTTCAGATTAAGCATAATAGTTGCTTTCATATTTTGATATAGTGAATATTTTCAGATTTGGAAAATGTGAATTACAGTGCTCAGACTATATAGAATATCTTTTTAAAGAAAACTATAGCAGAAATGTAAGCTTTAGTCCTGGTATGCTTTGATATGTGGAAAAGCATACCATACTCATGTTTTCCCCAAAATAAGACAGGGTCTTATATTTTTTGACCCCCAAAATATGGCCTTGGCCTTATTATTAGGGGGTCTTATCCCTAAACCTCGGCCCCGAAGTGCCAACCAGCTGCTTCACTGGTGCCACTCAGGCCGCTATCTCCAGCAATCGTGGCAGCTTTTTCGTTGCTTCCCATGCAAACAGCACGAGGCGAGGAGGCGAGGTGGCGAGGTGGGGAGGGAAGGGGGAAACATGCCCCACACTCACCTGCCATCCACGCAGATGTTCTTCTTCTCCTGGTCAGTGGCAGTGCAGTCAGTTTCCCAAATCTGACTTACCAATCTTGGCTGGCAAGGGGGAGTGGCAGGTGGGGAGGGGTGGGGAAGGAAGGAAATGGAATGGTCTGTTTTGGCATTCCTCTTTCCACCTACAGTCCGACGAACTGTGCGAGCAGGTTAGTGCGTCTTCAGGAGGATTCTACTTTTTTTCTTTTTTCTTTTCATATAAAACACACTGTGAACAGAACATGGTCAGACTGCTCTCCCCTGTCTTAACTTTGGCTGCCTCTGCCATGCGCAGAGGAACATGTCGAATTTGTCTTCTCACTGAAAGACCCAGACTTTTCTTTGTGCAAAGGGAACTCTGTTCTTCCAAAGGTGCCATGACTTTAACTCTTGAAGCCCCTCGCCGGAAGTGTTTTCTTGGATTGCATGAGCCCCTGTCTCTGCAGCAGGCTTTCACTGTGGCCCTTGGACCTGCAACTCTGATTGGGAGCATCTCTCCCATCTCTCACATCACCTTTCCAGGAAACAGACCTCCATCCTGGACCACCATGCCTTCCAAGTGGGCCCTTCGTCCTCATGCAGGCTGCGAGCTGCTGGGGGGCTGTATGGAGACATGTGAATGGGGGTTCAGACTGCTCTCCCCTGTCTTAACTTTGGCTGCCTCCACCATACGCAGGCCCAATTTCAAGGACCTGGTGTCTTTATTTCAGGATCATCTGGAACCTCAACCAATTCCCATCAGCCCAATGGAAGGGGAAGGGAGCAACACTTCAATGGGTGAGGAAAATTGGCATGCTTCTGAGCAGAAACCTCCGAGTGGGATGCCCATCCCAATGGCTGGTCCACAAAGTGTGGCTCCACGAGAAAAGAAGAGCCCCCCACTCATGCATCTCCACATAGCCCCCCAGCAACTCGCAGCCTGCATGGGGACAAAGGGCCCGCTTGGCAGGCATGGCAGTCCGGGATGGAGGCCCGTTTAGGTCTGGGATCAGCAAGCCAGATCTTTTCTCCTGAGTGGCAGCGGTGCATCCGGCTCACCGTAAAGGCTGTTCTGCATAAATGGCAGGTATGTGTGGGGCATGTAGGGCATGTTCCCCCTCCTTTCCCCCCCTCGCCTCCTCACATCGTGTTGTTTGTGCAGCAGCTGTGCATGCATCTAAATATTGGGGGGAGGTATTTTCGAGGGGGGGCTTATTTTACTGAATGCGCTTGAAAGCCTAATTGGCCTTATTATTCTGAAATATCTTAGTTTCAGGGAAACATGGTAGAATATAGATTATGGAAAATTCTAGGAATGATAAGGGTGGGGAAGAAAATGAAAGTGGGACTAGGTACGGTAGGACACCAAATCAGAACTTCAAAACATGACAGTTTGGGAACAATGAAAGTTTACAATGAGAGGCATGGAGGGTCCAGGCCATTTAAGACTGAAAATGTCAAAAGAAAGAAAAATTTGAAATTGTGTTGTAGCAGTGAATACTAAAGAACTAAGCCCATAAATGAATAATTTAGATTGTTTTAGCAGAGTGTTCTTGTTTGAATTCTAGCAATACTAAATATAGCTTTTCATACTCTTTAAGAGCTTGCAATTCTCTTTCTCTTGCCCTAAGCCGATTTAAACTGCTGAACAGTATTTACAGTTCTTCCTAAGAAAGGGCAACATTTATGCTGAGTGCAGCTACTTTTCTGTGCTTTATACACTGAATATGATTACCTGTTTGGAGAGTTGCTAAATCATCCTCCATTCCCCAGATAATCCTTTTAATGCAAATCCCATTTATTTATTTCTCTACACCTTACCATAACTGGAAAAATACAACTGCACAGAATCTTCCATAAATATATGTATATACTAGCCACCATGACACGTCAAACATATAATGCAGAAGGTACCAATAGCTATTGTTATTGAGGGCTATCAGATCTGGCCTATAAAAATTGGGAAGACTTCAATGCAGAAGACTAGCTCTTTGCTGATAAGGACCAGTCCCGGGGATTTACAGCTCAAATTTGGTTGCATTTCCTGTTTTATAATCTTATTTTCTGAGCAGTCGGATTAGACATTTGGCCTTTCAAAATCCTCATTTCTCTTCTACTTGCGAGGAGAAAATAGCTAAAAAGGTAGCAACAACCATGACCTGGGTTTGGATCCTGGTTATAAAACAGGCATAGCCATACAGTTTTTATTAAAATAATATAGGAGTTAGTTGCTTTCTTCCAGGACATTTTTCCACTTTCCATTTTAACCATTTAACCAGTCCTGAGATTTTTTGGCAGTTTCCATCCAGGTGTGACCCATACTGGAACCTCTTTAGCATTTCTTCTTTAATTAGTGAAAGCCACCTACTGTGACAAACATATAAATACTTCACTATCTTCTGAGAAAAACAGATCATCCAGTACATATGTTCTCTTCCTATCTGTTTGAGCTAATTAAAAGCATAAAAAGCAGCAATTAGGTTATATTTACAGTGTATACACATACAAATACACAGGCAAACACATACACACTTATTATTACAATACTCTGTTTCTCCCCTGATAATAAGCCCAATCGGGCTTTTGAGCGCATGGCAATAAGGCGAAGCACTTATTTTAGGGTTCAAAAATAAATAAAAAAACAAGACAGGGTCTTATTTTCAGGGAAACATGGTATTGATGACTGTTATTACTATTCTAAATCAAGCAACTATAGGATGAAGTCACCTTCATTGAAAATTTTAGCTCATAATTCATCAAGATGATCCTGTACAGATTAGTAGATACAAGTAGTCCTCGATTTACAACAATTCACTTAGTGATCATTCAAAGTTACAGCAGCACTAAAAAAAGTGACTTATGACCATTTTTCACACTTATGATCCTTGTAGCATCTCCAGGGTCATGTGATCAAAATTCAGATGCTTGCCAACTGACTCATATTTATGATGGTTGCAGTGTCTTGGGGTCATATGATCACCTATTGTGACCTAACAAGCAAAGTCAATGGAGAAGTCAAATCCACCTAACAACTGGAAGCCAGATACATTTAACAACTTAACAACTGCAATGCTTCACGTAACAGCTGTGGCAAGATAAGCTGCAAATTGGGGCAAAATTCATTTAACAAATGTCTCACTTAGCAACAGAAATCCTGGGTTAAATTGTGGTCATAAATTGAGGACTACCTATAGATATTCTTCTGCTTCCAGGGTTGAGAGTGAGTGACTAGCCCAAAGTCACTCAACCAACCTCTGTGCCTAAAGGACATGAACCTACTGTATACCGTTGTATCTCTCTCCCTCCCTCTCCCTCTCCCTTCTCTAGCAGAGAGTCAGTAGTGATGGAGGGCTTATCATTTAGCCGAAGTTTATTGTCAGATTTTCAAGGCCAAAGAGAAAAGTTTTTAAAACAGTGTAAGATTTAAAATTTGTAGGATATAGCAAGAAAGTCAAGATGGCAATAACACTGCCATTGAAGTTCTATCCCCAACAAACATAAAAAAGAACCAGGCAGAAATTCAACAGCATTGTTATGACTAATATGTTGACTTTTAACTATACACTGCAGATACTTCTGAAGTGCAAGCATTAAACATAAAGGTTTCCTTTTTAAGTGTGACTAGAATTGTTTCTGAAGAAATTTTTTTTGCAAGGATCCTCTCCAGGAATTAGCAAAGAATTCTTCAGAAAATGTGCTATTATTTTTAAATGTTTTTACCTTGCCTTTCTAATTGTCACTTGTCCTCAACTTTTACTATTTTATAAATCCTTATCATTTTTTTCAATTTTTTTTTATTTTAAAACAAAAACAAAACATAAAACCATCATCATTCCATACAATTACAGACAGTGTGTTGATCAGTAAACATTCTTTTGTGCTTAAAGTCATTTCCAATTGGTGTCCCTTCACCAATTTATAACAAAAGCTTATTTCTCATAAGAAAGAGCTTCACATATTTTATCTTTACATCAACCTCATCTTTCATCTCCATGTTTTATTATCTATCCATTGATAAAACAAATTCCACATCAAGTAATGTTGTTCATCTTCCTGTTCTCTAATTTCAAATGTCAATTTGAACATCTGATCAAACACTGGTAAGGTCGCATATTAAGACCTACCTAGTGGCGATAAAGATGGCAAAGTTTAATTACTTTTCCACCTCTATTGCGTCATCAGGGAATCGTCCGGCCACCCTGTTTAGGGTGACCCGCTCCCTGCTCCATCCGGGAGTGCGGGAGGATCCCTTGGAAGGCAGGGCGGAGGATTTTGGACAATACCTGTATGACAAAATCGCTCAGATCCGGCGGGATTTGGACTCTGACTGGGTAGATCAGGGTAGAGTGATGAGGAATAGTCTTGAGAATGTTATCTGGGAGGAGTTTGACGCTGTGACTCCCGATGATGTGGACAGGATTTTGTGGAGACTTAGTGCGGCCACATGTTTACTGGACCCGTGTCCCTCCTGGTTGGTACTGGCTTCCCAGGAGGTTACATGAGGCTGGCTCCAGGGTGTTATCAACGCTTCGCTGAGTGAGGGCCACTTTCCCGCTGCCTTGAAAGAAGTGGTAGTGAGGCCTCTCCTCAAGAAGCCGTCCCTGGATCCGGCAATATTGGCCAACTATCGTCCTGTCTCCAACTTTCGCTTTATGGCGAAGGTTGTTGAGAGTGTGGTCGCGTGACAGTTCCCACAATTCCTGGAGGAAACATCTTATCTAGATCCGTTCCAGTCGGGTTTCAGGTCTGGGCACAGCACGGAAACGGCATTGGTCGCGTTGGTTGATGATCTCTGGAGGGCTCGGGACAGGGGTTGCTCCTCTGTTCTGGTCCTGTTAGATCTCTCAGCGGCTTTTGATACCATCGACCATGGTATCATGCTGCACCGGCTGGAAGAGTTGGGGGTGGGAGGCACCGTGTTGCGGTGGTTCTCCTCCTTTCTCTCCGACCGGTCGCAGTTTGTGTTGGCAGGGGGGCAGAGGTCGACCTCAAGGCCTCTTATCTGTGGAGTGCTGCAGGGATCGGTCCTCTCGCCCCTTCTGTTCAACATTTTTGTAAAGCCGCTGGGCAAGATCATCCGTGGCTTTGGGGTGAGATACCACCAGTACGCTGATGACACCCAGCTATACATCTCCACCCCAGGCCATCCCAATGATGCCCTTGAAGTGATGTCCCAGTGCCTGGAGGCTGTGCGGATCTGGATGGGGAGGGACAGGCTCAAGCTCAACCCTTCCAAGACCGAGTGGCTGTGGCTCCCGGCATCCCGATATAGTCAGTTGACTCCATCACTGACTATTGGGGGAGAGTCTTTGGCCCCCACAGAAGGGGCTCGCAATCTGGGAGTCCTCCTGGATAGGCAGCTGTCCTTGGAGGAACATCTGACAGCTGTTGTCAGGGGGACCTTTTGTCAGGTTCGCCTGATCCACCAGTTGCGGCCCTTTCTTGATCGGGATTCCCTGTGCACAGTCACTCATGCCCTCGTCACCTCTCGCCTTGACTACTGCAACGCTCTCTACATGGGGCTCCCCTTGAAGAGCACCTGGAGGCTCCAACTGGTCCAGAATGCAGCAGCGCGGGTAGTGATGGGAGCAGCATGGCGCTCCCATGTAACACCGCTCCTGCGCAAGCTGCACTGGCTCCCAGTGGTCTTCCGGAGTTTGATGACATTTCCAGCATTTCTCCGATTTATTCTTGAACATTCTGGCTATCCTGGTCGGGGGTAAATGTCACCTGTAAAACATCTTATACAAATTCTCCTTATATGCTGTAGACATTGTCATTTTATAATTTTATGACCACAATTTTTGCCATTTCTCTTAAGTCAATACCGTAGCCAAAGTTTTCCCCCCATGCTATCATTGATTCTTTAACTTGTTCTTCTTCCAATTTTACCTCTAACAGATATCCATATAATTTAATTACATAGTCATCAGAACCCATTAAAATCTTATCTAAATTAGTCATAACATTATAAAAACCTTCTTGTTTTAAATCTTCATATCTAGAATGTATTTGCCAATATGAAAACCAATCCATCTTGAAACCCTGTTCTTCTAACTCTTGCTTCAATTTAAGTTCACCCTTTTCATTCATTGATTCAATATATCTAATAATTTGTTCTCTTCTGAATACTACTGAATATGAAAAGGTTTCAATCATTGATACCCAGACTGGGATTTTCAAATAATGTTATTTTTTAGTCTTCTCCCAATTCAATAACAAAGTCTCACGTATATGATGTTTCCTAAAGTACCCCTGTATTTTTGTTCCTTTGTACCATAGAAAAGCACGCCACCCCATCAACAAATCATGTCCTTCTAAATTCAATAATCTGATATTTCTCAAAGTTATCCACTCTTTAATCCACATCAAACTTGTTGCTTGATATTAAAGTTCCCGTTTTAGCTTCTTGTAACAATTTAAATTTTATCCTCGCCTTCTTTCCCTGCCAAATATATTTCAATACCATTTTATTCAAATCTTCAAAAAATTCTTTCCCCAGTCTAATTGGAATTGTCTGAAATAAGTACAAAATTCTAGGCAAAATATTCATTTTGATAGTTGATATCCTACCAATCAGAGAAAGCTGCAAATTTCCCCATTTCACCAAGTCTGTCCCTATCTGTTATTTAAGCTTATTATAATTATTTTCTTTAAGTGAGCTACACCTTGCTGTTAAGTATATCCCCAGATATTTTACCTTATTCACGACCTACATCTTTGATATCTCCATCCATTCTTCTTTTTGTTTTATCAACATATTTTTAATCAAAAACTTGGTTTTGTCTTTATTAATTTTCAAGCCAGCCACATTCCCAAACTCTCCTATATTCTCTATCAGTTTATTTATTGATGTTAAAGGTTCCTCAATGATAAAGATCAGATCATCAGCAAATGCTTGCAATTTATATTCTTCTTTTTGAATTTTCATGCCTTTTATATCTTTTTCTTCTCTGATATTTCTATTTAAGACTTTAAACAACAATGGGGACAGTGGGCATCCTTGTCTCGTACCTTTTTCTAACTCTATCGGTTCAGTCAATTCTCCATTTATCATTACTTTTGCCGTTTGTTTATCATATATAGCTTCTATTGCCTGAATAAATTTTCTACCAAAGTCCATCTGTTCCATTTGAATCAACATAAATTGCCAATTTACGTTATCAAATGCTTTTTGTGCATCTAAGAATATCAAGGACATCTACTTTTCAGGGTGTGCTTCATAATATTCTAAAATATCCAAAATTATTCTAATATTGTCTCTAATCTGTCTCTTTGGAAGAAATCCATTTTGATCTGTATGGATAAAGTATCTCTTAAGTCTTTCTGCCAATATTGAAGCAATACTGTTTTGGGGTATATTAACAGAATTGTTAATGTAAGTTTCTCTCTTTTTCATGTTATATTAAACAAACTCAAGTTGAGTTTCTTTCCTTTTCTGGATTATGTAATTTCTTCTCTAAGCCAATCTTTAATGGCTTGCTCAAACCTGCTCACGATCGGTTCTAAATTTCTTTATAAGAACTTGGAAATATTATCTATGCTTTTTTTTAATTGTCCAAAGTCCACATTTTCAATTGATTTATTTAGAAAGAATGCATCTAGAAGGACTTTTGAGGAGTTTGATATTTGACTTGGTAATAATTGAGGGGTCCTTGGTGCTGTTTTAATTTAATTCTTATTAGGATTTTCTTTCATGTGCATTCTTGGTAGACAAATTATGTACCATCTTTCTTTTCTCTTAGCAATTACATAGATAGATTTTTTTCCATGTCAACCTAACATGTTTTTTCAAGTCTCTCAATGGTACTCTCATTGTCACTGTAATGGAGTACATCCATCTTGCTGCCGGTTGTCCTCTTCTTTTCTTTCCTTATACTTTCCCAGCACATCATAGCGAGTTAATATCTTTTCCAAGGTCTTCATTGTTGTTCTACTAAATGCTTAGTGTGCAGCATATTTTTTTTAGCATTTACATTTTTTCATATGCCTTCTTCCATTTATAAAATGATGAAATTTCTAGCAGTGTGTAAGCTTTTATACTATATACCATTGATCTGATTAATTGGATCACTTTTTTGGACTCCTTTGGCTACTAGTTAATTTCTCTTATTTTTATAGATCTGAATGCAATACACAATTATATTTCAAGTGCTTTAATCTTTTTCAAAGCATATTTCTTCCACAAAATCATTTCAGCGATGGAAATAGCTGTGCCAGAGATACATCTTGCAAGATCTTAAACAAGGCTACTTGCTCCCTTTCTTATGATTTTTGCTTTTCTATTATCTTTATTTGTCTTCTTGAAATAAATTGCTCTAGAAATTGTAATCCAAAATATTTAAACTTGACTTTAAAAAAGGCTGTTCTTTATATGTTTGACGTATATTCTGTCCTATAAGCTGTCAAGATCCATCCTTTAGTAATATACAAAACTTCCAGTAATGGTTTAGACTAATTTAGACTAGTTTAGACTAATAATGTTTATTTTAATGACTTCCATGTGATAATGCTACTTTTAATTATGTGTCTGTTTTAACAATGATTAGTTCCCTATCCAGTAATGAACAGTTTTTGCTCTAGATTTTAAGCATTTTAGTTTAATGTTACCAAATGTTTCTGAAAGATAAGAGCCAAATAAAATTTATAGCATGAATGTTGAATGCCTTGACTTCGATTTAATGTCTGCACTAATCTTTTTATAATCAAAGTAAATCAATAGGTCAATGCAACTGCAATTTTTTTTGCATTTGCAAGAATGTTCCAGAAGTCATGAAATTTTGCCCTTAAAAGGCAAAGTAGTATGAAAAGTCACAAAAAATTGTTCTCTCCTATTCTTCATAACTTCTTGGCAAAATTTAATTATGAACATGAATAGAGCTAATACCAGATTCTGGATCTGAGTAACCACCAGATTTTATTTTACCATGTACAGCAAGTTCCACCTAAACATCCTTACGTTTTTTGATTAATGAATAATGGTATTGCATTTTTCCATTTCTTTTGCTTGATATTTAGGATGGAAAATGATAGAACAATGACTGTTTTTATTGTATTAATTCCTTGATTTTGCTTTTCTTGATAACATATTATAAATGATTTGACTGATTTTAACAAATATTTTTTGTGTTTAATTTACTGTAGGTGCGTTGTTGGAGACTACAATTTTCATTCTTTTAGAATTTTTTTTTAAGTTATGTAATTTCTGTCTGTTGAAGCAATATGTTTTTATTTAGCAAATACACATGTACACACACACACACACACAGACACACACAGAATGCATGGAAGTTAATCATATGGTTTAACAAACATGACAGAGTTCTACTTCTGAAGGTAAGCATGAGAATGAGAAAGAAGCTGGATGGTAGTAGATGTAAATTTTACTTATTGCATAATGCAAATTCTGCTCTTGTTCAATATGATTATTTTTGTTCTATTTCAATAAATAATTTTGTTCTATTTCAATAAACACCTGTTTTCTTTCTGTAACAAATAATCTCTCTGTAACAAATAACCTCCCCACCCCATCCCCGGAATTAGCACTTTTGTTCAGCTTTTTCTTAGAAGCTCGAACATATAGATTGCTCCCATTCATGCCTTCAAAAGCTTGACCTTGTAGACTACTCTCAGTTGTGACCTTTTACTGTGGTACTCAAATACAAATACAATATTATGAAAGAGATTGAGTCTTGGGTAAATGACAATAATAAAAGATTTGAGCCAAATGAAAGCATTAAATGTACTTTAATGTATACTTTCTTAATATTTATATCTGGTTAAATGTTTGGTTGATAAAAGAGATTTTACTGAAGAATCAGTATGCAATTAATTGCTTCCAGGTGTTATTCAAATTGTAGTTATCACTTGTAAATCCTTCATAGAATAAAGTCTGGTTATCTGAGCCATAACCAGACATTTTCCATAATGTATAAATAGTATACTGGATCCTTTCAAAAGACTAGAATTAGTACCCAGCCCTTTGTAAGATGATTAGGCGGGTATTGTTGTTTTTCTTTTAGGTTATGTATGCTATTGTTTCATCTTATTTCCATCACAGGATTATGATGCAGTAGGTTGGCTTTTAAATCAAATGAATAAATAAACAATTTAATAATAGTTGGATTTTATTTAAAACAGCTACTTTTTTTTTAATTGAAAAAGTTTTCAAATACAATTTTTCCCCCTTTCCCCCCTCCTCCCTAACCCCCCCTCACCACCCATCCCCCTGTGACTTCTTCAAAATAAAAACCTAATACATAACAGATTATATAATATTTTGCCATCCCCTTACTCCCTCCTCCAAATACTGACCCTTACTTTCTAATGATATTATTAATATTATTACTTCCCCCTTTTACCATACACTTCAAAATAACATTCTACTATAACATTGTATAATAACTTCTGATTTAGCACAGTAATATTATTATGACTCCCAATTTGGCAATAATCTGCCCTTTTTTTCTCCTCCCCCATACTTATGTCTGTATATTAATATAACATTTCAAAACAACCTTCCACTTTAAGACTATATAATAAATCCTACTTTAACATTTAATCTTTTATGTATATTAATATAACATTTCAAAGCAGCCTTCCCCATAAATTTTAATTTTACATTTGTTCAACTCTATCCATTTCCTCCACTCCCATAAATATATCTCTTAAGCATCCCTTTTCTTAAACTATACAATCAATAAACTAGCCTGTCTCCACCCACTTCCCTACAAAATTACCGTACACAACAATTCTTAATATCTTTATTCTTCTGCCCACCCTACTAAAAAAATATTCCCTTATATAGATAAAATCAATGACTTTAAATTTATAATCCATATAATGTCTTCTTTGATGTCTTTCCACTGGATTGCTGACTCCATCACCCATATTAGGGTAACATAACATCCCGGTTGCAACAGAATGTTCAAAATCCTCAGTTATCATCTGCCCCCATCAATAATGATTGTCTTCATATATATAAAAAAAAGAAAACAGCCACCCGAGTGACATTATAATTATATTCCATATAATATCTGTAGTAGTGGCTTTCTTCAGGATTATTAATTCCGACCGTCATAATGGGGTAACAACCAGATCTTCTGCATGCCCCAGCGTAACTCTCTTGCCTTATAGCTCAGCATAAATATAATACATTTATCAATGAAAAGAAAAGAAAACCAAAATAGATAATTCCAATCCAACCATTTGAGGCCCTTTTCACATCCCAAAATTACGGCATTGCAGAGATCTGTCACTCTCCTCAGGATAATATTAACCACTACTTCGCCTCAACTATCTTTCCATATATTCAGTCATGTATTTTTAAAAGTGACTGGCTTTACTGTTGCTTAATTTAGAAGTTTTTTTGTGAGACCTGTTTCTTTTTTTCCTTTCTTTTTGTGGGTTTGATCTCCATCCTAATTTCCTTTCTGCAAGTTGTATATCAACTGATACGTTTTCATTCTGATTTATGACTTGATCTTGTTGGTTTTGCTTTTGTGTCTCATATTTCTTTTCTATAAATTGTGTATCCATTAATTGATTTTCATGCTTTTCTATGACTTGATGAATCATCACGTTAGAATCCGGTGCCTCTTCTCTCTATAGATAATCCAGCTGAGGTGTCTAAAGAATTCAAAGGCAATTCATCTACAAAAACCTCTGTGGCTCGATGTTTTTCCTTTATTTCCAACTCCTTCTGCTTATCTTGTGTTGTGCATAAAGATATTGAGCTCATTTTAAAAAATTTTTGGTAAAATTCTTCCGCTTTTTCAACAGTATTTAGTTGGTATCTTTCTCCTTGATATCTCAATATTATACCAATTGGAGCATTCCATCTGAATAAGATATTTCGTTTTTTAAGTTCAGTCACCAGAAAACCAAATTTCTTTCTTTCCAATAACATCTTAGGCGGTAGTTCTTTGTATATCCAAATCTTTCTTCCAAACAATTGCAAAGTAGAATTGAAGGATTTTTGCACAATATTATTTCTTATTTCTTTATCTGTAAAATAAATCACCACATCTCTAGGCAATTGCCTTTGCTTTGCAATCCAGGAGTTTATTCTATAAACTCTATCGATCCTACAAAATACCTCCTCAGGTTGAACCTTTAAGATCCCAGCCAGAACTTCAGAAGATATTTTTCTTAAGTCATCTCTATTATTTTCCTGTAATCCTCTCAGTCTAATCGCATATTCAATAAAATTATATTGCATCATTAAAACTTCCTTTTCAATCCGTTGTTGTATGTTTTCTGCATCACAAATCTTTGAATCAGCTTCCATTTTAGGTTTTTCTTCTAAGCTGTTGTCTTGAGTGTTTATCAAATCATTTTCAATTTTTTGTATTTTATTGTCCAAATTATCCTCAATTTCCTCCATTTTAGACTCTAATAAATTAATATTTGTATCCAACTGGATCATAAATTCTGTGAAGCCATTAGCCATTTTTGTAATCTTTCGTTGCAAAATATCAAACTTTAATTGCACCAATTCTTTAATTTCCTGCTTAAATTTCTCAAAGTTCTAATTCATAATCTCATCCCTTCTTACAATCTCCTCCAGAAGAAATTCAATTATATTAAAATCAGTTTTCTGAGACTGCAAGTTAAAAACTTGTTCATATAATTTGTGGATGGGGGAATCCCCCCCCCCACTGCTTGTTTGTCCGGCTTTGTAAGCCTAAACGCCATATTTCCACACAGGCAGACTTTTTTAGAAAAGAAAAGAAAAGCAAAGTAAAAAGAAAAAAGCTTCTTTCCAATCAAGATCAATATTAAATCTCCAGGAAAAAGAACACACAAAAGTGGAGCTTTATCTTCAATTGTAGCCAGGAGTATTTATTCCGCTACTTTGTATCTTAATAAGAGACGGAAGGACTTTCCCTTTCAGCCCTTTCTCAAGTCTCGGCAGTCGCTATCTTAAAAACTCTTTTTTTTCCTTTCTTCAGTAACTTTTATAAAATAAATGAAAATACTTGCGATTCAGGGTCACAGGTCCAACTCTCATCCTCTTTAATTGATCTGTTAGTTTTCTTTAATAGGCTTGTTCTTGTCGCCTAGCTCTGCAAAAAGGCAGAGGTCTCCCAAAGCCCGGAGCGGCGGCAGGGGAAATAGGGAGCCTCATCTGCTTCGTCCCCAAAAGTAAAAAAAAACAAAAAACCTTTGGGGCTTTGCAGAGAGCTCTACCTGCCCCCGCCGGCTCTGTCTCACATTTCCTAATGGAAATGGAGTTTTTCGAGCTGCCTTTCTGATGTAAAGGCGGCTCTTTACAGGCAATGGGGCTGGCGGTCCGAAGGGACCGTCTGGCGGCGACGAGAAGCAAACCGGAAGTCCTAAAACAGCTACTTTTGAGACCTGGATTATGAATTGGTTGTAGATTGATGCAGCAAGCTATACAATACCTTTAAAGTTTACGTATTTAATTAATTGTATTTGTATGTTGCATGCTCAGCGTCTGAGTCTGCACAGCAAGTTAAAAACAGGAAAGCATCAATCAAAACTGAAACACGTCACACTTATGGCAGCACATCTCCACATCTTTATGGATTCTACTGGCTTTCTGGATGTACTTTTTTAGTACCTTATTAAAAGTAATCAGGATCAGAAATTTGGGAGTATTCACTTCCACATGGAATTTCAGTGTGTGTGTGTGTGTATATATACAAACATACACATATGTGCATGTATATGCTGAAGAACCTTTGAGATTTTGTTGGATTCCAATACTTATCAGCAATAGCCAGAATGCCCAGAGGTTAGAGATAATAGGGGTTGTAGTTCAATAACATCTGAAGGACTTCGATGGAGTGTAAAGGACTTTACACTCTTTTAAAACATATGAAGGCATAAAAAGGTGCAGATTCTAGGTTCCATCAGATGACATTGTTTAATCAAAAGTATGCCTGTCCTGCTGGGTCTCAAGGGAAACAGGAGGTCCTGCAAATAACCCTGTCTGAGCCATAAATCTATATTGGCTATATTGGCACCAAAACACAAACAAAAAAACACAAACAAAAAAACAACAACTGATTTTCTATATGTTGTAGAAAATGGCCCAGATGTGTGTTTAAACATTCATTCATAATATGTTATCATTTAGGTGCTTTCATGAAAGAATGACAACAGTAGTTGCCCAATATATTTCAAGCCATATTGTGCAAATGGATTACAAGATAGATCAGTTGTCCTGTGTGAACTGAAGTAAGCTGCTGCCCTAAACTGTCATTATCTCCAAACTATGATATATGTTTAGGCTAAGGAAAAAGTGGCTTGATCAATGCTGGTAATCTATGGTGTCATTTTTCATAGACTTGTATAATAAATCCTTAACAGGATGACGATCAAGTGGTATGCTGCTAACCATTCAAAAAGACCTTGCATGACAAAGAGTCTCATTGCTTTTTTAAAGAATCTGCTAGAATTGCATCGAAATTATGCTCTAGCATCTCGGTGCAGTCCAATCGGCAATTTGCTGACATGATGAAGACTAGCCTTTGTGTGTTGTAGTTAAGAGGTGCAAAGCTCCGAGCCCTTCAGATGTTATTGAACTAGAATTCCTATTATCTCTAACCTCTGGGCGTGCTGGCCAGAGCTGATAAGAGCTGGAATCCAACAGCATTAGAAGAATCAGATGGTCTCCATTCCTATTTACTACATATTTGCTGAAATGGAGTGAAAATGAATGAAATAACCTTCAACCCTGCATAATAGGAAACAATCAACTATTGCATGGCTTTGCTTTTTTCTGTAGAGGCAGCCAGGAGTTTGCCCTAGAAGAGGAAATGTACAAAACTACTCCTATAACCTTTCTATCCTTGAGCAATATTTTAGGCTAATAATACCAGAGACAGACTGACAATGTTTGGCCTGACAATCAATTACCTCTTGTGAGGGAACACATTGTTCTGCCTAGTGTTTGCATGATGTTTTGATATTTTGTTTTGTTTTGTTTTGAAGATGCCCTCAAGTCATGCTTAGCTCCTAATGATTGTTTGTATGCATTTTTCTTAGCAATATTACACAAATCATGTTCGTTACCTGCTTCTGGGATTATTCTTTTAAACTTCCCAATAGTATCCACACCATGTTTTCTGCTGGGATAAATAAGGTTAAAATAATGGCCACAATCGTGTAATCAAAGCCCTGCTCATATAAAAAAGAGATGAGGCTCAGTCACAGGATGTGGCTGCCATCTTGACTTTTGGCCTCTCTTCAGATACTCTTGCACATTTTCTGTTCAGCAACCAGCCAATTTAATTTTAATGTTTGAAATTCAGTAATAACCATTTTCTTGCAATGTTTAGTTTCACAGCTAAATATCTCCACTCTGTACCCTTTTTATTACATTTCTAATAATATTGCTAAAGGATAAAATACCTTTGAAGCCACAAACATTTATTTGGTAAATGAAGCACAAATTGCTTGACATGTTGTTTAAAAATGCTTATTACCAGACTGTTAAACCTAAAATGAATTTAGGCACACAGAAAGGTAGGATAACCCTAATCCCTACTATTGGAAATAATGTTTATACAAATGTAATAGGAAGACAGCTGAACAAGCTAATTTAATTTGCCCCTGAATCAAATTAGCTCTATTAATTGGCCAGTTACTATATACTAAACACTAATTCTTTCTTCCTCTTCATTTTAATCTTTCTAGAGTATTAAATCAAGTGTAAATGAAAATATATATTTTTGAAAAAGATGATTAATTAATTTTTGGATATCTGCTTATGGATGATATGAAGTAGATCCTAACTTATTAAAGTGTGGATATTATGTCAGTTCTAGGAGAAGAAAGGTGGGTTGGACATGTTCACTGCTTGATTTATTTGTAAAAATAATAAAGGCGGGATATAAATAAACAAATAAAAATAAAAATAAAATAAAAATAAAATAATACAATGTCTCTGGGTGGCTTACAATGTAATAAAAAGCTAAAAAGTATTAAAAACCCATTAAAATTAGAATAAAAAGATTAAAAAGTAAAAAACACTTTTTGGGGGGAGTGGGTTTGTCTAAATGTAATCCTTGACTAAAGAGCATAATTGAGGCTGGATTTATGGTTGCAAATCGTGGTTGTTTTTAAACAAGCCACCATGTGACCATGCCCAATTTTACAACTTTTTTGTGGTAGTCATTAAGCGAACACCATGTTGTTAAGCAAATGCTGCAGTTGTTAAATTGTTATATGAACCTATTTTCACCAATCATGTGGTTGTAGGATACTGCAAACAGGCATAAAGGAAAGCCAAGTGCCAAAAAATGCAATTATGTGACTGCTGTGTGTGTGTTTGCAGCTGACTCAAAAATAGGTTGCTATTAACCCTGGGAAGACCTGTTATAACTTTGAATGGTTGCTAATTGACCTGCCTGAACGAAACTACCTGTACTCATTTGCAAATCTATTTCTATCTCTCTGTAAACAAACAGACAGACAAAAGCTCTCAACAGTATATCATTTCAATGAGAATTTTGAACAGAACTACATTATAAATGTTTTAAAGAAGAATCTAGTTGAAAACAGTTTTTAAAAAATGTTAGCATAATAATGTATATATGGTAGAAGTGTGTTACATAGCCACCAATATTTATAAGTAACATTCATCAGTTGAATTGTCATCAGATTCTTTTTTTAAAAAAAGTCATGATCCTTGATTCAAATGAATCTTGTTTCCACACGAGCTTTTGAAGGGTGATTGTTCTTCATGTGATAGAGACTGGTGTTTGACATTCACTATTTTTATGCAATGCACTCATCGTTCTACCTTAAAATATTTCATTTGTGAATTCAGGGAGCAGAATTATCACTGTGCATTGAAGAGTGCAGCCAGTGAAATTGTGATCACCTGCTTCTCAGGATAATCCATAACATTGTTGGATAATAAATCCAACCCTCCAACTGAAAATTGTCTGAAGATAGCAAACACATGGAAATCAGGACTGGTTAATGAAATATGCATGAGCAAACAACCAGCTAAACCTGTCAGATAATTTGTGCAAAATCATCTTAGCAACTGTACTTCAAAATGGGCCGTTTTTCAGCTATTTCTTTGTTAGATGGGCACAATCATTTAACTGTCAGTCACAAAAGAATCTTAAAAAATACAGTGTTCTCAGCATATTTTCACTATAGCTCATGTTTAGTATGCGTGAAAATTACTGTTTGTTCAAGTAAAAGCTGGAGACTGAACTTCATTTGCCCCTAGATGGTTTTCATAAAAGGAATGATGATAGAAAAGTGTTGACTGAGAATGTAATTTGATTCCTTGTATAAAATGTTGCAGTTCCAGCATATAAAATCCTAAAATCTCAGACTATTATGTAAATTATAGTACCATATTTTCCGGCGTATAAGATGACCCCCAAATTTTCCTGTTAAAATATAGGGTTTGAGCTATACTCACCGTATAAGACTACCCCTCTTCCAACGCACACCAAATAAAAATTAAAAAAACATCAACTGGCTCACCCACAATGTAAAAACAGCTGTGCTAGACCCAAAATGGCCCCTGAAACAAGCAGGAACCTCACACAGCCACAAAAAGCCCAAAAAAACAAATTTCACACTTTACACACACAAAATTCCACATACAGCTTTGTGAGATTTTGTGTGTTTGTGTAGTTAGAGTGAAACACTACAAAAACACACTAAATCTCAGAAAGCTGCACAAGTATTATTTTATTTTATTTTTAATTTTGTATGAAAGCTAAATTTAAAACTTCCTAAACTTTAAATGGCTAGGTCTAAAAAAGAACAACTAAAAAAAAACCCAATTAACTTTTTTTTAAAGATCCCAAAGGGGGAAAAACATACCCAATAGAACAGGGATCTCCAATCTTGGCAACTTTAAGACTTGTAGACTTCAACTCCCAGAATTCCTCAGCCAGCTTTGTTTTGCTGGCTGAGGAATTCTGGGAGTTGAAGTCCACAACTCCCTGCCTGCTTGATTGCAGGCAGGGAGTTGCTTGCTGAAGGAATGGATTCAGGCAAGCGAAGCAAGGCAAGCAGCTAAGGCAGTGGTTCTCAACCTTCCTAATGCCACGACCCTTTAATACAGTTCCTCATGTTGTGGTGATCCCCAAGATAAAGTTATTCCTAAAACCATCAAAAATATGTGTTTTCCGATGGTCTTAGCCCAGGGATCCCCAACCTTTTGGACCTCAGGGACCACCAACTTTTAATTTTAAATTTCGCGGACCACTAATACGAATCCAGTGCGCCGCTTGCTGAAGCACCTAGACTCCCAGTACGGGATGGGGTCCTTCAGGCACCTCCTCTCTGTCTCCCTCCTCTCTGTCTCTCTCTGTCTCTGTCTCCCACTCTTTCTCTCTCATTCTCTCTTTCTCTCTCTCTCATTTTCACTTTCTCTCCCTCTCCCTCTCTTTCTTTCTCTCCCACTCTTTCTCATTCTCTTTCTCTCCCCCCTCTCTCCCCACTCTCTCATTCTCTTTCTCTCTCTCTCCCACTCGTTCTCTCATTCTTTCTCCACCTTCTTTCTTTCTCTCTTTCTCCCTCTCTCTTTCTCTCTTTCTCTCTCCCCTTCTCTCTCCCCCACTCTCTCATTATCTCTTTCTCTCTGTCCCCCTTTCTCTCTCCCCCCCTTTCTCTCTCTCATTCTGATTCTCTTTCATTTTGTCTCTCTCTCTCTCTCATTCTCTCTCTGATTCTTTGATTCTCTCTCTTTCTCTCTCTCTCTCATCTCATGGGCCAGCCAGTGTCTTGGGGCTGAGAGGAAGTCAAGCATCTCCCTGAGAAACTGAGAGCCGGAAGAAGTGTGGGAGCGAAGCACTACTTGAACTTGTGCGGCGTGAGCATTCGCCTTAGTATATTTGCGCCAGCCGATGGCCAAGGCAGCCCTCATCTCTCTGCTGAAAGTGCAGCATCAGGATTCTGCCTTGGTATATTTGCGGCGCAAGGCAGCCTTCGTTTCCTGCTGCTTGGGACTCAGAGCGGTAAATGGTGACTGGTCCGGGGAGTAGCTGGATTTTGCTCTCCATTGCGGACGCCAGATCAGCCCCCCTGCAAGATCTCATCTTTCGAGGAGTGCTCCCTGAAGTGGCACTGGAAACTTTGGTCGGGCTCCTCCAGAGACAAGAGCTTGCAGGGGGCCGATCTGGTGTCTGCAATGGAAAGCAAAATCCAGTTTCTTCTCTCTGCTGTGAAGCTCCGTGCAGCAACCAGCTGGGTCCAGCATTGAGCGGCATGCAGCCTTGACGAGATCAGCACAGCTTCCCAAATCTGAGTTGCTGGTGCTGACTGATGACGCTACGGGACCGCCGACAACATTGACAGGAAGCTGTGCCGATCTCGTCAAGGCTGCATGCCACTCAATGCTGGAACCAGCTGGTTGCTGTGCGGAGCTTCACCCAGTCCCAGATGGGGCTCGCCATCACTGGGGGTCAGATGGGGAAGTTGGAGCGTCATTAATATCCTCCTGGATGCCTGGGTGAAGCTCCACGCAGCAACCAGCTGGTTCCAGCATTGAGCGGCATGCAGCCTTGATGAGATCGGCACAGCTTCCTGTCAATGTTGTCGGTGCTCCCGTAGCGTCATCGGTCAGCGTCAGCAACTCAGTTTCGGGAAGCTGTGCCGATCTTGTCAAGGCTGCATGCCGCTCAATGCTGGAGCCAGCTGGTTGCTGCGCAGAGCTTCACCCAGGCATCCAGGGGGATATTACCAACGCTCCGACTTCCTCAGACAAGTGGGGCTCGCCATCACTGGGGTCAGCTAGGGAAGTCGGAGCATCAGTAATATCCCCCTGGATGCCTGGGACGGCGGGGGAAGCTCCGCGAAGCAACCAGCTGGGTCCAGCATTCAGTGGCATGCAGCTTTGACGAGATCGGCACAGCTTCCCCTCAATGTTGTCGGTGCTCCCATAATGTCATCGGTCAGCACCAGCAACTCAGATTCGGGTACCCGGCGTATAAGATGACCCCCGACTTTTGAAATGATATTCCTGTGTTAAAAAGTCGTTTTATATGCTGGAAAATACGGTAGTTGTCAAATTATTCTTTATAAACAAGCTATCTGGAAAAATAGGGATACAACAAATGACTATACTTACTGTATAGTATCAGGAACATTCTTTCCCATTCTAGATGCTATCCAGAAGTGTGAACTTTTACTATCAGAATTATTATTAATGGCCAAACTAGATAGAGAATTCTGGAAATTAAAGTCTATACATCTGGACAACATCCCAAACTCTTATTATTTTATCTTTTTAAAAATCTTTTTTGGTTTCAACTAAAAATATTAAACATGTTTTTGCAAGGCAGTTTTGCATTTTAAATGAGAAAATACTTGTAAAAGAAAATGTGCCACTAGCAGCAGCTTTCATAAACTAAATTATTAATGATCACCAAATGATAAATTGCCAATTCAGGCTGGGAAAAAATGATTTTCAAGCAAAAGAAGAAGGGGGAAAGAGGATAAGGAGGAAAAGTCAATTTTCAATGGATAAAGTACTTTATTCTATCACATATATTCCATATCAAGTGCTTCAAATTGCCTGTTTCATAGCCTGGCTCCTATCTGTATTCTCTGAACAAGTGAGATAGAAATAATGTATTAAAGCATTTCGGTGTCCATATTTTTTGCCATAATGTTGCATTTGTGAAGCTAGATCTTGATGAATAGAGTGAAATGAGACAGTCTGAAGCTTCTCCACCTTCCACAAATCTCCTTTTTTAATTCACATTTGAAGAACTACAAATTACTGTATAATCCTTTTAATTTAACGAATTCAGAATTCGTTTAATTCTGGCTTAGTGGCTCCTTGCTGATATTTTCCTATTCAAGAATTACTTCACTGACTTATTTCACTGTTTAATTCAAAACTCCTAGATAGTTAAAACAATTATTGGAGCAGTTTATATATTGTAGCTAAGCTTTTTTACTCCACTTGATAGCTTTGTATTTGAAGGCAATCTTCATAATCACCACTTCCAAAAACAAATTAGCGAACACTTTTTGCCACTACTGAAGGTACATCATGAATCATATAATTGAAACCCAATTCCGGATGAAAAGGCAAATATATAATTGCACTGATAGGCTATTCAAAGAGCACAACTTTTAAAATATATTCATCCTGTATATCTTTTGCCCCTCTTTTTTGCTATACAAAGTATATAAAAAAGGGAAGTGTCTTCAACCTGGAAAATGCAGGTGTTAGTCTATGTAAGGAGAAAGATATTATCATAACAATTTATTAACTTTACATAATTTATAAATTGGTGAAGAAATTATGGAGGACTAGGACTGAAGCATAATAGAAAATATTACTCTTTATGGATTATGGCTCGTGTTTTTAAACCATTCACTCTAAGTGCGTCTTCTGTTTGGCTCATTGTAATGTGCTTACTTTTTAAAATTTGTGTCACTCTTTTCAGATGGAAAGACATAGAGACTAGCTTCCACACAATAATAAAAGTAGGTGTTTTGAGGACTGCAGGATTGATTTTTCCCAGTTTGGTGCCTTTTATAGTTGGAACAGACAATTGTGAATTACATGAGCAAACAGACTGATGGGACCAGAGGATTTCTTATGTTCAATAGGACAGCTTTATAAAGTTAAATGTGAATCCTGTAAAGGTAAATGTGGTGTGCATGATTTTCTTAGGCCCAAGAAACACATCAATATGTGAGGATGACTATTTAATTGCAATTCTGCATATACAGCATTTATGTACACATTTTCCCAGATTACTTGCCTTTTCTTGGTAACAGATAGATAAGGTTCCATGGAGCTTAAGAGAGGGTGGGATGGGTGGGGTCAGTCCCGGATTTCTTGCGGTTGTGCAGTGATTCAAGGCTAACTCCCCACTTGATTCCTCCTCCTTGCCTAGCTGGATTATTTCTTAATAGATTTTAATGTTAAGATACAAGCATTTACTTGTAAAACTACAAACTGTTGCAGACTCATTGTGGAAGAATCTTATTTAACCATTTGTTCTTGAAATGTAATAGACATCCAATAGCAAAAATATCTTACATCGTATACATAAAAATACAACTATCACTCAGATAAAATAATAACAAATGAAAGAGGCAATTAAAGAGCATTGCTTGTGACAATAATTATTTTCCTCTTCTGAGGTCAAAGAAATCTAATCCCCATAAGAAGGTTTTTTTGAATTCTACCTTCCACTGCAGTGGTGGGTTGGTACTGGTTTGCCCCAGATCCGGTGAACCAGTAGCGGTGATGGTGGGTGGATCCGCCGACCCGCCTGGATGCTTCTGTGCATGCAAAGCATCACGTGCGCGTGCTGATGAACAAACTGGTAGTGACGGGTTTTGAAACCCGCTCCTGTTCCACTGCCCTCAAAACTGATCTCTTTCTGATACAGGAACAATACAAATGCAGGTATTTAAAGTATTCCAAGTCATCAATCTTTTGTCATAACTATGCCACAGGACTTGATGCCATAGGCTGGCCGATGTAAAGCATTTTTGGTGTATTACTTGCAATTAATGGAAAATAAAATTATAGATCTGGAAAAATTAGAGAAAGATAGGGAGGTCTGTTTTGCTGAATTGAAGTTAGCAGGATAGTATATGCATCTGTTTAGTGCATGGGCCTCCAACCCCTGGGCCACAGACCAGTACTGATCCAGGGCCTATTAAGAACTGCAAATTACAAATGGGTGAATGAAACTGAAACTATCCCCTAGATGCCAAACAGTCTGTGGAAAAATTGTCTTCCATGAAATCAGTACCTGGTTTCAGAAGGTTTGGGGCAGTGGTGAAATCCAATTTTTTTTACTACTGGTTCTGTGGGTGTGGCTTGGTGGCATGGCAGGGGAAGGATACTGCAAAATCTTCATTCTCACCCCACTCTGGGGCTAGCCAGAGGTGGTATTTGCCAATTCTCCGAACTGCTCAAAATTTCCGCTACCAGTTCTCCAGAACCTGTCAGAACCTGCTGGATTTCACCCCTGAATTGGGGCCTATTGGTTTAGTGTATCTTTAATTTTTTTTTTAAAAGAATATTATCCAGTTATGCATAGTATTTGTAGATAATTAATTGCTTCTCGGTTTTACAAAATATTGTTTGGGGATGTGTTTGACAGTTAGATATTGAAAGAGGTAAATGTTTGGAATAATTCATCATTCTACATTGCTGCTCTGAAGAAGCTTTGCCTTCATTATTTTTGTCCAGTGAGCTCTGAGGGAGGATGTCATAATGATGGGAAATGCATCTTCGTCGTTGGAATGAGGTCTTTGTGCTTCAGGTACACAGCTTTGGGATGTCAAGAGGATAATTATTTTGAATCCCATTTTTAAAGGAGTTGGACATATCAGTCATAATGCTCAATAATAACACTGCTTCTATCATTTGGCATTATTTCTAGCAGTGTCAGACAGAAATGTTTGCTTGTTAATGGAGATTTTGAACCTAGAGAATACATTCCAAATTCATCATTATGCACTGTTTTGGGTATTGGAAAATAGCTTTACCTCTTCCAATTTGTTGGTCACTGTGTTATTTTCCAAATTTGTTGGCATAGTTTGGTTACATTCATTACTGATTTTTCTGTTGCCTACTATATTTCTGTGGATATCCCATCAGTTCCTGAAGTCTTCCAATTTCGTAAAGACCAGAATATAAGAGCATAAGAATTTATTTTAAGATATCTTGGATGTTGACATCTCTACAATATATATTTCATTATATTTCTTCCGTTTTGTTTGATCTCAGTTATTGTCTGTCCATTGGCACTTTTAATAGATCAGTTCAAGTTTGGATCTTTCTTCGCAGTTCAGAGATCTTTGCTGTCTAGAGGTGTAATACAGCTTTTTGTCTCTTCTAACAGTTTTCTAAAGCAATTTTTAAAGTTCCATCCTGATATTTTTTTTTCTTTCTTTCTCAGCTTTGACTTTTCTTCCCTTTTTGGCAATTTTCCAATTTCCATTTGTTCTGACACCCAGGTTGCTTTCTTCTGCTCCTTTACCTCTGACAGTGTCTCTTCACATTCATCTTCAATCACTTTTCATTCCACAATAACTGTGGTTCCTTATTAGTGAGGTTCAGACATTTAAAGTGATACTTGACATTCACTTTGAAAATTGTGGGGGTATGATCAGATATCACAGTGTGGAAACTGGCTAGTTTTTTTTTCTCCTTTAGCTTAATTTGGAACTGGTACATGACAGTTCACGATCTGTTGTGCAATCAGCACCTGACTATGTCTTTGATGCTGTAATTGATCTTTTCCACCTCCTTTTAACAATAATTTGATTTCTATATATTCCATCTAACAATGGAGCACAATTGGTATATAAGATGAACCTGATCAAAGAACCTCCTAGTCATAGCTATAACCTTATCTTTAAACAGAAACTGTGAATCTAGATAGACATTCAAATTGCCAGAATTACCAATTCTGATTGGGATAATAGTCTCCCATACAGAGTTAAAGGTAGACAATTATCAAATCTACAGGGCCCCAAAACCCACACTTAAGCCAAAACCTGTTCTCCCCATAGAAATCTCCACAGGGCAAGAACCTTAGCAGCAGCATCTGGTCAACCCAAGTCCTTCTCATACCTGAAAAGAAAGGAAGTTTCCTTTAGTGTTACTATAGTGTTACATCCAATATCTATCAGGTCTAAAGATTTTTTGAGATGCTATCTCAATTCTATATTATTATTATTTAGTGCATGGCATATCACACATAGACTAACAATATATATTAGCATTTCATCTAGATTAGTGAACACAATAAAATATAAATGTTAAAAAAATCTATGTTCAAATACCCATGTCTATACCTTCTAACTGTTGAAGCACAGCATTGTTTATATTTAAAATAACCCAGATATTGGACCGGTAAATGTTCTCAGCTTACAGTCGGTAACTACAGTTTGATCCGGGGTAAAATGCTACCGGTTCGCCCTGGTTAGAGTGAACTGGTAGTAATAAAAGCTACTGGTTCAGGTGAACCAGTAGTAAAAAAATGCTACCGGTTTGTCTGAACCGGTGTTTCTGACGACCAGCTCTGCCGCATGATTTATATTCCTGCTTTCTAGTGAATCTAAATCATGCGGCACAGCTGTTCCTCCCCTCACTCTTCTATTTACCTCCTTTTTCCATGTGAAGTGCATGTGTTGTGGCCCACCAGTAGCCTGCGCGGATCGTAGCTGATCCTGACGATGAGGCTAGTGTTGTGTCGTGCCAGCAGCCTGCGCAGATGGTGCTCGCGTCAGACAGCGAGGAGGCTGAAGAGGATGTGGTGCCAGAGGCAGAGACTCAGCCAGGGCCTTCAGAACTTCCAGAGGCTCCTTCAAGCGGAGAGAGCAAAGTGGAGGAACCTCTCCTCAATGCTCGAGCACACAGGGCTGCCAAAAGGCAGGAGTGGCTACTCAGGAGGAGGAGGTCTCCTCGAGAGTAAGGCTTAAGGATAATTGGCCACTCCCTTAGCCTATTTAAGTCACACACGTTAGTAAGTTTCTTGCAGGAAACAACTTGTAATTATCATCAGAGCATTTTTGGAAAAGTCTTATCGTATCTTGTTTTCTGGGCTGGCCAACCTTTGCCGGACTTTGGTTTATTCTTGCTACTTAATAAATTTAATAAGGACCATTGGTGTGTGTCAATATCCTCGGGAATCCGGAGCTGGGGCAGAACAGCATGTTTGGTGCGCACTGCGCATATGCACACAGCATGCTTTTGGCATGCACTGGACATGCGCGGGCAGCGAACTGGTGGCAACCCACAGAAGATTTCACCACTGGTTTGATCTGGGACCCTGCAGTCACATTGGGGGGAGGATACTATGTCCCCTTTATACAGAGAGTCCTGGCAGATGCCCTGCGAGATGTGACTCCTATTCAGGATTGTCCATTGCTGATGTGGTAGTTCAAAGCCTGGCACCTTTTTTGTCATTTATATGTCTTCCTATGTATGGACATTCAGCAACCCATTTGGCTTTCCATTGGAAATTGCTGTTAATGTTGTTGGGCAGATGTTGTGTAAATGCCAATAGGAGTTTTCTGGATTTGAGTCTTCCAGCTGATAAATGAGGTTGACATGCACTGGTAAGAGTGAATTGTTCATAATTTTTCTGTATTCTCTCACTAGTGCATCTTGCCTTCATAAACCTGTTGGTGCTATATGGCTCATATAGGAAGCTAGCAAGTCAGAATGGTTTCAATACATCCACTTATAATCTTCATGGTGTCCTTGAGTCTGATATCTAACTTATTAGTGTAGCAGCTGTTAATCATAAAGGGGCACAGTATTTTGCTGCAGACCAACCTACTGTTGAAGATCTGAGGGAGGCAGCTGAAGCTCCCCATTTAGTTTCACATAATTTTTGGAGTATGTTGTTCCTAGTATTGATTTTTGCAGCCATATTCTCTAGATCTATCTTGTAGAGAGAGTTCATTCCAATGTTACTCCAAGGTACTCTGGATGGGGATCATAGGAAAGTAAGTAGCTATTTAAGTAGACTTCGGGAGTTTCACATGCTCGTTTGTTGTTAAAGCTTACTTTCTTTAAAAAAGCACTTTATAGAATCATGATAATATAGACAGAACCAGGCAGTTTAGTTGTTTTATTGTCCTGATGCTGCAGTTGACATGTCCTTAGGGATACTAGAATATAGTAGTTCCAGTGAATCCTGGAATCTGATACTGTGCAGTGGATGGGTTTTTGGGCTCTGTCATTTCAATGATTTATTTTTTGGGGGGGTATGCATGTATAGGTATATTCATATGCAGATAACCACGATGGTTCGTTAAAAAAAGAGACACCCAATTATGAATCTTAGAATTTTTTTTTAAATACAAACTTCCTTCCTAAACATAACATGGTACACATCACCAAGCTGTGGTTTATTTAAAAATAATTTACTGAAGGGCTGGATTTCCACAACTCATAAAGTGAAATATTATCAGTATAAAGTATGTGAGCAATTGGGTGCTTTCAGACAAAGTATACAATTGTTCTGCCTGGTGGCATTTTTTAGTAGTATGAGTTTTGAGATGTTCCCATCCAGTGTTTTTGCACTGCTTCTACAGCTTTTCTACGGCTTTCAGTCCAACAGAATGTTGGAATTAATTATGTAAAAGATCACAATATTTTATCTGTCCATCTGAAGTGTTATGTCCTTATAAGGACATCCACCAGGGGGATTGGCTGGTCCACCGGCGGGAGATTTAAACAGTTGTCATTGGGCAGCTGAGCCTGCCAGAGCGTATAAAAAGAGCCCCGACAGCACAGCTGCTTGTTCCATTCTCTGAGCTGAATAAAAGGTTCTGAAGGAACCTTTGCTGGTCTCGTCTTTCTTTCCCTGCACCGATCCAACACTGGCGACGAAGGATTCAAGAACCAAGTGACGAACCTCGTGGCACGAAGCCAACAAACAAAGAGCTAGTCACTAGAAGCTGAAGTCACATGTAGGAACTTTCCAGCAGCATGGCAACACCAGAAACCGCATTGCTGACCCTTGCCCCCTTCCGCCCAGGGAAGGAGAAATGGAAGTCCTACGTGATCAGATTCTAGCAATTCCTGAGAGGCAACAACATCCGTAACATCGACGATGACCGAAAGAAAGGTCTATTCCTGGTCCATTGTGGCACTGAAGTCCTAGAGATGGCCATTGACCTCGTGGCACTGAGGGACATCGAAGAGTTGCCATGGGCTGACCTGCAACAACTCTTGCAGGAACACTATGCACCGACGGAAACGCCGGTTGCCAACCGTTTCACCTTCCACCAGAGAGACCAGAGAGAAGGTGAAACGATCAAAGAATTTGTGGCCGCCCTATGCCAAATCGCTGCCAGCTGTGAGTTCGATCACATGGACAATGCCATAGGTGACCGCATTGTGTTTGGCATGAGGGACAGAGCTTTGCAGAAAAAGTCCCTGAGCAAAAAGAAGCTCATGCTCAGGGACTTTGTGGAGGAAGCCACGGCTGCCGAGACATCCGAGAGAGCGGCAGCCGCAATACTTCGGACAAAAGGGATCCACAAGATCCGCAGAGCAGCAAAGTCATCGACAGAAGATTCAACAGGTGGATTGGACTCGGAGGAAGAAATGGCTGTCCACAAAGTCTACAGACCCCCGAAGCGGGAAACCGCTCGAAATGGCGACCGGGGGGAGCGCTGTGCCAGCTACAGAGGAGACCATGCCAGGGCCAACTGTAAGTGGAGAGATGCAACCTGCAGATGTTGCAACAAGAGGGGTCACATCGCTGAAGCTTGCAGAGCCGAAGAACCAGTCCCAGAGCCATCCAGCCACCGGCCGCGCAAAAATCGGGAGGACAACGCGAGATCATCTAGATGGTCCTCCTATCAGCCCAGTCGTGGTGGAAGTGACGGGAACCGGAGGAGAGCAGTCCACCAAACAACCATCGACTTCTCTGACGACAACGACACCACCACCAAGTGCCACGTGACCGTGCACGTGGAAGGGACACCATGCTCCATGGAAGTAGACTCGGGCTCGATCTACTCCATCATGGACTGGCAACAGCTAAAGCGCCTCAAGCCCGAGATCAGGAAAAAGGACCTGAAGCCTCTTCGCTCAAGACTGGTCGACTTTGGAGGAAATCCGATCGGAGTCCTGGGGAGAACGTCGCTACAGATTGCCTACCGCGAATTCCAAGGCATCCTTCCCATCACCATTGTGGAGCACAGCTGCCCGAACCTACTAGGCATGGAGTGGTTCAAGCCACAGGGCTTGAAATCAAAGAGGTCAATCAAATCAGGAAGGACGAACTCGACATCCTTCTCGAAGAGTTCAAGGAAGTCTTCAACGGTAAGCTGGGGAAATTTGTGGGAAAAACCATTTCCTTCAATTTAGATAAGTCAATTACACCAATTAGGCTTAAGCCCCGCATAGTTCTGATGGCCTTGAGGCCAAAAGTAGATGCTCAGCTAGATAAGCTGATAGCCCAAGGCATACTGAAGCCAATCGATCATGCGACATGGGAGACCCCCACTGTGACCCCCATGAAGCATGATGGATCTGTGTGCATCTGTGCCGACTATAAATGTTCAATCAACAAGGCTTTGCAACAGAGCGCATACCCAGTCCCAGTGGTGCAACATCTGCTGCATTCACTTGGGAGTGGGACAATTTTTGCTAAATTGGACGTGGCCCAGGCTTACCAGCAACTGCCAGTAGATGAAAAAACAGTGGAGGCTCAGACTATTGTCACCCACAGGGGTGCCTTTAAGTGCAACCGCCTCCAATTTGGAGTCAGTGCAGCCCCAGGAATCTTTCAATCTTTGATGGAACGCCTTCTCCAAGGCATTCCAGGGGTAGTGTCGTACTTTGATGATGTCTTGATCGTGGCTGGCATCAAGCGCTTCCACGAATACTTGTATGGCAGAATGTTTACGGTCATCACGGACCATAAACCTCTATTGGGACTACTGGCGGGGGACAAACCCACCCCGACCTTCATGTCACCAGAATGACACATTGGGGAATTTTCCTGGCCGGCTATGATTACAGACTGACCCACAAACCTGGGACATCTATAGGGAATGCAGACGCGCTAAGCAGATGCCTCACCAAAGATCCTGTAGAAGACCCCGCACCCACGCTCAGCCTACTCCACATCGACGCCAACAGAGACTGTCCAGTCACATCAGCTGACGTGGCAGCCCACACCCAGAGGGACCCCATCCTCAAACAGGTCACCTCCTGGGTCCTGTGAGTCTGGCCAACGGAGAAACCGGCAGAGAAATTCAGCCCATTCACACTGAAGCAAAAGGAGCTGTCCACGATGAAAGACTGTCTGCTATGGGGAGATGGAGTGCTGATTCCCAGCTCCCTACAACGAAAGATGCTGGAAACGCTCCATAACAGACACCCTGGCATCGTGTGGATGAAAGGACTGGCACGGAGTTACATCTGGTGGCCATCCCTGGACAAAGACATCGAAGAATGGATCGCCAGATGTGACCCGTGCCAGGAGGTATGCCCAGCCCCAGCCCAAGCCCAGTCGTTGGAATGGGAAGCGCCTAGCAGCCCCTGGGCAAAGGTACACATTGACTTCGCAGGTCCAATGCAAGGACAGTACCTCCTAATAGTGGTGGACGCGTTTTCCAAGTGGCTGGAGGTCATCCCCATGGCATCTACCACATCTGAAGCCACCATCAGGGCGCTCCGGTGCCTATTCGCAACACACGGGCTGCCGGATGTCCTGGTCTCGGACAACGGACCTCAACTCACATCCAAGACCATGGAGGAGTTCCTGGCCGGACGGGACATCCACCATGCCCTCTCGGCACCCTACAGGCCAGCTGGCAATGGACAGGTTGAGAGAATGGTGAGACTGACCAAAGAAGCACTCACCAAGATGGGCACGGGCGACTGGCAGGAAAGAATAGACAACTTCCTCCTCACCCAGCACATCACGCTGCATGCCACCACCCGAAAAAGCCTGGCTGAATTGTTTTTTTTTTAATTGAAAAAGTTTTTCAAATACAGATTTCCCCCTCTTTCCCCCCCCTCCTCTCTAACCCCCCTCCCCCTCCCCTCCCCCTGTGGCTTCTCCAGAATAAAACCCAAATTAATAACAGATTATATAATACTTTACCATCCTTTTTACTCCACCCCCCATATGCTGACCCTTTCTTTCTATCAATATTATTATATCCCCCTTATACTATACATTTCAAAGCAACATTCAGCTGTAAAATTATATAATAAATCCTAATTTGACAATTTCAACTCATAATCTATCCATTTCCTCCTCCTCCATACATATATCTCTTAATTCAAATCTTTTACGTATATTACTATAACATAACATCCCTTTTCCTAAACTAAACAATCAGTAAGCTAGCCTATCTCCACCCACTTTCCTGCAGGTCTACCATACATAATATTTTCAATATCTTTGTTCTTCTGCCCACACCACTAAAAAATATTTCCATATATAGATAAAATCCTCAAATGACTTTAAGCTTGTAATCCATATGGTATCTTCTGTAATGTCTTTCAACTGGATTGTTGATTCCATCACCCATGTTAGGGTAACATCAAATTCTAGTTCCAACAGTATATTGAGTATCTTCAATTACCATCTGCCCCCATCAATAATAAATGTTTTCGTATATAAAAAAACCACCCGAGTGACTTTATATTTATATTCCATATAGTGTCTTCTGTAATGTCTTTCATCTAGATTATTAATTCCAACAGCCGTATTAGGGTAACAACCAGATCTTCTGCATGCCCCAGTCCCATAGTTCTCTTGCCTTATAGCTCAGCATAAACGTAATCCATTTGTCAAAGAGTCCAAAATAGAAAGTTCCAATCCACTCAATTAAAGGCCATCTTCCACATCCCAAAAGCACAGCACTGCAGAGATCTGTCACTCTCCTCAAAATAGTATAAACCAATACTTTGCCTCAGCTATATTTTCATGTTTTTAATCGTCTCTTAAGTAACTGGCATTATACTGTTGTTTAGTCTAAAAAATTTTATTTTTGTAGGACCTGCTTCTTCTTTTCTTAACTTTTTGTAGTTTAGATCTCCATCCTGGTTGCCTTTCTAGGACTTGTATATCAACTGATTGATTTTCATGCTGGTCTGTAACTTGATAAGTCATCACATTAGAATCCAAAGCCGCCTCTCTTGTATTTATAGGTAATCCAACTATAACCTCTGAAGGAGAATCCATAAGCGGCTCGTCCACAAAAGCCTCTGTAACTTGTTGTTTTTCCATTACCTCCACCTCCATCTGCTTAGCCTGGGTTTCAATCTCTTGTTGATTTTGCTTTTCTTTATTCCCCTCGTGTATTATACATGGAGATGTTGAATCCATTTTAAGAACCTTATAATAAAATTCTTCCGCTTTTTCAACAGTATTTAGTTGGTATCTTTCTCCTTGATATCTCAATATTATTCCAACTGGAGCATCCCACCTAAATGGGATGTTTTGTTTCTTTAGCTCAGTCACCAAAAAAACCAAAATCCTTTCTATCTTTTACCATCTTGGGCGGCAGCTCTTTAAATATCCAAATCTTCCTTCCATACATTTCAAGAGTGGAGTTAAAAGACTTTTGTACAATATCATTTCTTATTCCTTTATCGGTAAAGTAAATCACCACATCTCTAGGCAACTGCCTTTGCTTTGCCACCCAAGAATTTGCTCTGTAGGCCTTATCAATCTTACAGGATACCTCTTCAGGACTAACCTTTAAAATCCCAGCCAGAACTTCAGCAGACATCTTTCTCAAATCTTCTCTTTTATCTTCCTGTATTCCCCTAATTCTGACTGCAAATTCCATAAATCTGAATAGCATCATTATAACTTCATTTTCAATCCTTTGTTTTATATTATCTGCATTGTAAGTCTTGTAGTCAGCTTCCTTTATTTTTGACTCTACTTCTGAGCTATTTTCTTGAATCATTGTTAAATCATTTTCAATTCTTTGTATTTTATTATCCAAATTATGAATCTTATAATCAACTTCCTTCATATTAGACTCTATTTCTGAATTAAACTTTTCATCCATCTTTATCATTGCGTCTAAGAAACTTATCATATGTTGCTTGAATTTATCATACTTTTGTTGAACCAATTCTTTAATTTCCTGTCTAAATTTTTCAAGGTTCTGGTTCACAATCTCATCATGTCTTGCCATCTCCTCCAATACAAATTGTGTTAGATCTTTTAAGCCATTCCTCTGCATCTGCAAAGTCAAAACTTGTTCATGTGGTTTATAAATGGGGGAGCCCCCCCCCACAGCTTGGTTATCTGGCTTTGTGAGTTTTAACACCATCCTGCCACACAAGCAGATTTTTTTTCTTTTTTTTTCCCTTTAAAGAAGAAAACTTCTCTCCAAACAATATCAATATCAAGTCTCTAAGAAGGAAGAAACATGAAATAAGAGTTTTTCTCTTCACTTCTAGCCAGCGCTGTTGTCTCAGTTACTTTGTAACATATTAAACTAGTCAAACAGAAGGGCTTTCGCTTTCAGCTCTTCTCAAGCCTCAGCCAGTCGCCATTTTAAACTTTCTTTTTTTCCCCCTTCCATTCTTCTTTACTTTTAAAGTCAGTCTTAGGGTTGTTAGAAGTACTTGCAATTTAGGGTCCCAGGTCCAGATTTCATCCTACTTGTTCAAAGAATCTGTTAGTTTTCTTTAGTTGGTCTGGTCCCGTCGCCTAGCTCTGCAAAGCGCAGAGTTCTCCCAAAGCCCGGAGCAGCGGTGAGGAAAATAGGGAGCCTCATCCTGCTTCCTCCTCAGAGGTAAAAAAGAACTCTGGAGACTTCGCAGGGGGCTCTACCTGTCCTCGCCAGCTCTGTCTCACGTTTCCTTATGGAAACGGAGTTTTTCGAGCCGCCTTTCAGCTGTAAAGGTGGCTCTTTATGGGCGACGGGGCTGGCAGTCTCAAGGGACCATCTGGCAGCGACGGAAGCCAAACCGGAAGCCCCACTGGCCGAATTGTTAATGGGCAGACGGCTGATGTCACCCTTGGACCGACTACACCCCCAGTACAACCCAGAGGTGACAGCAACGGCCAGCCGCCCGCTTTGCGCCTTCGCCATAGGAGACCCGGTGTTTGCGCTAAACTTCCACGGCTCTCCGAAGTGGCTGAAGGGGAGAATAGAGAGCACAACTGGCCCGAAGTCCTACCGAGTAGAGCTGGAAGATGGACAGGTCTGTAGACGTCACAAAAGGTGGAGGGAGACGGGTCGAAACCAACCCGACGAGGCAAGCCTACAACACTCTGAAGAGGTAGGCCTGCAACAGCCCAGCAAGGTAGGCCTACCACACCCTGACGAGGTAGGCCTGCCACAACCCTACGAGGTAGGCCTGCCACAACCCTACGAGGTAGGCCTGCCACAACCCTACGAGGTAGGCCTACCTCAACCCTGCAGGGTAGGCCTACCTCAACCCTACGAGGTAGGTCTGCCACAACCCAACGAGGTAGGCCCGCCAGCCCCGGACGAGATAGACCATCACCACCACAGCGAGGTGAGCCACCAACGATCGAGGGAAGTAGACCGGTACCCGCTGCCAGAGGGGAGTCTGCACCATGCCGACCAGGGGTCCAGCCGTCACCCCAGCGAGGGAGACCTCCACCTCGACAACAAGGTAGACCGGGGACAACCCAAGGAGGGAGAGCCACACCCCCCCTGCGAGGTTGTCTCACAAAACCCCAGTGAGGGAGACCCGAGCCGCCACAGGGTAGACCAGGGACAATGCAATGAGAGAGGCCCACAATGCCCCGGCAGGGCCGGCCAACAACCACCTAGTGAGGGAGACCACCGCCAC
This sequence comes from Arizona elegans, assembly GCA_022577455.1. Taxonomy (NCBI): domain Eukaryota; kingdom Metazoa; phylum Chordata; class Lepidosauria; order Squamata; family Colubridae; genus Arizona; species Arizona elegans. Next base: position 31,860,849 of record JAKOOJ010000004.1, read on the forward strand.
CACCCCGGCAGGGCCGACCAACACCACCCCGGTGAGGTCGACCCGCCTGGCCCCGACAAGGCAGACGGGAGACCCCCCGGCAGGGTCGGCCACCCACCGTGACAATCCGGCACACAGACGGAGAAACAACAACAACAACAACAACAACAGAGGCAGCAGCGACCCCCACATCAGCAGAAATTAAAAGAAAAATCAATGGACTTACTGGACATCAGTCGGCACCCACCGATCGTCAGCGATGTCCAGCCACGAGGTTCCAGAGTTTCTGGTCAGGGAAATGACCAGAGACACCAGCGGGTAACTCCAGATGTTGCGGCTGGAGGTGCGGGGACAGGGCCCACACACTCGATGGCCAGACTCTGGCCCACCCCGGATCGGGGGCCGGAGAGGACAGAAGCCCCACCTGCCCAGGTCAGCGGCGAAGCTCAGTGTGAACTGCGCAGGTCATCTAGAACCACCAGGCGTCCCGCCTACCTGCGTGACTACGTATCGCTGATTGACTGTGATGGACGTTTTTTGGACTAGGAGGGGAGGAGTGTTATGTCCTTATAAGTACATCCGCCGGGGGGATTGGCTGGTCCACTGGCGGGAGATTTAAACAGCTGTCATTGGGCGGCTGAGCCTGCCGGAGCGTATAAAAACAGCCCCGGCAGCACAGCCGTTTGTTCCATTCTCTGAGCTGAATAAAAGGTTCTGAAGGAACCATTGCTGGTCGTGTCTTTCTTTCCCCGCGCCGATCCAACATGAAGGACAGCTCTAGTAAAATAGAATAGAACTGGACCAAATTTGGTGAGGCAGGAGAAACCAGCAGAAACCCGAACAAATCAAAACAAAAAAGCTGAGTTTGAAAATGCACAAGATCTAGGTAAATATTGCAAAACAGCATACCACAAATCTTTCCCAACACATCCCTAAATTGGAGACAATTGGTCAGTGACTTAGTGACCTCTTCCTCCTCCCAGTCACTTGAACCAGAGCAGAGTGTATACAGCCTGCACCGTGCTTTTTGTATACATACATGTGGATGTCACATGAAAGAAAATCATAATCACATTCAGACACGTTACACATACACAAGGCAGTTCCTGGGAAGAAAGGGCATATATGTAACATATTATTTCAATAATCTGAAGAAAATCTAGGCACCTCCAATGGCAACTGTTGGTAAAGAGATTGGAAAGAATTCAAGTAGTCATATTCTGCAGGGCTTTCCTCATCGTATTTTTTGTCCCCAAAATGCCACTAGGGAAGAAAGGAAGAGTTTTACAATGTCTTTGTGCTAGAAGCCTTGTGCACAGGTTTCATGATTTTCAATGTCTCCCCAGTTACAAAGAGAAGTATTTCTAAGTGAAATAACAGAAGCAACTAACCCCTTTCATAATTAACTGGCATATCTTATATATGTACTGATCACTGTTGCTCTAACTGCTTAAACTTACATGGTTGGCAATGTATTAATTGTACATGATCATTACAGAAGTGGCTTCTACAAAAAGATCAGTGGGAATTAATGACAAGAGTGGGGCAGCAGCATGCAGCTGACTTGCCTATTTATACCCTGAGGCTGTAGTAAATGAATTTTGAGGTGACCTTGGAAAAAATATGTAGTAACATTGAGTGTCTTGAAGAAAGAATTACACAACTAAGAGACTGAAGCAAGCATGAGAAAGAAATCCAAAAATATCTTCCCTATCACTCACATGATTGTATTTAGTATAAGATGTGACAGGAAGAAACTGGGACAGAGTCTTCAAGATTCTGGACAGGCTCTCTAATAATAAAGCAGTATTCCTCAAATCCCTGCAGTGTCTGTTGAATAGGTTTTTAAAACTGCCCCCCCCCCAGTTCCTTGGAGGCAACCACAAATAGGGTCTTTGTAACCCCACCCCCAAGAGCATTTTGTAGAGTCAAAACATTTGATGATAGGAATCAAATAGATGGGTCATCAGATGAGTAGTAAATGCCAGAGAGAGAGAAGCTTAAATGAGAAAGAGTATTTAATAATTTATAGTAACTTATAGGGAGGCAGTGTGAGCTTGAGGACTCTAATCCTCTTATACTGATTTTTCCTCTAGCTCTCAAATAGGCCAGTGAGCTTTATTGGGTCATTGTCTTATTGTACTACCCAGCTACTTGCAATACTGAATGCTTTAGAACAGTGTTTTTCATATTTGGCAACTTTAAGATATGTGGACTTCAACTCCCAGCATTCCCTGACAAAGATTGTTTTAGAACAATCTAAGTGCTTTGCTTTTTAGATTGTGCTTAAACTACATATCCTGTGAAAAAGTACCATCCTAAATCTCATTTTTTAAAACTGAATTGACATTTTTAAAAAATTAATTGATTTAATGAGGTTATTGTTTTGGTTGAACTGGTAATTCATTAATCACAATGTACCAAATGAACACTGGTTTCTAGGATTTCCAATTAAAAACATGGTTTGTTAATTGCAACTGAATATTAGAGTCTGTCACGATTCTATAGATTTTTGTCCTTTACTTTTAAAAAAAACTGTATGGATCCAGCGCCATCTGCTGGCTGTTAAAGATTTTGGCTTTGTCACAAACAATTTCATCTATTCTTTTGTTCTTCCTGCTGAACTTTAGTTCTCTTATGTCCAGTCAATGACATAAGTTCTGAAATGTTTCTTAGATTAATGCTGTAGTGTATTAAGAATAAAATATTTTCTGACTCAAATTAAAATAATAATGTGTGTGTGTGTGTAAAAATGGATTCTACGTTTATGTAGCTGAACAGATGTGCACACTTCATTTTGTAGAGTACCAACATTTATGCCAAACTTGTCATTAATATATACATGTTGCCTTATAGTGCCAGAACTGAGAAAAAACAGCTCAAAGCTGGTTACAAACTGTGTAATGACCTATGTAGACAAGCATCAGCAATCTTCCTGTAAGCCATGAGCTAATTCAGTCCTGACCCCCCTACATATCCTGAAAAGCTCAATTTTTATCAGGACTATATCAGCAGAAGACAACAATCTGTTTGTCCATGACAGAAAAACTGTAAATGGAGGAATAGCAGAAGGATTATGGGGTTTGCCAACTATGAACCTCTGGTCTTTAGAAGCATAAGTCTCTGAAGGACATAAGCATGACTGATTGATTTCTCCTTTCTGTGAACCTTGCTTTTTTTTAACCTCAGTATTGACTTATCAGGGAAAGTTAAACTTTCATCTGTTTGTAGAAATAATGGAGGTTTATGGAGGTCACAAGAAGAAATTCACAATGCATCATGCAAAATCTTAATCTTCAAACACTCATAAAGACTTAGACTGAAATTGATTTAGGGGCTTGCAGGTCTATTGCAAGAAGATAGGCAGATATTTAAGGCCATGGGTAACAGTGAAGGCATACCCGGCTCAATTCTTAAAACTGAACAATCGGTGATTATTGATATTAATTTGTTTGTGAACATGAGCCCAAAGCAGTGATAGGCAAGATATTTCTGCAGATCCATTCCCTGTGCTTGCTTGCTTTCTGTTCTCTGGAATATCTTTCCAGATCAATATTTGATAGCTTCTGTCCATTGTCATTAAGAAGATCTATAGCCTCCAGAGTCCTATCAAAGTTGAGGGTTCCATTTTCCATCCCACAAACCATAAGATCAGACTAAGAAGGATCAAAAGGATATGTAAATCTTCAGTCTAGGGAGGATAGTGCTGAAGGACTATGCTTTACATTTGAAGTCTCCAACAAATCAAAAATTGTTTAGTTCATGCAATATCACATTATTCATCTCTACAGCAAGCAGTATATATTCCAAATTTTAATCAATTTTACTGGCACTATTTCAAAGAAAGAGAATAGAGAGGAAGCCCAGTTTTAATTATCCTTTTATTGTTTTTAAATTATAACAAAATTACATTTTTTTTTTTAGTAAGCACCAAAAATCTCACTTGGATAATGACAGGTATTTGGCTTAATACAAAATGCCCATGAGATATGGTAGGTTGCTTATTGCTACATAAGATGTTAAGTGGAAATATATTCAATCAAGAGTTATGATTTCATTTTGCTTCATGCAATGCTCTTTTAAACTCAGTGCTATAACAGCAGAATAATTGAAGTATAATTTACTTTCAATTATTATTTGGAATTATATGCCACAACAAATGAAAATAAGCTATGTCCCTTTGCAAAATTTGTTCCTTTAAATATGTGTCACTTAGCAATCCCTTAGTACCTAGAATTGGAAGTATGATTAACATACAAACAGCTTTCTTGTCTGGAACCAAATACATGACTAATTTTTTTTAAAAAAAATAATTTATATGCCGCCCTTCTCCGGAGACTCAGGGCAGCTTACAATGCATTAAGCAATAGCCTTCATACTTTTGTATATTTATACAAAGTCAGCTTATTGCCCCGATAAACTGGGTCCTCAATTTACCTACCTTAGAAAGATGGAAAGCTGAGTCAACCTTGAGCCTTGTGAGATTCGAACTTACAGTAATTGCAGACAGCTGGTGTTAATCACAATGCTATCAGTTTGCTGAGCCACCAGGCATTCTTGGAGGTACTATATCTAAATTGAATTTAAAATTTGGTGAGGCTAAAAAAAACACATTGATAAGGCAATTATAGCTTATCTGGGGTTCATGGATGGGGTAAAACATTTGCTTCATAATTTCAAGGTAAAAGTAATTTGACCTTCAAGTCAATCATACAAATGATTTAAGAAAATGATGTCATGCCTTATGAAAATATAAGGTGACTTCCTTCACCTTATGTGATTTATTTTTGAATTCTTATACTTCAGAGTTGATGAATTAAAATATAACCATTTGAGATTTAAAAATTGTTGACCTTGTCTCTCCAGAATGTATAGTACCTGTACTATATCTGATCCATAGCAATTATCTGCACTGGCAAACACCTAGACTTATACAATTGATGCTTCCTGTAGCAAAAAAAAAAAAAAAAAAGGGGAAAAACTATTAAATATTAATAGGGAAAAAAGGATTAATAAGTGTGTCTCAGATGGTGCTGCCACAGATATCAATTTTTTTATCAGAGCCAACATATAATAAAACTGCTATAATATTTTATAGAAATGTTTTATAATTGTACTATTACAACTCTTACAGAAAGAGAATTTCCACCAAGTCGAAAACAAATTAAAAAACTCAGAGTCGTTTGTAAAATTGCAATAGGTTGTGACCTGGAAATCTAACCAAGCAAATTTATAACTAAGACCTTGAGCTGCAGTGGCGCAGTGGTTAGAGTGCAGTACTACAGGCTACTTCTGCTGCCTGCCGGCTGCCTGCAGTTTGGCAGTTCGAATCTCACCAGGCTCAAGGTTGACTCAGCCTTTCCTCCTTCCAAGTGGGTAAAATGAGGACCCAGATTGTTGGGGGCAATAGCTGACTCTGTAAACTGCTTAGAGAGAGGGCTATAAAGCACTGCAAGTCTAAGTGCTACTGCTATTGCTACATATGTATTCTTTTTCAGCTGTAACCTAAAGGTATTTGTTTGAAATTAGAACTACATCAACAATAATAACAGGTAACAGATTAGTCTATTTTTTGGGTTTAAAAGGGTTGAAAATAATGTTTCCTAGATCCTGAAACACAAAAGTTTTTCAGTTTTCTATAGATACATCGACCAGTATCCTTCACTGATTTTATTTACAGGGACTTAATTATTTACTTGTTTCATATCATGAACTCACAAACCCATATGGACAACTACAAATGTTTTTAATCAGATATATCCCATTTTCCCATTGGCCATGTGGGTCAATTTGGTACTGCAAACCAAAAATATTGTCAGGAAGTTAGCTTGGAAGAATTAATTAAAATAAGACAATTAGAAGGGGCAGCTTCTATAGTATACACTGAAAGAGAATTTTGGGGATCAAGCTAAAAACTCCTAATCCAAAGGTATCCTTCAGGAAAACAAAGCACTGGTGCAGATACATGGTGCCAAATTAGGCAACTACCCACTTTGTTTTTATAAAAAAACTTCCAGGGAACTACAGGTAGTTCTCAACTTACAACTGCAATGGAGCCCAAATTTTCTGTTGCTAAGCAAAACAGTTGTTAAGTAAGTTTTGCCCCATTTTACAACCTTTCTTGCCACAGTTGTTAAGTGAATCACTGTAGCTAAATTAGTCACATGGTTTTTAAATTAATCTGGCTTCCCTTTGACTTTGCTTGTCAGAAGGTTGTAAAAATCACATGACCCCGAGTACTTCCATTAGCCTTACACGAGATTGTAAAGGCTCTTCTATGATAAAAACCAGGTCATCTTTAAATATTTCTTTCTTAATTTCTAAATCTTTAATTTGTTCATCTTCCTGAATTATTCTAGTCAAAACTTCTAATGATAGTACAAACAATAGTGGTGATAACGGGCAACCTTGTCTTGTACCTTTTTGAATTTGGAAGCTTTTGGTTGTTTCTCCATTAATTACTACTTTGGTTCTTGTTTAAAATATGGTGAAGTAGCAGGCTTGAGAATAAATAAGGAGAAAACTAAAATGTTAGTTAAAAATATGACCAAATTGCAAGAAAATGATTTGGCCGGGAGAATAAACATTCAGACTACAAAAAAAATGAGATATCTAGGAATTCAAATGACGGCAAGATGTGTTACACTCAAAGGAGACAACTACGATAAATTAATTGATCAAATTAAAGTAGAACTAGATAGGAGGAAAAATTTGCAACTGTCCTTTATGGGAAGAATTGCAACAATAAAGATGAATGTACTACCTAAATTACTTTTTTTATTTCAATGTATACCGATCAGAAAAGGAATTTTTTGGAAATTTAAACAAAATTATATCAAAATTTATCTGGCAAGGTAGAAAACTAAGAATTAAACTAAAACGTTTACAGGATTCTAAGGAAAGAGGGTGATTTGGCTTTCCAGACTGGGAAAAATACTATCCAGCAGCAATACTTGCATGGGTGAGAGATTGGATATATCTAAAAAATAGGAGGTTGTTAATGCTGGAAGGCCATGACATGCAGATAGGGTGGCATGCTATCCTCTGGGATGAGAAATATAAGGCTCACCAATACTTCCAGAAGCATTTTATCAGACAGGCGCTTTTAGATGTTTGGGTTAAAACTAAGCAACGTAACTATGGAAATTCGAAATTTGCTATCAACATTGGAGATGTTCACACACCTAAATTTTATTAAATTAGGAAGAGTAATTACATAAAGATATATTAAATGAAAGAGGAGAATTGACAACTAGGAAAAACCTGCATGAGGAAGGAATAGAACTTGAATGGTGGGCATATCTCCAAGTCCAATCAAAATACACGAGAGACAAAAAGGAATGGGGCATAAAAACAGAATGAACAGATTCACATAAAATTTTATTAGTAACAGAGAAGAAGGTGATTAGAAAATTATACCAATATTTACTGGAACAAGCTATGTTTGAAGAACAAGTGAAAGAAACCATATTAATTTGGAGTAAAAACTGTGGTTATAGCATCAATTTAGACAATTGGCAGGATTTATGGGAAAGAAAAAGAAAATTTACTTTAGCTACCACATATAAAGAAAATCTATACAAGATGTTCTATGGGTGGCATCTCCCACCTTGGAAAGCAGATCAAATTTCTCAAAAGAAGACTCTATTTTCTTCATAACTGTCTAACGGATTTAAAAATTTGTCATTACTTTTTCCTCATCAATCTTTCTTTGTTAGCAATGGTCCACTGATCATTTATGCTTACCAGGTTTTGTTTCTCTGTGGTTTTCTTAGGAAAGAAAGTGTTAATCCTAACAGACCTACCTAATGCAGAGTTTGCTGTTAAATCTTTCCCTGCGGTGTCAGAATTAATGTTTACAATAGTGATTCCTAATACAGAATTCGGGTATCCACGATTAACAGGCTTGGCAAAAGCTATTTTTTGTGAAATTCATGCATCTGAAGATAAAGGTGGTTGAGCTGCAGAAATTAATGAAGTGCTCTTGGCTGGGTGAGTGACATTTTGGGAAACATCTGTAAGATTAAAAAGAAAGAGTGATATCTTTGGAATCCTAGCAGTTTATTGCTACAAAGAGTGAGAAAGAAGAAACATCAGCATTATTGTAAGACTTATATTTAAAAGGTTATATTCCTAGAGACTTACCAAAATAATTCATTTAATATTTGCTATAAAATATTTAGCACTATGAATATACATAAAACAAAATTCTACAGGCTATGTTCCTGAGCTATTTCAATAAATGAGAAAAAAAAAATAGAAAAAAATTAATAAAATAAGAAAAATCCAAGTCTTAAATATTTTTAGAATTTACAATCAAATGCAAAATGGAGTACAAGTCCTTTCCACTCCAGTACCGAATCAAGACGTCAGATCTGAAAATAATCTTAATGTTCACTTTTCTCTCCTTAAGTGATGGAAGAATAGCATCACGAGTGTGCATGTGGATATACATAGACCAAAATGAAATAATATAACTTTGAAATACCTATTATTCTGAAAATATCCTGACTCAATGCACTTACCTCTGAGAAGACATGCATATGACTATCTTCAACTTGCTTTTTTTCTCATTATTTTGCATTCATAAGCTTAAAGCCAAACTCTGACATCTTTGACCTCTGGCTTACTACTCAGAGGATATGAAAATTTAACTCAGAAAGCAATTGTCATAAATATTTGTTCTACCTAATTATATATGACAGTAGCTGAACCCTGAAGTTATGCAAATAATTGAGTTATTGCTACATAAATTCAAAGTAAGCGACAATCACCTAGCAGCCAGGTATACATCCAAAGTGGAAGCTATTTATTCCATGAAGACATCTACCAAGACTATAGGGGCCAGATGCACAGTCATCAAGGTTCACTTGACAAAGGTCACCTTCAGATCTGGACAAGCAAACACACAGGTATTTCCTGTTCCCAGGGGGGGAATTGGCATTTGTCACACATTTAAACAATCATGAGGTTTCACATTGACCTACAAAAGACATCAGTAAACAGAAGGTTATTCTTCTCAAAGTAAACCTTCTATTTATAATGGTCTTTCCTGTCACAGAAGTGACAAATAATGTTGAGTGTTTGTTCCTTGGAGCATTATCTCCACCACTTCTTTGATTCTTTCAGTACCATAGCCATCCGTCATAGGAAAGGAAAGGTTGTGAACATTTTTATGAACACTTTTTACATTAGGATTCCGGGAAGAGAATGCTTGGAATCTGGAGGGTCAGAAATCAACAAAAAAGCAACAGGATTTATTGCTGTGAAGTGATACAAAAAATTCTCCCCCAAAATGCCAGTAGCCTTTCTTGTATACTTTGAAAAATAGGAGACTGTCTGAAATGAAGAATTGCGATGCAAGAAAAGTAAAAGATGTCTGCAAACAGGAAAATTATTGAATTGTTCCTTGTTGCTGATTCTTTCTAGGTTCTTGCAGATCACCAGTAGTGATATGTCCAAATACATATCTAATATAGCTTTTTTGTTGACACTGAAATAAAATTACAACCTTGTTTGTGGCATGTATTGTAATTTCCCATACTAAATGTTCTGCTCACTACTTGTACTATCAAACCTTACAATGATGGTCTTTTCCTAACAAAGGAACACAAACCTTTGTTGTTCAGCCTTCCTGCCTAAATAAGAGAACTTCAATATTCAGAATTTTCCAGAAAGAACAACCCTTATCCAAAACATCCTGGAATCCTGATATGAAAATTGTTCTTTAAAAAGCACACAACCTTACCTTGTTGTGATGGATGACTGTGGTACTAAAACCACAGTAATGGAGATAATGTCTTGAAATCCATAAACTAAAGGTTGCCAAATTTCACCCCAAGGCATTCCTTTCTGACAAACATGTTAACATCCAGAACAGAAAAAAGAAGAAAATAGAACAAAAAGAGATACCGATATATGTTCCTCTACACATTCATAGATTCACTTAACTGAGCATTTATATGCTGCTTACTACATACCTATATATATTTCCAATCCTCTGGAAATGCACCTATCTTTCACATACTTTGATATTTACACTGAAACTAGGAAACAATGTTTGTACTATATCTTCTGAAAATATAATCTTACGTTGGGTTTCAATGTTTGAATACTAGAGTAGTATTCAAATTAGAATTTCATAAATATATGTTATAGGTATTACATTTCCCCCATCCCATTTAAATTTAACACATATCACAAATAATTGCAAAGAGCAAAGTCTCAAGTGCAAAATTTGCTAAAAAATAAAATACATAAAACCAGGCCAAAGAGTAGCTACATTAACTTTCTTAATATAGCATTTTTTAAAATATCTAATGGCAACTTCCCTAATTGTCTGGGAATTATGGGGCTTGTGGTGTTAATATAACTGATCAGGACTGAATTGGGGCCGTGTAGCTAAGTCTGGCATTGCAATGCTCATTCCAGCTGATACTCAGGAAAATCCTTTAGATACACATAATGTGATTTGAAGTACTTTTTATGAAACACCAATTTTGTTATTCCAGTTTTTGCTCTTGTAGAAGCTCCATAAAAGCAGCCAAAATCTACGTGAATAGTGTAATAAAGCATTACAATAAACATTGCTCTATGGTGGATTGTGAATTTAAAATGCAATTCCTGGTACATTTACACAGGGACAATCAGCTGAGTGCAATTAGTTTTCGGTTATATAAGGACATTCTCATCAATTTAAAAAAACTACTACTGATGAATTTGTCTAAATTTAAAAACAGTGCCAGTTATTTAAAAAGTCAATAGATATAATATAAATATAGTATATAACATTTCTTAAGAAATTACTATTCTATTTTTATTCAACTATGTTGACCGAAATATATATACATATAGGCATTTGCTCATAGAAAATATTTCTAGCTCAGAAAATGTATGTCAATATATACAGGTTAGTAATTGTTTTTGTTAATTGTTATTGCTCAAGATGCCTGAAAACAGTTACCTATGATATACAAATTTAAGATAATAGACAAATCAACTGTTTACTCCATAAAATAAACTTGATATTTATTTAATAAATTGACAACTGTACCACATTTATTTTCTTGTCTCAGATTGTAAACATTTCAAGAAAAAGAAAAATATTTAACATATGCAGCATAGTATCTGAATGTGAATCACATATTGTACCAAACACTAACAAATTAAAGTTACAATTTCTATGAGTAGCACAAAACTCCCTTCAAGTCTATTTCAGAAAGTTATCAGGAATTAATCAGAAAGATAATCTATTGATAGCACCATATTCCATTAAATAGGGTGAGGGATCCAAACTCTGTTGCATAGTATCACACAGGTAATCCTTAGCTGACATTCAGAAGTTTAACAAATGTTCAAAGTTATAATGGCCTCAGAAAATATTTTGTGGCTTATAAAGCATTTCCAGCTGTAATAAAACACTATACCCTCTCTCCCACAATTAAATGACTGCATTTTAGATGCTTGGCAACTAGCTGGAATTTATGAATGGCTGCAGAAACCTGCAGTCACGTGACCATGATTTGTGAAGTATTTTTGCCAGTTTCCAGCACTTTTTCTGACTTCCTTCAAAAAACATCCATTTGGGAGAGTGGATTTGGATTTAGGATTGTATGATTCACTTAACAATCATGTTATTCACATAACCAATGCCATAAAAAAGGTGAAAATTCAGGTCCCATTACATGGTTCCTCAACTTATAACAATGACTTACAACCAAAATTGCAGTACTAATTGCAGTCATAGGTCAAGGACTGTCCTTATACTGTATAAAAAAAACAGGGAGCAAATCCCACACTCAGTAGCATTGATTTTGTTACTTATTTGGATAATGAAACATCTGCAAACAAACAAACAAGCTGCAAGAGCACTAAGGACTCCACAGATTCTAAACAAACAAAACTTATTTTGGCTAAAATTGTATTAGGGAAAAGCTCCCCCTTTTTTTGAGAAAAGGGGCTGAAACATAACACTAATGACTGTATAATAAATTTATTACATGACATGATGCAACTCTAAAAGCAGAAGCCTTCAAAACAAAAACAACCTCTTTCAAAATAATACTCTCTTGCTATAGTGCTAACAGCACATCTACAATTAAATCTTCCTTTTCTTTTTTGCTGTGATTGAATTTTTCCAAATCTACTGTAACATCCATTTTCTAAAAAGCCAAGGTTGATTTTGCCCAGCTGATGTCATCTTTCAGTTATAAACCCCTCAGCCATACTTTTATTTAATGCCTGTGGAGATTCTCAGCCATTTAGGGGTGGGTTCTACTTACCTTTTCTACCGGTTTGCAACGGGGCCACATGCACGTGTGAGCAAAGCGAGCACGCGCACACGCTCTTATGCGCATGCACAGAAGCATTCTGATGACGTCGGGGTTGGTGAGCGGAGCCTCCGGCCAGTTTAACTACCGGTTCTATAGAACCGGTGCGAACCGGAGCCAACCCACCACTGATCCAGTTGTCTCAAAGGTGCTTTTCTTCAAAAGGCAACTGCATTGTTTTTTTCTTAGAGGGAAAAGAAGGAAACGTTTCACTTCTCATCCAAGAAGCTTCATCGGTTCTGATCGAGGGTGGGTGGTTGGGTGGTTGTGGGGGGATGATGGCCACACAGGAAAATGGTAGGATCTTATTTAATCCATTAACCACCTCCAGAATGACCCAGCCACATTGGGGCCCTAGGTCAGTTGGCAGAGCTAGGTCTTTAGGCTCTTTTAAGAAGGCCAAAAAGGTGGGTGCAGATCTCACTTTGGGAAGCACAATATTCCATTGGGCAGAAGCCATGGCAGAAGAGGCCTTTGTGTAGGACCTTGCCAGCATGGCATTCCTTGTCTGACGGTATCTGTAGCATATCCTTTCTGCCAACATAGATGGCATTGGGAAATCTCTTTGGGGTAAGACAGTTCCTCAGATAAGACTTCATTCCAGATTCTAAATTAAGCTGAAAAGATACAGTTACCATTAACAATTGTTAAAGCATTTTACCATTTTTATTTGTTCTACATAATATGCTCTAGGTGATTTTGGCTGAAAATCATCTTATCCAAAGAAAAAAGATTGAAGTACACATGGCTAGGAATATACTGTACATTGAGAAACCTATATCCAAATTCAGTCATCTACCCAGTGTGTTACAATTACCATTTTCAATAAATAATAACTTATTACGGATCCCCTGGCATATAAGAGGAATTTAAATTCAAACATTATCCATAGCATCCATAGGAAAGAAAATAACCTTGATTGGCCTCATAAAATTATGATTACCTCCATTCACTAATGAAAGACAGAAGGCCTTTAATTCCTCTGTGAATTTAGTTTCCATTCATATGATATCATATCATGACAATCATTCTTTGCAATGCCATCAAGTATTCCACAATGTCCCGGTGTGTATTTATCATCTGAATTGGAAGCTCTGAGTGTTGGACTCATTTCTTATTCACTCACATCAGCAAAAATGAGTGCTCAGGAAGTAAACAAAATCTATAAATAAAATGCTATCACAAGGGTACCACAAAAACCTTTTTGGAAAAAATTGACTCCAGACAAATTTAAAGTTGAATTAATTCTTCAGTTTAATGCTCTTCAGATGTTGGATTAAAATCCCCAGTTGTTCCTAATTGGCATTGTCATTGTCATGTAGGAATATAGCTAGATGTAGCTCAGAAAATTGGAAAGCATCAGGGTGAAGATGACTGAATTACTTACTGAACTATTCCATTTTATTCCTCATTAGTTCTAGATATATATTCAAAAGTCACATTGAGGAAAACAATCTTTGTCAATAGTTCCACTTATTATATTACTGATGGCTGTTTTACTCAGATACAAGGAGCTAGAAGATTATGATCAACCAATCACAAAGGTTATCTGCAAATACTACTAAGATTTATTGATGTAGTGGACAGAAAGAGGTATGTTTCTCCTTCGTCTTTACATCCCTTTTAAATTCCTGGATTATAAATTCTCCTACCATTTTCAGTCCAAATGAATTGTACAGAGCGTAACTATAGTTCAAGGATATACAATCTCGAACATGAAGGGCTGCATTTCACATTTGGAGAAAAAATACTATATTGAGTAGATCCATGTATATGGTTCCTTTGGTATCTCAGAAGAATGTGTATATTTCATTTATTTTCAAACTGTATTATGCCTTCAAATTCCTTATTTTATATTGAACTCTTTTTGGGTGTTTGTGTCTAAAATGGCATTAAACTCTGCCACCAATTTCCAACACTTCTAATGAACAGAAGGAGTTGCAGACAAGGGTTATGTGCCCACATCTTCTCACTGATCACTGCTTTTGAAGACAATACCATTTGGATAATTTTTAAAGTTGTAAAATGATACATGAATCAGATTTTGATACTGCTGCCAAAAGTAATGAAGATGAGAATGTAACCATATTCAGATGCAGCTGTGGTTTATAGTTAGGGAAACAAACCTAAGGCTAATGCACTCCCTCTTGATGTACTGGCTCGGTTACAAGGAGATTGAAAGTTTTTGAGCTTCTGTTTTTAAAGTATATTATCACATTTTACTGTTGTGTCTGACCTTTACTTTGATTAATGTTAGATAGGTTTTAGTGTTGAGGTTTTAAAACTGTTCTGTTATTCAGAGTCATAACTCTCCTAATCCATCACCAATGACAGTGTTAACTAGAATTTATGAAATCCTAAACATCTGGAAGCTACACTGAGTTTACTACAGAAAATCAAAATCAACATTGAACAGAAGCAATCAGTTTAAAAAGGTAATGAGGACTTTTGCAATACCAACAGAAGAAAACATATATAATTCAGGGTTGAACTATAGAATCCTAAATAGTCTTCATATAGATAGAAGCCTGAAGCAACCACAACTGGGACCAGCAACTTGGTTGTTAAGTGAAAGGATTGCTAAGTGAAACTGATTCTACTTATTTATTTTTTTTAATTTGATTTATATGCCGCCCTTCTCTGGAGACTCAGGGCGGCTTACAATGCGTTAAGCAATAGCCTCCATACTTTTGTATATTTTATACGAAGTCAGCTTATTGCCCCCACAAACTGGGTCCTCAATTTACCTACCTTAGAAAGGATGGAAGGCTGAGTCAACCTTGAGCCTGGCAAGATTCAAATTTTATTTATTTATTTATTTATTTATTTATTTATTTATTTATTTATTTATTCAATTTCTATACCGCCCTTCTCCTGAAGGACTCAGGGCGGTGAAGTTAAAATAACTTACATATAAAATGTGAATATAAGATGATTAAGCCAATTTGGTTCATCGGTTAAGAATTTTCAGCATAAAGATTTAGAAAAATTAGAAGAGATTTATGCCAGCCCGGCTTGGTGAAATAGAAAGATCTTAAGTAATTTAACTTTAATTGCAGACAGCTGGTGTTAAATTACAGTGCTTAGTCTGCAGAGCTATCCAGGCTCCTATGATCTCAATCCAGCTTTCCTTTGCTTTACAGACTGGCAAATATCATAAATGTGAGGATTGTCACGTATATTTTTGTCACCATCATAACTATAAATGGTTGCTGTCCAGGGCAGTTATTAAACAATGATTACATGTACTACCAAAAGTCTACTCTAACTTCAAAAACTTGTAAAATTGAAATGTAGACTTTATAAAGAAGAAACAAAGCATTCTCCCATAGAAGGGTTCAAACATTCTTTCCAATACAAGCAACCTTGAAGTAAACACATAACAAAGCTAATCAGGTATACTTGTAGGAAATATAAGATTTAATAATATATAATAAAGTATAGTAAAATATTAGAAGCTAAAATGAGAGTTTAACTTTTAAGTTTTCTTTCATTCGACTATGAATAATTTTCCTAATGGGTGCCTTATATTTTCACCAGATGTGAAGGAATGATTCTAGTTGCTAACTACATTACCAGGAATTTTTAGAAAACAATCCATTTTAGCAATCAGAACTCAGAATTAGTAACTTGTCATTTTAGTAGTCAACAATAACATCTTATACAAAGTTTATCTACCCAAACCTAAAATGTATGCCATGACGCCTCGAGAAATGCAGGAAATGCGAGACTACATAGACAAAAACTTACAAAGGGGATTTATTGAGCCAGTAAAACCAAGGGTAGCGGCGCCAGTCATGTTTAAAGAGAAAAAGGACGGCTCCATGAGACTGGTGGTCGACTTTCGAAATATCAACGCTGTTTGCGTACACAACTTGTACCCCCTCCCCCTCATGAAAGACATGTTAGCCCACCTAGCTAAGGGGAAGGTTTTCACCAAACTAGACCTTCGAGAAGCTTATTACCGAGTACGCATAAAGGCAGGAGATGAATGGAAAACAGCATTCAACTGCCCCCTGGGCCCCTGGTTGTTGGGGGCCAAACGCACTACGAAGTGCAGCGGATTCTTGATTCAAGATGGCACAGGGGGCGCCTCCAGTACTTAATTAAATGGAAGGGTTACCCAGTGTCAGAGGCTTCCTGGGTGAAGAGCGCAAACATTCAAGCTGATCGCCTTATAGCAAAATTCCATGCAGACCACCCGGGAAAGCCGGGAGGGGGGGTGCACAGCCAGGGAGGGGCTGATGAGACTAATCTTGTTGTGTTTTCCCTATGGGATAGGTGATGTCGCAGAAGTGAAGGGAGAGGGGCCGGATGTCAGCGTTCCAAATTAGGCTCTCTTCCAGCGCTGACATAGAGAGAACAGTAGCTTGATTTATTGCTGAGATGAACTTTTACCTAGTCTTTGTATGTTACAGATAGGGTTTCCTGGGAGATGAGGAGGGGGGCACATTCCTGTGAAAAGAACGTGCTGGGATGTAGAGATGGATTTGCATGATGGCCAATGAGACATTGGGGTTGGAGTGCGGAAGAGGAGGGGGTTGGAAGGAGGGGCCAGTTTGGCTGCAAAATGAATCAGAAATGTCGGACTCTGCTATTCTTAAAATAAAAGTGATTCATTAGAGAGCTTGCGCTTGAGAATGAAGTTTTTTTCAAGATAGCACTGAAACCTGATAATAACATTAGGTGAATTTAATATTCTTTTTCCACTTAAATTCCCACTGTTGCATATAATAGGATCAGAAATCCTATTATCTTTAAAAAATAGAAACTGAAATTGGATTCTACTCTCTTACTTTCCAGCCAGTTTCCATGGTTGGAGTATCCCACCCTTGGACTCTCTAAAAAGACATCATGTACTCTAAGCAAGGTAAGAAAGATTCAACATTTTGAAAGATTCAAAATTTCAATATTTACTTTTTCCCAGTGGTGGAATTCAATTTTTTTTTACCAACCAATTCTGTGGACATCGTGTGGCTTGGTAGGCATGGCAGGGGAAGGATACTGCAAAATTCCCATTCCCTCCCCACTCCTGGGGGAAGGATATTACAAAATCTCTGCAGAACCTGTCAGAACCTGCTGAAATTCACCCCTGCTTTTTTCCAGTTGTGCTATGCCGACTCAGAGAGAAATTTATAATATGTACCTTTATTCTTTCACATTGTGAGTTTAAAATTGGCAGTGCATTTAGGAATTAGAGAGACCCAGTTTGGTTTAGTTAGGGCACTGGGCTAAAAAGCAAGAGACCATGAGTTCAAGAGCTGCCTTGGCCATGAAAGTCAGCTGACCTTGAGCCGGTCACTTTTTCTCAGTCCAACTGACATCACAGGGTTGTTGTTGTAGGGAAAATAGGAGGAGGAAGATATGTTGGATGTGTTCGCCACCTTGAGTTATTTTTAAAGTAATAAAGATGGGATACAAACAAATCAACAAATAAATGTGTGTTGTAAGGCTAGAATGCTCTGACCAACAAAAATTGACATGCTTTGCTTTCTTTCAAGCTTCTATCTATTTACTAGATTGCAGTGAATGAATTAAGACACTGTACCTGAATACCAATGAATACTATATTGCTTCTTCTACTGAATGAGCCAGCAGTGTTTACTTGCAGATATGTATAAAACTGTACCCTACGTGGAATTCTACATGGCGTGTTGCTAATTACAAAGTTCCATATGGGCAATTAAATAATTCATGATTTGCATCACCACAGCAACTGACAGGACATCCACTGGATTCTTCCTTCCCTTTCTAATAGATGGACACAGTTACTCTGCAATCTATAAGAGCAATTAATTTTTAAATGTGCTTTAGGCTGACTTGGGAATAGTATAGTAGATTACAAAGTTTCAATAATGTATGATCACCATGTGGTATGATGTCACTCAAATTGACATTTTGTAGAACCTCCTGGGGATTTTTTTAAATATTTGAATTGGTCCTCAGAGAAGCCTGAATAAAAAAGAAAAAGAAAAGGGAAATCGTTTTTTTTTTAGAATTGGTTTCAGTATGCCAATAGCATAATGATGTACAATTAACTTGTACATCTCTGATGACATTAAATGCAATATGATTATAAGCAGTGATATACATATTTATTATAAAACTTATAATAATATTTGTAATAATTACACTGAATCATTAAGTGTAATTATTACATACATTAAAAGATTATTGAGATTCCTATCAGCTTCCAGGTGCAAAAGCTCATTTTGTCTTGCTTTGTTTTTGTCTTTTTTCTGGACAAAAACATTGCCCATTCTTGGTTTACTGCATATGTAGGCCAAATCTAAGAATTTATTTATTTATTCAATTACTCATTCACCTTTTAATACATATATTCCACCATTCTTCCAGAAGCTTCAAAAAAGGTTTTTTTGGTGAAGTTGAGGAAAAAAATAGACATAACATTTATTTATTTAATATAATTTGTATGCCGCCCTATCTCCGTAGGACTCAAGGTGGCTCAAACATTGAGGTAGCAATGCATATTTGTTCATTTTCAGAATTTTTTTTTATTGAAAAGTTTTACAGAAAAAAAGATTTTCTCCTCAATATTCCCCCCACCATTTCCCCCCCATGCCCCACCCCTTCCCCGCATCCCCCCCCCAGACTTCCCAGAACAAAATACAGGGTATTTCAGTTAACAATCATAAGCTAAATTAACCTATCTATCCTTAGACTACAAAATCCCCACCTGAAACCTTAACTCCACTATAAATAACGTAATACTTCTAAAACTTAACATTCATTCATAAGCTATTTGATATTTTCTTGTCTTATACTTATTTTGAACATAATCAATCCATCTTCTCCATTCCGATACGTATCTTTCTTGTGTATAATCCTTCAAATACGCTGAAATTTTCACCATTTCTGCTAAGTTCATTACTTTCAGTGTCCACTCTTCAATAGTAGGCAAAAAGTCCTTCTTCCAATATTGCGCTACCAACAGCCTAGCTGCTGATATTAAATTTAAAATCAGTTTAGTCTCTAATGCTGTGCAATCCGTAATTATATCCAATAAAAACAATTGTGGAGTAAATTTCAACCTTTTTTTCAAGATGTTCTGCATCACCCACCAAATTTTTATCCAAAATGCTTTGATTTTCTTACAAGTCCACCATATATAATAATAAGTTGCATCGTCACATTCACATCTCCAACATTTAGCTTGCAAGTTTGAATACATACATGATAATTTTTTAGGATCTAAATGCCATCTGTAAAACATTTTATAAAAACTTTCTCTTAGGTTTTGTGCTTGCGTAAATTTAACATTTCTAATTTTGATGCAGTTTCAATGCAATTTAACATTTTCAGACTTTTGATGCAGTTTCAACAAAATAATAAGGAAATCTCTCAGCTGCAACAAAACCCCAATAATAGACAATACCGTATAATAGTAGCTTATACTAATAACACAGAACATACTTACAATACAGATAACCTGAGAAAGGAGATGGCATGTAACACCATTGTCTCAGGGTTCAAAATTACCCAATGGCAATGCTTACAATACTTACTTACAACCAGTGGTGAAATGTAAAATTTGTTACTACTGGTTCCATGGGCATGGTTTGGTGGGGGGGGGGGGGAATAATGTGATTGAGTGGGCGTGGCCAAATTTTTTTAAAAAAACTTTTAAAACCATTTTTTCTACAACCTCTTCGGCTGAAGGGGTTTTAAAAATAATGCTTTTAAAAGCCTCTGATGATCAGGCAACTCAGCTGGGATCATCAGAGGCTTTTAAAAGCATTGTTTCTACAACCTCTTCGGCTGAAGCGGTTGTAGAAACAATACCATGACATGCAGTCACGTGATGGGACAGCCATTGGGACTTAGGAACTGGGTCATAAGTGCCCCCAGGGAGCTCTGTTATAACTTCAAATAGTCTCTAAAGCAACTGGTTGTGAGCCGAGGACAACCTCTATTCTGTTGCATAGCCTAAAGATGAGAGAATTCAAGCAAAATGGCTCAAAAAGCACTGAATAAATACTGTTAGACCACAGGATCAAAACCATTTACCTTTAAAATCTCAGTCAGTTATGAAGCTCTGAGTAACCTGAAGAGTACTCATTATCTTGACTGTGTTAGAACAACATGGTAACAGCCATGTATATTTATGTTAAAAAGAGTAGTTAGGGACAACTGTGGTACAGAACTGGAAATACTGAAAGGAAATGCCTTTTGCTGGGCAATTTTGGGGATAATGAAAGAGCAACATATATATTGGTATTACTGCATTTTTACTTCAGGAAGGGATTTGTAACTTTTATTTTGTTTTAAGCAAAAAAAAAAAAGGTAATCTAAATGAAATAACTTTGTTGCTTTGCCCTTTCATTTGATTAATGAAAGGGAGAAGTGACATTTGTTGTAATTATTGTTTTTGTTTTAATATTAATATTCCACAGATCATGGTCCTCAATTATTGTCAATCAACCTAAAATTAGACTAAACTAAATTTCAGTGAATGATTTTATTTTCTTGGTCACCAAAGGGCATTTTCTCACCCAACCTTTTCAGGACACATTTTTAATACCTTGGATCATACTCTTATGTTCTCTAATAGAGAAGATGGTATATTAGTAAGATCTCCACCATGAAAGAGGAGTTTATATTTCAAATGTAACCGTTTTCTCAGTGGTAGTCATCATTAGTCATTCTTACAATTGATTAAGTATTAGCAATACTGGTGATTGAAGTACTACTTTTATTATTGAACTCTTGTCAGTCTTATTTCCCCTCCCAGCCTCAAAGTGATTTACAATGGGCCTCAGACTTGTTCAAAAAATAAAACTTTTTCTTAGAAACTCGTTAGACAAAACAATCACCCAGCCTCAGCCTCCAGTCTCTTCCCTTTCCTAGCCCTCTTTCTTCCTCTTACCTCGTTGGCGGTACGTGGCCTCAACGCCCATTACTGCCACCCAAAGAGAGACCAGAGGAAGCAGCGGGCATCCAGAGGGCTGTAAAACGAGGTGGAGCAGGCAAACCCACACACGGCGGGATGGGAAAGCAGATTGGCTTTCGATCCATCCCATTCAAACTTCTCCCGCTCTGTTTCATTTCGGACAGAAGGAAGCTTGGCTAAAAGGGTCTTCTGGCGCGCCGTGTCCCTGCAGGCCAGTTACCCTGGAAAGAAAGGGAAAACGGCGACAGAGCAGGAAGAATAAAAGCAGCAGCAGTAGCAGCAGCAGAATTAGGAGGGAGCAGCAGGTTAGCCGCAGCGGAGCCTCTTTACGTGCCCCCCTAACTCCATCTGTCCAAGTTGGCAGAACCTGATGGAAAAATCTCTAGCGAGCGAGATCAGCAACTCGTGGAAGCACAGAGCCCTTTGGGTTAACTAGAAGTGCTGCTGCTTGATTCCATGGCATACATTTGCCAAGTCTTCTCCAGGACGGCTTCATTTCTGGCACAGGGGTGCTAGAAGCGACCATCCATGAAAAATGAGTAGAAATGAAGTGTTTCCCAGACCCCCTAGGAGGAGAATCGTGGTAACTACAATACTAGAAGTGAGTTGGATGTTCTATTAGGACTAGGGACATAAACCATGATTCATTTCCCTTTCTGCTAAGAAAGCTATGGGATGTGCAGTTTGGGATCCTGGTATGCTTCCATGCCAAACCTCACCTCCGAAGACTATTGCTCTGGACATAACAGAGAAAGTCCCAGGATGTCTGCAACCCCTAGAAAGAAAAGGCGGAAGTAACGAAATTGATATCAGTTATACAAAATAAACTTTCTCCCAGGATTAATTGTTTTCCCCAACTATCCTCCAGATCCACCCAACTTCTCTGTCCCCCAGTATCTGCCCTGGATCAGCCTCTCCTTCAGAAAGTCATGCAGCCTTTAACCCAGTGGTGGGATTCAGCCAGTTCGCACCACTTTGGGAAAACCGGTTGTTAACTTTCTGAGCAGTTTGGCAATCTGGTTGTTGGAAGAAATCATTAGGGCAGAAAACTGGTTGTTAAATTACTTGAATCCCACCACTGCTTTAACCCCATTTAAAAAGCCCTAAATGTGGTGATTAGGCAAACCTAATGGGATGTTTTGAGTTCCTTGGGTGTTTTATTGTAATAATTATTTTCAAATTAAGATGAACTAAGAATAAAACAGCATTCCTCTTGGCTAAGTAAAATACTGATTGCTGTTTCAGAGTAACTTGCCAGCAAGCACTGAGATATAGTTTTCTTCTAAATAACTTTGGCTGTAGTCTATATATTCAGCATTCCTAATATTTAAGTAATTCTCTCCTTCCTTTTTTCAGAAGGAAGACAGATTGGATGGATAGGAACAATGAAGTTTTATTTGCATACAAAGGTAACATTTAGCATATTTTTATTCTTTTACGCTGAGCCTCATTTCACCAGCTGTGAAACATTCTGTTTTGTAAGAAACTATAAACAACATATGTGAGCTATTGTATGCATGTTTATCCAGAGACAAGCACAACAAAGTTGTTTTGATTCTTCAAGATAAATATATATAAATATGTAAGTTAATATTCCCTCAGGCATGTTGATGTACAGGTAGCTCTTGTTATAAAAGCACTGAAAAAAGCAGCTTACAACTGTTGCAATGTCTCTGTGTACACTTGATCGTAATTTGGAAATTTGACAACCGGCACATATTTATGATAGTTATAGTATCCGAGGATCATCCCAGGTTCATGTGATTTCCATTTGAGATCTCCCCAACTGACTTCTGAGAAGTAAAGTCAAGTTAAATGAAGTTGAATTAATTTAAGAACTGCATGATTCACTTAACGACCAACTTTACTTTAAAATCATGAAAGGTAGAATTTGTCTCCAAATTGCCTACCTTTGCTTTTCAGTTAGTCTCATTCTGAATATTTAAAATCTGGAATCAGGATTAGTAGGAGCTGCAAGGTGTTTTGCTATTTCATCACATTGTCCTGCAAAGCACTGCTCATCTGTTAGGATCTTTCTGAATCATTAACTTAAAACATGTGTGCAAAATCTGTGGCAAATATAAAATTTGTTACATGCCACCTCCTTTCTGAGGTTATCTGTATTATAAGCAATCTGGGAGTCCTCCTGGATATGCAGCTGTCCTTGGAGGAACATCTGACGGCTGTAACCAGGGGGACCTTTTGTCAGGTTCGCCTGATTCGCCAGTTGCGGCTCTTTCTTGATCGGGATTCCTTGTGCACAGTCACTCACGCCCTCGTCACCTCTCGCCTTGACTACTGCAACGCTCTCTACATGGGGCTCCCCTTGAGGAGCACCCGGAGGCTCCAACTGGTCCAGAATGCAGCAGCGCGGGTAGTGATGGGAGCAATATGGCGCTCCCATGTAACACCGCTCCTGCGCGAGCTGCACTGACTCCCGGTGGTCTTCCGGGTGTTGGTCATCACCTTTAAAGCGCTCCATGGCACAGGGCCTAGCTATCTGCGAGACCGTCTGCTGCTACCGACGACCTCCCATCGACCCGTGCGCTCCCACAGAGAGGGCCTCCTCAGGGTGCCATCAGCCAAACAATGTAGGCTGGTGACCCCCAGGGGGAGGGCCTTCTCTGTGAGGGCTCCTACCCTCTGGAATCAGTTGCCCCCTGAGATAAGGAGAATCCATGATCTCAGTGCCTTCCGTCGTGCCCTTAAAACCCATCTTTTCCAGCAAGCTGGGCTAGCTTAAGAAGAAATTTTTTAAATTCTTTAATTGGTTTGTGATTTTTAATTTCTGGGCCTAATATATATATATATTTAACTGTTTTTAATATTTGTATTCTATGTTCTTATTTTGGCTGTACACTGCCCTGAGTCCTCAGGGAGAAGGGCAGTATATAAATTGGAAATTAAATTAAAATTTTCAAATCCCCCTCCCTAACCTCGGTCAATGGTAAGGAGAAAAATGCAACTGATGGGGGGGGGGGAGGAAAAAGAAAGGATCCCATTTTGAAAACAGTCATGTTCTTTATTAGATAAAGCACATGCAAGTTTTCAGATAATAACCCTTTTTTGGGGGGAAATTAATCTTCAAAGTAATCAGTTCCTATATACACATCTCTTAGTAATCTGTCAATCATTGTTACATTTTTGCAAAAAAAAAAGTTTTTTATTTATTAGATTTGTATTGCTGGCCAGCTTCAATAACTCTGAGCAGCTCACAACCCAGAATTAGTTCTTAATTTGGTCCCTCAAAAAGAAGGTCATGGTGCACTCCCACCTCAAGAGCCAAGATTGGACCCTGTGGTAGATAATGTTCATCCAGTCTCAAGTGATATGCTTTGATCCTAAGCTGATCAGGTGGTAAAGATTTTGTGCCAGTGCATGGAAATTGTGCAAGCTTTGTATCACAGCGTCAGCAAGGAAAAACCTGCTAGACAAAATATGGGCATGATGATGCTGGGTAGGTGAACAGGAAAGATTCCTTGGTCAAAATGAAGAAACAATGGGAAGTACAGGGGAAGATGGGTACAGGATGGTTAGTGCATAGCAATTGGAGCAGAGCTTTACAACTCTGCTTGTAAGGTACTATGAAAGTTGTCTGGAGAAATGGCAGCAGATAGGAGGCAGGGGAAGCAAAAAAAGAATGGGGAAGATGGAGGAAGAACATTTATGTGCACAGTAGCTGACTAAAGACTGACATAATCTGATTCAGACAGTCTGTAATCAGAAACTCATAATGTGTGAAAAAGCGCTGAGGGAAGAGCTCTAGATTTTGTCAGGAATGTGCTAAGGTCAAAAACATAGCCAGAGTCAAGAGCAAAAATAGACAAAGTCATTTGCCAAGGTTGCTTCCAACAATGGAAGGCAGTTTTTGCATAGTTTAAATCTTCTTCCCAAGGATACATAGCTGAGACTTTTCTTGCTTGAATCATCAGCCTTACTTTTAGAGACAGCATCATGCTGTTTGCTTATGAGGTGCTTACTTTTAGCAGGGTGCAGGATTCATGGGCTAAAGGGATTTACCCTGCTTCGTGGCAACCATGTTGGCTAAAGAAGAATCAATACTGGCTGACGAGAGATGTGAGAGTGTTTGTGATGGTGAACACCATTTGTTCAGTGCTGCTGTAATTTCAACTGGGGGCTGAACAAGTGGTTGTTAAGTAAGGGTTACTTGTATTCTTTCATCTTGTGCTGTTTTTTTTGGGGGGGGGGGTTGTATTATCCTTTGTTTTAACAATTGACAACCATCCAGAATTGTTAGGTGGCATATACTGTATATTTAACAAAAAAATAATAAATTATTATTATACAGTTAGGTTGAGAAATCAGTACAATGGATATTATTTAACACTGTAAAATTCAGGGTTCATCTTTTAGTTCAGTAAGCACTCATTGCATCCTAGGTATTATTCCTAAGTACTCTTAGTTTTTAGAGAAAATTCAGTTTTTTTTTTTATGCCCATGAAAGACATAACAGGATATGATCCTGGTAAATTATATAGCAATTTATGGATCAGTTTTATGGTAAAAAAAATAGAAAACATGGTAAAAATCTGAGAAAATTTGAAAACTTTCTGATAATAGGTTAAAATTTTATTCCTAGAAGTTTTACAATGAAATTGAAAAGTCCCTGTTGGAAACTATTAGATAAACTAATCTAATGCCAGAAATTTTGACTGTACTTCTTGCTCATTGAAAACTGAGGAGTTTTTTTTTTTTTATCATTTTTATCTTAACATTAAATGCTGTTAGACTTCTGTGTATGAATTGTGAGAATTTAAAGAAGTCCCCTGGGCAATTATGAAACCCCCTCCTCCTTTTCTTCATTACAATTAAGTGATGGAATCTGAATACTTTATTTTTTACTGACAGCAAAGTAGTCATACAATGTAATATACATCAGTGCTATACTATCAGGCATAATAATTTATTGCTAAATAGTCTTCTCAGAGGATCTCATAGCTCTGCAGTTTTTGCACAAGGGAACAATTTGGTATCTTCCCCTAATGGACATATATAGTATAAGGGAACTATAGAATATACTTTTTATTTTGTCTGCTTTTATGTTTGTTTGAGATTAACTGTTAAAATCTCAAAATAGTTTCTTTGCAACCTGGCAGGTTGCTCATAGCTTTTATAGAGAAGAGAATGAACATTTTTAAGACAACTGAGTTGCTTCTTATTTTTGGTGGATTGTTAGATGAAAAAATAATCTCCAAAGAGAAAACTACTCAAAAATCTAGAGAAGTAAAGAATTAATGGGTTTTCTAAATCTATGGATAAAAGATGAATACTTCAGGAATTCTATTAGGGACTCTAAAAGATTGTGATCTCTAGAGATTGTGATCTTTGATGTAATATTATTTGATGTAATCCTAGTATGCTTTATGTGCAAAAAGCTGTAGTCTGGTTCACAGAAGGATTGTTTTTAATAACAACAACAACAACAATAACAACAATAAACAACCTGTATGTAGTTGTATTTTTATACCAAAGATCTCCAAAGTCACCGCTGCAGTTAACCTCATAAAAACATAAAATATGATAAAAACTTAAAAGCAGAGACAAAATAAAATGGACATGTCAAGTATTTGGAAGCCATTGGCACATGTGTCATATAAACACTAGTGGAGGCAGAGAGTGTCTCCACCCCTATGTGGAAAGGAGGGGCTTACCCTGAGTATAAAACTCTCTCCAACCTTTTCCACCTTGCTCTCTCAATCACTCTCTGTTCGTTCCTCATGAGACTTGATCTCTGTTGTACATAGTTAATATGATTTATCATATGAATAAATACGTTTAAGACATTTATTTATGCATCTGCCTCTGAACTCTCCTATGCTCCTGGGTGTTTTCTACGATCCCAATTCCACAGAATGGTAGCAGAGGGAAGGTGGCAGAACTCCAATCCAGGAGTTGTTGAAAAGGCAAGATGCCCTCCAAAATAATCTGTGAGAGAAGCTCCCCTGTTGTGACCAGGGGCCTTCAACGGAGGAGAACTTCACATCAGCCCCAGTCT
The DNA here is from genome assembly GCA_022577455.1 of Arizona elegans. NCBI lineage: Eukaryota > Metazoa > Chordata > Lepidosauria > Squamata > Colubridae > Arizona > Arizona elegans. Next base: position 31,888,084 of record JAKOOJ010000004.1, read on the forward strand.
GAATCGCAGATGGAAAACATCGAAAGGGATTTCCATCCAGCTACAACCTGGCAGCCAAAGGCCACCCAGATGCCGCAAGAGTTCCCAGGGGCTGAGGCAAGCGATGCTGGAGAAGGCTTCTTCAGCACTGACGACGAGGGGGCAGAGGACAAGATGAAAGCCTGGAGAGGCAAGTGGCTGAGATGTCAGAAGAGGAGTGCCGAGCAGCGCTCGCCTCCCTCCTTAAGACAAGGGCAGCAGCCAGAAAGAGGCCTGTGGAGGCAGGACCACAGATGCCTGCCATCCCGGTAAGGACTCCCCTGCCTGATCTCTCCAAGATGGCGACTGCCGCCAGAGAGACTCTCCCCTCACACAGTTTCCTGCCAAACAAAATGGCCACCAGCTCCCTTCTGGAGCCAACTTCCCCCAAGATGGCAGCTCCCCTGGGCACTTTGCCAGAACCACGAGCCAGGCCTACAATGCCAGCCAGTCAGTTCAGCTCTCCAGTGGCCCAGAGGACCACTCCAAACCTACAAGCCCGTGGCCAGGCTGCGCCTACCACGACAAGCATCAAAGAAACCATAGAGACCCTGATCACTGCCCTGGAAATTAGGGAGCAACCACCCACCAGCCACCCCAAGGTCCCAGATCCACCTCATCTGATGTGCCTCCAATCTCCTGAAAGATCTCCAGGTCTTCTTCTAGCTACTCCAAGGTTTCCCTGCCACACAGCTGATTTTCGGGCCTATGCTGAGGCTTCAGCCAGGCCTGACTTCAGAACCCAGAGAGGGAGATCAGAGCTCCAACAAGAAAAGGCTTTGGAGCATGCTCCATTTTCTGCACGTGCCTAGTTGCTTAAACTACAGAAAGACTACAAGAAGGAGCCAGACCTAAGCAGTCGATCCCAGGCTTAGGGATCCCAATGCCATTCACAACAGGCTCTTTTCAGCCCTTTGAACAATTCCCCATGCAGTTTAATGGTAATAGTTTTGTAACTTTGCCAAATAATTTTGAAAAATTACATTTAAGTGGTCAGAATTTTAAAAAATGGTGTAAAGAGATTCAGATAATTCTCTTAAGAGAAAATACCCTGGACATGATCAAAAGACCACCTCCTTTACCTTGGAGCCCTGAAATCAAGTTCCTGCATAAAAGAGCTTACACAACCCTGTTAAGTTCTATACACATAGCTCTATATGCCAGTCTTTCAGACAGTCTCACAGCTCAGGAAGTTTCGACTGCCCTATATAATTTGTTCCATAGTGACAATATGGCTGCAACCAGCAGATTGTCAAGAATTTTTCACAATTATAAACTCAAACCTGGTGACAAGATGGGGAAACATTTGGCAATGCTTAAAGACATGAGGAATGAGCTTATACAGAGAGGGGAGCCTGTTTCTGAATCCACTTTAATTAGTGTAATGTTGAACTCCCTAGACAAATCCTGGAGTCCTTTCATTATTTCTCTAGAAAGGGTTTCTAGGGAACAAAGAAATATAGAATACTTTTCTGGTCGCTTTATTGAGGAAGATTTAAGGTGCAGAGATGAGGAACAAAAAGAAATGAAGGAGGCATACCACTCAGAGGAGGTGCCAGGACACAAGTGAAAGGATTAATACCCTTTCCACCTTCTTTGACTGTGGCATGCAAGGTCACTTTAAAAGGGAGTGCCCTCACTCTAGGGCCAACATGGCTGGACCTAAGCATAATAAAAATAAAAGAGACCGTGGAAGAGGGGGAAGTGGTCATAAAGGATACCAATTTTGTAGTGTCACAGGTGACAATCCCACCTCCCAGGTACAGGATGCTGAGGTGCTGTGGCTTCTTGATTCAGGTGCATCAACGCATATAGCTAACAAGAAGCAACCATTTAAGGTTTTACACCCACTCAAGTCCTCAGTAAAAGTTGCCACTGGGGACAAGGCAGAGGTAACTGGGGAAGGCGTGATCAATGTGCCTGGTATAGGAGATGTTACTGGGGCACTGTATGTTCCCTCAATCAAGAACAACCTTTTAAGTTTTTTAAAATTGACTGAGGATAAAAATGTAAAACTGGTATTTGAGAAGGGTGGAGGTTATATTTTCGAAAGTGGGGATGTTGTTGGCGATATTGTAAAAATCAACAATTTGCCTTATTTTTCCCCAAAAGCAAAGGTCAAAAGGCACAAGACACCTAATAAGAGGGCACAGGGGGCTAGTGCCCAGATAGAGCAGAAAGCTCCTGGGCCAGCCCTCAGGTTCTCCAAACTCAAGGATGCTGGCCCTAATCCCAATGAAGCTCCTAAACCAGCTCCTAGGACATCCAAAGCCATTAAGGCTGAGCCCATTAAGATCACAACTCCTCAGCCAACTCTGAGAAACTCTAAGGTGACCATTAATCCAGTGCCTACTGTCATTACTACACAGACCAAGACTGGTAATGATAAGATACATAAAGTTGACAAAGTATGCAAGGGTAAACCTTTACATTTGGATTGTGCGCATATATTACACCGCAGGCTCGGCCATGCCAGCTTCCCGGTTATTAGGAAAATGCAAGATTTTTCCGATGGCCTTAAGATAAAGAATTGTAATACCTATTTAGAATGTGCCATCTGTAAGGCAGCAAAATCAAAAACTGCTGCTATACCTAAGGTCTCTTCCCGACGTGCAAGGTACCCTTATTAGTTGGTACACATGGATTTGATTGGTCCTTTTAGACCCTCCCTTGGCAAGAGGCGTTATTTTTTATTTTTTTTATTTTTTTATTTTTTTATTTTTTATTATAGACAAACATACACATACAAATATAAACATTTAAACAAACTAAACATAAACTAACTATACAGTGAAATCAAGTCATCAAGCTTGAACTTTGAAAATAGAGCTACTTCGGTAATTGTATATCAATATATCTGTACATATTATCTTTCATCATATATCAGTATTTATATAACGATATTTCATTTTATTTCCTTGTTTTGGTAACATTGGGTGGTATTCCTTTATTTCGTGTTCTTTTTATCTAGCCAATTGTACCATTTTTGCCAAATTAAATAATAGTCTGAGTCTTCTTTTCCCTGTATTTCTTTGGTCAGTTTGTCCATTTCCGCACATTCCATTATTTTTTGTATTATTTTTTCTTCTGGTGGCGTATCTTCCAATTTCCACATTTGTACGAAAATGATTCTGGCGGCGGTTAGGATGTGTATTATTAAGTATTGTGTCTCTTTTTTATAGTCCTTAGTCAATAATCCTAATAGGTATGTTTCCGGTCTGAGGGGCACTTTTTGGGTAGTGATTTCTTCCAGCTGACTTTGAATTGTTTTCCAAAATTTTTTGGCTTTCGGGCATAACCACCACATGTGGTAATAGGTCCCCTTCTGTATTTTACATTTCCAGCAATTCTGGTTGGTGTTGGGAAACATCCTTGCCAACCGTGCAGGGGGGAGATGCCACCTATAAAACATCTTGTATGTATTTTCTTTGTAGGGCACGGACATTGTCAGTTTAGTGTTTACTTTCCACATTTTTCCCACTTTTCTAAGTTAATATTATATCCAAAATTTTTTGCCCAACTAATCATGTTTTCCTTCACCACTTCTTCTTCCAATTTGTATTTAAGCAAATAATTACATATTTTAGTTATCAATTTGTCATCTGATTGTATTATAATTTTATCTAATTCATTCCTTTCTTTTTGGATTCCAAATTTTTTCATATCACTTTTATATCTTGATTTTATCTGTAAATACGTCCACCAATCAATGTCCGTGCCCTGTTGTCTCAATTCCTCTGTTGTTTTTATATCTCCCTCTGTATTCAACAGTTCGTCATAGGTTTTCATCTTGCCTATATCCATTGTGTTCGGGTAAATTTGGGCCTCCATGGTTGATAGCCATCTTGGGATTTTATCATAGTGTTTTCTCCTTATTTCAGTCCAAATTTTTGCCAATGCTCCTCTGATATAATGTCTCCTAAAATGATCATGTTGTCTGGGTTTTTCCTCCCATAAAAATGCATGCCAGCCTTTGGACAGATCAAATCCTTCTAGTGCTAATGTTCATTTATCTTCAAGCGTCATCCAATCTTTAATCCACGTTAAGGCTGTTGCTGTGTAATATGTTTGCCAGTCTGGTAATCCCAGGCCACCCCTTTCTTTGGTGTCTTGCAGGTGTTTCAGTTTAATCCTGGCTCTTTTTCCCTGCCATATATACTTTGATGTCATTTTATCAAGATCTTTGAAATATGATTTTCCTGGGTTTATCGGTATTGTTCTAAATAAATATAACATTTTTGGTAAAATAGTCATTTTAATTGAAGCAATTTTGCCTAATAGTGATAGTTTCAATTTACTCCATGCCTTTAAGTCCTTCTGAATTTGTTTAGCCAATTTAATATAGTTGTCTTCTTTAAGGGATGATGCTTTATTGGTGAGCCAAATTCCTAAATATTTTATTTTTGTTGTTGTTTGTATTCCTAATGTCTCTTCCAATTCTTTCTCCTGGGTTTGTGTCAAATTTTTAGTTAGTAGTTTTGTTTTTTGTCTATTAATTTTCAAACCAGCCACTTCGTCATATTGTTCTATCCTCCTTAGTAAATTCAGTCCTGATTGTTTTGGTCGTTCTAATATAAATACTACGTCGTCGGCGAATGCTTGTAACTTATATTCCTGGTTTTTGGTTCTTAGTCTTTTTATTTCATTGTCATTCCTAATTTCATTCAACAGGGGTTCCAATGCTAGTATATATAGTATAGGAGAGAGAGGACATCCTTGTCTCACTCCCTTGGATATTTTAAATTGGTCTGTTGTCTCTCCGTTTATCCATGTTTTGCAATTTGATCTGAATATATTGTTTTAATCATATTTAGAAATTTCTCGCCAGTTCCCATTTTTTCTAGTTGCAATGTTAGGGCGTTATTTTTTAATGGTAGTCGATGATTACTCTCGTTATGGCCATGTATTTATTTTAAAGGACAAAACTGAAGTCTTTACCAACTTCAAATATCTTTACAACCAGATCCAAACACAACACAAGGTGTGCATCACTCAGGTGCAGAGCGATAGGGGAACTGAGTTTACATCCAGGACTTTTGAAAAGTGGATAAAGGAGAGAGGTATCCTCCATTTTAAATCATCGCCTCAAACGCCTTCGGAGAATGGCATTGTAGAAAGAAGAAATGGCGTGCTGCAGAATGTCATGAGTTGCTTATTTGCAGATGCCGACATGAGCCAAGGTTTTTGGGCAGAAGCGGTCAAAATGGCTAATTATCTAGTCAACAGGACATGGAGTAGTGCCATTAACCAAACACCATACTTCCTGGTCCATGGAAGGAAACCTAGCCTCTTACACCTGAGTTGGTCACCGCAGCAGCACATGGGGAACACAATTTTCAATTCGACATGCAAACTGCTTATTTACACGCACATTTAAAACAAAAAAATTATGTCAGAGGTGCCCCCAGATTCCAGCAGCAGGAAGGCCACACCTGGCTTCTGAAGAAAAGTTTGTACAGCCTCAAACAATCAGGCAGAATGTGGTACAAATGCCTGACTACAACACTCAAATCACTGGGTTTCCATCCATCTCCAGCTGATAAATGTACCTTCACAAGGGATACCAAAGGGGGGCTGGAGAAAGTCCTAGTGTATGTCGATGACCTTTTATATATAGGGCCTGACAAGGGGGGATGTAATATATTTGCCAGGACTCTACAAAAAAGGTTCACTCTAAAGTCTTTAGGATATGTGGACAAGTACCTAGGCATACAAATCATCACTACACCAAAAGATTTTGCTCTCTCCCAAAAGGAGAAGATAGAGGAACTTTTGGTGAAATGTAAAATGGAAGATAGCAAGCCAACTGCTATCCCAATGCAGACCGACTATTATGGTTTGGCCCACAAGGATAGCCCAGAGTTCCAAAATAATACTCTATTTAGATCAGTGGTCAGCTCATTATTATATATAAGTAATTGGAGCCGTCCAGACATTGCCCTGGCCGTGAACCTGCTATCCAGACAAGTGGAACATCCTACCAGTTCCACTGGTTGGCCATTAAAAAGTTATTAAGGTATCTCAAGACCACAGCAGATTACGTGCTTCGCTTGGAACCTGAGAATAGAGACAAGGCCCAATTAGAATGCTTTGTGGATGTGGACTGGGACGGAGATACCAAGACACATAGGAGTACTTCGGGCTTCTTGGTACTGTTAAATGGGGCACCCATCCATTGGCATGTGGGGCAACAGAAATTTGTTTCATGCTCCACCGCTGAGGTCGAATTTGCATGCCTATCAGAGGCAGAGAACGATCTGGTATGGTTTGATGCCTTAATCTCTAGCATCTGGACATCACCAACTTTGCCCATCCAAATTATAGAAGATAACACCGGGGCCATAGGCATTGCCAAAGCCTATGCGGTGGGGAAAAGGTCCAGACATATTGATATCCGTTATCAAAATGTTAGACAACTAGTAGAGATGGGTTTTATATCTTTAACACACTGTCAGACCAAACATCAAACAGCAAACACCAATTAGAATTAACACAAAACCTCAACCAGCAGATAGGCACAAAGATATGTGTAGGAAGTTATGTCTCACAGGGTAAAATCTGTTGTGCATTGCATTAGTGTGTTTGCATGCCATTGGCTCGCAAGGAGGGGAACTGTTAAGTATTTACAAGCCATTGGCACATGTGTCATATAGACACCAGTGGAGGCAGAGAGTGTCTCCACCCCTATGTGGAAAGGAGGGGCTTACCCTGAGTATAAAACCCCATCCAACCTTTTCCACCTTGCTCTCTCCATCTCTCTCTTTTCATGTTCGTTCCTCATGAGACTTGATCTCTGTTGTACATAGTTAATATGATTTATCATATGAATAAATACGTTTAAGACATTTATTTATGCATCTGCCTCTGAACTCTTCTATGCTCTTGGGAGTTTTCTATGATCCCAATTCCACAGGATATTCCCAATAAAACAGTAGGAACAATAATGACCATTTGTTCTCCAAATGCTCTCCATGATATCTCAGTCTTTCATAGTTTCAGAGGGCAAAATGGTTGTGCTGATTCAATTTCTAGAAGGAGGCTGTTCAATAACATGGGGGTGCAACTGGAAATCACTGGTTGTGAGCTCTTGCTTTCTTCACTTCACAAACCTAAAAAAAAAAACATTTAAATATGTATATGGCATGGGTATGGTAGATGAAAAGTACATTGGTGCTAATCTCTCTATGGTTTTATAAGTGAAAACCAGTACTTTGAATTATACCCAGAAACCTAATGGTAGGTAGTCCAACAACTCTCAAATAGGTATGATATGTGTCTAGCAACTTTGACTTGCTAATATTTTAGCCACTGCATTTTGTAGTGATTTCTGACTCTGATGTTGAGCGGTAACCCAAGCACATGAATGAGTGGCTAGGGCTGCAAGTAGTGCTGTAACTAGTATACCAGTTGTAACTGGTCCTCCAGCTATGGTCTCTGCCTGCTTATCTAACACAAGAGCTTGTGTACATGCCACACAAGCAGAACCATAAAATAGCTCTGAAGGCTTCTACGTTATATTACTAGGACTCTGATTCAGATTCTAAGCAAGTGTTTGAGAACCAGTAACATTGACTGGCCACCATTCTGTGGATCCAACCTCTATTTATGATACGATGTCAATATCAAGCCAAATAATACCAGGAAAGGAAATCCCTCCTCATCAGGATGTTTTGATATCTTATATGTATTCTGTACAAATTGGAAATAAACTAAACCTTTCTGGTGTGGCCCCATCATTCAATCCTTGCATATGTGCAGTGTTATTGCATGCAAAGAATACGTTCTTGAGTTATCACTAAATGATTACACTAATCCGGCATCATAAAAACATTTAAGGCCAGAAAGGAGTATTATAGTCTGAGTCAAATACGAAGAATTCCCTCCATGCTTGATTTCAATTGGTTACATTTCTCTTAAAGCTGGGATGCACATTTGCACCAATGCAGTAATTAAAGAGATGCTGATTTAAAAATGTATTAAGGCAGAATCTAATTCTAAATCAACTCTACCCCCACCCCCCAACCAAAAGATTACAATCAATCAGATTCTAATTCTCTGCAGAACTCTGGCTTTATAGCATTGCAATCTGTGATTCTTATTTTCTTTGAGGTTTGCAATCCTACAAGATATTATTTTATACTCTCTTATTAGATATGTTAATTTTGGCCCAAGAGCTAATCAATAAAGTAAAGTATGATATCTTAATTTAAAATCATGTGAATAATAACAGTTTTAATAACTCAACATGGGTAGTTTGTTAGGGTTAAGCATAATGCATATGAGACTAAACATATAAACATATATTTAGAAATCTTCGTATTTGCCTGGAAGAACAAAGTAAGAGAATTTATTTGGTCCAACAAACTTGGAAAACAAAAGTTTACTTGCCTTTGAGTGGTAGTATTTATTTCTTTGTAATGTTTCTCAAAAAAGTTATCAAACATCATAAAAAGGTAGATAATACAGAACAGATAGAAAGAATGAAGCAACAAGCTATTAGAAATCTTAATACTCCTCCTTCTAAAATATGGTGAAATAAAAATTGTCCTAAAGCAATTGTCTAAAAAATAAAGAAAAAAAACCACCTTTGTAATGGATGTGCTTTTCAGAATTATAGAAGGGTGCAAAGTATTCAGCAGAATTTGAATAGTTTAAACCAGTCAGACAAATAATTACTATTGGAGCCTTTAAAAAAAATTATTGTCTTCTTACTAGGTTTAGAAGACAGTTAATGTGTTCTTATATGTGATTGTGATTTGTTAATTGAGTTTTATATTATCTTTTTGTTTAATTTGGAGTCTTTTTTTTTTTTTTACTTTTACATTACTCAAAGTCATAGATTATGAATTTGGGCACTTATCTTTCTTAATTTATCTCTTTCTTAATTTACATTAACTGAATGTATTTAATGCTGGGAAATATACCAGTAGCATAGCTCCACATGCAATAAATATGAGTGCTTGAAAGCTACTCAGTTTGCTGCGGGCATTGGGATGATAAAAAAAAAAATAGAAGAGCATATTTGATTACTGTGCAACCTTTAATTTACAGTATACAATGATAAATTAAGTAATTATTTTTTTAAAAAAATCTATCTGTGACACCTTAAGCAGCTGCTTCAATCTGCCTAATGGTAAAGTCAGTACTGCTCCACTGATACGTGATCTGATGGCTTTGTTTTTTTCTCCTAATTTAGCAGTCCGATCAATTCCAGGTAAGTATCTCCATGTCACTAAGTTGGCAATTTATTATAATTTGAGTAGCATTTTTATGAGGAACTGATAAAACTATTAAAATACACACCATGGTTTAATATCATCACTTCTCTGTAGACTTGACTACTCAAAATGTGGGTCCAGATCAAGGGGAGGAGGAGAAAGAAAGTGGGAGGAAGGGAAGGGAAGGAGGGGGAGGAAGGGAGGGAGTGTGCAAAGGCTAGTGTAAGCTGGAGTTTGGCCATAGCCAGCAGGGTGACTTCGAGCTACTTTTTCTCTCTCAGCAGAATCACCTCACAGATTGTTGTTGTGGGAAAATAGGAGGAGGAATTATCAGGCATGTTTGCTGCCTTTAGTTACTTATACAGAGTAAAAAGGCAGGGGGAAAAAATCTAACAAATAAATAAAATGTCATCTCTAACTATCTCCTCTTCCAGGACTCCTTTGACTTATTTAGTTCTAAACATTAAGACCACCAGCCATTTTAACCTTGAATCCAGTCCTGAATAAACCAGGAAGTAAATCAGCCTTCCATTTGGAACCAGATGTTCATATGGAAATGTGGCATTCCACTTGCTATAACTTTTTTTCTGTGATAAGATTTTTGTTTACCAGAAAGATCCAGAAGCTTTGATTCTTATCTTATTTTACAGCCTTACTGTAGCCAAGCAAAGACAGTCCCCACAGATCAAAATGAGTGAAGCAAACATTCAAGCCTAACAATCCAAGAGATATTGGATAAGTGCTTAAGAGACTTGAATTACAGTATGTTGTACTCTACAGTGTTTTTATGTCAAACAAGTGATTATCATGTTAGACTCAAATTGGGTTTCATCTCACCCACTGAGGCCATATCTGGAGATGGACGTGATGCTACCTGCAGGACCACATGAAATTTTAGTGTAATATTGATACAGCTGCTGCAAACTAATTCTATCTACCCCCACTAGTTCTCATCAATCATAGGTATGGCAATAGTAGCCCCTTGAATAGTTCCAATTCTTTATCTGGCTTTCTTATAACTGATCTTTGTGAGGTCATAGATATTCCATCTAGATATTCTTTAGAATTACTTGTCATGGGCTCACTTCCCAGTAGAAGAATTCTGTGTCACTTGAGAATCATCATAATCTGAATGCTGCATTTAGATGTTTCTCCCTTTTCATCGATTGTGCATCATTGCTGTATGCAGGTCACATATTAAGATGACTAATATTTGTGTGTAAGTCTCGCAGTTAATGTTTTTACTTTATTTTTTAAAATATAGCATAGAATATGCATTTCCCAGATAAATTTAGGCATTACAGAAAAATGTCTTTTCTATTAAGAAGTTTAATAATTATAATAATTTATGGCCCAAAAATTCAAATGAGGTACTGCTTAATACTGATTGCTTGTCTAAGTTTAAATCCAGATACAGTGTGATACATTTAGCAACTTTGAAATTGGTGTAAATAATCTAATTTCTGTCTCAGCAAATTGATTAGTATATTATTCCATGCTCTGGAAGATTATAACAAATAAACAGATCAAAAATATTCCAGATATTTGCTTTCCTTCTCTAATTGTATATTTTGAAGACAGTTGTATATTTTGAATATATTGATTACATATGCAATGCTTTCATATTTTTAAAAAGAATGTATATAGACTTTATTGCACTAGTGGATGTTCTTTGTTATATTTGATCCAGACTTTCTTTGCAAGGCAGCAAAATTATCTTGTCCCATTTTTCCCCACAATAATAATAATGTGAGGTAGAACACACTGACATAGAGAATGACTGACTGAAAGACATCAACTAAAAGCAATGAAATCAGGTTTCCCCCATGCTGGTCCAATAATCAAATACAGTGTTTTTGCAGTGTTTCTTTCATAGCCTGAGATAAAATGGGTTGCTATTTAGTGTAATGATTAAGGCAGCAGGTCACAAACAGGAGACAGCAAGTTTTAGTCTTGTTTTAGGCATAAAGTGACCTTAAGCCAGTCATGCTTTCTCAGCCCTAGGCAGGAGGCAATGGCAATGGTACTTCTGAAATCTTGCCAAGAAAACTGCAGGGAATTAGTTATCCAGGCAGTTTCTGCAATTCTTATAAGAAGACATATTTTCTCACAAAAGGATTAATCACAACAATTTCCATTTTCATTTGATTTGATTTGATTTGATTTGATTTGATTTGATTTATATACTGCCCTACTCCTGAAGGACTCAGGGCGGTGAACAGGCACAAGATAAAACACATAGAATACAAAAATTTAAGAGCAGAAGTAAAATCGAATTAAATCAATTTAGCCTAAGACAAATTTAAAACCCCAGGTTAAGAACAAATTAAAATTTACATTAAAATTTTACATTAAAAAGAGAATGGGAGAGGTTGGGCCAGACCAACCTAGTGAAATAAAAAGGTCTTGAGAGTGCGGTGGAAGGTGCATAGATCCGGGATCCTCTGTATCTCCGGGGGGAGCTCGTTCCAGATAGTAGGTGCCCCCACAGAGAAGGCTCTCCCCCTGGGGGCTGCCAGCTGACATTGTTTGGCCAATGGCACCCGGAGGAGAACATACCGGCCGGTGGGAGGCCGTTTGCGGCAGCAGGTGGTCCCGTAAATAATCAGGCCCTAAGCCATGGAGCACTCTAAAGGTGGTAACCAAAACCTTGAAGCGCACCCAGAAGACCACCGGGAGCCAGTGCAGCTCACGCAGGAGAGGTGTTACATGGGAGCGCCACGTCACTCCCATAACCACCCACGTGGCCGCACTCTGCGCCAGTTGGAGCCTCCAGGTGCTCCTCAAGGGGAGCCCCATGTAGAGAGCGTTACAGTAGTCCAGGCGGGAAGTGACGAGGGCATGAGTGACTGTGTTTAAGGAGTCCCGATCCAGAAAGGGACGCAACTGGTGAATCAGGCGGACCTGATGGAAAATCCTCCCAGTCACAGCCATCAAGTGCTCTTCTAAAGACAGCCGTGAATCCAGGAGGATGACCAAGTTGCGAGCCCTCTCGGTGGGGGCCAGCGATTTGCCCCCAATAGTCAGCAATGGCGTCAACTGACTATATTGGGACGTTGGAAACCACAGCCACTCAGTCTTGCATGGGTTGAGCCTGAGCCTGTTCCTTCCCATCCAGATCCGCACCGCCTCCAGGCACCGGGACATCACTTCAAGGGCATCGTTGGGGTGGTCATTTGACATTAAAATTTCATGTTAAACTGTACTGAAATCTGCAAAGCTGACATCTCTCTGAAAGTGTGCAAGGTTGCCTTGACCCATGGCTGAAATTGTCTAGTGATGTAGACATATGTATTATTATTATTATTATTATTATTATTATTATTATTATTATTATTATTAGTTATTGTTATTGTTATTTAGGTAATGTGTCATTGCAGAGAATTCCACAGTTGGGGAAAAATATATTTCTGTAGCAAAATGTGCTGTTAGATGTGAGGTAAATGTACCCTAGAGTATAGTAGAGTAGAGTAGAGTAGAGTAGAGTAGAGTAGAGTAGAGTAGAATAGAATAGAATAGAATAGAATAGAATAGAATAGAATAGAATAGAATAGAATAGAATTCTTTATTGGTCAAATGTGATTGCACACACAAGGAATTTGTTTTAGGTGTATATGTTCTCAGTGTCCATAAGGAAAATAAATTACATTCATCAAGAATAAAAAGAGACAACACTTAGTGATAGTAAGGGTTATTAATAAGCTATCAAATCGTACTAGGAACAAATAAAAATAATATAATTGAAAGATACAAACAACATGGTTATAGTAATAAGTGGGAAGAGATAGAAGAAATAGTATCCTAGAGCCAATTTGGTGTAGTAATTAAGACATCAAGTTAGAAACTGGGATACCCTGAGTTCTAGTCCCTCCTTAGGCCCAAAGCCAGATGGATGATCTTGAGCTAGTAACTTTCTCTCTTGCCTTAGAAAGGAAGCAATGGCAAACCATTTCTGAAAAGCCTTTCCAAGAAAATTGCAAGGACTTGTTCAGGCACTCTCTGTTCCATTGGATATAACTGAATGAAAGGGGGGGAAATATTGTTTTGATTTGCCCAGGCTAAAGTTAGAACCTGTCCTCTTAGCTTTTGAGTAGACTTTACACCTCTTGCTATCTTGTTTTAGTTGTCATCATTTCATTATTAAGATTTACTTTTTTAAAAAAAAAACTTTTAAATTTCATTTAAGTGAATGAAAATGCTGTACCTGGAAGGATAGCATTTTGAAGAGAAGACTTTTATATGAAAGAATCACAGGTATAGAACTGATGTTATTTTTCTTTAGAGAATTAGTAGAGAAATCTTTGTGTCGGTCCTGGATCTCTGAAAATGAGATCATAGCAAAACATGCCAGCCCAGTCTTATTATGATGTGAATTTTGAAATTAGCGAAGCCTATTTCACTGCCTCTTCCTGAGGTCCATTGCTTTAATTGGATACATAGATTAAATGAACTACATTTTTCTGAGCAGCCAGTATGCTCCTTAACGCTGGATCTAAATGTCAGATAGCTCAAGCACTGAGTGTGATTGATGGGAGGGGGGAGGAATACCACATTCATATCATTTGGAATACAGATGTCTTCAGCTCACAATCCTTAGCTGCCTTAACAATTGAGAGTAATTTCCCCTGACAAATAGTCAAAATATAAACTGATCTTGAGAGCATGAAATTTCAGCAAACAGTGACAACATTGGATGCACTAGAAATTATCCATTCTGTGCCTTTTGGCACATGAAGCATTTTCATGAGTCTGCCTGGTGTTTCCTACTGAGTTAGTCTGCCAGTCTATATTTCCCAGAAGCTATATTTCCCAGAAGACTGTCTGATATATTACAGTTTCAATATGCTAAGCATAAGAGAAGAATTAATGATTTATAGAGAGGTCTCCTGATTTTTGCTATTATCAGATACATTTGGAGTAAAAAATTCAAAATTTTTAGCAAGAGGTTCTCTGCCCAGTTGCTGAGTGGGCGTGGCCATAGTGGGGGTGGCCTAGTCATCCTCCTGCACCACAGCGGGATGGTGGGGGAGCATTTTTGCCCTCCCAGCGCTCCAGAGACTTTCCTTGAGCCTCCGTGAGGGCAAAAATGAACTTCCCAGTCTCTGGAGGCCAGAAATGAGCCCATTTCCAGCCTTCCCGAATTTCCAGTAGGCACATTTTTTGCCTTCTCTGAGCCTCTATATGCGCCTTGCACTTACCTGCATCCAAAATGGGCTGTGTAGGGACTCCTGGTAGGGGTGGGCAGGGCGGGGCGAGGCCAACCAGGAGTGGGAAACAGCACAGAATCCAAACAGCACAGAATCTTAGCTAGAGGTTCTCCGAAACCCCTGCGAACCCCCAGCAGCCCAATCCTGGAGTAAAAATAAGGTCCTCATTTTATAATATTCAAAGATATTTTACTTCCAGTCCAGGTCTAATGAAGTTATAGTGTAATTCCCAATTTCAGACTTGGGAATAAGTTATTTCCTATTAGCAGAGTATCATTCTGAAACATAGGTGATGCTAGCCACCTTTAACAGGTAGGCAAATACAATAGGTGATTAAAAACAGCAATAGTTCTGTTTGCATGATGCTGCTTAAAGCCCAGTGGGATATTTTGGGGCTATTTGAATGTAACACTTCTAGTGAACGTGCAACATACCAAGAAACATCTATGATCATTCTTGGATATACAAGGAGCATATCCAAGAATGCAGAAGGAGTGTATCAAGGAGTGTATGGTATAGTTTTATCTGCAAATGACATAAATACCCTTTTATAGGTAGTCCTCGAAAAAAGATCTTAAACTAAAAGTCACTTATGACCATCTTTCACATGACTGTTGTTTGCAGCATCCCCATGGTTATGGGATCAAAATTCGGATGCTTGGCAAATGACTCATATTTATGATGATTGCAGTGCCCCATGGTCCTGTGATCACTCTTTGTGACCTTCTGAAAAACAAAGTCACTGGGGAAGTCAGATCCACTTTATAACCGTGTTACTAACTTAACAACTGCAGTGATTTAGTTAACAATTGTGGCAAGAAAAGTTGTAAAATACAGCAAAATTCACTTAATTGTGGGCTCAATTGTGGTCATAAGTCAAGGACTACTTGTAATTGGAATAAAGTTTCTTCTTCCTGTTGATCCAGCAGATCAACAGGAGTATTAAGTAAAATTTGTATATATGTCTGCTGAAATTGGAGGAAAACTGTAGAGTCAAAAATAAAAGACAGAAAATTATAAAAATAAGCAGAGCAAAAAATCAGAAAAATAAGTAATTGGATCTTGAGGAAATAAGCTTCATGTTTTATACTCAGTAAATGATAAAGTTATAAATATACCTCAAAACAGTAGCCTATCCTTTTTATATTCAGGTTTCCATTAATCTACTGCATACAAATGTTCAAAATCATTAAACTCAAACCTTTGGAAATAGAAGGTAATTGATTTAATAGCAAGTAGCCTAGAATTTTATACAATATTAATAACAGTTTGAAGTTGCTCTAGTCATACTATGGCATTGGTTGAGTAGGGCTGTACAAATTGTATTTATGGCAATCTTTTCCATCCCCCTCCTCAAAGCACAATCCAATATTCTATAACATTCTACCAATTAATTGTGGGAGTTCTGTTTGTGTTGTCACTATTTACTTGATATAGATACATCTCATTGTGATAATATCTCCCAGAATCTCAGAAATGCCAAGATCTGGGAATTTTCTATGTTGCATTGCAAGTTGAAAAAACCCTCTTGAAACGAGACCCAAGCCACTTAGGTAATTTATCCAAGCAAACTGCATGGCTATATGTTGAAAGTCACCAAGAATTAAACTCTAAAAAGAGCTCTTTCTATCTTTAACTGCTGTACACAAATCATTTACTACTCCCTTAACTTCTAATGTAGAACTTTCTTTATTAGCATTTCTGGATTGCTGACTTTGTATCAAAGCATCAATACAGTAATATCTCAGTAGCCACATGAATGGCAAGAGACTGACATTTATTTATTTATTTATTGAATTCATATTGCCGCCTGTTCGCACATAGCGACTCAAGGTGGCTTACAAAATATAAAACCTCATTTAAAACAATAAAATTAATAAAAAAGAGCCTTGATAGTACAGTGGTCTACGCACCCTATTATTAACACAGCTGCCTGCAATTTCTGCTGGTTTGAATCTCTCCAAGGCTCAAGGTTGACTCAGCCTTCCATCCTTTCTAAGGTAGGTGAAATGAGGACCCAGTTTGTGGGGGCAATAAGCTGACTTTGTATAAAATATACAAAAGTATGAAGGCTATTGCTTAACGCATTGTAAGCCGCCCTGAGTCTCCGGAGAAGGGCGGCATATAAATCAAATTAAAAAAAAAAATTAAAAAAAATCAATATAATATAATAAAATCACCCCTGCTTTCCACCCCGGCGACAGCAGATCATACAAGCCATTTAATGGACTCCATCCTGCTCTGGGTTCCCAAGCCCACTGGCAGAACCAGGTCTTCAGCACCTTCTGGAAGAGTATTAGAGTGGGGGCCGTTCTAATCTCTGGGGGAATGATGTTCCAGAGAGAGGGAGCCACCACGGAGAATGCCCTTCTTTTGGGTCCCGCCACTTGTATCTCCCACCAGATATATTTGACATGTCAGAAACCATCTATTGGGATTTTTTTTTAAAAAAATTCTTTTAATACAGTACATATTTTTTTCAACATATTCTGAAATTCCATACTACTGTGTCTGTGTTCAAATGTATTTTGGAAGCCTGCCATGCCATTCCAATTTTTTATTATTAATGTTCTTTTTATAATTTATTTATTTTTCAAATTTATATGACGCTCCATTTCACAAAATAATTGCATTTTTGTAGTAGACTTTTTAAAATTTTTAATCAGGTATACATATTTAAAAGATGCTTAGTAGTGCTTTCTGAATTCTTTTTTTTTCTTGCTAATATATTGAAGATGACATCTTATGTCTTTTGATTTTTTAAAAAAGAATATCTATGTAGATATAGATTAGAAAATTCAACTATAAGCTTTTTTCTAAAGTTTATGCCATAGTACCATAGTAAGTAATATATTGCCATCTAGTGGCAATTTATCCTAATGTTTAAATCCTGAGTGATAAACATTCATTTTACTGTAATATACACCGAGGAATCAGTTTACAGTTAATATCATGAACACACAAAACAATAATTTGATGCAGCTCTTTTTCATTGACTACATTGACAAAGTAGACAATTTAAATAATACAGGAATCATTTAATAATCTATAACAATATAACTAATATAATTTAATCTTTATAATAGTAATTATTTAATAGAAGTGAATTGTATAATAACAATTGATAAAATGTCAATAGTAGACACCATTTAATCTATATATTGAATTCAATATAAAAATACACTGATGAAAAACGGCTCTTAAAAGATAATTTGGTTATATCAGTCATTATATATAACTCTTTTTTTTTTTTTTTTTTGCCTTACAGGGTTTTATATAATCTCAGCAAAGGCAAATGCATGAACCCATTAAATGTATCCTTTTTATTGTTGCTTCGGTGTTAACCTTTTGTGCCTTTTCATAGCCGTTGTTATATATTTTCTTTGCAAAAAAACCTCGCAATTTCCAGGCATTGTTTGCAATGCACGAACAGGAGGCAAAACATCATAGGCCAAATCTGAAATACTGATTATTGTGGTCAAAACTTTAAATATTTTATTCAGCACTGAATAGAATGTTTGTAGGATTTATACACTATAGTGGGACAGCTAAGTTTCCCCTTAAACATCAATGCTAAGTAAACAAATAAAACATTGATTCCTAAAAGAAATTAGATGATCAATTCACATTCAGGCTATGAATGTGAATTAAAAAATATATGTTGTTTGTACTCTGCTCACTATTACTTTAGTATATAAAATAAATAAATAGTATATGAAATAACATTCCTAAATAAGACTTGCACTTTTACTAAACCTATGTTGTGGGGAAAGAAACAATAAATATAACTTTGTTGGTCTATGAGGGGAAAAAAGTTGGAAATAGTTTTATATGATTAACCAAAATCTCCCCATCCCCCAAGGAACAAAGCTTTTATAATTTCCAGAGCTCTTTAACAGTCTGACTCTTACTAAAAATGTAGAAAGGAAAGAATTTGAGACTCTTTTCTTTCTTGCCATATCTCATACTTTTTTCTTTGCTTAATGTGCCTGACATCAGATTAACAAACCTTAATCTAACTCTATCTTGATGTCGAGGTCTGGGTACTTGAATGCACACTTGGCTTCATGTAAATTGGAATTTATTTTGGTTGTTCCTGAAAATTTCTACTAATGAAAAAATATCGCATAGCTTCTCTCTTTCACGACTTTTCTTTCTCCTAGCTAAAAAAAGACAAAAGCAACAGTATGAAATCATTGGGCAAATTACAAACAGGGCCGGATTTTCCTATAGGCTAACTAGGCTTCAGCCTAGGGCCTCAAGATCAAGAGGGGCCTACATTCAAATTGTTAGCAAAATTAAAATTACACTATTCTAAAAACAGTGAACACTAAAACACTGAACCGAACATAAGGAGAAATTCTACGCATATGACTAATAAACAAATATAAAAACTTAAAAATGGGAGGTGAAAGGGCCTCATAAATGGAATAGCCTAGGGCCTCTTTTCATCTAAATCCGGTCCTGATTACAAATCAAAGGCGTCCAATAAAATTCTATAAAAGAATCTGGACAATTTCTAAATAGATTCACATGGAAGCATTCCTTTATATTTTATGTTTGTTAGTCACTTTGTACAATTGTAAGCAATGACCCCAAACATGGGGAAAAAAGAATCCAACAAAAGCTTCAAAAATGAAATAGGAGAACAATTCTATTATATTTCACTGACATTCATTCAGTAACTGAAGTTTTAAAATATATGATTTTTTTCAATTTATAATTTGAGGGAAATAGATAATCAAAATAATCTCTTACATAGAATTTAAGTAAAAAATTATCATAAGCAGAATAAATAGTATTGTATTATATTGATAGTAGTGTATAAAATATCTAGAAAGGTATAACCTATTTTGCCTTGTAACTTTTTTTGATTATTTAGTAATGTCAAAATATCTAGCAAAAGAACATAGCTAAACATAATTTTGCTGCTTCAAATAACGCACAAGTCCTAATAAACTAGTTCCAAGTAGCTGTCATAGTTATGTGATAATATATATTGATGGTTTCATATGTTGTGTTTGGAGATGTACTGATCTCCATATTGTAAAAATGGATTAGTCTGATGTACTACTATAGATTATAGTAGTGTGGTGTACTACACTAGTATGCAAGAGTGATATAACACATAACAATGTGAGCAAATTTATACTACAGTGTAGTGGTGCTGATGGTAGTGATATATTAGTAACTATAATATTTATTTGGAATCTCATTTTGAAAAATTTTCTTCAATAGTTTTTTTGTTTCTCCTTTTTTATTCCTAGCAGTTAAAATAAAGTCCTTGAATGGGTCTCCCTGTTGCCAGGTTTCACATTAACCTTATTCCCCGACAGAGACACTATTTTCAGGGGCGTTTAAATGTAAATTGTAAATGGAGTCCTAAGGCAAAATTGTTGTTTCTTAGCAACCCAGATGAGTTGAATACAATTATGCATTCAGGCTTCTTTGTGCCACAAACAGGCATAAACATCTTCCAGAACAAACACTACTGTGAGTTTTTCTCTTTGCTTGATTTGCTCTAACATTTTGAAGCAAAGTCCAATACATCATGAGTATTTTGAGAAAGGTAAAGGTGAGTAAAACTATTTAACATAATTCATGTTTAATTCATTCTACATTTTACTCTGGTTACCTTTTTAATATATATATTTGCTTGTTTCAGAGGAAATAACATGATTGGCCATTACAATCTATATTCTATATCTCATAGTTTTGTTGACACAGGCTGTCTAGCTTGCAGGCTAACTGGTGATTTCATATATTTATTTGTTACTAATGATTCTCTGCCATTCTTCCCAAAACAGCTATTTTCATAGCACTGAGTTTACTTTATTTCTTTGAGGCTTTGCACAAAAAAACAAAACAAAACCAAACCCCCTGAAATACAAAATTTGTTTCTCTTCATGAATTGTGTTCTTTAATAAATTTTCACAACTTTTTAAACAGAGGTTCCTGCTATTTTGCTTGTAATTTTTTTTGTTTCTCTACATAATTCTCACAGCGAGTGCTGTATTGTATAATAAGTTTGAGATGTGCCACAAGTCCAGTGTTTTCTATACCTTCTAGTTCTTAGTTCTGAGAATGTTTTATTGAAGGACATTCTTATGTAAATGTAATAATATGCACTGGTGAAAATATTATGAGTGTACATGAAAGTGTACAGGAATTCCTGTAATTTTATATGTTGATATTAGAATAATGCATTTATTCACTGCTGTAGAATACCAAATTAACAACCAATAATAATAAATTTCATTTTAAAAAATTCATTTTTTTCAGATTTAAGGGGAGAAGTACACTATGTTTCCCAGTGCCCTTATCAAGAAGCCATCCATATGTTCTTTTGACTCAAAACAAACATTTGCTACAAACCTGAAGTTAGCATTAGAACGAAATCAAATCCGTATATCGAAGCAGTCCACTCCAGAAAGACAAGGATGGATGTGCCAACCACCAGATTTTAGCTATAAAGTGCATCTATCTTCACGTAAGCCAGTTGGAAAGTTCCAAGAACTGAAAAAAAAGGAAAAAAAGAAGACATTTTTTGAAAAATTACATAGAATAAGATCAGGTTTGATTGTCCCAGAGGACAATCTGGGACAAACAGAAGAGGACAAACAAAGAAAGATTGTTACCAAGTTTCCTTATACAAGCTCCTGTGAAGCCAAGTTAATGTTTGTGAAGATGGGAAAATTTACTAGCAACACATATCAAGATCCCAAACCATATGATTACAGACAGGTAAAAGTTCAGTTGAGGCTGAAGCAATAATCTGTATAATTGTCCTATCTGAGACTTATGCTATTTTATACAGATGATATAAATCCTATTTTGTATGAGCTACAAAACATTAACAAAGATCGGGTATCCTTTGAGAGGCTCAAAAACAACAAGATGGGAGCTATGATCACTCAATCAGAACCTTACCCACTTTTGAACATGAGTGGCAGACACAACACATAAAAAAGGGGGCAGGACTTTGTCTGAACTGCTATTTTGAACACTCTGTAAGTGTTCTCCAACAAATAAAAAAGATCATTTTCTGCACAGTAGTACACTTGCAGCAAAAGTCTTGGCCAGATGAAGATTGTGGTGTGGATCATATTTAACTGCCCTTTGGGAGGGTTAGTTTATGTGGCTAATAATAGCCTTTGAAAAATTTCTTTAAAGCCTTGGGGATTCTCAGAAAATTCTTGAATTATTGGAATATTTATCTTCAGTCCCTTTGCTCAGTTAGTACCTGGAGAATTTTTGAGTTTTCTTATTAGACTCAAGTACTTTTAGACTAGTTCAACTTAAAATTTATTTCTTCCACTTATGTTCCATTGGTTTTCTCCACTCGTTCACAGCATGAATTAGTTGTAAATTAGCTCCTCTGTGATATTGTTAAATTAGCAATATTATTTTTATTGCTGGGAACACAGCTGAGACAATAACCTTTTCTAATGTAATGTTTTCATGCAAGAGCTGTTTTTGAAATGATTCACATATGGAAATTATTTCACTGATTTTATTTATTTATTTATTTATTGTATTCTATAATATTTTTCACAGGGAGGTTTCTTTGTAGTTCATTTGTATTGCCTGCACAATTGTTACAAAAGATAGAATTTTGAGAAAACATGGTACTTCCCAGGAATGCACCAAATAATTGTGATTAAGGATGTTTTGTCAGTTTCCTTATTGGCTTCTAGACTTACAAGGTTGACATCAGCTCTCATAATCAGATAGGAAACATGACCAGATGCACTAATTCTACTTTATTGTACATTCTACATTAACAGAATCTTGCAAGTTTGAAGGTATAAACTTCCTGCCACCACTTCTAACTCCTTGACTAATTAGGGTGGGTCTTTCCTAAGTTTCTTTCTTTGATCTATAAGCCATTGGAAGGGGGCTCCTCCCTCTCTTGTCTGACTTAGGTAGCATCTCTTCTCCTTATCCTCTCGGTCATCCAGCTATTCCATCATGTATTGTGAACTTAATTTTAAGGAACAAAATAGTTCTATCCAGAATAAGTTGAATAACGTCATTTTGAAAAACCCTACTATAGTTTATATTGTCTATCCATCTTACCAGGATTGAGCACTGTTTTTAAAGCTCATCTCCAATCCAGTTCATTAGTGGTTTTAGCCATCTAGTCAAATCATTGATCTGTTGTTCAGGTTTGAGTGAAAAGGAGAAATAGTTTTATTATCATCAATATGTTTATGAGATTTTATGTATAAAACTTGCTCAAACATCTTCAAATGACTTATTTGTGTAATTGAGATCTTTAAAAGATAATGTATGCTCTAAGATGATTATAGAGCATTACAAGATCAATATTATGGCACTACAAGTCTTCCAGCAATATCTTTTTGAATTAAACTTCTACTTTGGGTTAGAATACAGAATATAGGGAAGTGGGTGGTATGGTGTGTTATGAAACCTACTACAAGCATTTATGTGTGCCAATTATCAAAATACCAGACTAATTGAAAAACTTATTTCTGACTTAAAAGGACCATGTATTATTAACAGATTATTTTATGATTTTTAGAGCCTCTAAAGAAATGAACATATGGTTTATCACTGAGAATGTAGCAATAATTGAATAGTAATAAATGTCAGTCTTTTTCTGCTCTTTCTTTTTTTGCATATGTTCATTGATTAGACTATGATTAAAAAAACCCATAATTCATATATTTATAGTACATTACACATCAAGGGTGAAATCCAGCAGGTTCTGACAGGTTCTGGACAACTTGTAGTGGAAATTTTGCCCAGTTCGGAGAACCGACAGCAGAAATTTTGAGTAGTTCAGAGAACCAGTAAATACCACCTCTGGCTGGCCCCAGAGTGGGGTGGGAATAGAGATTTTGCAATATCCTTCCCCCAGGAGTGGGGAAGGAATGGAGATTTTGCAGTATCCTTCCCCTGGAGTGGAGTGGGAATGGAGATTTTTCAGTATCCTTCTCCTGCCACGCCCACCAAGCCACACCACACCCAACAAGCACTCCCACAGAACCGGTAGTAAAAAAAAATTGGATTTCACCACTGTTACACATCATTAAATGTTCGTTTTCTTTTGCACTCTAACCCCAAATATATATTTTATTATTATCACATTTCCTGAACTGCAAAGTATGAAAATTGAAAGATAACGTCATTCTAATCTCTGTCTTAGTTTTTGAAAGGGTGATAGCAGATCCTTTCACCTTAAGAGAAAGAACAAATACAATGTTTTCTAGTAGCCCAAAGGAAATTCATTTCAATTCCTGGGTGGATTGATTAATTACATGCCATCAAGTCATTGTCAACTCTTAGTTACCATGTAGATAAATTTTGTCCATGATACTCAACCTCATCTTTTAGGTCTACCAACAGTACATCTATTGCCATTGTAATTGAATTTATCCACCTTGCTGCTAGATGTCCTGTTATTCTCAAAGATGCTTTTTCAAAAAGCAACTGGACTGTTTTTTCCTTAAGGAAGAAGAACAAAACATTTTGCTTCTTATCCAAGATGCTCTATCAGTTGTGATGGCGGTTGGGGGAGGGGGGAATGGAAAGATAGGTATTGACAGTTGAGACTGAATGGTGGAAATTGGAAAGATATGTTCTAACCAGATAATATGGGAGGGAATGGTAGGATTATATTTCTTTACAGTGATCTGATAGTTAGCATTCTCCCTGAGAGTTCTTGAAGCCACTTGGGGGCTTTATCTTTGCCCTAAGAGTCACATGAATCAGAGTGCAATTGTTTGTGGAATTTTCTTGGAAATGCTGCAAGGGCTAAGTTGTCGACTGAAGATAGGTTGTATCTTATCCGTCTCTCTCTGTTGTGAATGGCCTCTTTTACCTCTTTTTCAGAAGGATAAGTCAGAACCTATCCTTTCACCTCCCACCACAGTCTCAACTGTCAGTCCATCCTCCCCCCCTCATCACAACTGATGAAGCTTCTTGGATGAGAAGAGAAATGTCTTGTTCTTTTTCCTCAAGGAAAAACAGCCCAGTTGCCTTTTGAAAAAGCATCTTTGAGACAATTATGACCTGGTTGACAGAATCTCCACAGACAATCATCTTCTTCCCTTTCTTCCACCGTTCCTAGCAGTAGAAGATTCTCTAGAGAGTTAGATAATGCACATAATATATCCAAAGTAAGATTATTTGACTTTTGTTCTTGAATTGTTTAATATTAATTTGTTTATTTTAGAGTAATTATTCAGAAGACCTACCAACAAAGATATGAGATTTAAAAAACAGGAAAAAAGTCTGAATAAATAAATACCAACTAATAAAATTAAAACGGAAGCAAGAGAGGAGCAGAATAATTTCAATTCAGAATATCATAACAGGAGGTTATAAAAAGAAAAAGCTACTTGTCAGTATGGCAAAATTTTTACTGTCCTAATGAACCATTATGAATGCCTAATTGGAGACAATTCATGAAACATGTCATTAGAGTTGCTTGCCATCAAAACCATATCTTTCTCCTTTGTTTTTTCCCCCTTCCTTTGTAGTATGAACAAGGAATTCCAGATTTTGTGACAAGTTATGCCAGGGATCCTTTAAATCTAAAGTTCAAATCACAATGCTTAAGCAAAAGTAAGTCTTTGCTGATGTATTAAGGTAAGTATGAAACTTCACATGGATCATATAAACATTACAGTTTAGACATAATCTTTTCACATTAATAGATATTGGGATGAAGATACTTCAAGAAGTCAAAGAGATGCTTGAAATTTGATATATGACCATTAATTTTTTGGAGTTGAAACATACATTGAGCCCCATGTATCTATTTATTTACTTTTTAGAACAAGTACAAGAAAGGTTAGCTGTTAGTGATTGTTAATAAAATAGTTGTTATGAGTTCCATTTGACATTCTATGTATAGAATTAATGTGCCAACATTAATTCTTGGAGATGTTTAAAGTTCAGCTAATCTTTATATATTAATAAATATAAAATTTAACGAAATAGCTCCAGTTTTTCACTTTTAGGACGTAACAAGTAATCTAAACTATATATTGTGTTCTCCATACTTCACAGATACAAAAATAGCAATGTTAAATGATAGGTTGTGATCCATGAAACTATGCCTTTGGTGGAAAGGAGAATATCTGCTGCAGTTCTTCCAAACTTTCACATAAGATTTAACATAGATTCCCACAGTTAATAGTAATACCACTACACAGAATAGTTTGGGCAGTACTATAGTAATGTGCGACAATTGTGTTGGTCAATAAGTTCCAAATGAAGGAATTAATTTTCCTGCTTTCATTCTTATAATTAAGATAAATTTAAGCCTATAGCTTTTCTTTCTATGAAAGATGGAAAATATAGTCTGATGGTAGCCCATATTAAAAAATAAACACTTCTTCAGATGCACTGAAAATAATTTGGAAAATAAAGAATCATTGTACCAGGTACTCAGTAAAGAAGGTAAAATGGGCAGATAACAAATTTATATTCAATTTATGTTTTATTTTACAAAAGTATATGTGCTCCATTAAGAAACTATAAAAAACATAAAATATATAATAATAAGAGTTGGAAGGGATCTTGGATGTCTTCTAGTCCAACTTCATGCTCAAGCAGGAGATCCTATACCATTTCAGACAAATGGTTGTCCAGTCTCTTTTTGAAAACTTCCAGTGATGGAGCACCCACAACTTCTGAAGGCAAGCTGTTCTATTATTGATTACGCTCACCATTAGGAATTTTCTCCTTAGTTCTAGGTTGCTTATCTCCTTGCTTATCTCCAAACTGCCACCTCAGTTTGAAGACACAAGACATTAACTTGAAATAGGTAGGGATTTCCTGACCATGCTCCTGATTTGAATTTAAATCATGGTTTTCAGTGAGGATTCATGTTGAATTATGCATCCTTGAAGGAGCAGGATAGCACTGCAGTGGAGACCTGAAGCCAAACAGTGAATTCTGACCACTGCAGTCTTTCCAGATAAAGGAGAGATTGTGAGGTCACCCAATTGGATTCTGAACAGTTGCTCCTTGTTAATAGACTGCAGAATCTGAGGTTTTTGTAGTTGGCTCATGAGCTGAGGGAGAGCAAAGCTACAGGCAGGGCAGGCTTTGGCCTAATTTTCTACCCAGAAACAATTCAGAGGCTTCATTTAGATCTCCCCCCACCCCCACCCACAATGCCAGAATCAGCTTTCACACTGCCAGAATCATATCACAAGGGTGCAGGAGGGATCTAAGTCTAAACCTATAATTTGTACTCAAATATAAATATTCCCATCAGGATATATTAGCTTTTTGTATGATGCCCAAGTCTGTTTGCCTATTTGCCTGTTTGAGGTTGATTTCTGTTAAGTATATTCAGCTCTAGGTCATGTCAATTATTAAGAAATAATATCAGTAGTCCTTGACTGACAACCACAATTGAGCCAAAAATTGTTTAATGTTAAGTGCATTTACGACATTTCTTGCCACAGTTAAGTGAATCACTGCAGTTGATAAGTGGATCTTGCTTCCCTATTGACTTTTGCTTGTCAGAAGGTTGCAAAAGGTGACTACATGATCTTGGGACACAGCAACAATCATAAGTATGAAACAGCTGCCAAACATCACAATTTTGATCACATGATCATGGGGCTACTACAAAGGACATAACTGAAAAATTGTCATAAGTCACTTTTTTCAGTGCTGTTATAACTTTGAATGGTCACTAAATGAACTTTTGTAACTACCTATATAAGGAAGAAGACTTTTTTGTGGAAAATAGGATCTTGGACTAAGTAGATCTTTAATCTGACCTATAGAATTCCTTTTACTTTTCTTCAGTTCTATTGAACTTTTAAAATTAGTGCCTTGCATATGTTTAATTCTGTCTGTTTCTCTTTTTAATAATGTGTTTTGATGACCAAAATAAATAGTTATTAAGTTAGAAGAGTATTCATTATTCAATACTTATACTTATACTTAATACTTCATTAAGTATTCAGTACTTATACTTATACTTAATACTTCATTAAGTATTCTGTACTTAATGTTTTTAGTAGGCAGTTATTGTAATTATGTGATTCAATCCACTATCTGCATACTTTGCAAAATGCCCAATGATACCTGAGGGAGAAGCTGGGTGAGGGGTTTTTTGGTAATTCTATTGCTCAATAAGATTTTTTTCTGGGAACCTTTTAGAAATACTTCCATGAAAGTTTGCAGGTGAAAACTTGCATCCACATAGTTTTTATTACGGTATTTTCATTTTAAAAATTGATGTTAAAACAACTTTCAAAGCTCTCTTTTTTTGTAAATAGTCTAGGCATGTTTTAAAATAGTTATTTCTTAATTGGTTACAGATAAAGTAGACTGGGAAGTTAAAAAAAAATCAAAGAAGGAAAATTCACTATCATCTGATTACCAGAAAATTACTGGTGTCCATGGATTAACTTGGATACTTTACATTGTATTTTAAAAATGCCCCTACCTTTTCTAAAATAATAAGAATAGCACATACTCTGCCTATTATTAATTTAAATTCTTAGTGTAGACAATTTGCATTCTATTTTCAAGTCTGCTTTGGATTGCAGGCTTAAATCCTTCTATTGTTAACAATAGCATCGTATGGTTATTAAGCACAAACTATTGTTTGGTTTTTTTTGTAAATTTGCTTCAGTTTATGGACTGTCTCCTCTGAAAGATGAAAAAAAACAGTCCACCTCAAAAGAAAGATTCATCACCCACAAGCCTCAAGAACTGAAGTGGGATTCAAAGCTATTTCTACCCAAGGAGCCCTGGCCTACAAAAGCTTGTTCCTTTACGGTTAGTATAAATCAGGTTTTGATTCTTCTTTATCTGCCATTTGTCCATAGGTATTTTGAGCATTTTTAAGAGAATATTAGTTGCAGGAGTTTTAAAAGCCTCAGTAATTATTGTCATTTGCTGGAGTTTAGCACCTGCTCTACCCCAATATGGGAGGGAGCATCTGCTTCCCTTTTGCCTTTCTGGTACTTTGACAGAAAAACACTTAATCTCTCCCCTGGCTCAAGGTGATAAAGGAAGGAGAACTTGTGACTCAGAGGTTAATACAACTGCCTAATATGCAGGCAGCCCAAGTTTGAATCTGAATAAGGGTATGGCTAGCTGATGAGAGCTAAATAGCTTGAAATAGATCTATAGTCATCTCCCTTTATTTCTTTACCAGTGAAATATAAATTATATATATATATAAATTTGGTATAAAATGGTTTGTCGTGAATGCGACTACTTGAGGGCTTCTGGATTGGAGCTGAAAGTATGCAGTATGCTCTCTGCCACATGCTCCCTCTCACATGTTGGGGTAGACCAGGTGTCTCGATAGAAAATACACACACACACACACACACACACACGCACACACACACGCACATATTCAAAATACATAAGGTTTATTTTCTTTTGTCTTTTAAACTATTTCTGTAAGAAGTTTCCTTATTGTTATGGTTCATTGCACAGTCAGCCAGATGTTTGGATTGGATTTGGCATTTTATCTTTCAAATCTTTATTATTGACATGTTTGCTGTGACTTCCTATTTAGTTAAAAAATAATTTTCTGACTGCAGAAGTATTTAATTGTTCTCCCAAACTGTTTTAATTATTTTATTTTCAGAGGCATAGAAACCATTGGAGTGCACCTATAGATCGTGTAGAAGAAACATTAAGCAAACTGTGGCTGAAAGAGGCAAGCAATTTTTCACTAAGTATTTTTAGTAGCTTACCAAAATATTTTAGTATGGCTTTCTGAATAGATTAAATAAATATAAAAAAAGTTTAGCTAAACTTTTTTTGCTGTTACTTGGTTGATAAACATATAAAATATGATTTTGAACTTAGCTATCTCCAATCTTATGTCCCAAAGCTGTTTTTTGAGGGTTTTTTTCCTTGAAATCTTTCACTTCTCATCCAAGGATCTTCTTCTGAAAAAACACCTTTGGGACAACCATGTCCTGGATGATCGAGAATTTAATATGCTATAATCTTTTTTCCATGAAATAATTACTTTCATATTTTATGATATGCTGTGTGATATTTTCTGAGTGTATTTCTTCAGGACATAGCTGGAATTTATTGTGGCCTGGAACAAACATGGCTCATTAAAACCATTGTAAAATACTTATTTTGTTTACACAGTTTTGTTATTTGAACTCCTGAGAAGTATCAAACAATATTGAGCCTTGTTGTGTAGCTGCTGAATTTTTAAAAGATGCTAACTGTTATTATGTGATAAAAAGTTGCACGACCAGGCAGCCTGTGTTGCTGTCACTATTGGAGAATTGGATTTTTTAAAAAATGATAGACAACAATAAAAAAGAGGAGGCATATAAAATGCTGACAAGTTAGACAAGTGGTGAGGATGAGTGTATTAAATAAGTGAGTTCTAGGAGAAACAAATGCACTTTCTGTGGATTGCAAAGGGCAAAAGAGAAGTTGCTGGAGATGAGAGAATGAAAGAAAGGAAGTCTGAAATAGCAAGATTAGGATGTATGCTCTAGTCTAGGATAATGTGCAAATGGATTATGGCAAATCCTTGGATACTTTCTCTAGGAATCACAGTGAGTGTTCAATTGTTTCATTCTAGGCAATTAAGAATCAGAAAGAAATCAGAAGGAAAACAGCAGCAAATATAAAGCAAAAATTACCAAGTATACCTGTTTCCATTCGAAAGCAACAATTGACTGGAAGGAAGGAAGAAAAAAGCTTACCTAAAACACTCCATTCCCCATCACTATCCTTAGGACATTGTGAATGGTCAATGCCTAAGAATATGAGCCTTGTAAAGCCAGAACCTTTAGGCTTCTTGCTGCCCACAGGTATAGCTCAAACTGTACCGGAGCTGAAATACGAGTAATGAAAATATTTCCAAAAATATTTGCCTAAATGTTACTACTATTGCTTTTTAACATTTAGAATCAATGGTATTCTGGCTAGTATAGAATAATTTATTTCATACCTATGCGCCCATGCTATTAGTTCAGTGAATGTTAAATTAAAAAACAAAACACATGTACATACATAATAAATGATCATAAAATGTCCATAAAACTGCTATCAGCACTTTAATTTACTTTAAAAGAAGATCAAAACTATTATAAATATAATCATATTATATTATAATCATTATATTGTAAATAAGAATAGGTCTACAGAAATACAGGTAGTCCTATTCAGTCAGTGACTGTTCAAAGTTATAATGACACTTATAATGGAGCGTATGACAATTTATTACAACCTGTGAGGTTGTGGCCATTGCAGCATTCTCTGTGCCCAAATTGCAATGACAACATTGAGTGAGCTGCTGTTACATTAGAACAGAGGTGGGGAACTATGTCCCCTATATATATATATATATACACATACATACTTCAGGCTGGTGTTTTCGGCTTCGTGCTTCTAGGAGCAACAGCTGCGATCACACACATTGCTCCTAGAAGCACGAAACCGAAAACACCAGCCTGAAGATGACGAATGAGACTTCGTCGAAACGTTGCCAAGACACCTCCAATTTTACGTGGGAGAAAACCCGAATAACCAATATAATTATACATACATACATACATACATACATACATACATACATATATACATATATAATTTATTTTAAAATATAGACAAAACAAAACAAATAACAACAAGACATACAAAACATGTAAATATGTAAACAAAAATTCAAATATCCATCTTATCCAATTTGATGCAACTGTACTGTCTGTTCTTATTTGTGTTTTTGACTCCTGCTTGTTGGTCTTTCTCTTATATCTGTCTTTATAATTCGCTGTTAACCTGCATTGGTAATGTATGTTCCTATTTTTGTATTGGGTCATTCTTCCTAAACTTTTTTCCCTTTTCTATCTTCCAACCATGTATACCACTTTTCCCATGTTAAATAGTAGTCATGTTCCTCTCTGTTTTGTAATTCCTTTGTGAGTTTGTCCATTTCTGCACATTCCATGATTTTACTAATTACTCTATCTTCTGTTGGTATGTCACTACTCTTCCAATTTTGTGCGAAAATTATTATTGCTGCTGTTATTATATGAATTATTAAGTATTTCATTTCCTTTTCATATTGTCCATTTATTATGCCTAGTAGAAAGGTTTCTGGTCTCATTTCTGTTCTTTGTTTTGCAGTTTCTTCTATTTGTGTTCTGATCATTTGCCAGTATTGTTTTGCTTTTGCTCAGGAATTCTAAGAGTTGAAATCCACAAGTCATAAAAGGATCATAGTTCCCCGCCCTGCATTAGAAAATTCTAATGTTCCCTACCTGCTTTCCACAAATGAGAAAGCTGTCAGGAAGTTGGAAGTCACTCCCACTCATTAATTTCTCACCTGCCTTGGTCCAATAGCACCCTCCTCACAGCACCTCTGCATCTTCCTGCCTTGACAGATGATGGGGTCTTGTGAAGGAGGATGTTATTAGACCACAGGCAGTTGAAAAATTGATGAGAGTAGGAACAACACTGGACTGCCCTGCCTCCTGCAGCACCTACTGGATTGCCTAAGATTCCCATTTTTTGCCACTTAACCCACTTATTCCTGGGATTGTCATTACTAAGCAAAGCAGAAAGTGTGATGTCATGTTTTATGATCATATCACTTAGCAACAGAAATCCCTATCTCATTTGTCATTGTAATCCAAGGAGTATTGTCCTGTATATAGTTGAAGAATAAAATCTTGTTTGTTTGTTTTTAAAGTGCTATCTTTTGAAATAATTTATAAATTCTGGGCAATAACCACTGCAGAATTATTATATGAAAAAATATCTGGAAAAGTCATACATTAAAATCTTAACAGTATCAAAACTGATTTCAGTAAAACATATATTGAATACAAATTGAAGAGCGTTGTGGACTGAATTAGAGAAGCAAATTTAGATACAGATGACAAAAGATTTCCAGCCTCATTTCACAATGTAATCTCAGTATGATAAGCTTCTGAGCAATCTTGCTGATAAATAATGCCTTTTGGAATGAAATAGGAATTATTCATCCAACTTAAGTGCATGTCAAGAGAGGATCATTTGTAGTTCATTAGTTTTTAAACATGATTATATTAATGTTTATTTGTCCACAGACAACTTTGATATGTTGTATAGCATTTAGCAGCATAATTTTTAGGTCTTCAAAATTGATATGTTGCTACCAATTTGTTGCCCTTAGGGATTCACACTGCACAGATTAAATACTAATTAGAACAAAAAGCAAATATCATAACACTATAAATTGAAGAGATTTGATGATGAGTTTGAATAATAAAAAATTGAAATCATGCTCTTAAAGGCATTCATTTATATGAAAAGCTATATTAGCAATTTCTGTTTTTGTCTAAACCCAGAGATCCCAGAGTCCATTCAAGTACAATTGTTCAACCAAGAAAATATTCGCCATATAAAATTGTGAAATTCAGATCCTTTATATGGTTGTTTACGTTGACTGTTCTTGTTATTGGAGTCCGTAACATTTTTCCATGTTTCAGCATTTTTATTATGTTGGTTGCATCTCCATGTAAGACTACAAAAGCTCAAAAATAAAGACTATTTGGGAAGAATTTCCATAAAACATTATTTAAATATCTGTCATGTGTCCATTGGAGCCTGAAACTGCAGAGGAAGATGAGTCAAAATTGGAGCTGATGGAGATTGAGGGGGTGGCTTCATTGGTTTCAGAGAAATGTGAGTAGGAACATGTTGAGTCAGGCCAGGGTCTTTCAGGATTGGGACAGCTTGTAGGCAGGAAGGAAGGGGGGCAGGATGACCAAGAGAAGCTAAGCAGTGAACATGAGAGACAGAGCTCAGGCGATGAGCAAGGACCATCCCCTCCTGATCCTTGAACATGGAAAGTGGAGAGAAGGCAAGAACAGTGCAGACTGACCCGACTACTCAGGAGGAGAGTGCCCCATCCCTCTTCACAAGGCCTACCTGGGGACTGAGACTTAAGGAGATGCTGTGGGGAGGGGCATTTGTTGGGGACAAATGCTGAATTCCTGGAGTGTTGAGTGCTGTTGCCGACGTTTGAGGTTTCCTGGATTTCCTGCTTTCTTCCTGGCTTCCTGGATTATTTGCCATGCTTTTTTGCTTCCTGGACTCATTGACTTGCCCTGCTGGATTTCTTGCTTTGCAGCCATTGTGCTCACAGCATTGGGCTGGACTACTTGCAGCCAGAGGCTGCTAGAGGGGTGTGTGTGTGTGTGTTCACTTTGTTCTGGAACTTGTCAGAAACGTGGGAGCAGGGGAAATTTGGAGCAATGAACTGCCAGCTGCCTGTGTTGCCTCTGTGCCATGGCCCGGGTCATAACAATATCTATAAAGCAAAGGTTTGCAATGAATTGGTGACCAGAAACATGATCTTGAAGGCCATTTTGAAGTGCTCATTTCAAAAAATACATTAGATCAGTGGATAGAACTGGGGGGGGGGACCCTAAATATCAGTAATTTGGAAAACTTTGGGGGATGTATATCTCCAAATTTAATAGTCCAAAGTAATGTCATTTGCATTAATAATCTTATTTTTAATCTGAATTTCTTTCTTTCTTTTTTGTTCTTGAAATAATGAAAAGGGTTTACGACTGTTTTCTCAATAACAAAGGCAACTTTTGTTTGGTCTCTGGAGTAAAGGGAAGCCAGAAAAAGATTGGGCATTTTATTCTGTTTTCCAGGAAGTGTACTTATTAATAAACAGAACTGGAATCATCTTATGCTTTGATGTGAAATATTTGTTCTTTGATCTTGAAAAATGCTTAGCAGTTTTGCATTGGCCTTTTCCTACCAAGGATCTCCCTAAGACTTCACTCACCACTTGAAGTTTTGGGTAGAAAAGAAATACCTTATTTTTATCTATTTCTAGGAGAGTAGAGTTGATCTCTAAATGATACGAGTTAATTTGGAATACAAATGGTTTTCTTCTGTCTGATTTTAATCAACCGACTCTTAAACCACCTCCAATTCCTTTGAAATCAGCAGAAAAACCAAGCGTTGATCTGAAAGAAATTTGAATCTATCAGTTAATTTCTGGTAGTTTACTGCATAACACTACATTTCCTGACTAATGTCAACAGCAGTATTGATTATGTGCCATCAAATAATTTTGACTTGATTTTTGAGATTTCCTGTTTGATGTCGCGGCTAGATTGGACATGAGGAGCTGGGCTCTGTGAACTCACGCTGAATCCTCCTTGTCAATTGACAGACAATTGACAGACTACAGACAGGCTATTGAGCAATATTTGGACCTATCAAAATAAGGCAAGATGTTGCATTGGGGCAGATGAGTGGATTTCATAAAGCAATGGCGTTGATGCTCCAAAGTACTTATGATATGTTGATAAAGAACCACAGGGAGATAAAAGATTTAACGCATGACATAGTGGGGAAATCAGAAAATGTTCAACAAGGGACAATGAATAAAGATCATAAAACACAGGAAATAGAGGAGATAATGGAGATAATGGAAAGACCAGAGGAAAAGACAGAATAAATAAATCAACAAATAAAACAAGAAAAGAAGGAGAAGAAAATAAAGATTTATGAATCAAATAAGGGACAATATATATTAAGAGATCAAAAAATGGGACTGGATAAAAAGAAATATATTTTTGAAGAGAAGATAGGGGCTTGGGCAGATTCTCCACAGGTATGGCAGCAAAAGATAGTAGAGATGGAAGAAATAGGAAAGATGTAGACAGACATCCAAGGGAGGTGTTTAGGAGGCAAGTCAAAAAATAAATAAGAATTGAAATACTAAAGCAGGCAAGAGATGATGGTTAGACAGGGAATGCTGTTTAATATAAAATTGGCTTTATTGAGAGCTAGAATAGAGGTAGAAACAAGATCAAGGGGGAATATCATTATACATATTTTTATATAATATACTAAAAGTAATAGCCAGATGCAAAGATTAGATGTTGAAAGATGGTATCCCTATGTACGTTTAAATAATATTGTGGTTGTTATTAGAATGGCGCACAAAAACACTGAATAACTAAACAATGAAGGAACACACTTGAATACCAATTTGTATAATAATACCACAATTACATAAGTATGATGTAATTAATAATGTAACAAATATTATTAATATTACTATTATTATCTGTATTTAAATGAATGATACCCAGATGCCTTACTGTTCATATAATGATATTGATGTATATCCAAAACAAAACAAAACAAAACTGCAGTATTGGTTATGTGCCATCAAGTCACTTTTTATTCTTTCTGACCACACAGATATTCACCATGGCCTTTGTGTGTCTCACATCTGTCCTTTCAAGTCTCCCAATGGTGCTTCATATCTACTGTAACTGAGCCCATCTACCTTGCTATTGGTCATCCTTTTCTTCTCTTTCCTTCTCCTTTCCCAGCATTAGAGTCTTTTTCAGGGCAATTCAAAATATGGTGTATTCACTAAGTTTGGTAAAGACTGTCCAGCATTCTTTATATTGTGTATTAAATAAATGAATAGAATAACAGACTAACAGAGCTGAAAGGGACTTTGGGGGTATTCTAATCCAAACCCCTGCTCCTGCTTGAGACTGCTCAGTCTCTTTTTAAAAGCCTCCCATGATGGAGCATTCACAACTTTTGGAGGCAAGCAGTTCCCCTAGTTAATTTTTCTCACTGTTAGGAAATTTCTCCATAGTTCTAGGTTGCTTCTAAGTATTCTAAGCAGTATTCTAAGCAGTAAGTAATACTTCATGTGATCTTAATTCTATCCCTCTATTAATGCAACCTAGGATTGCATTGACTTTTTTGGCTGCTGCTGACCACTGCTTGCTCATATTTTTTAGAACAGAATAACAGAGTTGGAAGGAACTTTGGAGGTCTTCTAGTCCAACTCCCTGCTTAGGCAGGAAACCCTACACCACTTCAGACAAATGGTTATTCAACATCTTCTTAAAAACTTCCAGTGTGGGAGCATTTACAACTTCTGGAGGCAAGTTGTTCCACTGATTAATTGTTCTGTCGGGAAATTTCTCCTTAGTTCTAAATTGCTTCTCTCCTTGATTAATTTCCACCCATTGCTTCTTGTTCTACCCTCAGGTGCTTTGGAGAATAGCTTGACTCCTTCTTTGTGGCAATCCCTGAGGTATCAGAATACTGCTTTCATGTCACCCCTAGTCCTTCTTTTTATAAGACTAGACATATCCAGTTCCAGCAACCGTTGGATTGTTTACAGTATATGTTTTATCCTTGAGTCCCCTAATAATCTTTGTTGCTCTTCTCTGCACTCTTTCTAGAGTCTCAACTTCTTTTTTACATCGTGGTGACCAAAATTGGATGCAGTATTCCAAGTGTGGCCTTACCAAGGCATTATAAACTGGTATTAACATTTCACGTGATCTTGATTCTATCCCTTTGTTTATGCAGCCTAGAACTGTATTGTATTTTTTGGCAACTGCAGCACACTGCTGGCTCATGTACCTGTGCATTTTGTTTTTCTTGCCTAAATGTAGAATTTCATTTTGTTAGATAGCGCCCAATGTTCAGGTCCGTTAAGATCCTTCTGTATCTTAGGCCTATCTTCTGGAGTGCTGGCTATTCCTGCTAGCTTGGTGTCATCTACAAATTTGATGAGTTCCCCATCTATCCACTCATGCATGATCACTCTCCCCCCAAGGTTCCTTAGCTTTAACACCTTCTATCATCTCTGTTAGTGAGAATTAAGTCCGATATGGCAGTTCTCCTTGTTCACTTCTCTACTTTTTGGGAAACAAAGTTGTCTACTAGGTTTGTCAGGAGCCTGTTTGATTTTCCACTTGGTGCAGAGTTTGTCTCCCAGTTGATGTCAGGGTAGTTAAAAATCCCCCATTACTATGATGGTGTGCTTCCTACATACCTTAGTTAACTGACTAGCAAAAAGTTCATCTATTTCATCTGTTTGGTTGGGTGGCCTATAGTTAGGCCTATGGCAATGTCATTTTTTGCTTCTTTTACATGACCCAAGTGCATTCCAGGCCATTGTTGTGCTCTATTTCTGTAGAGATGTAGTTATTTCTTATATATAGTGCAACTCCACCTCCTCTTTTATTTGGTCTATTTCTTTTAAATAATTTAAATCCCTCTAGCTGTATATTCCATTTGTGGGTTCCATCCCACCAAGTTTCTGTAATGGCAACAATATCATATCTGCCCTCATTTACTTGAATTTCTAATTCACCCTGTTTATTCCTCATACTCTGTTCACTGGTGTATAGACATTTGAGTCCATTTTGACTGACCCTGTGTTTACTTTCTACATAACCTGTGTTGTCCCTACTGCCTTATTACCTGATTAGTGCACATGGTATGGCACTCGCTATTAAATGCTTGTTTTTGCTTGACAGCAAGGTTGATATTCTTACTTGCCTTAACTTCTACAATATGTTACATGCATTGACAACTCTATTAATTTTAGATTGCTGGGGACACAAATGCTCTGTATTAATTAATTCTCTGTCCCCGCTGTTCAGTTTAAATGTTTATCTAGAAAATCTATGAATTTAATGCCAGGTAACTCAGTCCCTTGGTTTGATGGATGCAAACCATCTCTTTTGTACAGTTTTTCAGATGCAGATATCATGACTAATATAATAAAAGCCTTCCTTTTTACATCATTCCTTTAGCCACACATTAAACTCTGCTATATGCTGGCCTTCTGGCTAGTCCCTTCATCCGAACAATCCCAGGGTGCCCCTCATGCAATAGTGTTAAAACCTTTTCCCTTAGGCACAAGGAAACAATAACCTGATCGCCCCATAATAGACACCCCCCTTGCATGGTTAGTTCATCTTGTTTGCTCATGTACTGTTTAAATTCCCCGCTCTCAGTCTTCTACGGCCACCCCCTCGTCACCCAACTTGTGACCGTCCGGATCAGGCGGTCCTTGGTTGAGGCTCTCGCTACTTCTGCTGATGTAATGGGTTCCAAGTCCAATACATCTATCAGCAGGATTGGAATGCTGGGTATGGGGTCTTCTAGCTGGTCTGGTAGTGGGCATCGGCTGAGTGCATCGGCATTGCCCATGTCCGCCCCTGGTCAATGTACCAGGCGATAAGAGTAGGCTGCGAGGATGATGGCCCAGCGTGTCATCTTGGGTGATAGGGCTGCCGGTGTTGGTCGGTCTCCTGCGATGAGACCCAGAAGCGGGCGATGGTCGGTGATCAGGTCGAAGTCCCTCCTGCATAGGTATTCGTGGAACTTTTTTACCCCTGCGACAGCAGCGAGGGCCTCTTTGTCAAGCTGACTGTAATTTCTCTCGGTGCTTGACAGAGTTCAGGAGTAGTAGGTGATGGGTGCCTCTAGGCCGTTTGGGAGTCTATGGCTCAGGATGGCTCCCACGCTGAAAGGGGATGCATCACAAGCTAAAACAAGGGGAAGCGTAGAGTTGTATTGTATCAAGAAACTCTCAGCTGACAGCAGTTTTTTAATGTTTGCGAATGCAGTATCCTCGGCCTTCCCCCATTTCCAAGTGGACTTCTTGGCTAACAGTCTGTGTAGGGGTTCAGCCACTGTTGCCTTGTCCTTCAGGAAAATCGCATAGAAATTTAAAAGTCCCAGGAACACCTGCAGTTCCGCCTTGTCTTTAGGGGTGGGGGCCTCCTGGATCGCCCTGATCTTACTCTTGGTAGGATCTATGCCGGTGCCGTCTACTCGGTACCCCAGGAATTCTACGGAGGGGACCGTGATCATGCACTTGTTGCGTTTGACCCTGAGTCCAGCATTCCTGAATGTTTCTAGGACTTTTCTGAGCCTCCCCCCTAGTTGTTGTTCATCTTCAGTGGTGATGAGTACATCATCGAAATATGGGACCACCCCGGGGATCCCTTGCAACAGCCTCTCCATAGTGCTTTGATATAGTCCGGGGGCTATGCTAACTCCAAGTTGCAGGCGGGTGCATTTGAAGGCACCTCTGTGAGTTACTATAGTCTGTGCTTCCACAGTAGTGCCATCTACCGGCAGCTGCTGGTATGCCTGCATAAGATCAAGTTTAGTGAATATCTTGCCGGGGCCTAGGGAATGCAGTAAATGGTGTACAATTAGAACCGGGTAAGCGCTCTGTTGAAGAGCCTTATTAATTGTACACTTATAATCTGCGCATATGCGCACCGACCCGTCCAGCTTTATGGGTGTCACAATTTGGGTCTCCCATCTGGCGCGGTCGACTGGCACAAGCACCCCTTGCTTAATTAATTTGTCCAGCTGAACGTCTGTTTTGGGTTTCAGGGTGAATGGTACCCTCCTTGGCTTCAATCGGATTGGGGCAACGTTGGGGTTGAGGTTGAACGAGATAGGGGTCCCCACATACTTGCCAAGCCACTCATCGAACACATCCTGGAACTTCTGGATCAGTTCGTCCTTCAGGGTGCTTTGTATGTTTCGTACTCTGGTGAATCCCATGCCCAGGGCTCGAAACCAGTCCATGCCCAGGAGGCTTGGGAGTTTGCCGCTGACAATGGTGAGGGGAAGCTTCTCGCTGAATTCCCCATATTGCACTTGGAACTCGCCTATTCCTTCTACAGGGATGTGGTTCCCTTGGTAGTCCTTCAGTCTGTACTGCTGTGGTTGGAGCTGACACTTGTGTATGCTGGGGATGGCTTTCTTTAGGTTGTCCCAGGACATGATGGTTATGGGGGATCCCATGTTGATCTCCATCTGGCACTCACGTCCCTCGATCTTGACTGCGGTATAGGTCTTTTCTCCGGGAGAGGTGCAGGTTCTATAATTCTATAAAATAAATCCAGGATATAAATGTAAGAACTAAATGCTTACTACAGTAAATCATTTATGAAGAGTTTTAAATAGAAAGAAGGAGAATTATATCTATCTATCTATCTATGAATATGAATATGAATATATGAATATAAATGTAATGACTATATATTTCTTACAGTGAATCATATATAAAGGGGTTATTTTTCAGACAATAGCTTCAGAATGGTAAAAATTAAATCAAAGTATTTGTAAATAATTACTAAAATTCACTCCATTTACTCAAATTTAGTTAGTGAAACATAAACTGTGTGGTATAAACAGGATATCGTAAGATAAAGGTGAAAAAACTAACCACATTA
Source organism: Arizona elegans (assembly GCA_022577455.1). Classification (NCBI taxonomy): domain Eukaryota; kingdom Metazoa; phylum Chordata; class Lepidosauria; order Squamata; family Colubridae; genus Arizona; species Arizona elegans. The sequence continues at coordinate 31,928,569 of JAKOOJ010000004.1, forward strand.
ATTCTAGCATATATTTACACTATCAAGGATAAACTTTGGGGAAACAGTCATTATAAATAAAGCAGAGCTATCTGGTTCCTTAAATTCTGGTGTATTTCAAGAAGATTCCTGAGGATTATGGAGGGAAAAAACTTCCTATAGTTTATGTTGTCACATACTGTATATTGTAAATATGTAAAATCAGGTTCTGTTTTTACAACATTTTCTCAGAAATGGAGGGCACATCAACATTTTAATAATACATACTTTCCCTCAGATTTGACCTATTTCCTGGAACATGTATTTATTATTTGTATATGTGTGTGTGTGTGTGTGTGTGTGTGTGTGTGTGTGTGTATGTATTTGTTTTCTTCTCTTATCATAGACCCTTTATGTATATTTCTCCTCAGCCGGGTATTTTCCTACGTAAACCAAGATTTTCAAAATGCTGCCATAGCTCAGTGAAATCCCATCCACTAGTTCTAGGCTTTTTCAGACAGCAAGCAAGCAGTTTGCTGCCTTTTGGGAGACTAATATAGATCTATTTCGGACTAATTAGTTCTCATCAGTTAGCTACACCACATGTTAGAAAAATGTAAGTCACATGTTAGAAACGTGATGAGGGTGTGGCTAACTGATGAGGACTAATTAGTAAAAGAAAACAAACCACTGAGGGAAGGAGCCAAAGCTGCCGGTGTTGCAGGCGCCCCCGCCCCCTGCAGCTTGGAGCTCCAAGCGGAAGAAGTCCTTGGCTGTTGCGAAGAAGTGGTAGCTCTGGGTGCACCACGCCTGCTTCTTTCTCTTTGAGAGTCACCTTGCAAACAAGGCAGGAGTGAAATGCTCCCGGTTCGGACCGGATTGCCTGATCCAGTAGCGATTGAGGCAGGTGGTTCAGAGAACCAGTAGCAAAAATCCCTGCCCCACTCCATACCCAGCTGAGCCGCAGAATCATCAGAGGCTTTTTTTTTACTTTTAAAAGCATTTTTTCTACAACCTCTTTGGCCGAAAAAATGCTTTTAAAAGTAAAAAAAAAGGCCTCTGATGCTTGCGCGGCTCAGCTGGGATCCTCAAAGGCTTTTAAAAGCCTCTGATGATCCCAGCTGAATTGCCTGATCGGCAGAGGCTTTTTTTCTTTTAAATGCCTCTGACGATCCAAGTTGAGTTGCCTGATCGGCAGAGACATTTAAAAGAAAAAAAGCCTCTGCCGATCAGGCAACTCAGCTTGGATCGTCAGAAGCATTTAAAAGAAAAAAAGCCTCTGGTGATCAGGCAACTCAGCTTGGATCGTCAGAGGCATTTAAAAGAAAAAAAGCCTCTGTTGATCAGGCAACTCAGCTGGGATTGTCAGAGTCTTTTGAAAGCATGTTTTTACAACCTCTTCGCTGAAGAGGTTGTAGAAAAAATGGTTTTAAAAATTCTTTTTAAAAAATTGGCCATGCCCACCCAGTCACATTATCCCCCCCACCAAGCCACGCCCACAGAACTGGTAGTAACAAATTTTAGATTTCACCACTGAAACAAGATGCCGCTTCTTCATGACAGCTGAGGATGGAAGAGTTTGCTTAGGAACGACGCTGGCAAGGAAGGCGGCTGGTTCGGAGGGAGGCATAACCCGAGCTCTCTGGGACGGGTAAATAAATGTGGGAAGGCAAAGGCGAGTGGATTTAGCCCCCCGCATGTTGCACCCCACTCCCAGCCTTCACCTGCACCTCTGTGCCACCAGCATCTCCCAAAGCCGCCGCCGTTGGAGCCGTGACAGGGACTGGCACAACCCAGTAGCAGCCATGAGCTGTGCTTTCCTCTAAGTGCAGTGGGCAGCAAAGGGAAACAGGTGCTTCCCTCTGCACAGAGCTTTCCGGATGAGACTTGGAGGAAAGCGCAGCTTATGGCTACTAAATTTCACTGTGCTGCGCCAAACGCTTTCCCATAAGGAGCAACAAAGGAGAGAAACAGCTGGTGACCTGGAGAACACGTGGACTGGAGCAGCTCTGTGTGCTCTCCACTGGCTGTTTCTTCCCCTTCATTAACGCAGCACAACGAAATGTAGCAGCCATGACCTGCGCTTTTTTCCAAGTCTCATCCAGAAAGCTCTGTGCAGAGAGGAGCACTTGTTTCCCTCTGCCGCCCACAGTGCTTCCTCTAAGCGCTGCCACCCACAGCATTAAGAGGAAAGCACGCCTCTTGGCTGCTAAACCACCTTAATCATCTACAGCCCAGATGAACTGAGGAACTGCGGGGAGCCTCCCGTGTGTTGTGCCCCCCTCCCAACCTTCGCCCATGCCTCCGTGCCATCAGCGTCTCCCGAAGCTGCCACCGTTGGAGCCGCAACAGGGATGGGGGCAGCCCAGTAAGCTGGGTGTCCAAAAACGGTGCGGAGGTGTGGGGGAAGGCTGGGGTGGGGATGCAACACACAGGAGGCTCCCCGTAGTTCCTTCATTCATCTGGGCTGCAGCTGAGTCCCTGCCCTGAGCTGGCGGAGTGGATTGTTCCGGCTGCAACCACGGGGAAGGCCCGTCAGAGGCAAGAAGGGGCACTTTTTGGCCAGGAAGGGCAATGGAGGGAAAGCCGAGATGATCACCGCCACCCCACTGTGTTCCGACCTGGATATGGAGCCGGAGTGTAAAAAAAAAGTTTCAAAAACTTCCAAAAATTTTAGCCACCTTTTTGGTGGGCGTGGCTTGGGGCAGTCATGTGACTGAGTGCATGAGTGATGTCACATCACGTTGGCCATGTCCAATAAGTCACGCCCCCCCCAGCCACACCCACCGAACCGATAGTAAAAAAATTTAGAACCCACCACTGCTGCAAATGCATTTTGATTACTTCATTGTAATACAGTATTCAATGTGGGAGACAGTTATTTAATTCACAGCTTTGAATTCTATTGAATCCTTTATAAATTGTTCTCCCCAACTTAGTACCATTGTCAGTTACATTGTCAGTACATTGTCAGTACTCCCCACAAACTTAATCCATTGAACAAAATACCGAAAAGTATCTACCTTAGACTTCAATAGGTAGCAAAAACCATACCTTGAATAATGGTCAACTATACTGAGACCATAGCAAGCACCCCTAAACTAGCCTTCATTGGCCCTATTAAATCAGCAAATACCACTTCCAGTGGTCTCTTCATTTTAAACCCATCAAACCTATTAGCAGAGATTGTTCTACTTTTCTGCTGATTACAAATATTGCAATTTAAATACTGGTTACATGGTTTCAGCTTCAACCCATCAACTAATTTTACAGTTTTTTGTAACATTTTAAAACTGATATGCCCCATCCGTCTGTGAAGCAAGTGAGCATATTCTTTATGTGGTTTGACATTTGAATATACAACATTTGTAACATGGTTACTAGATAATACATATAAACCATCTTTCAGTTTTCCAATAATCTTGGTTTCACCTTTTTCAATTAAACAATCATTGGTTCTAAACGTTACTATATATCCTAGCTTAACCAATACTCTAACCGAAATCAAATTAAAGTTTAGGTTTGGAACATATAACATATGCATTTTTTCTTTTACATATGGACAAATTGCCATTCCCTCACCGTATGCCTTTAGCTTCCACCCATTTGCTAAAGAAACCTTATTCTTACTAGGCAACACTTGGTGGACCAGGATTTGTAGTTGGTGCCATCAGCCGGGTAACCAGCAATAAGTTGGGAGCTGGAGCTTGACCTTGTGCCATCCTCACCAGGATATTAAATACGTATCAGAATGTCTGGAGCAATAATGTGTGTCACAACTCTCTTATTGCTGTAACTGGTACACACACTCTGGCACTGGGCCCATAACCAATGTTGAGGCTAAACTGCCCTCTGCAGAGTAGAGCGATGGACCAGACAGCGTTGCAACACAGATACTCTCAGACTCTGAACGTTGTTAGAAAAATAGATAGTCTTTACTTGTTGTAAAACAAACAAACTTGGCTTCTCATAAACAAAGATAACACTTCAATGCAAAACAAAGTTTGCTTACAGTTCTAGTTCTGTAACACCGACACAGTATCTCTCTAGCAGTAAATCACGAGCAGGAGTGAGAAGGAATGAATGAGCTCCTTGCCTTCCTTTTATTTCTGTTTCAACCACTTAATCAATTAGTCATCTTGTAGCAGTTAAAGTTACAGTACATATTATCTACCCAACTGTAGGATAGGGATCCAACATATTTTAACAAATCAACACTTATGACAAGACACTTTGGACAACATTTATCGGATTGTGCTAAAAAAAAAAACCAACCACCACAAAACCTGAATTTTATAACTATTTTCTGAATTTGATGGGGAAAAAATGCTTTCAAAGTTTTTCCATGGGAGAAGAAAATCAAAGTGAAATTTGCATGGCTACTCGCAATGAAGGGATGTCTAAATGTATAGTTTTATTGTATGGTTATTTGCACAGCCCGTCTACCTTTCTATAATTCAATTCATTTACAAGGAAAATTGGAAATGGATATGGCTACTTTCTACTGAGGAAACACAGGACACCTGAAAAATTGCAAACTGATGGAAAGATGTCAAATAGAAAGAAACAATAGCAACAGCAACCAATACACAATCATAAAAGGTTCAGAAAATAAGATAGGAATGCAACAGAACTTTTACAGCAGAATAATAATTTTGGGAAACTGGAAAATGGATTTCAGCTTAGAGAACAAAGCTTTTGGAAGCTACAGCTATAATATTCTGCCTTATATGGATTGATGTTCTGTCTTATTTATATTAAAGGTCTACATAACAGGGCATACGATTACACTAGGAACCACATTATACAAAATGATCCTGTTCATCCTGTTAAATCTTGCTGATTAAGCAAACCTTCTCTGAAGGAGGCCACATCGGTATGGAACAGTGACGTCCAGGGTGTGTTTCACTTCTTTGATTCTATTATTCCAGAAGATTTTGAAGAATTTTTTGATAGCTTTCAAGGCCTAAATTGATGGTGCCCAAAGAATTGTTTGATTGCCCAAACTTTTTAATTTGATTTTTAACGGGCTACGAATTGTTTATTCAAATATGCTTTTATTTATCATGTTTTATCATATATTTATTCAGAGTCATTTTAGTAAATGATCTAAAATTTGTGTAGAATAAATGATAAGTAAATTAAATTAGAACTCTTGCATATGTATATACAGTATTTCCCTTTTCTGTTAGAAACAGGAAAGAAAGACACAATTATCTCTGCACCTTTATAATAAGAGTAACTTTTAGATAAAATTAATCAGCCATTGCCTGATAGCCTCTTTAAAGTGCTCTGAAGCCTGCAATGGAATTCCTGAGGCTAAACTGAAGAGTATTTGACCTGCAATTCAATTAAAAAACACTTAGAAAAATGCATACAAAAGGCAAAAATAGTGAAGCTGTGAGCTAAAAGCCTTTCCAAATTCAAATATAAAGCTAAAGGGAAAGTAGAATCTTAGCCTGGATATGCACCTAATTTAATATTTGGTAGACACTTAATTTTTTTTTTTAACCCACTTGATTTTTATATATGTATAAGCAATCATACCTAATATTCCTTTCTCCTGTTTTTACATAGCAACCCTATGAAATAAATTAGGCTAAGAGAGAATGACTGGCCCAAAGTCACCTAGCCCTTGACTGTGGGGTTGGTTAGTTAGAAAGAAATAGGGTTGTCAGGAGACTAGAGTGCCACCTTATATGGTTAATATAGTGCTGTGATCATGTGGTTTGATAGATCAGTGTTGATTTTCTCAAATAATAAAAAATAGTACAATATGATGAAAGTTACATTTTACAGCTTAATGTATAGTTCACATTTTGGGAGCAATCTCCAATTTGCCATCCTTGTAAGTGGTGTGATGAATTGCAAAGAAAAATTCTGGCAACTCACTCTCCCATTGTGTTAACACCACAGATCCCAGAATTTCTAGCTGGAATGATTTATGATGGCCAGAATTCTTCGGAAGAAGATAACTTTAAATTGGGAAACACCACCAATTTGAATATTTTAAGTAATTTTGCATATTCATATAGATTAGTCTGAATTTAAAGACCTTTAAAAACTGTGGTGGTTATTTATGTAAAAAGTACTTGCAAAGGTGGCTGAGATAACACAATGTTTTCCCTAAGGCGTACTTTCTTGTAAGAACTTGTTCAGATGCTAAGGAAGAATGTAGGAAACATACAGAATGTCAGTGGCACAATCAGAGATAAATGGCCTAATTAAAATGTAGTTTCTCCTCAAGACCTAAAAATATCTCTCAATTACTGACAATGCAAATGTCAGGTGAAAAAGGAAAAAAAAATCCTTAGAAATTTTATATCCCATATATAGAGGGATATAGAGACAGAAATTTGCATTTCCAGTAATTGAGAGATATTTTTAGGTCTTGAGGAGAAACTATATATATATATCCCATCTTTATTACTTTTACAATTATCCAACCACCATCGTCATGTCAGGGTGGTGAACATATCTAACATATCTTCCTCCCTCCTATTTTCTCCATAACAACCACCCTGAGAGGTAGCTGAGGTTGAGAAAGACTAGCCCAAATTCACTCAGCTGGAAATTTCAAAATAATTTACTAATTGTAAGTTAAAAGAAAAAAAATAGTACTAAAAAGGTGAATTATTTTTTTTAAAAACTCTAACAATCACAAAGACAGTTGTTTAAGGAAGATTAGTATCTTCTGAGTAATCTGGATATTTATTTAGGAGTCAGTTACAGTAACTTTAGGCAGCAAACAAGGATTAAATCTGAAACATAACATAGCATAAATACTGCAGTAACCCAAACCAACCAGATAAACATGAAAATCTGAATCTAAAAATATTGCAGTTCTAATCTAAGGAGTGAAACCAAATAGATCAGCCAAAAGTGCTCATTTAACCTCCTGGCCTCAAATACTGGGGACCAATCAGGTCTTTGGTGCCTTACAGAAAGCCAAAATAATCAGAGACATCCAGATCTTCAGAAGATGTTGTTCCAGTTGATGTGTAAGACAAGATACCTTAATAATGATTACAACAGGGAAAACATTTTCATTTATTCCTGTAACATACATGCGGGACCAAAAGAGCAAGAAGATTGATAAAGTACAGTATTTGTATAATTTGTCTAAGGAGAACACATCTTTCTCTTTCTCAGTGTCCTGGCCACTTTTTACAGAGGCACATTTGAGAGTTTTAACAAACTGCATCTGGTTTGATGGTAGGAGTGCCTCAGATAGAAAGTCCATACAGAAAGTGATAAGGACAGCCAAGAAGATAATAGGAAGCTCGTTCCCTATTATTCAGGATACTGGTTATAAGTGCTATGTGCTTAGTGCTCAAAGCATTGTTAGAGACTCCACACACCCACTTTAAGGTCTTTAAGGTTGCTCCCCTCTGGGAGGAGGTTTTGAAGTATTTCTAGCTACGATTACCTGATTCTGTAACAGCTTTGTTCCCTATGCCATCCGTCTGGTAAATTTACAAGATTCATTTTTCTCGCCATTTATACATCTGAAATAGACTGTGTGGTTTTTCTGTATCATATAATATATGTGGCTATATGGGTATATGCATATTTTTTATTTATTTAATCATGTTTATGTAGTGTACATTGGAGGTGACCCTCTGAGACATAAAATAAAACTTAACTTTATTTATTTATTTATTTATTAAATTTGTATACCGCCCTACTCCCGAAGGACTCAGGGCGGTGAACAGGCACGAAATAAAACACATAAATACAAAAGTTAAGACATGATTAAAACCCAATTAAATAATTTTTGCCCGAGACAATTTAAAACTCCCAATAATTTAAAATGAATTAAAATTTGAGTTTAAAAATTTAAAAAAAGGGGAAAAAATTAGGCCAGGCCAGCCTGCTGGAATAGGAGTGTCTTCAAAGCACAGCGGAAAGTGTGCAGATCCGGGATCCTCCATATCTCCGAGGGGAGCTTGTTCCAGATAGTAGGTGCCCCCACAGAGAAGGCCCTCCCCCTAGGGGCTGCCAGTCAACATTGTTTGGCTGACGGCACCTGGAGGAGCCCCTCTATGAGAGTGTACTGGCCGGTGGGAGGCTGTTTGTGGTAGTAGGCGGTCCCATAAGTAGCCAGGTCCTAAGCCATGGAGCGCTCTAAAGGTGGTAACCAAAACCTTGAAGCGCACCCGGAAGACCACCGGGAGCCAGTGCAGCTCGCGCAGGAGAGGTGTCACACGGGAGCGCCATGTTGCTCCCATAACCACCCGTGCGGCCGCACTCTGCGCCAGTTGGAGCCTCCGGGTGCTCCTCAAGGGGAGCCCCGTTACAATAGTCCAGGCGTTATAATAGTCCAGGCAGGAGGTAATGAGGGCATGAGTGACTGTGTGTAGGGAGTCCCGATCCAGAAAGGGATGCAACTGGCAAATCAGGCGAACCTGATGAAAGATCCTCCTGGTCACGGCCATCAAGTGCTCTTCTAAAGACAGCCGTGAATCCAGGAGGACACCCAAGTTGCGAGCCCTCTCCGTGGGGGCCAGCGATTCGCCCCCAATAGTCAGTGATGTCGTTAACTGACTATATCGGGACGTTGGAAACCACTGCCACTCGGTCTTGGATGGGTTGAGCCTGAGCCTGTTCTTCCCCATCCAGACCCGCACGGCCTCCAGGCAGTGGGACATCACATCAAGGGCATCGTTGGGGTGGTCTGGGGTGGAGATGTACAGCTGAGTATCATCAGTGTACATATGACACTTCACCCCAAAACACGGATGATCTCATCCAGCGGCTTCACATAAATGTTGAACAGGAGGGGTGAGAGGACTGACCCTTGTGGCACTCCCCATGCGAGATGCCTCGAGGTCGACCTCTGTCCCCCTGCCAACACAAACTGCGAACGGTCGGAGAGGAAGGAGGAGAACCACAGCAGAATGGTGCCCCTATTCCTAACCCCCTCAACCACTGCAGCATGATACCATGGTCGATGGTATCAAAAGCCTCTGAG